>JAUPFV010000002.1:102607168-103807168 GCA_036936605.1 Limnanthes douglasii subsp. nivea | reverse complement strand
TATATTTATTATTTATATTATGTAACGAATATAAATAAATATATAGAAACGTCTATATAATAAATAGAAATAAATAAGGGAGACTAAATGTAAGTACAAGGCCTAAACCATTCTCATCTTTCTAAAAAGATGTTTTCATTTCTTTTACAGAAAAATGTTAGAATAATCGATCGATATCGATGGAGTTCAAATCGTCATTAGGAAATCACTAGGTGTATCATTCTCCATAATTTTATATAACATGTAGTTATTATATTTTTCTCTATATTTATCTGACTGCAAATAAAAAATATCATTTAATTTAAAAATAATAATTTAAAATACACATTAAAAAATTCGTAAACATTTAAATCGTTTCCTATATTAATAAATAAATTATTCGAAATGTGGAAATAAAATTTATTAATATGTTAATATTAGTCAAAATATCAACAATAAACATTAATAATAAATGGTATATACTTTAAAATCCTAGGTTTATATTGAAAGGGATGAATATATTTATTAGTCTAATAAAATATTATTTATTAATATTTAAATTCAATTAGAATTATACTAATAAATATTCTCTCCCATAAAAATAATTCAACAAGAGTAACAATTATATCCTCAAAATTAAATTACATGCAATTACATTGTTTTGTCTTTTTACATTGTACCTGTAAAATGACGAGTCCTATCGATCAGCTTTAAAACTTCAACCGATCGCACAACAATACTTAATCAGTCAAAGTCCATACTCATCAAGCTCTTCCTATGGCTGTTTGCGATTCCACCGATCTCCTGCTTTTTCTACGGGAAAGAAATCATAAATCACCGATCTCCCGCTTTTTCTACGTCAAAGAAATCATAAATCCACTGTGACGGAACCATTTTCGATTTCTTCAAAAAAATCTTACGGATAAGTTTTATTTTATTATCTTATTAAGTTTATTAAAATTATTTATTCAATTAATATCTTTCAGTAATTAAGTGAATATTTAAATTATAAATATATATATATATATATATATATAGCAAATAAATAATATCCTGAATAGACATAACAAGTTAAAAAGTAATTTTAAAATATAAATACATTTTACTACGTCAAATAAATATTTCCAAATTCATAAATAAGTATTTAATTCTTCATTGAATACTGTGTAATATTTAATTAACATTAGTAAAACTAACGTAATAACAACGATTATAAATTTAAATTAATTTTAAAATATATTTTAAATATTAATTTCTAACCACATTGAATTTATTATATTTATTGATATCTTATACTGAAATGCAATAAATATTACGAATAAAAAAACAAATTTACGAAGCATAAAGCAAGAAATCTCAATCTCCATGATCGACGAAGCTTAAAGCAAGAAATCTCAATCTCCAAGACAGAAATGACTGCAGACTAAGTGATCTCCAAAATAGAACGCCAAATAAATCTCCATTTCCATGATAGATAAAAGTCTATAAGTTAAATGATCTCCATCTCTACGACAGAAATGGCTATAGGCGAAGTAAATCTCATCTCCATGTTGGAAAAGGCTATAAGCCAAAATAATCTCCATCTCCATGATAAAAAAAAAGTTATAAGCCAAAATGATCTTCATCTCCACAATAAAAAAATTAAACGCCAAATGATCTTCATCTTCGTGTGTTTGATTATACTTATTTTCTGTAACTCCACCACAGGGTCACGGACCATGCCTAAAAGGTTAGGCAATGGGGCCATATTGTGCCATATTTAGACATGATCTAATGACAAACGGGCTAATTGGCCACGCCCGCTGGGCTATGTTAACGGGTCATACTGTGCTCAATACCACATTCAGGTATTAATAAACGTGAACTAATCCAAGCCCACTGGGTTACATAAATGGTCGAACCGGTCGCTTTGCGAACTCAACTATGGCCACTTTGTTAACCATAAGTTACACAATGAGCTCCACTGTGCTCGATCTTGCAGAAAAAGTTTAAAGGTGAACAAGTAAAAAGTATAAACACACATCCTCCCATACATATCTCTAACAAAATATTCTCCAGCGATCAATACAAAATATTCTTCAACAATAAGCAATGTATAGAATTACAAACCAGCAAAACAATATCGTCGGCCACAAAAAATACAAAGTCTTTTCTTCATCATCAGGTCCACGACATCTACAACATACATCCATATATACTCTTCATTTCATCATTCACCAAATACTAGGAGGGCTACACATCTATATCAGACTTATCCAACAAAAAGCAAAGCATGTTGAAGAAACAGGTAACATCCTAGCAGCCAACTAATGGTTAGTTGTACTCTTTTCCTTTGGAAAAATAGAGCTTGTTATCCTCAAGGGAGGTTTCGGCCGGCAAAGGTTTTTAACGAGGCAGGAACAATAGTACGAACCAAATTGGAGTCGTCTCCAACAACAGTTCGGCTAGGAAAATTAATATATATAACCAAACCTTATGACTTTTCGGAGTCTAGCTGACATGGCTGGCATAGTTTCTTCGACATGATTAGCGGCGCCTTAGCGAAAAAAATAAACGATGACAGAGCTACGACAACTGACAAAATAGAAACGAACAAACTCCTCAAAAGCAAAGAAGCTTACACTATCCGGATATTATATACGACTATTATATAGTCCTTAAGTTTCGCTATTCCAACTCAATGACTATGGGGAACTCTTGATAAGGCAATATTCTGTATAAAATATCCTGATAAAAATACAATTTATTTGTATTTTAATTAGGCTTTATTATTGTGTATTTATTTATATTTTGTAACGAATATAAATAAATATATAAAAACGTTTATATAATAAATAGAAATAAATAAGGGAGACTAAATATCACGTACTAGGCCTATAAATAGGAGTCGAGCTCCATTTGTAAAGTATCTCAAAATACATACAATAATACAATTACAATTTTTTCTTTTATTTCTCTCTATATTTCGTTTCTTTTCTCTCTTTTCATATCATAATGATTTAGGTAATTTGTTAAGGAATTTATCCTTATCAACAACATCCTTAATGGCAGCTAATCTTTTCCAAACTTTAGAGCTTTTCTTAGCTTTGAAATCTGCAAGAAGAGGGTGTTTGTTGTTGCAGTATATGCTATGAGTGTATCGGGCCCAAAGAGATTTCTTTTGTCTAAAGTTAATCCATGGATTACAAGAGGTGGAGTCTTGTAAATCCTTCAGGTTTCTGATCTTTAATCCACCTTCAAAATATGTTTTGTAAAGTTTTTTCCAACTGCACCAGTATATCTTTGAAGTATCTTGTGTAGAACCCCAAAAGAAGCTATTGAAAATCTTCTTTATTCTATCAATTATGCCATTATAAAGACAATTATTGCGGATCCATCAACTAGGTATAGGCATTAGAACTGTATCGATAAGATTAAGTCTTCCAGCATACAATAGCTTCTTATATTCTCACTCTTTAATTTTTGACCTAATGTTAGCTATCAAGGGCTCATAGTTCCTGAACCAGATGTTTTTGTTAATGCTAACACCCAAGTAAATAATAGGAATACCATCACTTCTAAACCCAGTTTCAGTTATAAAAGAGGAGGTTAAGACCTCTTATCAGAATTTCCTCAGCCAAAATAAAGAGACAATGAGACAAGGGGTCTCTTTGTCTTAAGCCTCTTTTAGTTTTGAAATATCCAACAGCATTGTCATTTATTAGAATGGATTCTTTGACATTTCTTATGATATTGTTTATAAGATTGATAAAGTTATTAGAGAAGCCAATGGCAATGAGAACTTTCTTAGTGAAGCTGTGACATTCTGTCAAAAGCCTTTGCCATGTCTACTTTGATCAGATTCTTCTCAGCCTTAGTATTTTTGTTTAGGTAATAGATCAATTCATTAGCTAAATTTATACTATCCTGAATTGATCTATTAGCAACGTAGGCACCTTGGTTTTCAAAAATAAGCTTAGGTAGAATTTTTCCTATCATATTGCTTAGTAACTTAGAGATTATTCTATTGAGCATAGAGCACATGTTTATAGGCCTGAACTCCTTCTAGCTAGAAGGGTTGCTAGTTTTAGGGATAAGTACTAAACCTGTGGCCATGACTCTTTGAGGAAGAGAATATCCATTAAGAAAGAAATGACGGCTTCAGTAAGGTCAGTCTTAATAATGCTCCAGCGTGTTGTGTAAAAAGTGATGATGAATCCATCCATTCCAGCAACACTCGAAGGGTTGAGCCCTTTGATTATTTTTTGTATTTCCTCTTCGTTTTGCATTAACATTAGATCATGATTTTCCTGCTCGTTAACAATATTAGGGATTAAGTTAAATAGGTAACTATTAGAATCATTGTTTGAGTAAGGATATTTTGTAAGAATGTTATTTAAGTAATTCTCAGCAGAGTTGTTAATAAGCTTCTCATCTGTGATCCAGGTTGGGCCATCTTTAATTTTTATGATTTTGTTTCTCCTTATCCTTTGTTTCACGTAGTTTTGATAATTTTTTGTGTTTATGTCGTCATCTTTTAACTAGGTGGAATAAGTCTTTTGAAGCTAGTAAGCTTCTTCTTGGGCCAGGGCATTAAGCAGGTTAACAGTAGCTCTAGACCCGTTGTTTCTGTTTAAATCATTATAGTTATCTTTTAAAAGATCTTCCATCTTATTGGCTTCATTTTCTGCATCAACTACTTTGTAAATATATTTCCAAATACAGCTTCATTACATCCCTTAAGAACCATTTTTAGTCTCTTGAGCTTGTTCCAAAACCTATTAATAGGATTACCCTGCATTTCAATTAACCAGTTAGATTTGACAAAATGATTGAATTCTTCATTTAACCACCACATATTAAGAAATTTTAAACATGAGTTCTTATTGGGTTTTCCATTGGTGATAGAGACAAGCATAGGCATATGATGAGATCATGTTTTTAGGAGATGCTTAACAGTGTTTTTGTTGAAGTAGTCAGACCAATCAATGTTGTATAAAACCCGGTATAGACGCTTCCATTTAACTTTGACGGTACACATAAAAATATTCCTAATGAAACCAGCATCTTCCAGGTTACATTGAGTGATGGTATCATTGAAGTCATCTGAGCTTTTAGCACAATTGTTGATGCAACCTTTTTGCTTATAAGGATTAGAAATGGTTTTAAAATCCCCTAGAACCATTCACTTATTAATATTAAGAGCTATGTTAGAAAGATTATACCAAAGATCCTTCCTAATTAGTCTTTGACATTTTGCATACATTGAAGTGAAAGAGAAGACTTTGTTGATATTAATGTAGGTGATCTTAGCATGAATTAGTTGAGGGCGGTCAAGGACAATGTTCAGAGTGAACCAGTCATTCCAGAAGAGCCAAATTTTTCTGGATCAGTTAGAAATATAGTGGCTAAAACCAAGCTTAGCAGCAATGTAGTTAATTTGACAGCGTTAACCATTGGTTCCTGGATAGTGAAAATGCTGAATTTATATTTGATTATAATGTGCTTGAGTCTTCTCAATGAATATTTACCTACAATTCCTATGATATTCCAGCTAGGTATGTTTATTATTATCTTGATTTTATTTGTTTTGCTTGATGGTCCCAAATAGGGGCTTATAGATGTTTTTTCTGTTTTGCTTCTTTGTTTAGCTGCCTTTAATCTCTTGGATAATAATTCTTGAAAGCTCTGATCAATTTCTTCCATTTTCAAGGTTGGAGTGGGAGGGATGCTTCCAAAGTTCTTGTTGTTGGGTGTGTAATTTCCTTCAGTGTTAGGCTCTTGATCAGTATCTTTATTTACATTGTAATCCTCTTCAAGATTTCTAATGGCCTCAATGATCTCTTCATTGTTAGTAACTGTGTCATTTACGGTAGGAGTGCTTTGATTTTGGGTGAATTGAAAGTCACCACTGTCTTTGATAAGGAAATAGAACTTCCAGGACTAAAATGTAAAAGAATAAAACATGTTATGACACATTGTATAATTAGAGGAGAGAATTAGAGTTTTACGTTTTAATAAGGGACTAATGTGCAATTAAATCTATTTTTGTAAACGTTTCAGTTAAAGCTAAGTCTTTGCGCCTCTATATAAATACCAAGGCTGATCTAATAAAGCTCTCTGAATTTTGAGATGAATCACTCTTGTTACTTGACTCTATCTCTCTAAAATCTAATTCTCTCTCTACATTCTTTACTTCTCTCAATCTTAATTAGTGAAACCAGATAATAACCCACCAGTCTTCATTGTCTTGATAAACCTGATTCTTTAAACTATCTATCATAGTAGTTTCTGGCTTGGTTATAATGAATTGTAGTTTAGGCTTTGTCTTAGTAACAGTGTCGATGTTGTTATTTATGGTTTGGTGAAGTATGGTGTTTGTTGAGGTTTCTTGAGGTTTTGGTGTCATCTTTTTTGGCATTTATATTTGTCATGACCATGCTCCCCTCTTAATCTCTTTTAACTGTAATTCTACTAATCAATGTATATATAACAAGAAAAGGTTTAAATTTCTTAATGATTGGACTAATGATGATAGCTTGTTAAGCACTGTGGAGCAGAATTGGCTTAAAGCTTGTCTAAAGGATTGGAGTACCAAAAAAATAGAAATATCTTCAACAAGGTTAAGGTTATTGATGAGGAAGTCAAGAATATGGAGATCCAGCATTACATGAATAACATTCAAAGCTCAGAAGCTAGTCTATCCAAGGCTAATAGTATGTATATTAAAGCTCTTAAAAACGAGGATATCTATTGGAAACAAAAATGCTATAACAGTTGGTTGAATGCGGGTAATGGTAATACTAAGCTCTACCATGCTTATGTATCCAAGAAAAAAAGAAGCAACATTATCAAAATCATTAAAGAGAATGGCAATTGGATTCAGATTTTCGAAGATATTGCTACCTCTGTTGAACATTTTTTTTAAAATTCTTTAACTAACTCTCTTAGCAGGGAAGAAGAAGATATCTTATTGCAGGACTTCATATTTACTAATATTCCCAAGAGTGTTACTAAAGAGGACAATGACTCCTTTATTATCAGGTATTAAAGCTCTTGCTGAAGGAAACATTAAGTGGATATTGGGTCAGGGTAACATAGACTTCTGGCTTAAAGAGTGGCACAACCTTCCCCCCTTGATTAATCCTAGTATCTCTAATACCAACAATTGGTTTCTCGGCGCTAATGTCAACACCTTTTGTAAATGCAACTCCTAGGATGTCAACATTTTGGATACATTTCTTCCTAAAGAACAGAATCAACCACATCAAAAACTATAAGATCAATCAGACAAGGAGGATCATATGGTTTGGAAGCAGTTTATTAACCAAGACTTCAACATAAAGCTTACCTGGAACAGCATAAGAACGAAGCATAACAACTAAAGTTTGTTTAGGAAGCTCTGGAATTCCAAAATTCCCACTAAGTTATCTTTCCTCTACTGCAAACTTATTAACAATTATATTCCCATTGACAATATCTTAATGAAAAGGCACTTTTTTTATCATTTCCAAATACCAGTTTTGCAAGAACTGTGAAGAGAAAAACCATCTCTTTATCAGTTGTTGCTTTGCCTGGCCTATCTGGAGTTACTTTGGTAATATTTTCAAAATCAAAATTGGGCGACATATGATTCTGCCTCATATGATAAGAGTTTGGATTTGGTTTTCTAAAAAAATCCACATAACTCATATTGTTCTTCATATTATTTGTTGGGTAATTTGGAAAAACATAAATAATTCAAAATTCAAAGGGAAACATGATTTTGTTAAAAGTACTATTAATTTGGTAATCAAAATGATCATTGGTATCGATATGTCTAACAAAATTACCAGTAAACACTGGTACAAAGCTTTGAATGCAGGTTCTACGCTAGGATGTACTTCTATTCACCACATAAAGAAAAGTCATTGTTATCTTAAGTGGATTGTCCCTGCTCTAGGAAGATTGAAGCTGAATGTTGATGGCACTTGTAATCATGATGGTAAGTCCAGTGGTGGCGTTGTGATCAGGAATCTTGACGGATACATTATCATCAGTTCTGGAGTTCTATTTGGAAAATTGACTCCTTTAATTGCTAAAATCAAGCGTTAATGGAAGGCCTGATTCTCAGCAAACAATACAACTTAACTGATGTAGATATCGAAACTGATAGTCTTGTTCTGGTCAACCTCCTTACTGAGGGCAATGTTGCTTGGTACCTAGAATCTACCATTGCTATTTGCAGAAAGCTTATTCACCCCAACATGTCCATAAGACACATCTCCAGAATTCAAAATCAGGCTTCAGACTGGATTGCGAAGTTCACGTTGAATAGCAAGCAAAACCAGAACTTCTCCCATAGCAATGCTCCATTTGAATTTATGGCCATTATGTTCTTAGAGAGTTTACATCTGGGTTACTTAAACTCGGAGTAGTTCCTGCTCTGCTCGGCTCTGTTTCAGTAAATGATGTTTCGGAGTTCCATTAATCATTAAATGGGTGGCTGAAGCTTTCTAATTTAGTTGTATTGTAATTGTTCGACGTTTTCTTTGAGAAGGGGTCATGCTGAAGAAGAAGAAGAAATTTCATTCTGGGTTCTTTTGGCGCCTCTTTGTATTTAAATTTTTTTATCAATTTAGTCCTTCTCTGTGTAAAACCCTCAGTTTGGGTCCTTTATATTAAAGCAAAGTTCTTATTGCTTAAAAAAAATTAAACAAAATTATAAGAAAAATCAAAAGTTAAAAGGCTACCACTAACCTAAAGTTTAATAATCACTTATTAGTAAATTCTTACATGTTCCTCCGGTCCTATCTATATTTAAAGCTATTCATAGCATATACATAAGGAAATAATAATAATAATAATAATAATAATAATAATAATAATAATAATAATAATTATTATTATGATTAGGATGGTAGGAAAAACATAGTGCTAAAAATTCTAAAAGATGGATACGATATAGATTTTTTTGTCCGGTTCTAAAGAATAATTAACTTGGTTGTTGTTATTCATTTGAGTATGTGTTGGTATACACAATTAATGAGTTTATGTAAATTTAAATATATAAAAGTTTTTATTGTTAGTATTCCAATCTATAAAAAGATATGTGAAGATTTATAGATGAGATGATAAGGTTTTCGTAGAGTGTGGATAAATTTATAGAGAAAGAGATTGAGTTACGAAATTTCTTTTGATTATTCTATTCAAAATATATGTTTTGAAATTTTCGTTTATGAATATTATTTTGGCTTTCATCTGAAAATTTGATGTATGATTTAAGTCGCGTAATAAAAAATCAAGTAAGTCGTAAAAAAGAAAAATAAATCATATATCTTACATCTTGAGAGAATAAAAGTGTTTATTAATGAACATTACTAATTTTGTAGGTGTACATCTATACTTTTAAATGTTTTAAAAATATATTGTTACCAGTTTCGTAGGTGATGAATTAATTTTGTGCTACAATTATTTGTTAATCTCGAATCATTTATACGTTGAATCAATCAGCGTTCCATAAATGAATATACACTTAGTAAATATCAACCAAACTTTGAAAAACAACACAATAGTATATTAACTCACTGAAAAAATGGTATAAAAAAAAGTTAAGATTTTTGAAGAGAAAATAGAAAAGTGGTTAATGAGGAAGATATTTTAAAATACGTGGAACATAAAGGTAAATAAATTCTTTTTATTTGTATAGTAGATTTTGTGTTTTTACTTATACATTATTAAGTTTTGATCTAAAACTGTAGGTTATATGTCTCAAAATAGTAAATAATTGCTCTTATTTTTTGCATAATTGATGAACTAAAATTGTATGGTTCTATTGCTCCCAAAAAGTTTCACACTAGTTGAGGTATTTCATTTTTTTATACGTACGAAATACACTCATCGCTTAGCATGCAGATTGCTCACTTAATACACTCATCGCACTTAATACACTCATCGCATCGCTTAGCACACAGATGGTAACCTCGCTCTAATATCATATTAGAATTTATATATTTCCCTAACTGTGATATTTTCGCTTTGGATCTACGGTACATGCAAATATATTTTTGTATTATTTTTATAAATATTTTCTAAAACAAAGTTATTTGTTTAAGAAAATAATTATTTAATTTACATAACATAATTTTTTTAATTAATTAACTTTTCACAAAAAAAATCCAATAATATTATTCTTTTGACTAATTTTTTTCTTATATTAATTACATAATACTCTCTTACTAATTCAAAAAAAAAAGAGAAGAAAAGAAAGTTACGTAAAAATGTCTTACAGTTTTTTTTGGTTGCTATTACATTAAACGCCGAGTAATTTGCCATTTTCCTCGTCTTCTTTTACTCTCTCTAACGCTTCTGAATCAAAACCAAACACAAAACAAAAACATTGCTTCTCTTTCTTCTTTGATCTTTCTTCTTTTGCAGAAAAACAAAATCCAAATCAATCATTTTCATCTATATTTTCAACATCCTTAACATGGGTTTGTATTTTTATATCTCATAATGTAAGAAAAAGTTTTGCCTCGATACTTACATAAAAAAAAATGGCGTACAAGGTAGATCAAGAGTATGATTATTTGTTCAAAGTGGTTTTAATTGGAGATTCAGGTGTCGGTAAATCCAACATTCTTTCTCGATTCACAAGAAACGAGTTTTGTTTGGAATCTAAATCTACAATTGGCGTTGAATTTGCAACCAGGACTCTTCAGGTTTGCTTCCTTTCAACATTTTTTAGTTTGTTTTTTTTATATACGTGACCAGTTTAATTCACGGTGATTAAAAAAAAAAATTGATACTTTTTTTGAAAAACATTAATTGATATTATTGTACATATTTTTGGAATTTATATATATATATATATATATATATATATATATATTAATCTTAACCGATGTATTTTATGTGTGACATATTGTTGTAGGTAGAAGGAAAGACAGTGAAAGCTCAAATATGGGACACGGCAGGTCAAGAAAGATACAGAGCTATAACTTCAGCTTACTACAGAGGTGCAGTTGGTGCACTTGTTGTCTACGACATTACCAAAAGACAAACTTTCGACAACTTACACCGTTGGCTGCGTGAGCTACGCGACCATGCCGACTCCAACATCGTGATTATGCTGGCAGGAAACAAATGCGACCTCAATCACTTGCGTGCTGTGTCTACAGAAGACGCTACTAGTCTTTCCGAGACCGAAAAGCTTTCGTTTTTGGAAACTTCAGCTTTAGAGGCGATTAATGTTGAAAAAGCGTTTCAAACGATATTGTACGATATTTATCATGTTGTAAGTAAAAAAGCATTGGCCGCGGCACAGGAAGCGGGGGCGGGGGGAAGCGGAGTTAGGCGAGGTACGACGATTGATGTTGGGAAATTGAGTGATGAGAATACTAGTAGTGACAGGAAAGTTTGTTGTTCCAATTGAGATTCTAAAAGGTTGTTTAGCTCTGTGTTTTTTTAATGCGATGTTGTTGTGTCAAAAAGGTGGAACTAGAAAAATTTATAATGGTAATGAGTTACTTTTTCTTCATAATTTGGAAAAGGAAGTTGTCTCGACGAGATTTGGCGTTTGTTGGGTAAACTGAGTCTCGGATTCTCGAAAGTTTCATAGTTAAGGCATTAAGGGGACAAAAAGGCTTAAAAGATCGTTTAATCAAGTTTTAGTTTTCTATATTTTGTGTTATACTTTCCTCGACCATAGTTTTAGTTAGAAATCCTATAGAAAAGGTTGTGATTTTCTCAAAACGTTAATAGTATGTTTCGGGCAATTCACGTTAAGTAAAAGGAGGTAAGTTACTAACATTTACAAACACTAAAAATACCAATAAATAATTATTTGAATTTTGAAATTTACAGAAAATATATGTTCTATTTTTTTTTCCCCAAGAATAGAATTTTTATTGATCATAAACAGAATCTTACAATTGTCAATGCAAAATATGAGTAAGTTACTCAACTTTACGGATTGAATGAGTTACATTTGATTGAGTAACACATTTGTGAGTTACTCCTACATACTTGTACTCATTACATATTTCCTAACAGGTCTTCCTTCAATCTTCCCTTGCTGCCTCTCTCTTCCCATCTTATCATCCTTTGTATTCCTTCTTGAGCAGCTTCTTGAACCCCTTGCTGCCTTATATAATGCTCCATCATCTAACTCCTGTCCTGCAAAACCAAAATCAAGAATGGTCAAGTCCTACAACTTGCCAACAAGTTAGTCAAAAAATCGAAAGTATCCTAAGTTTAAAGATTCCAACAAAGTGATTGCAGTTAACTCATTTAGAGAATGGGGTATCAACATTCAATTTCAATCTATTATTTACAGGTAGAGACCAAACAACATACTGACTCGGTTTTGAATTTTCAGCATGATTAAAGCACCTTAAATCTTTAGCTATATGCAAGTCCCTAGACCAGTGTTTCCTGGTTAAATGTCTCTACACAACAGTAATTACAGCTACAGATTTAGATGCAGAATGACATGCCATAGAGTTTAACAGTTGATCAGAATTATCTAATACATTCATATCATAACCATTCCTCCAAAACAACCATATTTTATTATTTATGTTTGCAAAATGTGAATCAAAGCCAAGTTTTAAACAGATAGAAACAATCTTATCTGCTGATATCATAGGCTCCTGAAGAGCTACAATATCAACAGCAAATTTCTTAGTCAAATTCTTTAGTCTTCTTAGAGTTTTATGATTTCCAATTCCCCTTAAATTCCAATTAATCAATACTGTCATCTTAAACTTTTAAAGGAGGATCCTAAAGACCTTTTAAAGCTCCTAGTTCTAGCTGTCATTCTATTTCTAGCAGACCTTCTTATACTAACATTAGATGATTCTTTTAATTGTTTTCTTTGTTTAGGTGAGTTAGGCTCACTTAGACTAGGTCTATCTATAGCTATCTGATCTTCTACAACATCTTCTACATTTTCTATCTCTTCATCAGACAAAGGCTTAAATGGGTTACTTAGCTTTATATTTTTAATTTCATTGATTATATCTTCATTAGTTACTACTACAGAATCTTCCAAATGGTTAGGAAATTTTATAGTTTTATTCTGATGTTCTAAAGAAACATTTACTATATTCTTACTAGCTGATTCTCTAACTTCTTTTGAATGACTTTCAGTTTTATTTAAATTTTCAGATGCTAATAGATTGTTATTACTAATTATATCATCATGTGTATTACAAACATTCAATGGAAAAGTATCAGAGACAACATCATTCAATGTCAAAGTATCAACTACATGATTATAAAACAATGAACTGTTATTATCTTTAACAACACAATTGTTATCAACATTTCTAACATACTCTTTAGCATTCAAACCAGCATGTATAACTGCAGGTACACTGTCATCTTTTCTAATCATCTCATTAAATGTATTACAATCATTCAATGGCAAAGTATCAAATTCAGAGACAACATGCTCAAATGACAATGAAATGTTATTATTTTTATCAGCACAGTTGTTATCAATAAATCTAACAGACTCCTTAGCATTTAATTCAGGATGTTCAGCAGCAGATAAACTTTCATCTTTCCTAATACTAACATCATTTATATTACAATCATTCAATGCCAAATTATCAACTACATGCTTACATGACAAAGTAATGCTATTATCTCTAACAGACTCTTTATCATTATTGCTACATGCTTTTCCTATCCTTTCACATACAAGCTGCTCACTATCATGCAAGACAATAACCTCATTACTACCTAACGGCACAACTTGATTATCCATATCAGTCTTATTTACAGGTGCTACATTCAGTTTATTAAAAGACAATTCATTATCAGACACAATTTTATCATTACAATCTACATTCTCAGACAATTGTTTTGAAATAATCACATCATGTTGATAAGATTCTGTATTCCTAATGTTATTAACTGCTTTAACAGATGCACTTATCTGTAAATTTCTATTACCATTAACACTAGTTTTATCATTCATTTTTTCAGTACACTCATCCATATTAGATTGTTTACTAATCTCATCTCTGTTATCTTTAGTTTTAGGCACCCAGATATTACCATTCTTTCTATCCTTATTAACCTCAATCTTTTTCAAGTTCTGAGATTTCTTATATTCTAAGTCATCTGATTTACAAACACTATCTTTGTGACCTAAATGTCTACATTTCTTACAATAGGCAGGCTTATCTTTATAGCTAACATCTTGCCAAAAACCTTCCCTATCCCCAAAACTAACCCATATTCTATTAGGAAGGATACTAGAGACATCTAAAATAGTCCATACTTCACAACAATTATAACTAGCCCTATTTTTACTAGGTAACCAAGACTTTAAAGGTACACCAATAGCCTTAGCTAAACTTTCTATAGTATCTCTATTATACATGAATTCAGGCAATTTAGGGAATGATACCCAAACGGGAGTCAACGGAGACTCACGTTTGGGGTTAAAATCGGGGCTCCATTTTAAAATCCTAAACGTAAACTGACCTATAGACGTGACATTATACTTCCAGAAATTTTTAACATCTAACATATTATCAAACTCCACAAATACATGCCTAAAGTCCCATTTATATAGACTGTAATTACCTATAAGTTTTAACGATGCTAAATATGATCTGAATTCTAAAGCAGTTGGACATCCATACGAAAATTTAGCAATTTATGTAAATTTAGATAAAGAGTTTAGAAAGAACTTATCTTTGTCGCTAAATTTAACAAATGTGTACCCGTCTTCAGTGCCAATTTCCACTCTGTCGTGGATGAAATCTTCAATCGAAACAGCACATGATTGTATCGCCTCATTTCCCATCTTTAAAACCTCTGCGTAGGTTCTTGAAGATTTTTGTACCAGCTGACTAGACTCCTTTCCGATCTTTCCGCCTTTGGGAGGTTCTTTTGGAGACTCATTTCTTTCGAATGTTGGATTTTCAAAGAAACGAGCCTCTGTGATGTTGGGCAAAACCATCGAAGGAAGACTCTGAAACAAGACTAGACTTTCTGAAAGTGGCTCTACTCGATTTCGTTCTTCGTGATGAAGAACTGAAATCGAAGTTTGCATGTATGGTTTTGGGCTAGATCAAGAAACGAAAATGAAAGATTGTGAGGCTGATTGACTGAGAAACGATCTAGGGTTTAGATCTGAGTGAATTCGAAGAATAGAGGAACGAGTGAAAGAGAGACTGAGAGACTGTTAGGCTGTGAAATGATCTTCACTAGGGTTAGGTAATGAGATTTGAGTGAAGAGGCTTCACCGGTTGTCATAGAGCTTAGGCCCATGGCCTTGATTTCAAGAACTGAATTCAGGTTCTTGGAGGCCTGAATTCTTTTTTTTTCAGAAAATATATGTTCTATAAAATTTAACAATGATATTTATATGCCCATGAAAATAGAAAAACAAATAACGAGCTTCTTAGTTATGCAAATGCAGCTACAACGTAATTGTTTTTTCCATAACGATTTTGTAAATTAATTATTCGAATTTTCACAACCAAATATAGTAAAAAAATATTTTTTATGGATCTAATTTTGTTGGTTTATAATAAAAATAAATCTAATGGATATTTTTGAGAAAAAAAAATTGAGATTAGGATTTGAAATATACGACATTTTGATAGAACAAAAAATGTAACACAATTACTATTTCGCAACCAACATCATATTCGAGCAACTTTTTTTCTTATTGTTTACGCAACTCATTTGCACTTAATTCCGCAACTAAAACGGACGTTATTTTCTCAACCAACGCCATGTTTAGGTAATTTTTTTTTCTTATTTGCCTAAACTCATTTGCACCTAATTTCGCAACTAAATAAGTTATTATTTTTACAACCAAACTATTCTTAATTACACAACTAGAACACAATTAGTTTTCAATGTTAAGAATATAAAGCCCATATAAAGCCCAAGCCCGTTAGCTTTCTTTTATTATAAATAAGAGCATATGCCGTACTAATTGATATACTTCTGAATAATACAAAAACCCTAGTCGTCCAGCGGTTTGTTCCTTTTGTTCTTTCTTTTGTTCTTTCTTTTACATGGTATCAGAGCCAGAAGTAAACTCATCGCGTAAATGTAACAATCAGATTTATCAGGTATTTGATTTCGTATTAGATCTGATTGATAAAATTATCAGGTATTTGATTTCGTATTAGATCTGATTGATAAAACTATCAGGTATTTGATTTCGTATTAGATCTGATTGATAAAATTGTAAGTGGAATTTATCGGTGAAATTGGGGCTTAGAAGGAATCGAAATTGCAAAAGTATTGGTTAAGAATTTTTATATTTTTTGGTAAAATTGCATTGTTAACTTATTGGTAAAGTTGCGTCTCGGGGAACAATCAGAATTGAATTAAGAAAGATTGAGAAAATTGCACTGTGTAATATTGAATTAAGAAAGATTGGGAAAATTGCACTGTGTAAATTATTGGCAAAATTGCATAAAAGCATTGTTCGACAAAATCAGAAGAGTAGCGGTTGAGATTATTGTGTTTTGGTAAAATTGCACTGGATAAATTTCAAGTAAAATTGCACAAAAGTATTGTTCGGCAAAGAAAAGTTATGTCCGATAAATTTGGTTTGTTGAAATAGTGGTAAAATTGCATTGTTGAATTCTGTTGTTCGATTAGGATATATTCTTTCTAGAGAGAATGACAGGAAATGACGACTCTATGCAGTTGATTGGAACTCAACTCAATGGAAAAAACTACTCTTACTGGAGCTATGTTATGAAAAAATTTCTTCGTGGCAAACACATGTGGGGATATGTTTCAGGTACAAAACTTCAACCTTCTAATACACATAGTAGTGAGAACTATGCTACATTGCTTGACACGTGGGAAACTGATAATGCGAAGATCATCACTTGGATCAACAATTCTATAACCCACGCAATCGGTACTCAGTTAGCCAAATACGACACTGCAAAAGAGGTTTGGGATCATTTAGAAAAATTGTATATGCAGTCTAATTTCGCTAGACGGTATCAATTAGAATTTGACATCCGCTCCTTACAGCAAAATGATTTGCTTATTTCTGATTTTTATGCTGCTATGTCTGATTTATGGGATCGATTAGCTTTTACAGAGTCTGCAGAATTGAAAGCATGCAAACCTTATATAGCTCGCAGAGAAGAGAAAAGATTGGTACAATTTTTTATGGACCTACGCTCTGATTTCGAAGGATTGCGAGGAACTATTCTTCATAGATCTCCTCTTCCGACGGTTGATTCAGTTGTCCATGAACTCATTGCTGAAGAAACACGACTAAAAACTCATATTGAAAAGGGGTCCAAAACCAATGTTCATAGTGTGTTTGCTGTTCCAAACCAACGATCTTCGGCTTCAAACCAATCTAGATTTACACCCAATTGAGCAAGAGTTGCATTTGATGAGTGCGCTTTTTGTAAAAGTAAGAACCATTGGAAATCACAATGCCCACTACCGAGAGAAAAACAACAGCAATCATCTAAGCAGCGACCCTCTCAGCAACGTTCTTTTCAGCAACATACACGTCCTATTCAACAATTTTGTCCTCCATTTCGTCCCCCACAGTTTACTGTTGCTGCTGCATCTTTAGAAGATCCTGATAGCACCACACCACCCTCTGGAATGGACCCTCAGATTCTAGAATCTTTTAAACAGTTTATTGCTTCTAATCCTGCTGCTATGTCTACGTCAATATCTCACACAGGTCTGTCTACGTCTTCTACTTTAGGTATTCCTTCTTCTTTGTGGATTTTAGATTCTGGGGCATCTCGTCATATGTCTCCCTACAAGCCATACTTTTCTTCTTTGTCTCATGTTTCACCAATATCAGTCTTTTCTGCTTGTGATACATCAATGTCAGTAGAGGGTGTTGGGTCTATTTCTACTCCACATATATCACTTCATGATGTTTATTATGTTTCAAAACTTGCCTTGAATCTTGTTTCGGTTAGTCAGTTATGTAAATCTGGTCATTGGGTCTTATTTTCTGATTCCATCTGTGTTATACAGGATCAACGTACTCAGAAAGTGATTGGGATAGGCCGTAGATTGGGAGAGCTATATGTCTTGGATGAAGTTAAAGTTGTTAATGTCACAGCTTCTAGTGTCGATTTGTCTTCTTTTCGTTTGAGTCCGTCGTCATCTGATTTTTATCTCTGGTATTCCCGTTTAGGACATGTCTCTGCATCACGTCTAAAATTTTTAGTCTCCATGGGTGTTTTAGGCCGTATAAACACCTGTAATATTTCTGATTGTAGTGGATGTAAACTTGCCAAATTTTCGTCTTTACCTTTTAATAAAAGTGTCTCTTCTTCCATTGCTCCTTTTGATTTAATTCATTATGATGTCTGGGATCCATCTTCTGTCTCCAAAAAGGGTGGTTCATCCTATTATGTATTTTTCATCGATGATTATACTCGATATACTTGGGTTTATCTTATGAAACGGAGATCGGATTTTCTTGGAGTTTATAGAGAATTTCGGGCACTTGTTAAGACTCAACATTCTGCTGTCATAAAATGCTTCAGGTGTGATTTAGGAGGTGAATATACATCCAATGATTTTACTCAGTTACTTGCATCTGATGGTACCATACATCAGTCTTCTTGCACTGACACCCCTCAACAGAATGGTGTTGCAGAAATAAAACATCGTCACCTTGTTGAGACTGCTCGTTCTTTGCTTTTATCTGCTGAGGTTCCTACTATTTTTTGGGGAGAAGCAATTCATACTGCTGTAGATGTGATTAATCGAATACCCACTGCACATAATTCAGGTATGTCTTCCTTTCAAAAATTATATGGACAACCTCCAGATTATTCTTCCTTGCGAGTGTTTGGATGTACATGTTTTGTCATTCGTCCTCATGTAGAACGCAATAAATTGGGTCCTAAAACCGCAATATGTGTTTTCTTGGGTTATGGTGTTAGACAGAAAGGTTATCATTGTTTTGATCCCACCAGTCAGAAACTTTATGTCTCTCGACATGTTACATTTCTTGAGCATATCCCGTTTTATTCGATTTCGGCGAAATCACATGATATAACAAGTACCAAACTTTGGTCGATTGATCCTTTTGAAAATAATGACACCATACATGCTGAAATTGATGTACCTGGTAATACTTCTATGACAGATGATACTAGTTCTCCTCCATTAATGCCTGAATCAGTTCCTTCTTTTGGTGAACCAACAGATCCGCCTCTTAGAATATCTACTCGCCCAAGTAAGTCTACCAAACTACCAGATTTTGCGTATTCTTCTTACTCAGCTCCTTTTGCCTCTTTCATAGCAAACATACATGATTTATATGAACCCCAGTCATTTAAAGAAGTTGTTTATGATCCTCGTTGGCAAAATGCAATAGTCTAAGAGCTCACTGCTCTTTACCAAACTCATACATGAAATATAGTTAAGCCTTCATCCGGTAAGCATAAAGTCGGTTCTCGATGGGTTTTTAAAATTAAAACAAAATCTGATGAATCTGTTGAAAGATATAAGGCTCGTCTTGTAGCAAAAGTGTATTCACAAAAGTATGGTATGGATTATGATGAAACATTTTCCCCAGTGGCAAAAATGACGACTGTTCGTACTCTTATTGCGGTTGCTTCTGTTCGCCAGTGGAAAATCTTCCAACTCGATGTCAAAAATGCATTTTTGAATGGTGATCTTCATGAGGAGGTTTACATGACTCCTCCTCCAGGTGTTGCTCACCAACCAGGTGAAGTTTGTCTACTTAGGAAAGCCTTATATGGACTCAAACAAGCTCCTCGTGCCTGGTTTGAAAAATTCTCTAAGGTTATAACTTCACTTGGTTTTCTTGCTAGTAATCACGATTCGGCCTTGTTAATCAAATTTACTAGTGCAGGACGAATTATTTTATCCCTATATGTAGATGATATGATCATTACAGGTGATGATATTGATGGCATTGCAACACTAAAACGTGATTTGGCTCAGCATTTTGCGATGAAAGACTTGGGACTATTACGATATTTTTTAGGTATTGAGGTGGCTCACTCTCCAAAAGGTTATATTCTCTCTCAGACAAAATATATATCTGATTTATTCGAACGAGCGCGACTTTCTGATAACAGAACGGTAGATACTCATCTTGAAACCAATGCTTGGTATTCTACGACTGATGGCGTTCCTTTGTCAGATCCAAGTCTATATCGAACTCTTGTAGGGAGCTTGGTCTATCTTACAGTTACTCGGCCAGATATAGCTTATGTTGTTCATGTGGTCAGTCAGTTTGTTACTGCTCCTACATCTATTCATTTGGGAGCTGTTCTTCGAATATTGAGATATCTTCGTGGCACTCAGTTCCAGAGCCTTTTATTTCCCTCGATCTCTTCACTTGAACTGTGTGCCTATAGCGATGTTGATTGGGATAGTGATCCTCATGACCGAAAATCTACTACCAGTTTCTGTATTTTTCTTGGAGATTCATAAATATCATGGAAAAGCAAGAAACAAGATGTTGTCTCTAGATCGTCTACTGAAGCTGAGTATCGTGCTATAGCTGTCACCACATGTGAGATTGTTTGGTTACGATGGCTTCTTGCAGATATAGGGGTTAATGTTACTAAACCAACTTCCCTACATTGTGATAACAAAAGAGCCATGCAGATAGCAAAGAATTCAGTTTTTCATGAGAGGACGAAGCACATTGAAATAAATTATCATTTCACTCGACATCATCTTCAGATCAGCACCATCTCGCTTCCGTATGTTCCATCAGCTTTGCAGATTGCTGATATTTTCACAAAGGCTCAGTCCACAGCGCAGTTTCGTTTTCTTTGTGACAAACTCTCAATGCTTATTACTGCTGTATTGTAAGTTTGAGGGAGGGTGCTAAGAATATAAAGCCCATATAAAGCCCAAGCCCGTTAGCTTTCTTTTATTATAAATAAGAGCATATGTTGTACTAATTGATATACTTCTGAATAATACAAAAACCCTAGCCGTCTAGCGGTTTGTTCCTTTTGTTTTTTCTTTTGTTCTTTCTTTTACATTCACAACCAAATTACTCTTAATTACGCAACTAGAACATAGTTACTTTTTCCACACTAATTTCACAATTCAATTACTATAATTTTCGCATCCAAATGCAAAAAAGAAAAAATCTTTCATGGATTTAATTTTTTTCATCTTAAAAACAAAATCAATGTTATTTTCAATTTCTTTTTCGGAGTTATAATTTGAAAGATATGACATTTAAAAAAACAAAAATTGTAACACGATTGCTTTTCATAACCAAAACACTATTTACACAACTATTTTTTTCTTATTTACTCAACTCAATTGCATTCAATTTCGTAACTAAAAATAATTAATTTTACTCAATCAAGTGACTTTTAAAATATTTAAACGAAAATATTCGTTATTTCATAACCAATCTACTTTTAATTATACAAACAACCAAATTGCTTTTAATTACGCAATTAGAATACATATTTTTATTCCCAACCATATTACTCTTAATTACCATCTCAAACATAATTAATTATTTTAGACTAATTTTGCAACCTGATTATTTGTAAATGCAGTAAAAAACTTACTTTATGAATCTAGTTATGTTCATCTAAAACGAATATAACTAACGGTATTTTTAAATTTTTGTTTTGAGCTATAATTCAAAATATATGACATTTTTTATAAAAATATACAAATTTTAAAAAAAAATAACGGCTAAATGATATATTAATATTTTAACCGAATGTCATACGAGTTAAGGCTTCAAAGGAGTCACAGGCCCGTAGAAAAAGGATTAAGAGATCATTTAATTAAGTTTTAGTTTTCTATACTTTATGTTAGACCTTCCAAAACTATAGTTTTAGTTAGAAGTATTGGAATTCTCTATTGAGTTGGACCATCACATGTTTTATCGATGTATCGGACTATCGTTAATTTTAGTCCAATAAAAGTAATCATAAAGAAATGAACAGACTAGTAGATAAAATATGTATCATGGAGGTAATTGTATGGATACCATGTTTAATTCTGAATACTGTGAAGGATTGGATTAAGAAATAAACAACTTAAGCAAAACGTAAAGTCTTGGGGTTATTTTGTAAAACAAAATAATATCGGGTTATGGTCCCTAAGGGTGGCAATTTAATAAGGATTGGTCTTCATTAAGTAACTGTGTGAAAGTTACAAACATTTAAAGGAGAAGAACCGTTTTCTCACTTTAGTATTATATAAGAATGAGTTTCTCATTCTTAAAAGACACGACATTAAATACAAAGAGAAAAAATGGCCTTTAATAAAAACAGATTGGGTTTTGGTTGCCATCTCTTAGAAGATCATAACCTAGCAAAGGATTCAAAGATCATTTGCAGCAAGTTTGGAATCTGAAGATCAAAGACATTAATTAACTTCATAGTTTTATGAGTTAGATAAGAAATCTGTAAAGTATTTCTTACAAGTGGTATCAGAGCCACCATAAAGTTAAGCTCTTAAATTTTCAGATTATGAAATTAGGATCTATGAAACTAAAAATGTTTGTCTATCAACAAAGCATGTTTAGATTTTAGAAATAATGAATTATAAATATACATTAAACAGGTTAAAAGTTACTTTTTTATATATATATATATATTGCATCATATATATATATATAATTAATTACAGCAAATATATATTTCGGTTATCGAAAATTGTGCAAGCTGTTAAAATAATTACAGTACAATTGCGCATGTAGTTAAGATGTGCGTAAGAAGTTACTTAAATTTAATATAATTGAAAAACTACTTAAGTCTGGAGTTATTAATAAAGTTACTGAAGTAAGTGTAAGCATAAAGAGACGTGCCTCACTAAGTTTAATATAATTATAAAATTATGAAAGCTAAAAAGTACGTGTGTTGTACGTGTATTAGTCGTGCGTCGCATGCATTCGTACAGATTTTGACGACGGGCAGACATTTAAGGTAAAATTAATAACTGCATATATAAATATGCGCAATAAGTAATGCGTAAGTTACGGCACGCACTTTTACTAAAAATACCAATAAATAATTATTTGAATTTTGAAATTTACAGAAAACATATGTTATATAAAATTTAACAATGATATTTATATGTCCATGAAAATAGAAAAACAAATAACGAGCTTCTTAATTATGCAAATCCAGCTAGAACGTAATTGTATAGAATTTTCTATAGTGATTTCGTAAAATAATTATTCGAATTTTCACAACCAAAATACTGTAAAAATAACATTTTTTATGGATCTAATTTTGTTCGTTTATAATAAAAATAAAATCAATGGATATTTTTGAGAAAAACAATTTGAGATTAGGATTTGAAAAATACGACATTTTGAAAGAAAAAAAATGTAACACAATTACTTTTTCGCAACCAACGTCATATTTAAGCGACTCTTTTTTTCTTATTTACACAGTTCATTTGCACTTAATTCCGCAATTAAAAAAGATGTTATTTTCATAACCAAATTACTCTTAATTACACAAGTAAAATACAATTATTTTTCACAACTAAATTACTCATAATTATACAACTGGAACATAGTTACTTTCTCCAAACTAATTTCACAATTCAATTATTTTAATTTCCGCATTCAAATGCCAAAAAAAATCTTTCATGGTTTTAAAAACAAAATCAATGATATTTTCGATTTTTTTTCCAAGAGTTGTAGTTTGAAATATATGATATTTAAAAAAAATAACACAATTTCTTTTTCGCAACCGAAGCACTATTTACGCAACTATTTTTTTCTTATTTACGCAACTCATTTGCATTTAATTCTGTAACCAAAACAATCCATCTTTCACAACCAAATTACTTTTAATTTTACAACCGGAAAACATTAGTTTTTTATAACCAATTTACTTCTACTTATGCAACTGGAATTTTTTTTTATTCACAACCAAATTACTTTTAATTACCCAACTGGAAAACATTTGTTTATTCACAACCACATTACTCGTAATTACACAACTAAAATCTGGTTAATTTTTCCAGACTAATTTTGCAATCTAATTACTCTTATTTTTACATCCAAGTGCAGTAAAACCAAAATATAAAAATACTTCATGAATCTAGTAATGTCTGCCTTAAAAAAATAAAACCAACAAAAATTTTAAGTTTTTGTTTTGAGCTATGATTTGAAATATATAACATTTTAAATAAAAAAAATAGGAAGAAAAAAAACCAACGGCTAAATGATATATTAATATTTTAATCGAAAATCCATATGATTATGTGTACTTAGTTCTAAAACCATATAATTATTCATAATTTTGATGTTCAATAATTAAGGTCTCGAATGAGATACAGGACCATGGAAAAAAGGATTGAAAGATCTTTTATTTAAGTTTTAGTTTTCTATATTTTATGTTGTAACTTCCTCAATTATAGTTTTAGCAAGAAAATCTATAGGAAATCTTGTAATTTCCAAAAACACTAATAGCATTTAGCATTTGTAGGAGTATTTTTTTTATTAATAAAAAGGTAAGTTACCAATAACAAATAAAAATGATTAAAAATGTCGATAATCATTTGAGTTTTCAAATCTACCGAAAACTACATGTTATATAAAATCTCCCAACAATATCTTTATGGTAGAAACATAAAAACCAAGAACTCTCATATTCTTCCTTAGCTCGCGATTTTTTCTCCCTTTCTATAAAATCGAAACTCACAAATCTCTCATATTAAAGATTTATGCAACAAATTTCAGTAAAATCTCAAGTATTTTAAAATAAATCAACGACTAAATCAGGTTTTCATGAAAAAATTACTTTATTTCGTCTTTACTTTTTCAATTGTTATGTTCGTAGTTATTTTTAACCTTCAAAACTCCATACCTCTCACACTCTAACTCAAAAAAAATTCTAAAAACGTATATATATATATATATATATATATATATATATATATATATATATATCTACTTTTTAAAAACACACAAAATAAAATCCATTAGTGATATTTTTTTAGAATATTTGTATTTTTTATTTTCGTAACCACATTACTCTTAATCACGCAACTTGAACACAATTTCGAGACTAATTTTGCAATCCGATTACTCTTATTTTCGCAACCAAATGCAGTAAAAATATTTAAAATATATTTATTTATTTCATGGATCCAGTTTTGTTTGTCTTAAAAAAGCGAAACCAGTGGTATTTTCAGATTTTTGTTAGAGTTATGATTTAAAATATATGACATAAAAAAAACTGTAACACAATTGTTTTTTCGCAAAAAAAAAGTCTTATTTACACGACTCTTTCTTCTTATTTATGCAATTCATTTGAATGCAGACTCCACAACTCAAAATAACTACTTTTTTCCCAAATTTGGACTTTTTATTAAAATATTTGACATTTACAAAGAAAGAGCCTATAAGCTCAAATTTGAATACATACGAATATATTTGAGAGGGTAGATCAAATTTTTCCAAAAAATAGGCGCCAAAATCAATCAGAGCCTGAAAACTTTATCTCCCTCCAAACTTTTTCTCCAAATTCAAAACCAGAGACTGCATCTTAACACTAGAATTCCGTCATATCTTCTCCGAGCATCAAAACCTCAAAACCTTTCTCTCCATCCTAGTTCTAATTCTAAATTCATGACCTTAGTCTAAAACTTAATTTTATGACTCTGATTTACCAATACCAAGTTTTTGATTCATCTCAGACTGTAAAATCAGCCAATCAACACCATCAACCATCCCACCAAAATCTCAGATGCAAAAGAAACCCAGATTGAAGAAGACTCATAACAAAATACCAGGAAACATCGGATTGAAAAAGAATGCCAACTGGAATGAAGAACACACAGAAAAAAATCAAACGAATCAAGGAACAAGTCAAATTTTAGCTTTCTAGATTGATATCTACTTATTTTTCTTCAGATTTGATTCTAATATATCATGTCCTAATACTTTCGAGAAAAATAATCTCCCTCAATCTGTTACGAATATTTTTAGGATTATAGTCAATATATTCACCTTTCTTCAACACTTACTTTGAAATACAGTTTGTAGCTTCATTTTGTTCACGATTGATATAAACCAAATCCATGTTATAATCGTTTTCAAGAACCATGGGGCTTTCTATTTAAGCACCAGTCAAAATACTAAAATCAATCTTGATATATAGATTAGTTATTCATCTAGACCTGCACATTAGAAGTCCATCGAGCATAGTCATGCACTCTGTGATAATGGGTGAATGTTTTTCATAAGCTTTGTCAAACCCATCAACTAGCTCTCCCTTGTAGTCTCTGACAAACCCACCACCATTGGCTTTACTAGTAAAATTGCAGGCTTCATCCGTATTAAGTTTATAATGTTTATTCTTATCGAGATTCTTTTTAAGAGACAATGCAACTATGGGCTTCTCCAAGTAAAAGATACAACCAAGTTGCAGGGAAACAAAAGAGTTTTTCCCCTAGTCATCTCTTTAGCATTTTCACAAAATCTAAACCAGACGGAACATATTTGACATAATCAACCATAGATTCAATAGAAGCAGAAATCTTGTTGTGTTTTTTCTTGTTTCTTGTAGACCAAATGACCCATGTAACAATCACCGGAATGATTGTTCTTACGTGAATCTCTTTCTTTGTGAACCAGAACCAGGTCCTAAGCATATGTGCAAATGACATGTTTCCAACTTATAAGGATTCTGAAAAAGATAGCAAAGAATAACCATCTATCATATGCTTTTAAACAGTGAACAAACATATGATCACGGTTTCCAAATTACTGTAGTGCTGACATTTCGAAGCCAGTTGAAAACCTTTATTTTGAAGAATATTATCTGTGTAAATTCATTTATGCATGACTCTCCATGTTAGGCACGAACATTTATTTGGAGTAATTCCATTCCAATTTCTTTTAAACATATCAGACTTGTTGTTCTTCTTCCTAATGATATTCCAAGTATACTTCATGCTATATTCATCAGATTTAGAAGCAACCCATTTGATTTCATCTTTACTATCATTCATGCTATATTCATCAGATTTAGAAGCAACCAAGTATGCTATATTCCAAGTATATCGGAATCAATTATTTTTTAAAAACACAATTGATTCCGAGAGTATGTCTCGGAATCAGTTGTCTTACACAAACAGTTGATTTCGAGATACCCTCTCGGAATCAACTGCGTTTGCTAAGAACAACTAATTTCGAGACATTCTTTCGGAATCAGTTGTTATGTTTCAGTAGACAAGTGCAAAATCATTAACACATTACTTTTTAATCATGCAGGAATTTCAAATGTGTTTGGAACCTGAAATTCCATCCCCTTATCATACTGACGATGATGTTATATATCCGGATCTCACCGACGCATTCACTACGCAAGCGTACTACACTAAATCTGAACTTACAGAATGGGTATTAACAAAGGGTCGAGAGTTGAAATATTCTATGATGGTAAGTAGGTACGACTCTGGAAATTATGGGAATACTCCTCGATTGTTTTATTCTTGTGAAAAATATGGGAAACCAAGGTTAAAACAAAAGGCAACTAATGTGAAGAGAAGAAAGTCAAGTACGAAAAAAAATAGATTGTCTGTTTCTACTAAGAGCTCATCCTTATGACAATGATCTATGGTATTTGGTAGTTTCATGTGGTAGGCATAACCACCCTCCATCCGAATATTTAGAAGGTTGTCCTCAAGCAAGGAAACTAACTTCGGTCGAAGAATATTTGGTGAAGAAATTATCAATACGCGGTGCCACTCCTCGTAACATTTTACCCGCCTTAAAGGATATTAATCCTCATAACGTGTCTAACATGCATAACATTTACAATACTAGACAAAAACATCGTACATTGGAAAAGTGCGGTCAATCACAACTTCAATATTTGTTGGGTAAGATGAAGTAGAAAAATTACATTGAATGGCATAGAACGGGAAGTGAAGGGTCTCAAATAATCACCGAATTATTTTTTGCACACCCGACGTCTATCGATCTTCTTAGGACATTTCTGGAGGTCCTTATTATGGATAGTACGTATAAGACTACGAGATACAAGATTCCATTGTTCGAAATAGTTAGATTTACGTCAACCAACATCACATTTGCGATCACTTTTGTTTTTTTGAGTCACGAAAAGGTCAAAAATTACATGTGGCAGTTGAAACGTTTGCGGTTGCTCATGTCGGAAAACCATTGTGCTTTACCTAATATTATGGTGACGGATAGGGAATTGGCATTAATGAAAGCAATTAACATTATATTTCCGAAAGTGACACACATGCTATGTAGATGACACATTGAAAAAAAACACATCGCAATGAAGACTAAAAAATATTATTGTGTAATTCATAACATCTTGTTCTTATCCAACCAACAATTTTTTTAAGTGTTTAGACATTACAGAACAATCAAATTTTAATATAAACTGGGGTTTCGCACTTGATTCCGAGATGGCCATTCGGAATCAGGTGCAGTGCTTTTTTACCAAATTATCAGGTGCAGCACTTGGAGACAGAGAGTTTGCAACTGATTCCGAGTGGCCATCTCGGAATCAGTTGCCAACAAATTCGAACCAAGTTACATCTGATCCTGAGTTGGCCTCTCGGAATCAGATGTAATTTTTCAAAAAAAATGTGCACCTGATTCCGAGCCGGGCACTCGGAATCAGGTGCAAACTCTCTGTCCTCTTATTTTAGGTGATAATTCGTTCACTGGGACATTGCACCTGATTCCGAGTGGCCATCTCGGAATCAGGTGCAAAGTCCTAGTTTAGATTAAAATATGTTGGTTATGTAATGTCTAAACTCTTAAAACAAAGAAAAATAACAACGATAGCATAGATCATCCGATAAACAAAAAACATCATCCGATAAACAAAAAAACGTCATCCGGTAAAAAAAGAAACGTCATCCGTTAAATAAAGCAACAACATCCGTTAAACAAAACAACAACATCTGATAATCAAAGAAACATCATATGTTAAATTAAGCAACAACATCCGATAAACAAAGAAACGCCATGTTGTATACGTCTTGCATACATGAATGCAATGTCTTAAGGCCGCAGGACACTCTTCATCGGCCATATCTTCCACATAATCGTCGTAAGTGTTGAGAATTTTAGCATAACCTCCGGTGATGTTATCTTGGTGGGTTGAATGTTGTGGTTCTTCCCCTATAGGAAAATATTCCTCTCGAGGTGCATTAGGAACTACGTACCATAGAGTTTGACGAACCCAATTATCGTAATTCGGTACGGTCGTACTTATTCCATCACCTTCCTCGATAAGAGTTCATCTATTGTCGGGTGGTATTATATGTTGGATGTATCCAAACTGACGGGAAACTCTAAGTGGTTGGTATGGCTCAGTTTTGTCCATAAATTTCAATCCACCGGTAAACCACGCAAGCTCGTGAAGGGGTTTCAACATTCGATAATACTCGTACGGCTGAAAAATAACCTGAAATAGAATACAACCGAACACGATATATAAAAATATATTCAAAAATATAATCCGATAAATTAAGTTACGATATAAACGTACCGTGTATATATCTAATCGGTCAAGTGTCAATCTATATGATTGAAGTAGATCTCCAAACTCTTCTATCGAGTGGCACTGTTTGGGTATTGCTCACGTGCGGCATTCGACAATACTCGTGCGGCGTATAGGGATAGAATCCCTCTGAATGAGGTGGCTGAAAGCGAGTGAAATGGTCAAAAATCCAGCATTCGAGTAGTTGTACGAATCCACTCATCGTCTTCGTAGAATGTTTGGAAGCCATACGTAACCCACTATAAAGCTCCGCAAGGATATGCATCCCTCACGCATATGATCCCAACGAATCAAGGTCATCGACCACGTGTAACCAATCTGCTTTCACGTAATATCCGCTTTTGTCTACAAATACACAAGACCCAAAGAGATAAAGTAAGTAGGCTTTCGCACAACGTTGAACATCGATCTTCCTTAATCGACCTACGTTTTGAAAACGCTCGTTGGAGAAGCGATCCCTTAGTAAGTTAACCGTAGACCGATACCTTTACACGGTTCGAGCTCCGCTAAAGCTTCCCCGTATGGCACACCGAGAACATCATGTATCAGCTTCGGACGTTACTCTACATTGTTGCTTTTACGCACCTCCAACAATCTACCGCATATCGGTAACCCGGTAATGATGGCCACATCGTCTAAAGTGACGGTCATCTCACCAAAAGAAAAGTGAAATGATTTCGTCTCATGATGGCACCGTTCTACGAAAGCGGCTACCAAAGGTACCTCGGTACTCCAACGATGGAGGGCAATTTGAAGAGGTTGCGGCGATTATGTCTCACCGAACGGAAAGTAGGATCAGGGGCAATAATTTGAAGAGGTTGCGGCGTCTCAACAATATATGAATCGTTTGCGGCATTTGGAGCGGATGATGAAGAGCCGCGCAAAAATCTCTTGAGTAGCTTTCTTGGTCCCATACTACAAATATAAAACAATATCTACAATGTAAAACATTTCAAACCACAAAAATCTCTTGAGTAGCTTTGTCAACATAATTGTTCTGCTGCTTTTTTTAGCAGAGAGCATGTGATTCCGAGTGGCCATCTCGGTTTAAAAAAAAAGCATGTGATTCTGAGATGGCCACTCGGAATCACATGCTCTCTGTTAAAAAAAACAACAGAACATCAAAGTCGAAACCAAGTCAATCGAATCTAACAGCAAAATCGAACCCTAATCGAAACCCTAATCGAATCTAACAGCAAAATCTAACAACAATACCACCCTACTCGAAACCCTAATCGAATTCAACAACAAAATCTAACAGCAATACCACCTTAATCGAATCTAACAACAAAATCTAACAGCAATACCACAACCCTACTCGAAAAATGAAGAAAAAGAAAAACTAAAGAACCCTAAGCGAGTTGGCCAAAGGTAGATAAACTAAAGAACCCTAATCGAAAAATAAAAAAACAAAGAAACTGAAGAAATCTTACCTTCTCCAAGGGTTGCTTACTCTCTTTCTTCGATGTTGTTTTGTAAGGTACTAAAAAAACGGAAGGTACAAACTGTTTGTAATGGGTAATGGTTTTGTTAGGTTTTTTTCTTTTAATTTGTTAATGGGTAAGGATAATAGAATGGATAAAGGAAGGTAGAATAATGGCGTTCTTGAAAATGAAAGAGGTAGAATAAATGGGTAGAATGATAAATGTGTTATTTTTTTTATCATGATTTTTTTCAAATTATGGAAGAAATAAAATATTTCATGAGAGAAATAGCTTTCGCCTAATTTTTTACATCCCAACATTAGGGGTTTAGGAAAGACTGCTCCTATAACAATATCATCAAGGCAGGCTCGTATCACCTAAACCATCACGGCACAAATTTGATGCGTGACACGAAATTATCTGATCCGTGACACGAAATTAACAGCCCTAATATAAGGTTTTATAAGCTAGTCACACTTCAAATGCTCACAAAATGAAAATCCAAACACAAAAATCACCTATACAAACAGATTCAAAAACATAGATTCTTTATTACTACAAAAATTAATAGTATTCATTAATTCCCAAGGTGTTTCTCAATGAAAGCACGAACAGAGCTTATTTCATAAGCTTGCAAAATGCTGAAAAAAAAGCTAGAAGAAAACAAAGATCTCAAATACGTCCATTTTCAGACAAGTAATCAAATGAAAGATACGGAGAAGATGAGATTATAATGGAAAAGTCCCAGTTATACGAATATGATCTAGCGTTCGACGTAGGCCAAACTGGCATACAGAAGCATTAGCAGCCCGGAATCCTCCCCCATATGCAGGCGAAGCATCGTGTGCAATCTGGTGCATGAAGAACTCGCCCAGTTTCTTTTCCAAATCGGATTTTCTGCCTTTTTTTGAAGACATGGAAAATGGAGATGTTGAAGTAGATGGCATGTTTGTTGGTCCGGGTATCACTTCAGCTTCAAGCCACATGTATGAAAGCTGTTGACAGATACCTTCCTCTACTTCGGGACTAAGGTTCCGGTAACCTGTTTCATGATAATAATAATAATTCAAGAGAGTGCATATTGGTTTTTCTCTTGGGAAAATGTGATCAACAGCTGGTTTATTTAATATACAGCTTGAGCTTTGTTTGACAAATTTAGAAGTACTGAAGCTGGAATCGACCTTTGCTTCGAAATTTTAATTTTATACCAAAGAATTTAATAATATTTTAATATGACATGAGCTTTATTCGAGACAAACCTACACGAACTCGAGCTTGATAGCCGAACATGGATTATTTGTTTGTTAGCCACACCTACTTCTAGTCATGACCAAAAGACTTAAGTTACCTTTTAAACGTAACCATCCATGCATCAACTCATGCGCAAGAATTGCTCCCGTTAGTAGTCTGTATCATGCCAGGTAAGAAGACAGTCTCAGATAGTCCATGACAATAAATACAGAAAATAGAGAAACAAAGCTTAACCTAATCTCGATGATAAAACCAGACAAATCATATAAGCTAAAGGTATAAAACCGGACAAATTATATAAGCTAAAGAATCCTGGGTTCAAAAATATCTAAAAGAAGAGAACTTCATTTCTATCATTTTTGTGTTTTGCAAAAGTAAATAAATAAATAAACCGTTGGTATTGTTTTGGAGAGACTTAGATGTGTACAGCATGATAATATTATAGCACTTTAAGACAATATTTATCTTCAGACAAACATTAATATATTCCCCTGTTTTCATAGATCACTAGAGTGCCTTATTAGGCATTTTGAGAACGAGAACTAAATAACAATATACAGCAGGAAAATTTACAATAAACAAAAGCATAAGGTGGACTTTCACCACATTTCAACTGAATTCAAACGTCAAAGTAAAAACAGATTCGCCAAAAAAAAAGATCACCTTGGAAGACCATAAAGAACAAGAATGGCTGTGACTTCACACTTCCGGGTAAGCTTTTGATGTTGGGTTCGCAGTCCTATAAACCGGTTGCCTCCCATTCTCGGCCTTCTTAATATCTGCATGCAATCAAATAAAAGTCAGGGCCGGCAGTCAGTAAAATTTTGGTACCTTAGCATGTTCGTTTTGCATGCTTTGATAGAACAAAATAGACCAGCTAATTTGCTTCAAACATACACTAGTTACAGTCTGTTCTTCAGAAAGACACAATCCTCGTGTCTCCGGCATGTGATGGTAGCCCTGAAAAAATAGAGATCAGGTCAAACAAATTTCCTTTAGTTAAGGAAGTAAGATTAGGCTTGGATCTCAGGAGGAAAATCAAAGGGGAACTTTTGGAATATTGTTTAGATATATTTTTTCGCAAGTAATATATACTTCTTTCTTTCTCTTTTCATCTTTTTCGCCTAATTTTTCTCCCTCGAAACTTGCTGAGATGCAACAAATCCATATAGACTTATGTTAATCTTACTACCTATTTTGCTAATTTTTTCTCTTCTGGCTGTCCTTAAAAGCTGCTCCATTAGATTTGTTTTCTTCACATTTTTTAGATGAGAACAGGGACTAAAAAACAAAACAAGAATTGAAGAACTTACATTTTTTTCCCCGACAAGAGCTTCGTTAAGTGCGTGTCTTTCAACTAGAAGCATAGGGATTTGTTGATCCAATCTCATATTCATCCCTTCATAATAGTCTCTAATAGAATGGTAAAGAGGTTGGCAATCTCCAGTGTCCATGATAGCCGATTCCATACATTCTAGACATATTGTCCGCCCATCTTCCAACAAGTAGTATCTTGCATTCCTTGACTTCAGTAGTATAAAGTCAAGTCAGATATCAGTTAGAACTATTCAGATCATTTTTCTATCTTATATGGTGTCAAAGGGAAAACACTTGGCTATAAGAATATCCTGAAGTAGCTAAAAATAATACCTCGAGACGCTCACAGCTACAGCAGCGAGCAGTATCGTCGTGTTCATGTGCTGGACAATATTTTTGGGACCAAAACGGATGGCACCTATACTCGATCAGACCAGCATCATTTGTTGGGATCTGGCAAGTCATGCTAAAAAGTTCAAAATACGGTATGCTACAAAAGATTTGCTTGATATAGCAACTATAAAGCTCAGAAGATATGTCATGGCCGCCAAGCACAGGATGTACAGATATTCAAGGTCCTTTCAGATGTAGAATCATAGATATACACAATAATGACTGGCCTTGCTAAGAAAAAAGAAATTCTTTTTTTTTTTGGTCAAATAACATCAGTATGTTCCCAATTGTATTGTTTTGATCAGTATATAGGAGCATAAATGTTATCCAGAATCACAGGGAGCACTGCCTGGTTATTGCTACCCAGTACCAACCCATTTTCATTAGATTCCTCACTTGGTAATTTATGTGTAACCTCCATACAAAGTCGTATATATTATATGAACATGATTTAATTTCTTAGAATTATTAGTATTGAGATAAGATTGTCTATCTACATACAACTAGATTTGGATTCTTGAACGCGTCCAAATTAACATACAAGGAAAATATGAAGTACACTTAAGATGCTGGGAAAAAAATATTAAACTCAAGCAACAAAGTTAAAATGAGTTCAAACTGCTTACAAAATGGTGGCAAACTTCACATTTCGGATGTGTCAACTCTTTGAAACAAGACTTGTGGTATGGGTTTGTTCCTGATGAAGAGAACTTAGATAAGAAGAACAAAGAAACCAGTCAAGAGCTGGACGATACAAAAGGCTTAATAAAACATTACTGGTCCCTTAGTTATCGAAATATGACTTGGCTCTTTTTCTCTCAAAGAAACCTTAGTTCTGTACTCTATATTAGATCACCCCTCGGGCTTGGACTAATAAATTTGTTTGAGATCACCATCAATTGCAATCATAAATGTAACAAGAGAAAACTGTAACATAGTATAGCCTGCTTTCCTCTAACATGGAAACAAGCCAACTAAATTTACCTATGAATAGATTTGAAAATTTCATAGAGTTCAAAGAACAATATGTGAAAAAACAACAGTCCAGGTATTATTTGTAAATAGATTAATATCCATGAAGTAATCTGAGACAACAAGAAGCATTAGTCAAAAGAAGTGATTTGACTAAAGTGCAATACTTGGGTGTGAAACAATTAGTACGAAAATATTATCAACCGGCAAATAAACAAAAAATTTGTTAAGCACAACGCCACAGAGAAAACCAACTACCTCAGGTTCAGTTATAGCGTGATTACAAGAATGGCAGCGGAAGCACTCTGGATGAAAGAATTTCCCCAAGCATCCCAAATAATTGCCATACCCAATGTCATGGTGACAGGTACTGCATATTCTACAAAATACAGTCATAACTCATAAATATGGTAAATAAATGAAGAATGTGGCAAAATCATATTTTTCGAATAAAGCTAATTATTTAGCAGGTTAAACGACAACTATCGGATTTGTGTAATAATAGAATATGAAATTAAGAGTCTTTAAGAATAATGCAATCTATTAAGTAAATATATCCAATGACTAACTATTAAGTAAATATATCCAATGACTAACTAACTCATCCTCCATACCAAAAGCTTGTCCAAAGAACCACAATTTTACTAAAACTGTGCAGCCAAGAACCTCGGGTACACAAAATCCATCATTTATACAGCAGTGTGTGAAAAATTAGAGCATATCCCACACCAGCAAACTGGTTTTACCTTTAAAATCACTAAATCAGTATATAAAAAGTAAGCTTCAGTTACAAGTGCATTTATTTAAAATTACCTATATCTTTTCGGGAAATAGTGGGATGGCACGTAAGGAGGATAGAAAGACGAATTCAAGCCACCTTGAAGTGGCCTAGCAAAATCTTCATCATTGTCTGTGCCCCGTCTATAACCTAAAAGACTTAACATTCAGTAATAAACGTTGACAAAACATACACACAAAGAATACATGGGAAATTTTCATCTTAGCTTTGGTAATAAGAAACTATGAACTCGTTTCCGATACTGAAGGAAAATGATAAACTCCATAACAAGGAAAGAGCCATAGTTATTAATAGCCCCAATAGCGCGCAATAGCACTGATTTCAAGAATACTCTGTATTACTGTTTTAAAAAATACTGATTTTAAACTGTTTTCAAGAATACTCTGTGTTACTGTTTAAAAAGATATTTTGAATACTGTACTACTTTTCCTTCAAATTCTCTCGTAACTATTTTTCTTGAAATATTCTGTCATTCAACCAGACCCTAAGCCTACAGTAGATAGGCTTGATCCAAGATGGCCCTTTAGATTGAAATTGGAAGTTTAGAAGATATTACCATTTGGTTTTCTCATATCTTCAGCAAGAGAAAGTGCCATTGTATGGTCCGTATCATCAATCTCCCTCTCTGGTCTTGACCAATCATCCTGAAGGATGTCGACAAGAACATGAAGTTACAGTCCTATGTTCTACAGCTAACTGGTAAAAATATTATCTCCGTGTGCTTTCGTGATTGGAATAAGATTAACTCCTATCATGTGCCACCCGTTATCTTGGCAAACATGGATCCATTACCACCAAGAGCATTTTACAGCTTTTGAGATTTACTTTTAAATTGTTATACGAAAAAGGGAGTGACTTAATATCAATCAATCCAGGGTGGTAATGTTTAGAAAATAAAGAATGAAACAATAAGGAAAAAAATAACAAGAGAAAAAGTGAAGGTAAGGCATTTTTACTTTTTCCATGTGCAAGAAAAAGTGTGATAAAAAAATATTTCTCTAAAAACTTTTTGGGTTTTAAAAGACAATTAGCATCAGCAGCATCTTAACAAAATATATTATCTTCATAACCTTTCTCTGAAATTAATTGAGGAAAACTCGAAGTCAATTTTTTTCATATACCAAAACATCAAACGAGAAAAATTTAATTTTCGTGAAACCAAAAGATAGCCTAAAAACTGGTGTCTTATCACAATTCGGATCCAATAAGAAAAAAGAAAGTATACAAGCTCCGCGAAACATATACTATTCTCTATTTATTGTAAAGCATTACCAAACTCAGCTTTACCAAACAATTTAAAGCATTTATGGATGATATATGTTATTGTCAAATAAGTATATTTACCGATGATCGAGCAGGCGCCCGCCGAAACAAGTTCTCATCCTCTAAGGAGTCTGGATGATAACTACTACCACCACAGCTTCCGCCTCCACGACTAGAGCCGCCCTTAAAAAGCTTACTCAGCCATCTCATAAACCCTGTTCTCCTCTCTATTGAGAAAGAAACAAATTTCTCTGTTTAATAGGGACAATCGCAGTACATGTTCCCAACCTTAGAAAAACAGACAATCTATATATCTAATATTTTACTTATGATCATTATTGATACCGAACACAATTCCTCATCCTTTGATAAAATTAGACGTACACCTCAAGCTAAAACACCATTTAATCCACTTATACACTTTGTTGTTAATCCAAACTTGGTAGGAAAAAAATTCAAACTATCAAAAACTAAAAGCTCAAATTCGTATAAATAGAAACTCCAAATCAAGCATTTCATAGAAAATATACTAAATACCAATCCACAAGCATTTCACACAATCGAATTCTAAGCATAATAAAAGAATTACGAAACCAAATTGATCCAGAAATGAGTTTAAGAGCTCAATACACAGCAGTGAATAAGAAAATGAATCTATAAGGTGATGCTTGGTCAGTTTGAATAGTGCAGAGAATAAGATATACAAAACCTGAAGTAGGAGCCATGAGGATCGAGGTCTATGTGAAGGTTTTGGCTTGAGATTAAAGCAATGGGTGGTGAGATAGGAGGGAAAGCGACAGGGAAACCTAAATGGGGAGAGACAAAGAGAGAAACCATGGTGAAGTTAAAAGAGAGATGGAGAGAGGAATCTTGTGGAGAGAGAAAGTGAGATTCGGGAAGAGAAAAGTAGAAGAGGAGAAAGGTAGAGATCGATCGATCTTGTGGGGAGCTGTGACTCAGTAAGACGAATCTGCTGAGGCGGAGGAATATTGAAGTAGCGGTGTGAAATAGACTTAGAATCTCTGCTAGCCTAGGAGATAGGGTTATATATACGTTCTCTCTAGAGGAGAGAGATAAAGAGTGTGTTTCAAGAATCCTTGTTGACTCTTGCTAATATATTCCACTCTTTTTAATCTGTAGACCCGTTTAAAATTATACGAACCATGATAAAATGAAAATCACATGAAATATGATGTTTGGTATATAGATTCTATACAAAAATGATAGGTTGCGTATCAAAAACCTTAAAAGACTGTATTATTGATTTTGAAATTTTGATGGAAAAAATGAAATGATGGAATGGTGATAGAATGTTTAAAAAATAAACGATATCCGAAGAAGATTTGATCCAGATCTAGTAAAGGTTACGAAATTGATAAATTTATGCGGACATTTGTATATTATTTCTGATAAAAAAGGTCCTAAAAAATTATATCCATTTGTAGCGGACACAATATGTATAGGAGATTACAAAAGACTCTCAAAAATTGAACATTCAATCACTCAATTCTGATAAAAAAACTTTCTTTTTAGGTTACAAAGAAATCGTGAATCTCATAATGGATATTCAAGTGCTTCTCATCTACGTCACTATATTTTTAAAAACAAGACAAGTCTTTTCTCTTTATTAACGTCGATGTTGCTTCGCAATTATGTTACAATGCTCTCTTCTAGGCCTAGAAAGAAATTGTGAATCCTATAATGCATATTCAAGGATTTATTTTCTTCCTCGTTATACTCTCTAAAATAAGACAAATCGCTTTCATTTATGGTGGTTATTGTTATTTCGCCACGTCATATCTTTTACTACAAGTTATGTTTCTTCTATTTATAGGCTTAGAGAGGACCTCAATTCTTCAATAGACGCTCAATATTATATCTCATTAATCAACAGCTATAATAAAGCTCTAATCTTTAAAATAAATAAAACCTTATAAATAAGAAATCTAAATGAATACAAACCCTAATTAAATAGAATTTTCAATTAATAAAAAAACATGTTGATAGAAAGACCAATTAAATAGAAATCTAACAAGTAGAAGAAGCCTATTTCGATCAAGAACTTAAGCACAACTCCATCAGATCAAATCACAACATTTAAGTGGCATCAAATAACAACATTTAAGTGGCATCAGCATAGGTCTTTGATAACTACTTTGGACATGTTCATCTCGGCAACAAAATTAGCCTAGTTTTTACACCATTGTTATGGTCTTCAGCCCAATAGAAACAACAAACATGTCTTCGACTACGCTCAACTCTCAGGTTTCAGTACACTTCTTATACACCTAAGTTCGGCTCAGCATTCAGCCGCATAGAGACAATAATTTCAGCTGTTTAATTTTCCGGCTTATTCACCTCTAGCCCTTAAGGTTCGGTTGAACTGCATTAATCACATTTCTCCATCAACGACACTTAGTTTCAGCTTTCGACATATAGTTATAGTTTTATCACTTAGTTCTAGCTCCATATCTTAGTTCTAGCCTTCGGCATTTAGTCATAACTTCAACTCTAGTTGTGGCATACGACAGCAAGCTACAGCTTTCGCACCAAGTTACAGTCTTCGATACCAAGTCAAGCATTTGGTAGTGATCTTATCGCAATCATTTTAAGCTTATACTTAACAATTCTCCACTAAGGTTGACAATAACACTATTATACATTAACCTTATGCTTCAACTACTTACCAAAGACCAATTGTCCATTTGCATGCCTAGAATGACCAATTCTCATGTAGTCGTGAACTCTATTAAGGTAATCTTCCCCAACAGACCAATTTTCTCCAACAATCAACTGTCAAAGTCTTCTCATTGTTCCACGGTTTAAACATCTAAAACCTTTGACCCATCAAACATCAGGTTAAGACACAAACCCTATAATGGTTGAACTTCCTTTTGGAAAGATCGAACCCGAACCCAACTTAAAAATAGCTTTGGCAGAGGCATCTTCTTCTCCCTTATATTCAAACTTCTGTGACACCTATAACATCTTCATGAAGACCGAAAGTCCAGGAGACAATATTGACGATAATAGATTTCCTAACAGTTCATTCACTTCATCTCTTGTTTAGTATATATACTCAACGAAAGCATAACATTTACTCCAAGTAAGGTTCAGCTTGTTGAGTTATTATTTTTTCCGTAGTAAACTGTTAAAAGAGAATTCTAGAGAAAGAAAGTACAAGTACAAATGAGTTTCATAGAAAAAGTATTCAACCCCTTTATTAGAGTAGCCTCGTTCTTTATATAGAGGGGCCAAGACTTAGTCTCAAATTGAAATATGTTATAAAAGAGGATTAATTGTTGTTTGGTCCTTAACAATTATACATAGTTACAAATACTCTCTAAAACTTACATCAGTTACAATTTAAGGATAAAACTTTCAGTACTTATAATTAAATCCTAAATTTACATTATTTACAATTTAATCCTCAAAATCTCATTTTTATATCAGAAGCCCCCTAGTTCTCATGTCAGTAAATGAATGAGAACTAAAATATCTTCGAATCCAAATGTCTTCGAATCCAAATATCTTCGAATGCTTCTATATGTTATGTAACATGTTATAAACTCAAAGCAATCATTCGAAGCGCACATGAAGAGCAATCATTCGAAGTGCACATGAAGAACAATCATTTGAAGCGCACATAAAAAAAATACCAATTAACAATGATGCTAAAATCAGATAACTTTTCAAAGATAAAAAATTTCCTCGAAACACTATAAATAAAAAATCGCTTTGAAATACTATGTAAACGAACCATCCTCCTCGAACACTTTCAGAAATACTCTTCGACTTTTATCCATACTACATATGAAACTAACCATTGCAGATAACTGTTCAATCCATCATAACCCTACAGTTTTTAGATCCATAGCTAGAGGTCTAGCCTGACAGATGTCGATCATCTGATCAACTCACCGATTTGTATTCCAACCTATCATCATAAGAGTCTTTCCAACTCCACACGTCTTCGTTTTTTTTTATAAATTCAATCTGTCTTTCATTTTTTCATTCTCGTCACACAAACCTTTTTAGAGAGAAGTCGGAGCTTTTGGCTACCCTCACCGTGTTCTTCCCTTTTCTCAGTATTCTCATCAGAAAAATTAAACTTTCTGACCAATTTTCATCCTCTATGATCAACCTTTATTTGGTTTATGTGAAAGAAACCAAAAACTAAAAAATCGAAGGTTATCCTACCCAAAATACCATAATCTTCAGACTCTGACGACAATTTAGTCTTCGGATTGTACGACTACTTCTGTATTACACAAAGAGTTGAAGAATATATGAAAGCATGATTGATCCGAGGAGGTCCAGTTGGAAAAACCACTAAAACAATTTAATACGGTAATTTCGCTCCACTAAAGTTCATGTTCTTTCGCCTTCTCCCATAGTCGAAAAATATTCCTCATCAAAAATCCTAGGGCCTAAAACACCCTAAGCCTCCTCATCTCAAAGTAAAATTTCTCCTGTGATTAGTGAAAAATCCCCTTTAAAGCTAAAGCCAAATATCCCCTCTTTGAATCACTCTTCAATAACCAGAAAAAGAAGAACTTTCATTGCCATGGGAGATGAATCAGAAATTATCCGAAGTCCTTCCCCTCCAAATCCAAATGCTGAAAATCCTCCTCAAAAAGAAGTAATTGAGGAAACTTCTCGAATAGGTAACCCTTTACCAGAGGTTGTTAACCCAACATCTCAAAATCCTCGAGAAGAAACATCGAAAGCCAACGAAATTGATTCAGAAGCTCCAAAAACCGATCTCAAGGACGAATCTGACAATGGGAACTCTGCAAATACCCAGAAACCTCAAGATAAAACAAACGTTTGCTTCATTTCTGAAGAAGAAAGAGCGAAAATTGGAAGAAATCTGAGGAATCTTGAAGGAAAATACATCATTACACTAAAAAAGGTCTGCTACATTACTATAAAGATAGCCAAGCTTCGGTTCTGAAAAAGTAATGGGGAATGGGAGATAATATAACGCTTTGACTACCCAAAGAAGGAGAAACTCCTTTGGATTACAAAGATGACGAGCTAATAGTCTACCCTGAGATCATTAATTGGGGTCTTCGGTTTTCAGGTGATCGTGAAATACATCGAACTGCTCATCTTATGTCCTACTCAGGTGACACCGAATCAATGGTTCACCCTTATGTCAGTGATTATGGCATCTCGACTGTCTCAAATTCCCATCAGCATTAAAGACTTCATTTCCTTGACCCAATTTTCAAAAGGTTTGAAGCTTCCCTTTTACTACCTCACCCTCATGGATGATCTCAAGATCATCGACGATCTCTTAGAGGCTGACAAATTTTGGAAGCAGGAATTTTTCTTTATATAAGGAGCGTGGGAAAATGGAAAAGTAATTTCCGAATCCAATCCTTCAAAGCTAACTCTCGTCTGGAGAAGCAATCGTAAGCCCCTCGAAATTTTACATTCTGAAATAACATTTACGCTTTTTTCTCTTTTTCTTAATTTTTTGCTTTTCTAAATATTTTAGAAATTTCGAAGCGTTACTCATCACGCCCTCCATCTGCTAAGGTGATTTTCCAAAAGCTTGCCGCTTGGGCTGAGAGGGAATGGAACAACGCGTTTCATACTGCATTTCAGCCCATCAATTTCCTCCACTTTCATATGTTTCCAATCTTAGAAGGTGGTTTGCCTCCTCAAGCTCTGATGTCAGTGTCGGATCCAAAGCTAGTCTGCCAACGAATATCTCAACCCGATTGCAAAGTCTTCTTTCATATTCGCAACAGATCGGAGAGTCATTTGCTAAAAAAGAAGAAAGAAAAAGTTGTCAACAAAAAGAAAGGTAAAAAGGAAGCTAGCACATCTGGTGCTAGCCCTTCTACTCCATCGAAACCAAAAGCTTGAAAAAGGAAAACTGCAGAACAAACTCTCTCACCCATCGAAGAGGGGAAAGATCAAGAGTCGTCCTCAAAGAAAAAGAAAACTTCTTCTGGTTCCCATGAAAAGAAAAAAACAAATGAGAATCACTTCGTATGCATTGGTTGACGAAGACGAAAACACTGCTGCTGAAAATCAACAAAACCTACAAAATCCTTCGATCGAAGAATAGCCAAACAAAGACAACCCTGTGATTATCATCGAAGATAACACTTCCAATGAAAATCAGGTTACTGCAAACTTCGATCCTGGTATGTTTATTAATTTTGAGAATACTGAAGCGCTTACTGGTGAAGAGGATCCTGCTCTTCAAGTCATCCAAAACCACATGCTTAACTTTGGGAGACCCACACCAGCCAAATCTCCTTCAGGAATTACCCGTTCTCATGATCCTATCACCTCTCTAGATATGATTCAAGGTCCAACACATCGGAACTTCGTCTTCTTCCTCAAAATCCTGCAATCGTTGTCGCAGTTCAACCATTTACCGATCTTGACATTGCAGCAAAGACACTTGTTTCTCAAGTCGAAGCTTCTCAGAACCATCTAAAGCAGTTGGCCAAAGATATGGTTTATTACAAAGAAGCTTACGAGGCTGAGAAAAATTTAGAGAATATTTGCACGGCAAGGTAGTTGATCAGTTTCATATGTACAAAGTTGCGAGATCCGAACTCATAAAAGGTGCTCTTTGCATGAAGAATCATCTGCGAATCACATACATAGTTGATAAAAAATTGATGGCGAAGTCTCATGAGACAGAGATGAACAAACTCAAGGCTAAGCATGCTACTGAACTAACCACTGAAAAATCCAACTTCACTGAGCTTCAAAATTCTCTAACTCTTTGTGAGACAAAAAATAAAGAGCTAACCGATGAGATATCTAGACTGAAAAGGGATTTTGAAGTGGAAAAAGTTGCTGTTGTAGCTGCTACCGAGGCTGAGCTTTCAAAAGATATGCAGACTCATATTAACATCGGAAAAGAAGATGCAACCATTATCCTTCTTCGAGATCTTCACATTGCTTATCCAAAAATTGAATTTACAAGTTTTTGGAATGACATGTTTTGAAGATAAACGCCCAAATGAAGCTTTCAACCGTGTTCCTGGTTCATCATCCTCAGAAGATGATTCGTCCGAGGAGGAAGAGTCCTCTGTTTAATTTTATCACTTTTTTGTCTTTGTCAGATTAATAAATTTCTTTTTGTACCTCAACGAATTAATCTAAATGAAAAACGCTTTCTGTATTTTATCATTCTCTTTGCAAATTATTCGATGGTAAATTTTTAAAACAAAATAATTACAAAATATAAACTTACCACTTTAAATACCTTAATGAAATTGATGAATAGAGTAGCTCTTCGAAAAATTCTCAATGAGTTGTTAAGCTTTGGTAGATCTTCAAAAAATTCTCAGTGTGTTGTTAAGCGTTCACTTCGAAATAAAAATGTAATGTAATTATTGAACATGGTTGTTTCTTCGAAAAGTGTCATAAACACTTCGGAACATTCTACTATTCACTAATCTCAAAGGCGATCAGTCTTTGATAATTTGTTAAGATAGTATTCAAACATATGTAAACAACCATCGGCAAAAAAACGAACTTTATTGATAATATTGAATATGTACACGACGCCTCGTTAAAACCTTCTTGGGCCAACAGGATAGGAAAGAGTGCGTTATTCAAAACAAAAATTCCAAAGTACAAAAAGGTTTTAACAAGGCGTCGTGTACAAAGAGTTCGTGTACAAAAAGTTTTTAACGACGCCTCGTTAAAATCTTCTTTCAACATCTGTATAAGGCCCTTCCCAGTTCAGAGCCATTTTTCTGAGGTTCTTCTCCTTTGTGTGCAAGAAAACTTTTCGCAACACATTATCACCTTCTTTAAATTCTATTCTCTTCAATTTCGAATCATATTTATTTCTCATAACAGTTTGATAATGAATTGCATTCAGATGAGCTCGAACTCTTTTTTCCTCAATCAGATCCAAATTTGGCCTTCGAACTTCATCATTATACCTTTCATAATATTGGGCTATTCTAAAAGATGACATCATAGATTCTATGGGGCTGACTTCATCCATTCCATATGCCAAAGCAAAATGAGTCTCTTTTGTATCCTCTCTTGGAGTTGTTCGATAAGCCCAAAGTACCTATTGCAAATAGTTTGGCTATCTTCCTGCTGCCCCCGTCAAATTCTTCTTCAAGCCATTTAAAATTATTCTGTTTGTAACTTCCACTTGTACATTGGCTTGAGGATGAAAAGGCGTCAAAAAACATTGTTGAATTCCCTTATAAGTACAAAACGAAGCCATCTCTATGTTATTAAACTTAGGGCCATTATCTGTTGTAATCCTCCGAGGAACTCCAAAACGACAATAGATATTGTTCACAATAAATTTGATGACATCCTTTGCCTTTGTTTCTGATAGTGGTTCCGCCTCTGCCCACTTTGTAAAATAATAAACTGCTACAATTATCATTTGTCTTTCTCCAGAAGCCATCGACAAAGGTCCCACAAGATCAATGCCCCATCTATCAAATGGTATTGCCTCAGATATAGACATAAACGGTACTGCTGGTCTGTGAATAGTATTGGAAAATCTGTGACAAGTATCACAACCTCGAACTAAATTCTTAGTATCGTTCATGATTGTAGGCCAATAGAACCCTGCAAGTAAAACTCGACGTGACACAGCTTTGAACCCGCAATGAGCTGACCTTTCACCATCATGCAACTCTGATAATACTTCTTGTGATTCTTGTTTGCTTAAACATCGTAACAATGGCCTGTTTAATGTCTTTTTATAAAAAATTCTATCCAGTACTATATATCTGAAGGCTTTACTTCTCAACTTTTTGGCCAATTGTGAATCATCTGGTAATATTTCTTGAGTAAAAAAATTTAGTATATCTGATCGCCAGTCGCCTCAGATTTTACTGGTCGTAAAATATTCATCTATACATTCACACTGGCTAGATTGAGCAACAATTGAAGGATTTTCTTGTAGCAAAATCCAAGGATATTCTCCCTTGTAAGCAACGTTTGCTAAAGAATCATCCACCTTGTTATTTCCTCGACCAATATATTCCACAACAACGTTGTTAAACAGAAGAATTAAATTCCAAAGTTCCCGAAGATATAAAACAAACGATCCTTTCTTGCTTCGGAAAATCCAGATACCTGATTTGCTAACAATTAAGAATCCGTTTCCAAATGCACTGAAGTTGCCCCACAAATTTTTGCCAATCTCAAACCTGCCAAAGTAGCTTCGTATTCAGCTTTATTGTTCGAAGCATGAAAACTAAATTTAATAGACTGAATCATTGTCTCTCCCGTTAGATCTATTAACTGAACCCCAACACTGCACCCTGAAACACTAGAGCCTTCATTTGTTCAGACAACCCACCTCAAATCAACAGGTACGACTTCTTTATTTTCTTCTTTCTCAGATCGACTTGAGTGGAATTCAACAAAAAAAATCTGCCAATGCTTGAGCATTTATTGTTGTTCGAGGTGTAAACAAAATATCATAGTCTCCCAACTTCACTGACCATTTGGTCATTCTCCCCAAAATATCAGGTCATTGTAAAACATTTTTCAAGGGGAATCAAGTTCGGACTTCAATAGTATGAGCTTGAAAATATGGAAGCATCTTCATAGCAGCAATCACTAGTGCTAATGCCAATTTTTCTAATTTCCTATATCTCTTTTCTGCCACCACCAAACTTTTACTAATGTAATACACCCGCTTCGGAACTCCTGAATCTTCACTGATTAAAACTGCGCTCAGTGCAAAATCTGATACCGCGATGTACAAAAAATATTTCTTCCCATTTCGAGGCTTTGATAAAATCTATGATGATGACAACAAATTTTTAATATTTTTGAAAGCTGCTTCACATTCCGATGTCCATTCAAACTTGTTGGGCCCTCGTAACACTTAAAGTAAAAGAAAGCATTTATCAGAAAATCTATAAATAAATCGATTAAGTGTTGTTAACCTTCCTGTTAAAATTTGAATTTCTTTGATTGACCGAGGAGAATTCATTGTTATCAAAGCTTTCAATTGTTCTGGGTCGGCCTATATTTATTTTTCACTGATGATAAAACCCCAAAACTTCCCCTGATTGAACTCCGAAGGTGCACTTCTCAGGATTTAATTTCAACCTGGTTGCTCTTAAATTCAAAAAAGCTTCCTCTAAATCAAGATGCACTTCATCCTTTGAGCTTTTTACTACCATGTCATATATATATATATATACCTCCATATTTCTTCCAATCTGTGTAGCAAAAGCTTTATTCATCAATCTCTGATAAGTGGCTCCGGTATTTTTCAATCCGAAGGGAATCACCCTATAACAATGTAAACCCCTATCAGTTATAGAAGTTGTGCATTCTTGATCTTTTGGATCCATTTGGATTTGATTATATCCTGCAAAATCATCCATAAAAGTTAAAATTTTGTTGCCTGAAGTAGAGTCGATCAACTGATCTATTCGAGGAACAGGATACGTATTTTTGGGGCAAGCTCTATTCAAATCTGTAAAATCTACACACGTTCTCCATTTCCCATTCTTTTTTTACTACCACCGGATTCGCCGTCCACCAAGGTTACTGTGACTCCCTTATATGTCTGAACTTAGATAACCGATCCACTTCAGCAACAATCGCTTCTGCTTTTTCCGAGGAAAACACTCTTTTTTTCTGAATAACCGGTTTGACCTTCAGTTCGATAGCCAAACTATAGTGAATTACCTTATTGGGCACTCCCGTTACATCATCTGTCCTCCAAACGAAGACATCCAAATTTTGAGATAAAAAATCCAACAATTATTGACGTAAAAAAGGGGTCAATAATGTTCTGATTCGAAGTACCTTCCCTTCCGAAAAAGTAAACTCCTATATCTCTTCGCTCGCCGTTAAAGACCGTGGGGTTTCCCTCGGATTGTCAACCGTTTCTTCCAAATCCGAGGGCGTCCCTTCTAATTTCTATTCACGCATTAGATCTCCACTCCTAGACCCTCGGATCCAAAGTGCAGTGGCATAACATTCTTTGGCAACCTTCTGATCGCCTTGAACGAGCCCAACTCTATCTCCAACCACATATTTAAAGCACTGATGAACTGTAGACACCACCCCATACATTCTTGAAAGCCACGATATTCTAAAAATAGCATTATAACTTGTGGGATAGTCCACCACCACAAAAAGTACCTGAACCTTTTTCTTAAATAGTCATTTTCCCAAACTTACCTCACACTTGAATTCTCCAACAACACAAGCTGTTACACCAATGAATCCAATAATCATTCAATCCGATTGAGAAATCCAAGGTGGGTTTGTCATTCTATCATAGGTGGATTTAAAAATGACATTAGCAGAACTGCCAGTGTCAATCAGCACACATCGAATTTCGACGTCAGCCACCTCAGCTCCAATCACCACAACATCTTCATGTGGTCATGCAGTACCTCTCAGATCATCTTCATCAAAGAAAATGAAGGGAATATATTTTTTCCCATGCCTCTTCCTCGAACTATTTGAGTTCCAGTCATTGAATCGCCTCGAAAAATAGCCAACGATTCAAAAAACCTGCATAGCTCCCGAGCACGTCCCTTTTCTACAGGTTCTTCGACTGTCATCGGAAGTAATATGTTCGGATATTTTTCAACATACTCTGAAGAAGCAGGGAAAGGTTCATCATGTGAATCCAAAATCATCAAATTCTCAGCTAGCGGTGCAGCCTTCGAAGTTGATGCACCATTATTTTTCGATCCGCTCCTATGTGACTTCACATAAGTCAGGAGCTTTCCATTTTTAATCAAATACTGGATTTCTTTCTTCAGAGCAATGCAATCATTTGTATCATGCCCAATATCATCATTATATCTGCAAAACTTGTTATTCCTCTCCTCCCTTGGCCTACTGATTGACGTTGGCTTCCTAAAATTTACGAAGCTCTTGGTTTTATCCTAAATTACAGAAACATTCTATGTCAGATCAGCATAGTATTCTGGTTTGACCCGCGTATTTGGTCTAAACTTGTTGTAAATGTTAGATGGAGCGTGATTTGAATAACCACCACTCCGAGGAGGCAAACTGTTATTCTTTTGTCTCGACTGTTGATTGCCATTTCTATTACCATTTGAAGAGTGCCCCTGATTATTGGATGCCTGTCTCGAATTTTTGGAGTGCTAACTGGTCCGCCTTGGACTCTAGTCGACTCCTCCACTTTGATCTGATCCTAAACTTGAGCCATCAAAGCTCCAAAATTCAAGGCCCTTCTCTTCGTCGTCTCATTAGCCAGATCCCCTGGCAATAATCATTGGCGAAAAGCTGCCATCGCCACATTTTCCTCACAGTTGTCCAAACTAGCCTTGGTCAACACAAATCTCTTTGTATAATCTTTCAACTTTTCTCCAGGTGCCTGTTTGCACTGAATAATAGTATCACCATTTGCTCTCATATTTTTTCTTCCCACAAACTGCCTTCGAAATGCAATATAAGAATCTCTAAAATTTGAAATTGAGCCCCTCGGAATCCGTTTATACCACTTAAGAGTTGTTCATTTGAAAGTCTAAGAAAATGCACGACACACCAGTCGGTCGTCATCTTCGAAGTTCATCATATAATTCTTGAATTGATTGATGTGGTCATCAGGATCCTGCATCCCATCGAACTTCTCAACCTTCAAAATGTCAAAACGCTTCGGAAGCGTCATATACGAATTTCATTCGTCAATGGAGAATTTATCCAGTCAACTCCTTGAAGGAACTGGTCGTCCGTTCCCATTGTAACATACAAATTTCGATCAGTTTCAACATACTGATTTGAGGGATTTCCTTCGTACCAAGTAAAACGAGGAGCATTATCCTTCTTAGAGGTACTCTCCTTTTTGTGTTTCCTCGACTGATATCTGTCTGATTTCTCTTTCAAAGAACCTCTATATCTCTTAAAGCCTGAAGCTGAACTTTCAACCTCCTCGTCAGTAGAGGTCACATATTTCTGTTTATCTTTTTTCTCCTTACGAAACGAATATCGCTCTTTAGAAGACACAAAACGTGCTTTTTTGTGCTCAGATTTAGCCTATCGATCATCAAAAGATCGATCTAATTGAGCTCTCACCTCAGTATTCTCTGTTTCATGTCTAACCTCAGATCTAACCTTTGCCGAGTTAATCTTTTGCTCACTCCGTTCATACTTTTCATTGAATGCATTAATCTTGTCCAAAAGCTGGTTCATTCGAACCTCAATATCAGATTGAGTTTCGATCGAAGATGATACACCAGGTTTACCTCCCTGTAAATCATCTTTAAGAGTCTTCATAGCTGATCGAATTGTAGGATTGTTCCTTAGGATTCATCGTACTAATTTTGAGCAAAAAATATAACAAGATTGTATTAATTTCGAGTTGAATAAGTCACTGGGTTTTTTGTTGAGTTATTATTTTTCCTTAGTAAATTGTTAAGAGAGAATTCTAGAAAGAGAAAGAGCTAGAGAGTTTTTAGAGAGAGAAATTACAAGTACAAATGAGTTTCAAAGAAAAAGTATTCAACCCCTTTATTAGAGTAGCCTTCCCTTTTATATATAGGAGCCAAGACTTAGTCTCAAACTGAAACCTGTTACAAAAGAGGACTAATTGTTGTTTAGTCCTTAACAATTATACATAATTACAAATACTCTCTAAAACTTACATCGGTTACAATTTAAGGACAAAAATTTAATTAATTATAATTAAATCCTTAAATTTACATTATTTACAATTTAATCCTCAAAATCCTATTTCTATATCATATCTCATCTTTTCATTTATTCATTATTTTGGGATACTCTTCCAGATTATGCGCCTAAATATACATAGTTTAGAATAATAGCTAGTGAATGGTCGATTCACTAATATCATGTCATTAGTAGTCCTAAACCTTTTCAGATACTTCTCAGATTGGACTTCCATTTGTTTTGGAAATCCCTTAAAGACCTCCAGCAAGAATCTCATCAAACATATTCCCACCAGTTCGAATAGCCGCCGTAACAATATATGATATTATAAGACTCGAAGTCAATGATATTCACCCTTATAATTAAACTCTTCATTATCTAAAATATTTATAGACATAAAGTTACATTTAAGTTTAAGGACAACCCCTCATATTTGTTAATGGTTTCTTCAATTCAGTACTTTACATTCTCATTCGATGTATAACACATATCATTCCTCAACATGATCTTATTACCTTCAAACATTTTTAGGTTTTCAAACTAATGTTTATTAGTAGTCATATGGAATAACATTTTTGAATCAAGAACTCAAACATTATTATTATTACTATTATTATTATTATTATCACTATTATCATCATCATCATCAATATTATTATAATAATTATAATTATATTTTTTAAATAACTGATTTTTGATGTTAAGATTGAACAATAAAAGTGATTTTGGAGAAATAAAACTACAAGTCTTTTATAGAGAGAAACAGAGTTCAATCAAATATGACTCAAAAGTGTCAATCCGCCTTTAATTCTGAAATTCTTCTCATATTTATAGGAAATGAGGATTAATAACAGAATTAGTTACAAATACAGGAAACTTCACATTTAGCCCTTACTATTGATAATTAACATTAAAAGTATCCTATAATTATACAAAGCTCAAAGAATAACCCTTTTTCTGATCGTTTTTGCTCTTTGATAATTTATATCATTATCAGTAGCCCAGTCCTTGTGAAGAATACTAAAACTGTTTCAGGTTACTTTGAACAAAACTTCTAATCTCCTTAGGAAATCTATTTGTGTTCTTAATGTCTTCCTTGAAAAAAAATTGACAACTGCCTTGGATACTTTTTATGATCATCTCGAAAGTCTATTTTAAAAATCGCGTGATCTTTCTTTATTGTATGACGTTTTTAGCATCATCTCGGAAATTTTCATGACCATGTCAAGTATTCATCTATAATAAAATAAAATCTCATTGAAGCTTCATTTTACGCGTATTATCTAATGATGACACCCTACATATGGCAGCCTATTTTAGACTAGGTAACTGTAGTCTGTGGATCATGATGAGGGCATAAACTGTCCAAATCTAATCGGGTCGGTCAAACACGATGGTGTAATTATATGGTTATAAATCTTTGTAATAAGAGTAGTAGATTAAGAAATTAGAAGAACTTATCTTGTAAATAATAATAGATGGATAGAAATAGGGTAAAGTGGGTCACTCATGTGGGTAAGGGCTCACTTCACAACTATATAAAGAGAGATTATCTTTATGGGATATAGTGAACATTTATTATTATAACTACTTTTTACCACTTTCTCTTTTTAGAATCCTATGTTTCTCTATATATATCTGGTTACGACTTTATATGGTACCAAGATCAGGGTCTGGATAATTCTAGCAGTATCAGTGGCGTCGTTTGTAGGAACCCAAAGTGATACTCGGTGACAACGTCTTCCATATCACGAAACCAAAGAAAGATGAACACCGATCCGGTATAAAAAGGAGTTGTGGGGTTGGAAGGCGACAGAATTATCTTTTATTCTGAGGATCACTAATTCAAAGAGAAACATCATGACTACGATCAGTATGGACAAGGGCGAGGTAAGTGATCGACTCTTATTATAACCAAACACCAATTGATTGGCGATATAGCTAAGCTTAATGCAAAGAAATATGAGGCCTTAGCTAAAAAAAGGAATATGTCAGGAATTAACTGAGAACGGTTACTCGACGGTGATAGAGAATAAAGTCGCAGTCATAGTCAAGAAAAAAAAGATTTTGGACGGGAACGAGACAGGTTGCAATGAAGAAATGATGAGCAGTTAGGAAAGGATACGAAAGTTGAGTGTCATCGTGCATAAGAGCTCAATGAGTCCTCTATTTACAATTCAGATGAGTCATCGTCTCGGACCGTGAATACTGACGCCATATGAAGAAAAAGAGGATTCTAAGAAAACAAGAGATCCAACGACGCATGTCTCGTCGGTCAAGAGTGCTAAAACACAATAGGAACAACATTGATAAAAGAATGCTTGCCTCGATGGATAAAGAAACGACGATCATGGTCAAACGAGACGAGAAAACCACTGTACCTCACGTTCAATTCCCGTCGGGTAGTCAGACATATGGATACAAGGTCGGTAATCAATTCGCTAACCTGCATAATGAAGCACTGTATGCGAATACAATGTAAGGCCTTGGAAGTAGAGCTATCACGATCGGGCATAACTAGAGGTCGTCCCCACTGTCTGATGAAATCTTTTCGGGGCATCTGTCAAAATGTTTCGAAATTTCTCGTCTGGAAAAATAAGATAGAAAGAAGGACTCAAACAACCATTTGGAATTGTTCAAAAATTCATATTAAACTTTGATAATAATGATAAAGTACTTTAACGAGCGTTCTCGCAAACTTCCAAAGACAGTTCATAGGGAGTAAAATCGATTACCACAAGGATGCATAAAAAAATTCGATATGTTTTGGGTAATATTCAGGCAAAAGTTTCTGGGGAGTAAAAAATTCTGAGCAAATTGTGACACTATTAACAATTATAAATAGAAAGTTGGAGAAAGCTTGAGGGACTACAACCCATGCTATGTAGACGCCAAAACCGATTTGGACTATTGTGATGAGAGTGTCGCGTTGACATGACTTAGATTGGGTCTTTTGCCCAGTCCTATGAAGTAAATTGTGACAAAGAAACAAGCTTTTACTTTTTTGGCCTTGTTGGCTCTAGTCAAAAAGCAAATTTTGATTGAGGAAACCTAAACGTCCAAAGTGACGGCCCAATTACAACAAAGTGCACAGGAGGCCGTCGTACTATATCACCGGAATCAGACACTTATCCCACAACCTCAACCGATCAGGACTTACCCGGCGGCAGGGAAATTTCAACCACGAGCATGAGGCTCGCAGCCCCCACGAGAAAGAAGTAATAGTCAGATGGTAAATGATGAGGCGGTGGCCTAACCCATGTCAAACAAATGGGTTCGAACCACACATTTTACTGAGTTAACTGAGTGTATGTCAATCATATCTGAGAAGTCTAAGAAGCTCATCCATTTTTGTGGTTGTAGATGCACCACCATCGTATAACACCATCTTTGGCAGATCATGATTGTCCAGATTTCATGCGGTGGCGTCGACTATCCACCAATGTTTAACATACGTAATTGGTAATTATGTTAGAACGATTCAAAACAGCCAGAAAACGAATTGGGAATGTTACCAGGCGACACTCTAGCATCAAAAGTCGACAAGGAAGTTGAGCCAGTAAAAGATTAGAAATTAGCAGGGTCGACATCAAGTTCGGGTTTTGTAGATGATCCTAGGAGGACCCCTGGATTGTTGCTTATTGATGAGAATTACGAGAATTACCAGTTCCCCGAAAGGAAGATTTTGAAAATTGGAACGAATTTATCAGTCGCGGTTCGAAAAAGGTTGATTTCTTTCATTGGGGAAACGTTGTATTATTTGCATGGTGTTTAGAAGATGTAAAGGGAGTCTGTGATAGTGCAATTCATCACAACTTGGCAATACGGTGCAAAGGCCGACCCGTAATCCAAAAGCGACGAGCTTTTTCCCAAGAGAAGGCATGGGCTATTATTACCGAGGTAGATATACTAACAAGATTCTGACATATCCGGGAATCCCAGTACCCGCTATGGACATCCAAAACCGTATTGGTCAAGAAGAAGAGCGGGAAATGAAGAGATTGTGTGGATTTTACCAACCTTAACAGGGCACTCCCTAAAGACCCTTTCCTAATAACACGAATTGACTAGCTAGTGGATTCGACGTCAAGGAACATGTTACTGTATTTTATGGACACCTACGCGGGATACAAACAAATATGGTTAGATTTGAAGGATCAAAATATCACGTGATTCATAATTGGAAGAGGTCATCATTGCTACAAAGTCATGTCGTTTGGTCTGACGAACGCGGGGGCCACCTATCATAGGTTGATAAAAAGGCATTTGAAGGTCAGATTGGGCGAAATGTTGAAGTTTACATAGATGATATGTTGGTCAAAAGTATCAAACTGAACCCCAAAAAATATTCGTTTGGAGTTCAGTCTGGGAAATTCTTGGGATTAGTAAAAAGGGAATAAAGACAGATCCAATACAGTTGAATGCTTTGAGTATCATGGTGCCACCGAGAAAGGTCAAAGAGGTCCAAATTTTTACGGGGTGGCTAACGGCTTCGAACAGGTTTAGATCTCGATTCTGAGAAACGCACTCAATATTTTTTAGGTTTTAAGACAGGATAAAGTATTCAATTGGACCCCCACTTGGTTTGGATAAAAGTTATCTTTCTTTGCTTTGTTAACAAAGCCTTTGCCAGGGTAAACTTTGTTTTTGTATATTGCGGTATCAGATTATACATATAACGCGACACTTGTTTGTGAAGCGGATCGGATCCCAAACCGGTTTATTATGTGAGAAAGAGTTTGTTAGATGCTAAAAAAATATTTTTGAAGCTCGAGAAGTTAGCCCTAGTATTGGTAACCGCAACCAGCAAGATGCAAACCTATTTCCAGAGTCATTCCATCATGGTCTGAGCATCATTCCTGTTGAAGAGTGTGCTGCAGTGCCTTGATTTTTCAGGTTGTATGTCCAAGTGGTCTCTTGAGCTAGGATATTTTGACATCGAATTTGAGCCTATAACAGATATCAAGGGACGGGCTTTGGCAGAGTTTTTGTAGAATCGTATTCTAACCGACTAGAAGAGAAAAAGGTCGACCACGAAAAAGAGCCCACCGAGTGCGCTATCCAAATAGATGGGGGATCAAATGTAAGTGGATATGGTGTGGGAGTCCAGGTAACCACGCCTTTGGGGATAACTATGCACCAAGTCATTCAATTCGGTTTTGCAGCTTTGAATAATGAAGCTGAGTACAAAGCAGCTTTATTAGGACTCAGACTCATGCAGATTTGTAAGGCCAAACACGTTCGGCTAATAAGTGATTCCTAGCTACTGATTAATCATGCTACTGGACACTCTGAGGCAAGAAGGAACATCTAGTCAAACATTTGACAGCATTGAGAGTTTTGGTTGCGACTTTTGAAAAAATCATGTATGAACATGTCCATATAGCAGAGAATGTAATTGTGGATTCTCTGGCAACCATGGCGTACGTAGGGTATTACCCATAGGTTCTAACGCAAGAAGACCCATTAATCATTAGAATAATCGAGTTAGAGAACCAACCAGAGATCTCCTGACAAATTTCAAAAATTACCATCACATACTGGAGATATAACATCCAAAATTTCTCAGTAAACAATATGTTGCCAATGGACAAAGCGTGGCAAAAAATATATGGTTTAAGGCTCACAGTTTTATACTTTTAGGAGGCGTAATTTACAAATGACCGTTGAACAGACCTTTGTTAAGATGTGTATAGCATAATTAGTCGCATATACTTTTATATGAACTCTATGAAGGAGAAGGTTGGCTCACTGTGGTTTAAAGGCTTTGATTATAAAATTTTTGCTATCATGTTTTTACTTTCCCACAATCACAGTTGATGCAAGAGAGTTGGTCACAAAGTGTGATACTTGTCAAAGACTCGCAAACTCAATTCATATCCCGACCATGCCACTTGAGTCCGTCTCTGAAGGGTAACCTTTTGATCAGTGAGGGATTGACTTGGTCGGCCCACATCCGATGTCAACATGGAAAAGTCAGATGATAGTGGTCGTTGTGGACTACTTTTCCAAATGGGTCGAGGCCTAGCCGTTATCCAGGACACGGGCTAAAAATGTAATCAAATTTATTTGGTCGAACATTTGATTCCGTTTTGGGGTCCTGTAGAGACTAACTAGGGACAACGGGGCACGATATTATAGCAGTCCAATGAGAAGTTTTTGTTCATCTCACGGAATTCAACAGTGCTTTTTAGAACCTTTTCACCCGTAGGCAATCATTCAGGTTGAAGTCACGAACATAAGGATAATCTATGGTCTCAAGAAAAAATTGTAAGGAAAAGCTTGGAAATAGTCAAATTACTTACAAGAGGTGTTGTGGGCATATTGAACTACACCCCGAACCACTACTCAAGAATCGCCTTACGCTTTGGTGTATGGTATGGATGTAGTGACCCGTGCAGAAACCATGTTCATGTCTTTAAAGGTCGAGCATTATTCAGAAAACAATAACAACGAGGGTCGACGTCTAGCCATCGATTTGATTGAGAAAAAACAAAGTCGCGCCCATTTAAGCTCATTGCATTATTAGACCTTAATATGAAGTATGTACCCTTCTAAAATTCGAAGAAGATAGTTTAAGGTCGACGACAAGGTCCTGAGAAATTTTTTCTTGCACACCACAGACAAGAATCTTGGGAAAGTTGGCTCTCAACTGGGAAGGCCCCTACCAGGTGATGGAAAAGGATATAATCGGGCATCTATCGGTTAAAAGACAAGAATAACCGACCTTTGTGGCTTCCTTAGACTGTTAAACATATAAAATTATACTAAGAGTAACTCTAAATATTCATATGTTTATCTATTTTCCTGTAAACAATTTTGATTGGGGACACACTATTTCCTACCCTGGTGGCGCGAGAAGGTTTTAACTAGGTGTCTACGGAAACCGATCTGTTAATATAAAATGAGGCCCCTATTAAAATATTTGCAGGACTTCTTGAACCTTAAGGCGTTTTTAAAACATCTGTTGATCTACATTATTTTTGTTCGAACCTTAAGGGTTTTTCAAGATCTGTCAATCCACGTTATTTTTGTTCGAAGCTTAAGTGGTTTTCAACGTTAGTTGATCAACATTATTTTTGTTCGAACCTTAAGGGTTTTTCAACGATTAGTTGATCTACATTATTTTATGACTTTGAACCTTAAGGGTTTTTTAACATCTGTTGATCTACATTATTTTTGTTTGAACCTTAAGGGGTTTTTAACAATTAGTTGATCTACATTATTTATTGTTCGAACCTTAAATGTTTGTTAACATAAGCTAATCTACGTTATTTTCATGTTTGGATTTGTAATATTGTTTAACAATTTTCTTCTTGGCGTCATAAACTTATCATTTCTGACTTAAAGGGGAAACTTATCATCAAAAACTCGTTTTTCTCCATAGCTCAATCGTCGGATGGTTCTTCTGATGAGCCCCAGTCATCTTCCTCTTCATCACTATCATCCTTACAAACATCCCCGTCGGGACGATCTTCTTCAGGAACATCCAACCATATCGACCCAGGGAATAGGTGGGGAAATCGTAGTAGAAGGTCATAACATAGATAGTTTTAGAATCGACGACTTGCTTTTCCATGGTTTTCACGCGTTTGGCAGCAAACTCATTATTTTCTTACTTACTAATTTTTACCACATCGAGTCAGAATTTGTAGATAGTTTTGATTGTTTGAAATCAGTAAAAACGAGTTTGAATTATGTGAGTTGCCAAAAGCCCGAACCGCATGGTCACGATCCTCTATAACCGTCAGTTTGATAGAGCGAATAGAATGGATGACTTGAAGTTATTTAGTTTTCGATTTTTTCTATTGTGCCTCTTTTTCTTAGAGCTTCTGAAGATCGGCCTCGACCGACTTAGCCCAGGAAGTGGTGGGATCAACCCTCTCCCACACGTCGAACTCTAACTCCTTGTAGCAAAGGGATTATACTTTAAGCTTCCTCTCTAGTTCGATTATTCTGTTCTTAGCCACCAACGGTTCATCACTAAGTTGCTCGCATTTTCTTTCTCTTAACGCAAAAGGAACCAACATATCCCAAACCGTTGTGTCCGACTGTTGAACTTGAAAATATCTCAAACCTACGGGGATAGAGATTACGGGTAGTAGGTATACCCCCAACCGCGGGATTTATATCATGTAAGGAACGGTGACAAGTTTTCTCAGGAAATGATGCAATATTAAAAGGTCCTGACATGATCAAGGCAGAGGCAGAATCATAATTATTTTTATCCGCTAGATTTTCTAAACCTGCCATACTTGGTACGCTCTCCACATGCTTAATTTCTACGATGTTATCTGCCGAAACCCGTTTCCCCACCGCTTGTTCCTTTTCAGATCCCTCGCCAGGCACAAGCAATTTGGTAATTTCTTCATATTGTTCAAACAGAGTCGGTATTGTAGTATGCTCAACCACATGTGGGTTGGATCCGTTTTGTGGTATAGGTTCGTAAACAGTTCAAGATTTTTTGTTTCTATCCTCGACGGCCGCGATTTTATTTCTTTTCTTTTTCGTCATCACTTGGGGGGGGGGGGGGGAGGGGGGGGGAGGATTCCTTCACTAATTTTCTATCTGCGCTGCTAGGGCATCGGGGTCTGTTGCATCCATCTTTACAACCTCAACGCCAGTCGTCAACTTCGTCGCTACATTCCCTAGTTCTGATTTTTCTGGAGCAGGCCCAGTTGTTTATGTCTCTTGATCAGACAATTCCTCTAACTTGGCACGTTTCCTAGGGTAGCTGTTCCGTTTAGGTAGGAAGACGATGGCGTCGAAGGCTTCTAGCTTTATCACCAATTCAATAGGAGCGGGTGCCACCCTTAACCGCTCGGTGCTTAAGTGCTCATTAGATAAACACCAGAGGTTATCGTTGATCAGATTTACGGGTTTAAATAAAAGATGAAAAGCTTGGCCTCCAATTATTTTTGGTTTAGTTTTTCAGTTCCTTGAAAGTGTATATGGCCGATTCCAGGTGCTCCTTTTTTCAGAGCCAACAATATCACCGTAGGGACTACAGAAAAACAAGCTTTAAAAAAATATAGATTTTATAAAAGAGACGAACTATCCTGGACCCGTTTGTAGGTCAGTCCCGTCAGGTTTACTTTCGAGTGAGGTCATTCATTCTCTGAAGACCCACTAATAAATATGAATTGGTGTTTCAACGCCTTGTCGGCTTCCAACCGATCATTTACCATCTTCAAGGTATTGGCTAAGGAGGAGTAAAATAAATGAAGTTTTGGCGATTTTGACATAGCGGTCATTGGTACAAACTCTTCCATGGGCATCATACCCCTCACAAGCGCGATACCATTATACACGATATCAGTGTGAACCAAGCATTGGGCGTGAGCTGGAAGGGGCAGAGCTTGAGAATTTCAAACTATCTTACCACGTCGGGATCTACGGTAAACATAATGCCCCAATTTAATAAATCGAAAAATATTACTAACTCTCTTTTCTTGACGGAAAAGAGTGTGTCCCGGGGTGCTGAGAATTGAATGTTTACACATTCTGGAATGCCCCCACATAATTTTCAGCTCTGAAATCTCCTTGGCACTGTAATACAAGTATTTATTGTTGTGGAAAGTGATAACGTACGCCCTAGGTAAACTGCTATGATAACTGGTGAAGACCTCAAGGATTTAAGCGGGCAAAGGTTTTTCTTCCCCCACAAGAGTAGCAACATCATCCCCTTCCGCGACAATTTCTTTCTCATCTCTTTGGACCACATGAACCGGATTGGCACTAGTTTGGCCTGCATTAGTTGCAGTAAATCAGACAGCTATTTAAGCATGATCACCATCTTTTGGCACAACCCTCTGTTTGGACTTGCCTGGCAAGTTTTTGTCCGCAACTGTTGATTCAACAACGGTAGGAACAAAATTTGTTAACATTACTTTTTGCAGCATCACCTACCCTATGTTTTGGATGACCTGGCAATATTTCTTTTAAAATTGTTGATTTCATTGAATTGACATCGTTCTTCTTTACATTTTGTATTGTGGCAGTGTAGGACGACCCCCAATTGTTTCCTTTTTCTGAAATTCCCTTTTTGGCGACAACTAATTCCTTAAGAGCGGGAGTAGGATTGACCTGGGTAGAACTAAGTTGGACATAGACACATTTAGGAATTGGCTCGCCTCAGTTTTGCGCAACATCTATAATGAAAGCATCCTTAATTTTCTGCTCATGTATCTTGTCTGAGTCACGTTGTACCACACCTCTAACATTGGTAGCCGTATTATGGCTAGTACGAACGCCCGTCATGGTCAGAGTAAGTTAGACCATCTTAGAAGCGTCAAATGACGATAAGGCGCTCGAGTCTCCTATAAATAGAAATAAACAATTGGAATGCTTGACGACTGAAGTTGTTGGAGTTAAGTAAAAGGATTGGACGGTCCAAGAAACCCAACCTTGATCAGAGGAAGAGTTAGGGCCAAACGGATGAGTTGAGGATATTGAGGAAGGGACGGGTTTTCCAAGAGAATGGTGTCGGTCGGGGTTGAAAGAGCCGTATAAATTTGTGTGGGAGGATAACTTTTGGGAATTGTTAATTAAGCCCACAGCTTTGTATTCAGCAACCCTTTCAGAGATGCTCAAGTAATCGTACAAACCGAAGATAGATTTTTGGGTTGGTTCGGTTTTTCTGCTTGACGCGGGTTTTTTCATAAACAAAGATGGCAATACACTTTATCTCTCTAGAATGGATGGGTTTAAATGTTTCACTTTATCTCTTATAAACTCTCTAAGAATGAATAATCAAGTTGTGAGAGGTTTTTATAGAAAATGTATCTTTTCAACGGGTCTTTTCATTGAGAAGCGCAATCGACTATAGCCTCGGGAAGCCCAAGAGTTATTTTTGAAAATACAATTTAACACGCTTGGAATAGCTGGCGGACACATTTCATCGTCTGACACTCTTACAGAGCTAGGAAACTATAGTCATCATTAGAACTTCGGCCAAATCAAGATGCGGTCTTTTGGAAATTATAAGCAACGCGTACCTAGTAAAGAACAAACACGTGTAAAAACATGATACGATACTTTCTCAAGCAAAGTTAATGGGCCATGAACAATCAAGATAAATAAAAAATCCTAGCAAGTGCAAGCCCAAAATAGTAGCCCAACCGAGGTTGAGCGGTTTGGGGTAAAGCTTGTTGTTGAACATCATCAAATAAATTTGATCTTTGGTGAGCAATTTGTTAGCATCTAGCCAGCACGATCCGCCCCAAAATGCCATGCAACTTGGCCCCACGATATACCGACCCTTAGTACGTTGTCATCGAGACAGTATGGGGTCGACCACAATATTTATAAAATAGTCATTAATTCATTTTTTTCTCACAAGAACTGGAGCCTGCTGATGATGGCATAAATTGTTCGAACTTAATCAGGTCGGTAGAACACTCGGTGTAATTATGTGGTTATAAAGCTTTGTAATAAGATTAGTAGATTAAGAAAGTCGAAAGAGTTATCTTGTAAATAATAGTAGATTGGTAGAACTAAGGTAAAGTGGGTCACCAATGTGGGTAAGGCCCACTTCACCACTATATAAAGAAGGATTCCCTTTATGGGGGTAGTGAACATTTATTATTACAACTACTTTTACCACTTTCTCTCTCAATAATCTCATGTTTCTCTCTCTATATATCCCTTAGCTCATTCCGTTGACGAGCTGTATATCCCTTTGACTTCATCATCGGTGTATTTACCTTTGGTTTTAATTTGCTTTTGAGCTCGTCAACGCCGTAGAACTCGATCTTTTCTTTGTTGCTTATCATAATCCAATCTCTCAATGCTCTCTGCTCGCGCTTGCTTGTATTTAGGGAATCCCCCCTTATCAGGGCTCCCCCTAGTTTGGAGGTTTATTAAAACATTAATAAGCCTTTAAATTAAATAATAATTAAAGTCTTTATTTGTAGTAATTCGAACCACCTTGCGTATGTTTCTTCAGACACGTGTCGTTGATGTAAGTGACGGTTTCAGACATCGTCGTTTCTTGGAAATAACTTTTGGTGATTTAGTTTCATTGGCACAACTTTTCAAACAATTAGTGACATCATGATTCACACGTGTTCATAAAAAGGGTTTAATCACTTAAACATTTACTGCATCTTTTTGCAAAAACTCATAAATTTCAAAATCTTCTGCTTCATTGCGACTCGAATTTTTTTTCCATCTTCAACCAAAGTGCTTACTGTCATCTTCTTCGCCACTACTCAGGTAACATTCTTCCCATTTGATAACTACTTTTTCTCGAATGCTGGAGAGAACCTTAGACTTAGGGTTTCATACTTTCATCAGTAGGCGATTCCAAAATCAAATCTCTTTCCCTTACCACCATAATCATTTTGATGCATGTCCTTACCTAATTGCAGTGTATAGAAAAACCATCGCACCTAAAAAGGCAGTGAAGAGTAAAACCGACAAAATTGTGGAGCCTTTATATGAAGACGTCGTCGATTTAGAAAACTACTTTTCTCAGATAGACCCTAGATACACTAACCTAGATGATGTTGGAATCGCCGTTCTTAGGGAAATATGTAATATCCCTTATAATATAACCATTAGGGCCTCTGGTCTAGGTGAACACCCCTATCATACACAAGAAACAGAAACCTGCCTTTTTACTACTTTATTCGACTGGGGTCTTAGGTTATCACTTCCCGAGCTCATTCGTGATTACTTTAGTGTGCTTGGAATCTGTCCTACACAGATGTCTGCAAACAGTTGGAGGTTATTACTTAGCATAGTCCTTAGCTCACGCATGTTAAACACCGAAATATGCTTAGCAGACCTCCGTTCTGGTACTTATGTAACAAAATTAGTCAAAACCCTTTTCTTCTATACCCATTTTAAGGGGATTAAGAAAATTGTCGAACTTCCTTCCTCTGAAAAGAATTGGAAGAACTCATTTCTCTTCGTGTCGGGTAATTGGGAACATAGCACCTCTGCCTTAAATCTTCAATTAGAAATAAAATGGAGGAAGAACTGTAAGTACCAGCAAATTATGAGAGATACAGATGTGTACGAACTCTTTGATAAAGTTATGTTGATTTTCCTTTAGGTGAACTTTCCAATTAGAACTGGTGGAAAGAGGGGAGGCCACTGAACCACGTGAATCCTCTTATCAGAGTTAGCAGCTTAGCCTTTGAAGCGTGGCAAAGAGATCTGAAACAATCGTTTACACGATACAACTATTTGAAGTTGGGACTGTGGTCAATCCCTGAGCTTAACATCACAGAAGAAGGAGAAGTAAGTGAGGTTGATGGTGGGGAAGCTACGATGGACCGTCTTAGGTCACTTTTGGTACAGAAACTTCGTGAGAAAAATAATCATGGAATTTGGCTATCATTACCTCAAGTAACCCACAAGGCAGGTGAAGCTGGGGACTCATCCTCTGCTGCCGCTCTCTCAACTGACCAAGGAAATGATGCTGCCGAAAATAAAGGGAAAACTAACGAGCATAATGAAAAAAAGCACCACCAATGCCTGTCACCGCTCAACCCAACAAAGTTCAAGCAAATAGAGATGATGAAGATGAGGAGACTATCTCTGGTGCTCTTGACACAAGGAGGAACAAAAAACATAAAGTAATTATGGATGTCATCCCCCTATATACCAAGAGATTGTAGCTGAGGGATGAGGAAGATGATGATACCGAAGCTACTTCCAACGAAGGAGTAGATCCTCCTAATCCATCAACAAGGGGAATTGGTCAATGACAAAATCCTCCTGCTGCTAAAGAGATAGTTGACCTAGTGGATGCTGGAGAAGATAATGACAACAACGCTCAGAAAGAGCCACCAGCACCCCCATTCATACTGAGCAAGCTCTACAGCTAGTGTTGAGCTCATCTATAGATCGACGATCACCGTCAATGGAGACCACTGAACAGAACAACCCTGGCAACAAAGCACCTGAGTCCAGCCAACAAAGAGCACCTACAGCGCAGCGCTCAAAAGTGCAAGTTGCACGCCCTTCTTCCTATATGTTTGATCAACTACGCAGGATCCCAGATCTGTCGTACTATGAAAAAATGTCAAACGCAAAGATCATGCGGAGGAAAACGGAGCTATCAATCGAGGTAATAACCACCAATATAGACATAAATTATTTTTTAGACTCAAAAAATTTACAAATGTCTCCTCTGTTTGTGTTCAGATGCATCATAACTCATTTATTCTGAGTTATCGAAACATGTCTCCTGCTGATATAACTGCCATGGAGAAGTGGAAACCTGAAGCCATGTTCTTTGGTTCAGCTAAGCACAACAGTGCTAAGGTTATTCTCCTGAGGTATGCTTATGCTTTAGCCAAGGCTGCCATACATGAAGCTTTAAATGCAAAAGCACAGATGTAGAGTATAGTTGTCACCGTGTAAGAATCTGTCACACGCAGTGAGCAGAGACTAACAACTCTTTTTGAAAGCTATAACCTAGTGTTGAGCCAAAATGAAAGCTTGTTAAAGAGGAACCATGAGTTGCAAACTCAGAATGAAAATTTGTTGGACCGGACCAATAACCAGGCGAATCGGGTAGAAGAACAAGCAGATCGAATTGCGGCTCTGACAATTGAGGTGAGAAGGTTGAACAAGGAACTGGAAAAGGAGTGTGCTCAGCTCGAGCAAGAGCGACAACAATAACAAAGAAAAATAGAGGCTGCTGCTGAAGAAAGGGAAGCACAATTGTTTTTGGTTACAACCGAAATGATCACCAAAGAGAACATGAAAGTTGTTGTAGAGCCGATAGCCTTAAATCTGGGACTGAACTTAGGATCCATTGCCCATCTTGTAGATTCTGTAGCCCCGAGCACCAACATTGCCTTAGAAAAGAACACAGAAACCAACACGTCTGTGGATCCATCCAAACTGCCACCTAGTAACTCTAAATAATATATGCTTGCCTTGTTGAACTATTTACTTTGTTTTTTGTGTTAAACTTGTCGTACTGTTCTCAGTACTTGGATTATTTTATTTTGAATTGATGCATGATTGACTTTAACTACTACTGCAAGTGTATGATATCAAATATAGATTATGTGTGTGCTAATTGTTTCTGGAGATCCCTATAATCCCGAGCTCAGTATGGCTCATTGCGTAGCTTAGACAACCTGTGCCATGATAGTATTTTCGCAGCAAGGTCTGATGGACCTTATTGCGTAGTCTATTCAGACTTGGTCTTTGACCAGTTCGCCAATATACCCAGTATAAAGTATAGACACAGTATGGTCATTACGTAGCCCGTAGGCGTGACCAATTAGCCCGTTCATGTTTATAAACACTTAGTATGGACTCAGTATGGTCCGTTGCGTAGCCAAAAATGGTGTGGTCATTGACCCATTCGCTGGTTATAAAGATAAAACTCAGACACACACATTGGTGAAATCAATAATTTATATTGAAAAGATTAAAAAATTTGTTCTTAGATGCCTGATTAAAAAACATCATCACGCCATTAGAGAGGAAAAAGAGCAGATCTTTACATCTTAAACATTTTGGCGAAACAACTTAAGGTGATTAACATTCCAAGGATGCTTGAGTGCTCGAACTTCTTGATCTTCTAATCTTTACGCGCCACGGTGTCCTGTCGAAATGACTGAATATGGGCCTTCCCAGTTTGGCCGTAACTTGCCACATGTTCCGCTACCAGAGCCCCGAAATACCTTTTTTAGAACTAAGTCACCCACCTTGAACAATCGTGGCTTCAAATGAGCATTAAAACTTCCTCTCATAAGACTTTGATAGTGCTCTGCTCGGACTCTGGCCTGGTCTTGTCTTTCATCTATCAGATCCAGGGAGGTTAACATGGCTATAAGATTTTCCTCCTCCTCGTAATGCTCAATCCTATGGCTTGGTATGATGATTTCTGCTGGGATAACTGCCTCTCCTCCATATACCAAAGCAAATGGTGTGTCACATGTTATGGAACGAGGGGTTGTTCTGTACGCCCATAACATTTCTGCTAACTTGTCTGGCTATTTGCCCTTAGCTTTCCCTCCAACTTCTTCTTTAATCCTTCTAATAATGTTCTATTAGTCACTCAACATGTCTGTTTGCTTTAGGGTAATAAGGAGTGGAAAATGCTAGAGGATCCCATATCGTTTGCAGAATTTGATAAGGATCAAATTTTGGAATTGAGGACCGTTGTCTGTCATTATAATTCGTGGAATTCCGTATCGAGTCAGAATTTGATTATGTATAAAATCGCATACCTCTTGAGCACGTGTTCTGAACAGAGCTTTAGCCTCAACCCATTTAGAAAAATAATCCATCGCCATAATGAGTAACTGTCGTTTTCTAGTGGCCATTGGTAGAGGACCCACCAAATCTATTCCCCACTTATCGGACGGACATAGGACATGAATGTTTTGCATAGACTCGCTGGGTCTATGCTGCGTGTTCAAATATTCTTGACATTTGTGACATTGCAATACTAGATTCTCAGCATCACTCGATAACTCAGGCCAATAGTACCCACCAAGAAGGAAACATCGAATCAACATTCAGTGTCCGCAATGAGCTCATTTTCCCCCTGAATGTAGATATTCCAACACAAAGCTAGCTTCACTTCGGTCAAGGAAACGGAGCAAAGGTCTAGTTGAGATTTTTCTATACAGAATATTGTCGAGAACACAATATTTAGTCGCTTTGATTTGTAATGCGCGAGCCTCACTTTTACTTGTAGGTAAAGTTCATTGGTTTAAGTAGTAGAGGTATGGAGTCTGCAAATCATCATCATTAGTGACTGAATTAATAGTTGCAACTACTGAAATTAGCTCTGTCGCATGGATTTCTTGGAGCAAAATTGTTGGATGGTCTCCTGAAGCTGCAGCTTTAGCTAAAGTGTCAACCGCCGAATTATCTCTTCGTGGAATCTGTTCATAAGACACGTTAGTAAATTTGGACTCATAATCCTTAAGAATTACAAGATACTACTTGATGCCGTCTTGTTTGACATTGATGAGTCCGGATTTTGTCACCATTCTCTGTGAGAACCGGACAGGGGAAATTCGGACATCATCCATCTAACCGGACTAGGACGATTCGGACAACCTCCACTTACTAAACTGTCCGAACAGAATTAAAGTATTAAAAACATAATCACTTCATGATTAGACTAATTACTTGTTTACTTAAAAGCTAGTGGGTCTTTAAACTCGACCCGAATCCATAAAACACAACCCGAAAGCCCATATGGCCCAAAAAGATAAAGGGTATAAATACCAAACCACCTACATTAAATGAGGGTAATGAAAATTAAATACAACCAGGCATCTCAATTCTCCCTCTACATTCTATACAAACATTAAATACTCTCAAAATTCCATAAAACTCTAGACAAAATTATAAAATTACCCTCAAACGAAAATAAACCACATCAGACATCATAAAGACCCTGTGCCTGATTCACCACATTAAGAATCAGATCTTATCTTGATAGTTCGAGCTACACATATCAAAGCCAACTTCATGCCACAAAGGATTGCCACATATTCCGCAACATTATTTGTTACTGGAAAATTAAAGCGCACCGCCTGCTTAACCTCCTCCCCGGTTGGAATTCTAATTACAATACCTGCACCTCCTCCTATTTTTGAAGATGCTCCGTCGACCTCAACAATCCATTGGTCGAGCTCAACCATTTTTCCGCCTTTTATCTTATCATGCTCCTCCCTGGATGAACTGAACTCTGCTAAGAAGTCTGCAACTGCTTGTCCTTTTATAGCTACACGTGGCTCAAAGCGAATGTCATACTCCTGGAGCTCAATGCTCCATTTGGTTAACATGCCAGAAACATCGGGCTTTTGCAATACTGTTCATAAAGGGTATGTTGTTCGTACCATGATAATATGCCCTTGAAAATATGGCCTCATCCATCGAGCTGCAACAATCAGACTCAAAGCCAGCTTTTCAAGGTTTAAATATTTTGTCTCTGCATCTGTTAGTGTTTTACTCATGTAATACACTGACCACTGTTTTCCCTTTTGATTGCGCACGAGAACCGAACCAACAGAGAAAGGCGACGCTGCCAAATACATAAATAATGGCTCATCAACTGTGGGGGCAGACAAAATTTCAGGATATGTAAAATACTGTTTCAGATCATCAAAAGCTTTGTCGTACTTTTTTATCCATGCGAACTTCTTATCACCCCGTAGTACTTCAAAAAAGTGGTGACTCTATTTTGAAGCACGTGAGATGAACCTCCACAAAGCTGTTAACCGTCCTGCAAGACACTGGACTTCCTTAACATTCTTTGGTGGTCTCATCTGTAGAATTGCGTTCAGTTGAACTAGATCTGCATCAATGCCTAGCTGACTTACCACATAACCCAAGAATTATCCTCTAACCACACCAAAAGAACATTTTTCCGGATTAAGTTTAAGATTATACTTGCGTAATAAATCAAAAAAAAATTGTAAAGTATTAAGGTGTTGAACTTCTTCATGTGTTTTAATAATCATATCATCAATATACACCTCGAGATGCCGCCTTAAATGATCTTGAAAAATATGATTAACTAGCCTTTGATAAGTTGATCCCGCATTCTTCAGCCCAACGGGCATGACCGTATGACAATAGAGACCCTGCTCGGTTTGAAAAGCTGTGTGCTCCTTATCGGATGGATGCATCTGTATCTGATTATATCCTGAATACGCATTCAAAAAAGAAAGGAATTTGCAACATAAAGCTGAATCAACCAGTTGATCTATCCTTGGTAACGGGAAAAAACATGCTTGGTTCAAATCGGTAAAGTCCACACACATTCGCCACTGCCCGTTCTTCTTTTTTAATAAAACTGGATTGGCTATCCAGACCGGGTACCTTGCTTTTCGGATATGCCCTAATCGAGTGAGCTTGTTGACCCCAGCTAATATAGCAACCTGCTTTTCAGTTGAAAATTCCCCACACTACTGTCGTACAGGTTTGGCGCAAGGATTGATAGCCAATTCATGACTTATAATTTTGGGAATTACTCTTAAAACATCAGCTGCTTCCCAAGCAAATACATCTAAATTTCTTGCTAACAAATTCACAAACCGTACCTTTGATTCTGGAGTCAATTCATTCCCCAGCCGAAGTATTCTATCGGCAGTTATGATCGTTTTCAATGTTGTAGCATCCATTGTGGTTGAATCTTCATTTTATCGTGGATCATCCACTGGTTCTGGCGAGGTGAGACCCTTCGTTGGTGGTACAATGTCTTACATGCTATTTGATTGCTATTGGATAGGTTTTGAAGGATCTGACGCGATTGCACAACAAGTTTGCGCAGTCTGTTGACTGTCTCGAATTATACATATCGAACTACCCACTGGATACTTAATGCATTGTATGTACGTGCACGACGTCACTTTCAACCTATGCAGCCATGGTCGTCCAATAATTTCATGGTAGGGGTTCGGCGCGTCAGAGATCAAGAATAACGTTTACAGTTCTTTCTTTGTAGCTCCATAGCCGACTTTAACCACCATCTCTACCTCCCCAACACATTGCGAATATTTTCCTTCGTATCCTACCAATGTCTGCCGAGTAGGTCAATATGGTGGGGTATTCTGCATGCGATCAAAGCTTCATTTGAAGATGATATTTGTCGAGCTTCTTCCATTGACCAGTACTCTTGTTACCATTACTCCTCCAATGTCCAAGTGAATTGTTAAGGAATCTTTATGGGGTAAACTAACACCTCTGAGGTCATCATCATTAAAGGTGAGATCGACAACTAGGTCTCTGTAGTTATGATAAGAATTTCCATCTATTTTGTAAATGTCGAACTTATTTTTAGCTCGTTTATTCTGAGTAGACCCTTATCTAGTGGCCAAACTCCCCCTAATATGGTCAATAGCCACTGTTGCTTGTTTGCTTCTGACTCTTCTGCATCGACTGGTTTGTCGATGTTCGAAGAGAGACCTTCCTCTCGTCAATCTGGTTGAGTTCGTTTGATATATTGAATCAACTCACCGTTGTCTATCATGCGTTGAATCTCTTCCCTTAACTGCCAGCATTCATCAGTCGAATGTCCATGGTCATGATGATATGCATAATAATACCTATTAGATCGCTTAAATCCAAGCGCGTTCATTATTCATGGAGCTTGGTACCTCGTACGCCACTTTTTCGATCATAAATTACTGAAATAGCCTCCGTCAATGGAGTGAAACGTCTGCTTGGTTGATCGAGTTGTTGAGGCCTTTGGTTGTAGTCCCTCTTTGGCTAGTCCTCAGTCTTCTTCCATTCTGATCCACCATCTTTGAGATCTGGCTCATGCCGCTCAGGTGATGCCCCTCTTCTGGTATTTTCAACCCTGATAAAAGTATCTGCTCTTATGAGAAGATCCCCATGTTTTCAGTTGGGAACTTGATGAGATCCACATACAGTTCCCCTCTTCTCTTGAGCCCCCGTTTCAAAGAAGCCACCAACATGTTTTCAACTAGATCTGGCAAAACATTAATGGCATGAACAAATTGTCTAACATAACTTTTAAGAGACTCACCTCGTCGCTGATAAAGATCCATGATCGAATCCCGCTCGCTCTTGAGCTTCTTGTTACCCACAAACCTCTCTCTAAATGCTTTCCACAATCCAGTAAAATAATAAATAGACCCTTTTGGCAGGCTACTGAACCAATCCATGGCGTTACCTTTAAGGGTCATGGATAGTGCCCGGCAAAGCATCACATCATTTGGATCCGTTCTTCCATCATAAGCTTCCATCCTGAACGGGTCAAACTTCCTTGGGAGTTGAGCTTCCAGAATTTTCTCAGAAAATGGCGATTCCTTCAATATGTAGGTCGACAACTTTGGGCGGATCGGATTGTAACGAAGGTCTTCATCCTCTCGAGCTTGCTTGGTCAACGCTTGTTTGACCTCATCACGTGGTCCTCTATTACGATTATTTCCCCCGCTTTCATCTTCACCTTCTTGTTTATCATCTCTTTTAGAAGAACGATCCGTCCTGTTAACCTTGCTCGCCTCTAGTCTTGATGGTTGGTGAGTCTTACTCGTGCCCTTGATTTTTGCACTTAGAGCATGAATAACGTCATTCATACCTGCCATTGTAGCATGCATAGCCTGCTTTTTAGTGTCTCGCTCAAACGCTATTTTCAGTTGTTCCTCCTGCAGATTCTGGATCCGTTGTTCCAGTTGGAGAACCGCCGAGTCATTCGTCGGTATAGTTTCCGCAGCTCTATGAACCCCTAGTACATCCTCAGTTTGATGGAGATGCACCTCTTCCCTCGAAACAATAGCTGGCTGGATTAAAGGTCCCTCTGTTACCAATGTTGTTTGGGGTATCAGAAGATTGACCTCTTGAGGAATTATAGGGTCGAGACGACTTACAGTTCTCCTCCGGTGCGTCGTTGTTTCGCTAGTCTCATGATTATCTCTCTCAATTCCTGACCTAGTGACTACCATGGTGATTGATTAAAGAGTTCCCACATACGACGCCCAATTTGTTAAGGAACTAACAAGTTCTGCCACAGTAAGTCTAAAGTTTTTAGTCAAGAAAGAGGTCACTTTATTTATCAATTGGTTTTCCCTATTTATAGTACACAAATTAAGCGGGGAGTTACATTTGGTTATGCTTTTAGCGCCACTATCCCACTAATATCATTATCCCTATAATTGTGGACCAAACAACTATCACAACCGTTATCTTTATAATTGTAGAATAATTAACACGATTTGACTCATGGGTCAAAATGTGTGTTTACATTACAAATAAAGACGTTGAATACTATCTATACTTCAATCTGAGCTGAGCTACTCCTTTAAACAAAATCAGGTCTGTTCTGATTTACAGAGCTCGAGCTCGCTGACAACGTGCTCAACTTATCCTCTTTACGTCTTTTCCTTTCATCACACTCCTCGTCCAGTCGATCAACTCTTTTCTTAAAGTTTTTGAGCTCATCCGAATAATGAGCTCTGCAATGATATATATATATATATACATATATATATATATATATATATATATATATATATATATATATATATATATATATATCCTTAAGCTCATTCCGTTGACGAGCTGTATATCCCTTTGAGTTCATCATCGGTGTATTTACCTTTGGTTTTGATCTGCTTTTGAGCTCGTCAACGCCGTAGAGCTCGTTCTTTTCTTCGTTGCTTATCATAATCTGATCTCTCAATGCTCTCTGCTCGTGCTTGCTTGTATTTGGGGAATACCCCCTTATCATTGAGTACCTTTTTTCTAGACGCCAACAAACTTTTGCTCACATAATAAACTAGTCGAGGAGCTCCGCCTGCCTTTTTTATCAACACGACACTGACGACGAGATCCAACACAACTACGTACAGAAATAATTGCTCTATAATCTGAGGCTTGGACAAAATCTGAGGCGATAATAAATGTTATTTAATCTTCGAAAATGCTCTCACATCTTTGATGTCCAAGTGAATTCCTTTGGTCGATACAAAACTTGGAAAAAATGAGCATATTTGTCAGAAAATCGAGAGATGAATCTATTTAGAACAGCCAACCTCCATGTCAAGATATGCACTTCTTTGATTGTCCGAGGTGAAGTCATTAATTCCAACGCCTTTGACTGATCAGGATCAACTTATATTCCCTTCCCTTCTCGCTAAACAAAAACATCTAAGTTTTCAGATACAAAACTTATTAAATGGTAACGCAAAATAGGTGACAGTAGCGTCCTCATCACATGCTTTTCTCATTAGGGAATATATAAACCTCTATAATTTACCCTACCACCAAAGCTCCATAGATATCCATCAGATCATCTACTATTTCATTATCCAAAAGTCTACCCCCTTGATTGTTATTCTGTCATCTGATCATTAGCAGTAACTCTTTTAGTATATAGTGATGTTGCATAACATTCTCTCGCCACCTTCTGGTCACTTTGGATGACCCCAACTCGATCCCCGATTGCATATTTAAAACACTAATGGATAGTTGAAACCGCAACATGCACTCTTGATAACCAAGACCTTTTGAAGATAACATTATAACTAGTCGGACATTCGACCACCATAAATAAGACTTGAACTTTCTTTTTAAAATGTTTTTTTCCTAAATAAACCTCCCCGTCAAATTCCCCGATAACTTGTGATGCTATTTATGTCAATCCAATTATGGTGCGCTCAGACCGAAGAATCACGGATGAGATGTATATCATCTCATATGTTGACTTGAATAATACATCTGCGAAACTACTGTATCAATTAGAATATGCTGGATCTGAGTCCATGCAATTTTTGTCCCTATTACCACTACATCATCATGGGGTCCGGCTATACCCCTCAAATCGTCTTCGTCAAACATAATAAAAGACATTTCCTTCTTCCCATACAAGTGAGTGGATGTTTTACCTTCCAACTGAGTTTCCAAACTCACCACATCTCTCTTCTTAGAACTATACGCATTACCAGTTATCGTGTCTCCTCCAAAGATTGCTAGAAACTCAAAATATTTACACAAACTGCGAACCTTTCCTTGAACTATTGGTTCGTCCACAACCATCAAGATTAAACGATCCAGGTCCGAATTAAAATATTCTGAAGCCGCATCAAACCTTTCTAATTTAGAATCTATGTTCGTCAACGTATTTTCCTGCTTCGAAGTCTTGTTAATAACTTGTTGTGTCGATGTGCTCGGATTGTTCCGTCCACTGCTCTGTTTTTTTAACAAAAGTGGTTAACTTTACATTTTATATCAAAATTTGAATATATTTCTTCAATGATATACAATCAGTAACATAATTTCTGGTGTAATTGTGATACCTGCAAAACTCGTTATTTTGCTCCTCAATTGGCCTATTTATTAGAGTTGGTTTTCTAAAGTTAACATGATTCTTTGCTCTTTCAAAGATTGTTGCCAAATTATCAATTGGCTCTGCAAAATATTATGGTCTTATCCGCGTGTTAGGTCTCACCCGAGGAGGTTGATAGATAGTAGGTTGAAGAGGTGATCCTCTGGTTCGAGGAGGATGACTAGTATTCGACCTCGGAAGCGATGGTATTAAGGAATTTAAAGAACTTCCCTGATTTCTTGTCGAGTAGGTGCATATCCTGAAGTTTGTTCAATGGAACCCGACTTACTTCAAACTCTTATCGACTCTTCCACCTTATTTTATTCTTCAACTTGAGTCGTTAAAGCTCAAAATGTCAATGCCCTTCTACTAGTAGTCTCGTTTTCTAAATCACATGGAAGTAATCATTGCCTAATAGCTGTCATGCCAACAAGCTTTTCACAATTTTCCAACTCTGTGTTTGTTAGCGCAAATTTCTGGTATAATCTTTTACTTTCTCTCATACAACCTATTTGCATTGTATGATAGTATCACTAATAGCTCACATCTATTTGCTCCTCATGAATTATCTTCAGAATGCACTGTCAAAAATCCTAAAGTTGGTTATGGATCCCCTAAGAATTCTATTGTACCACTTTAACACAGTATCCTTAAAAGTTTGCGAACATGCTATACACATTATCTTATCATCATCTTCAAAGTTCATCATATAATTTTTAAACTGCTCAATGTGATTATTGGGATCCTGTGATTCATCAAAATTTTCAACCTTCGAAATATCAAACCGCATAGGAAGAGGTATCGACCTAGTCTCAACAGACAAATGAGAATTCCTTCAATCCACTCCTTGCATATACTTATTGCTCCAGTTATTCCTACAACTGCATACAAGTTCTTCTCCGTATTATTGACATACTCGTTGGATGTGTTACCCTCTTACCATGGGTTGTTTTTCATATTTCAAGGCTTACCTTCCTTCTTCGATCAATGCTCTTTGCATAATTTTTTACGTCAACTTCCCTCTCCTTTCAAAGGAATACTAATGTCTCCTTTGTTTAAACGAATAACCCTCATGATTTGAAGTAGAGAATTCACTACCATTGGTCAAAATATACCGACATTTATCTTTATTTTCCTTTCGTGAAAAATGATGTTCTCGGTCTGACCGAAAATATGCCTTTTTACGGTCACTTCAAACTTGACGAGTTGTGCAAGAGATATCAGTCAAGTTTTTCAATTCCTTTTTCTCATCAACTTGTCGCACCTCATATATCATCTTACCTGATTCGATTTGTTTCTCTTTTCAATCAAACTCATCGTTCATTAGGGTTATATTTTCTAATAACTTATTCATCTGATTCTCTATATCATATTGTTGATGTTGTTCGTTTCCCTGACTATCACCTCGGTTTTATTTTGAAACAAGCCTGATTCTAATACTTTGTTTTCCACTAGTACTGTGGGATCACTTCTAATTTCTGGTTCCATTATAACCTCAATCAGTAATTTCAATCGTATTTTTTTTTGTTTTTAGATGTGCATCCACGCATTTCTTCTTCTCAGTTTCAAATTTCTCCTTCAAGGACTCATTCTTTGAGGTAAATTTTTCAATGTCCTTTACATTAGTATTCCTTTGAAATGAGTACTTCAAATTAGTACTTCAAAAGAATGACTAAATCTTTTGCAGATTTAACATAGTCCGTAAAGGGTTTGGCAATCCCTTTCATAGATATTCACAAGAAAATATTTTAGGTTAACTAATTTGAACAAGTAAAACAAAATAAAAGGTTAAAACAAGTACCTCGCCCCGGTCTACTCTAAAGTCTGCCGATGGAGCATCTCTTTGGAACTCTCAAAATCCGTCTCCCATAGTCCGGAAATAAAGATGAACTATTTTTTCCATTTCTTGTCAGCCTCTAAGAAATCTTTTACCATCTTATATTTCCTTGAAAGACCTAGAGAGTAGAAGAGATAGTGAGAATTATTGGCCACACCTGAAATCGAGACGAGCTATACCATTGAGAATTTGGTCTCAGAGGCCATGCTGCAGGCCATAAGTGTATACCACATATTGGGACCAACGTGAGATGGTCAAAGTTTGATTAGGTGTAAATACTTCACAAAGCAGGATCAAGGGGAAGACGAAGACCCTAGTTCATAAGTTCCGTATAGAGAACCAACTCATGGTTACGAACAAACAAGGGTGTCTCTCCAACAATTGGGAATTGAATCGTGATGTTTTTGGAGATCGCCCACTGATCCCTTAGCTTCACCTCCTCAATTGGGTGAATTTTTTTGTACTTTACCATGTAGAGTGCGAGTAAATATTTTGTTTCGATCTCAGGAAGGTTGTTGCCTAAGATGTCCTCTATGTTTGAAGGCAAGTCTGAGGTATGCTTCATCTTTTGTTTCTTCTTCTTTTTTACCCTAGAATTTTCTTCTCGATGAGTAGGAGTTGTAGTGGAAATATTGGGAGTTATAAAAGAGGGTTCTCAACCTTGCACAGGATCTTCGGGGGAGGATGTTAATGCTGGAATAACCTGAATAGGCTCCGCTTCTACCGAGGCCATGAGGTCCCCCCTCGGTTAGTATCGTCGATTAGCTTATTTTCCTGTGATTCTGGGATAGACTTCAAAACGTTCTCAAAATAAACATTTTTGGAAGAAAGTTTATGGGGACTAACCTCATGAGTAGTTTGAGAGGTTTCCTATGGAGTCACATGGGGGTCATGATAGAGGGGGCAAGTTTAATTTTGATAGATATTTTAACGAGTTCTAAGGATTGTTTTCTTTTGGCCCGATCTCCTCTACCCATCTCGATGAGTTTATCCTTATCACCACCCATCGGTAAGAAGAATAAGGGTTTGCGGTTGTTCTCGGAAAGTGAAAGGTCATCCTTGTTTTGGCCTAAACAAAATTGACCAGGGGCTGGGCGATAGGTGAAACAGATGGTGAGTTATTACCTAAAGTTCCTACTATGTCAAAACGCGATCTAAGATGAGACTAATTGTCACAAAACATCGTTTGAAAATTTTCTAGAGGAGTAGGGTGCTCTCTGATACCGGAAGCTCTCCTTTCTTCAGCTCTATTCGAAATGTTGAACCACTTCCAAAGTTTGTATCTTTCAAGACTCACAAACTCTTTAGGCATGAAAAGTTACAAAAATAACTTAGTTTGGAAAGTTGTTTATCTCTCTAGATTATATTTTCTCTTTACTTTAGTGAGCTGAGTTAAAGTGTGTAAACTTGAAATTATGAAAAGAGATAAGTATATATAGAGGATTAGCGATTTATTCTATGTGTAAGTTGTAGAGTCAAGTTTAAAAGTATATTCAACGCGTGATCATCTTCACAAGCGGTTCCAAAAAAAACATGTTGACGTGTGACATGAGATGATCGACACATGGTTAGAAGTGATGCCACCACCCAAAGCTATTTCTGACACCACAACAGAGATAAAAAATGCACGCGAATCTAAAAGGAATGATGGATCGGATGAGGTCACCATGACCAAGGATGAGGTCACGAATCCGAATAGGCTTACAAGGCACGATTCGAGGAAGCTTCTTGAGAAAATTTGCTCAGGAAACGTAAGTAAAAAAGTAATCGAATTAGAGTTTGAATCAAGAATGATCCGAGGAGTTTTGCAAGAGGTAAAGCAAAAAATCCCGGAAGCAGAAAAATATGAGGAGGCTCAAAAGGAAGAAAAATATGAGGGGGCTCAAAAGGAAGAAAATTCGAAGGGGCTCAAAAGAAAGAAAAACTCGCTTCCTAAAATCATTTATTCCTCAGATACTTTCACAAGGTCTGGGGGCTACTGATAAGGAAAGGAAAATATAATGATAACTAAGCCTTGATATAATAAATACAAGGGTCAAATTGGTGTAATTAGTTGCTAAGGACTAATCCAAGGCAAACATAAAGACTGAGGGGTCAAATATAAAAACTAGTAAACTTATTTATGAATAGTAGAAGAGTGGGGTGAGAGATCCACTTAAACAGTGGTAATTATGTAATTTCATTACTTACCTCATGTACAATATAAAGGACATTCCCTTTTTAGGAAAAGGGCCAAGGATTAGTCAATGATTGATAAATTTATTCATTTTGTCTCTTTTTCTCTCTTATCACTCTATTTCTCTATCTAAAAGAACCTCATACGAACATTTCTTTGATAGACACTATCATACGAACATATTCTTGGCAGGATTAATAACTAAGAAATATCTGAATTCATCATATCCTACTTGACTTGGTCCATAACTCTAGTGGATTCATAAGCCATTCTCCAAAACACAGTTCCTAAAACAATATTAAAAAATAAAAAATCGTAGATTCTGACTAAGAGTTTTGCCACTCAATGATCAATTACATGTACATTATAGTCAGATAAACGAATGCAACAATGCAATTAAGGAATCATACATTATTAACAAGATCATTTCAATCATAAAATATAATATTCTTGATAAAGTTGTATCACCTTGTAAAAAGCATTATTTCTTAAGTAGGTCTTTAGTAAATATTGAGTCAAACCGATCCTTCAACGTAGAGACAGCCTGTCTGTCAAGTGCCTGGAAAACAAGAAACAGTTTACAAAAGAATGCCATAAATAAACTCTTAAACTTAAGACCAAAAGCTAACTACAACAAAACAAATTTTCACATGCCACCATAAAGTGGGAAAATAACCAAAAATAGCCAAACATAGAACTTAAGATGCTATATTTAACAATAAACACATCACATGGTGCATTGCTCAATGTCAGTATTTCTTAGAAGTTAGCTCTAGAAAATTATCATGTTAATAGAATAGCCTAGCGGACTTTCTTGGTTGAGTTATTGTTTGGTCTAGATTTATTTTACTTGGTCTATACTAATAGTGTTGATAACTCCATTGAATAGCAATGTATATAATATAAACTCCATATATATGTTCCTCTCAAATAAAAGAGTGTCATCCAAGTAAATCCTTCCTAATATTTAAGATATCAGTTTTTACTTAGGTTTGCAGAATTGCCTCCTAGGGCTATGGGTTACTTTAAAATATATAGATGACTACATTGACAATTTTATGATTTGAAAATTCTCAATTTATTTCAAGAAATTCTCTTTTGACGATTTCTAACTGTATAACTGTTAACATGCACATGTTCTACGTAGCATCTTAGTTGTTGTTTTTGTTAAAAACAAAGAGAGAAGTAGCCGCAGGAAGCGGCTAGGGTTTTGTGTTTATTAAATGTTCCCTTTTGTTTTATTGATGCATTAGAGATGTAATTCAAAACTTGACCAATAGTAAGGCTCTCAATATATAGAGAACTTAGAGGCATATACAAGGAAACTTAATACACTGAATATTCTAACACTCTCCCTCAAGTTGTGTAGTGCGATCACCAATACCCAACTTGAATAAAAGTAATTCGAATGTTCTTGCAGCAACCGCTTTTGTCAGGATGTCTGCCAGTTGGTCTTCGGATCTAACAAACAGAAGTTCGACTGTCGCATCTTCAATCTTTTCTTTTATGAAGTACCTATATATTTGAACGTGCTTTGTTCTATCGTAATGTACCGGGTTCTCTGAAATCTTAATCACAACTTTATTATCGCACATTAACTGAGTTGGACACTTCAGAGGGGATCCAATTTCTTTCATTGTCTTCTTTAACCAAAGTATCTCGGTAATCCCCTTAACGATTCCTCTAAATTCTGATTCAGCACTTGACAGTGATACTACTTTCTGTTTCTTACTCCTCCAAGTCACCAAGTTACCTCCAAGAAGAGTAAAGTAGCCAGCAGTTGATCGTTTGTCGTTAAGATTCCATCCCCAATCAGCATCTGTGAATACTTCAACATCAAGGTGTCTATTTTTCTTAAAAATTATGCCTCTTCCTGGCGTGCCTTTGAGATATCGAATAATCCTCATTACTGCCTCCATATGGTGTTCGTGAGGATGATGCACGAACTGGCTAACCACTCCCACCGCGTATGCAATGTCGGGTCGAGTGTGAGCCAGGTAAATCAATTTTCCCACCAACCTTTGGTACCTTTCTTTATTCGTTGGTCTGGCCCCTTCAATTATCTTTAGTTTGTGATTCACAACCATAGGAGTGTCATTTGGTTTGTAATCCACCATGCCAACTTCAGCTAATAAATCCAATATATATTTCCGTTGGGAGATATAAATCCCTCCTCTTGACCTAAGAACCTCGATTCCTATGAAATAATTCAATCCCCCAAGGTCTTTCATTTCCAACTCCTTGAAGAGGTTTTTCCTAAGAGAGCTAATTTATTCTTCGTCATTCCCCGTTATAATCATATCGTCGACATATATTATAAGATAAATGACTAATTGTCCTCTCTTGTTGTAAAACAAGGTATGATCCTCATTACTCTGTTTGTAGCTATACTACTTCATTGCCATTGTAAATCTCCTAAACCAAGCACGAGGAGACTGTTTGAGCCCATATAATTCCTTTTTCAGTTTGCATACCTCATTTTTTTGAAAACCATCAGAGAACCCTGGTGGGGGTTCCATATATACCTCTTCTTCCAAGTCTCCATGTAAGAAAGCATTCTTTACATCAAATTAATGAAGAGGCCAATCTTTATTCGCGGCTATTGAAAGTAAAACTCTGATAGTGTCAATCTTTGCAACCAGAGAGAACGTTTCAGAGTAGTCTATACCATATGTTTGTGTATATCCTTTGGCAACCAATATTTCCTTGTGTCGCTCAATGGTGCCATCAGATTTATATTTTATATTAAACACCCATCTACACCCGACTGCTTTCTTCTCTTGTGGTAACACACAATTCTCCCATGTACCATTCCTTTTTAGAGCTTCCATTTCAGTATTCATTGCCTCATGCCATTCAGTCATCTTCTTAGCTTCTTGAGCTGTTTTAGGGATTTGTTCAGAGAGAATAGTAGATGAAAACGCCTTTGCAATATTCGTCATTCCTTTCCTGTCCGTTTTTACCGGATATGTAGAAACACGAGGAACGTGTTCCGGTGAATACCGGTCAGGAGGAACCCCTCTATTTTTTCTTGGGGAAGAACCGGAGTTTGAGTTTCAACAAATGAACTTCCTGAAATGTCATGGTCAATAGCATTTTGTGAATTATGACATTGTAAATTGTTTACCTCTTGATGGATATTTTCTTCGGCTGATTCGCTGGTAGTATCCATGGCCTTTATATTTGGTTGGACATTGTCTTCGGGAGAATCATTAGTGGTAAGAACTGCCTCGTCAATCTCCTTTATGTTGGAAGAGGCGTGTTCGGTGGCGCCATCTACGGACTCTGTCGGCACATTCTCAAAGTAACTTTCATATAGCAACCAGTCGAGTGATTCACTTACTTTCTCCCCATGAGCACGAGATTGAGTCAAAATCATTTTGTAAAAACAAACAAATATTTCTGGTACTTCCGATTTATGTTTCATGAAGTATATCAAAGTCATTCTTGAGAAATCATCCATAAATAAAACAAAGTATCTGATTTGATTGTTAGTGGAATTTGGTGTTGGACCCCAAACATCAGAATGGATTAGCAAAAAAGCATAATCAACCCCTACGATTTTTTGCAAGAATGCAGGTTTCACATTTCTCATGAATAGAATTATTCAAAAAAAAGACTAGAAAACAAACTCTTAAGATAGCTAAAAGAAGGATGACCAAGTTGCCAATGCAATAACCAAAGTTTCCTTTTGGTTGTTCCGTGAGCAAGCATGGCATGTCCCTTATGAACTACCTCATCAACATTATAGAGACCTCATTGTTCAGTACCACGCCCAATGATCTCCTTCGTACGAATGTCCTGTAAAATGCAAAAAAATGGATACATAAGAACCACATAGTTGAGTTGTTTTGTCACTTGACTAACAAATAATAACTTTAAGGATAATAAAGGAATGTAGAGGCAGTTTTTAATTTCCATTTATCCTGAAAAAATAATTGAACCTCCCCCTTTGACTTCACAAATTTCTCCACTAGCAGTCTCAATATGGGATTTATTTAGAGATGACATGTCACCAAAGTCTTTAGGATCATAAAATATGGTGTCCGTAGCCCCACAATCGAAGATCCAATTCATTGATTTCTTAAATCCTTTACCTCCAAGTTTTTCATAGGAGTTCGCCGCTATTCCTCCAAAACCAGTACCACTTCCTTGCTCATTTTTAGTCGGATCTTCACCGCCACTTGTAGACAAAGCCCGTTCGATATTAGATCTGAAACGCTTGTTATTTTTCTCCTTATGACCGTCCTTCCACCATTCTGGATAGCCAACCAGCTGGAAACATGTCTCTTTAGTGTGTTTCTTCATCCCACAATGAGTGAAATACAACTTGGATTTATCTTCTTTCTCTTTGGATCAGAATTTAAACCTATGTGCAGAATCTTTAGTAGCCAAACCCATTCCAATTTCAATCGAGTCACTATCAGAAGAACTTGATTTTAGTACATTAAGCCTGGCCACTTCCCTTCATATTGTAGAATATGATGTTTCCACGGAAGGAAGAGGATCTTTTTTCAGGATATCTCTCTTGACTGGTTCCAGCGTGTCATTAACCACCATTAGCAATTGATAGAGTCTTTGTTCTTGAGTCTTCTTATTGTAGATCTGAATGTCTTCTGGGTCTTTCATAGGGTTCGGATCTCGCCTATCTATAGACATCCAGATGTTCTGTAGTTTGTTCCACAAGTCTTCTAGTGTATCGGACCTTGCCTTAATTAATTAGCCCTCTTATGAAGGTCAAACACCTGTAACGAATCTGGACCATAATTGTATGTGGTGGCTAACCCATCTCAGAGGGCTTTTGCAGTGGGATATTGCGAGACATTATTCACTAAGCTGGATTCAAGATTCTAGATAATCCATGTGAAAACACATTGATCATCTTGTTTCCACCTTGTATATGTTTTGTCAGTTTTGGATGGAGGCGTCGGCTTCCCTGTAATGTGAGAACCTCTCCCCCTTCCCCCAATTGCTTTCTTCATCAGGTTTTCCCATAGGGCATAATTGTCACCACCGAGTTTAATCCCTAGGGATAAATTCTTGGGGTTAGTTGTTTGTTGTTGTGTTATGAGACCATTTCTCAGAATGGCAGCAATCGGCATTGTTAATTCATCAGGGATTGGACTGACCACGACTTCATTGCCATCCATCTTTGTTGAGGATGTTCAGAATTCCCAGAATCACACGTGCTCTGATACCATGTTAACATGCATATGTTCTACGTAGCATCTTAGTTTTTGTCTTTGTTAAAAACAAAGAGAGAAGTAGCCGCAGGAAGCGGCTAGGGTTTTGTGTTTATTAGAAAATGTTCCATTTTATTTTATTGATGCATTAGAGATGTAATTCAAGAATTTACCAATAGTAAGGCTCTCAAAATATAGAGAACTTAGAGGCCTATACAAGGAAACTTAATACACTGAATATTCTAACAATAACGTTTTTGTGGACATGTTATAACTTGGCCATGTTATAACTAGTTTGCTCCTAAGGCAAACACAATTCTTTAAATTCAAATAATTTTGTAGTTGTCTTGTTTTTCTTACTGGATACATGTAGTGAATCTATACCTATAAATCATTTACTGGAGATATGTAGTGTTGTTATAGCCTATAAATCATTTTGTACACTTTTCTTGCTTGCCCTTTAGCATTTTTGGAAGAAAAAAATTATCACCCACCAATTCATATTTATATCATGATATGTCCTCTAACAAAAGCTTCAAATTCCATGAACTTACAATTCAAATAAAAAAGTCATAGTCCATATAGGGGGACCGTAATAAAATCTTACAATCTTAGGAAGGGAATCCATTTGGTATTATACATTAGTCTTCTTGCTATACATGCTAGAGAGAAGGTTCAAACGTGCCACAAGTAAAAAATACAACATGCATATGAATGTGTATAAAATATTGTTTCCATCCATATTCATATTTCTCTACGGTTTCGATTTAATATATAAGGTAAATGCAGTAAGACATGTAATCACCTCAGTGTAGGTGTTATGACAGAAGATGCACCATTTAAAAAAATGCTAATATCAATTAGTCGAATAAAGGTTATTTTATCCTGCTCTATGACTTCTTCACAGTTGTTCCTGCCAAAACTAAGGGCATTAGAACATGGACCTGATTGATACATGGAAAAACAATGAACATTATAATAATATTAATATAACCGGAGACCATAGCTCGTGAGATCACGAGTAAAGCTACAACAAGCAGGTGTATCCTTGTATGTCGAGTAATGTTGGTACCTATAGAAAAATAATCAAACAATGTCAAAGTTAAACCAACATGTATAGACAATTCTTACTAGTTATTAGAACCATAAGCAAGAAAAGTATCCAACATAGAATAAAGAGACTAATATGAAGCATATTTACCATTTTTTTTATAGCAATAAAGTTATATAAAATATAAAGTATATGAAATCGTGTACTTTTCACTCTACCATTGGACTTCAGTCTAAAATTATTTGTAAAGTGTCTAAAGACTCTCATTCTTGTAAGAAAATGATGTTTTCTTCCAAATTAGGCATTAGTAGAGGGTACTGCATTTCACTAAGTAAGTTCTTGACTAAGAAATTCCCCCTTAAATCTAAATCGATGAAGATGTAAACAACAAAAGCTCTCAATTAAGTAAGCTTTGTGATACTTCTTATATCATAAAACCACAAAACACAAACATGTTCTCAATTTTTAAAATAATGTAGCTCATAAATGGATGCTGGTATATACAACTTTCAAACTTAAGAAAAACAAGTAAATTCATGATACAATCGATAATCATTTGCATCTTCAAATATATTCTAGGTATCCAAACAACTAAAATAAATTGAACAACAATTTGAACTTACACTTTATGATTTCGAACACAAACAGAAGTGAAACACCAGCTAGAAACAAATTAAAAAATCAAAAAATAAATTAAACACGTAAAGAAACATCGATTCATAATCTATGAAAGTTAAGCTTACCAATGAGTAGAAAGATCCATTCATGAGCAAGGATGACTAAGAATAGAGTCGAATTAGTAAGAAATTTTTTCGATTAGGGGATTATAAAGGATGAAAGGAAGAACAATGAGTTTAAAGATATTATGAGGCTGGTTGAAGTTTAGAGTGACTTAGATAACAACTTCAATACATGAACAATAGTATATTTAGTGTTATTCCTTAAGTTATAAATGACTCATATAACAATCTTCTTCTATCTATGCCTACAGAACAGGAAGTCTGGAACATTATTTAAAACATAAACTCAACAGAAGGTGCTGATATGGATGGTTTTAATAGGTGTTTCTTCACCACCTGTTGGAAAATCATCAAAATGACTTATGTAAAGCATTTTCATCTTTCATTCATGGTAAGGACATCCTTATGGGTATTTTGGCTACTAGAATTTGTTTAATTCCAAAGCCTGAAAACACATCTTACTAGAATCAGTACAGACCAATTAGTATGTGCACCATGACGAATATAATTATCTTAAAATTGCTTAATAATAGACTGTCTATACATTTTCCTAAAATGTTCTCTGAGGTGTAGGGAGCCTACATAAAAGAAAGATCGATCCATGATAGCATACTGATTGTAAAGGAACTCATCCATGACATAGGAATGAAGGTAGGAAACATAATCATCAAGGTTGAATGTCCAAGGCATTCGACAACCTCTCTCACAGTGTCATCATCAAATTTCTACAGAGTTTTGGATTCAATAACAAGGTTATCAAATTAGTTAGTAATCTAATAAAGGTTGTTTTTGTGTCAATACTTATAAATAAAGAAAATATTGGCTTCTTCAAACTTAAAAGATGAGTTAGACAAGGGGATTCTTTGTCCCCAGTCTATTCAATCTGGCAGAAGAAATCCTTCTAAGGGGCCTTAGTGCTCTTTTGAATCTGATAAATCTTTTAAGTTTTCTAGCATAAGCAAAATAATCATCCCAAGTTTAGCATTTGTAGATAATCTATTAATATTCACTAATTGATTAGCTTCTTCTGTGGAGAAAAATAGGAATTTTTTGCATGTATACCAAGAAATTTTGGGTCAATCACTAAACAAGGCAAAAACAGAGATCATGACAGCAGCTAACATGCCCCTGAACAAAATAAGAACTCTGGATATTCAAACTAGTTTCAGGCCAGCTATTGGTCTTTTTGGCCAACTATTTGCAAAAACTTTAGTGAATGTAGGCTAAATGTACGAATCCTTAAAGACATTCAAAAAACATTCTCTTGTAAGGTTTGGATAAAATTCAGAGAAAATAATTATCTTTGGGAAAACCTACTCCATAGCATCTACTGTAAAGGAAGTCACCCACTCCAGATTAACTACTCCAAAAAAGGCTCACAGACATGGAAAAGGCTGACTAATATAAAGGAATTTGCTGAGAAAAATATCAGGTGGATCCTAGATCAATGTATGTTGATTTGTGATTGAATAACTGGTATGGCAGACCTCCCCTTATAAGTTTTAACTCAAACTCTAACAACAGTTGGTTTAAAGGCATTATGGTCAAGTCTTTGTGGGAAAATAATTCTTGGAATGTTAATAAAATACAACATTTATTAACTAATTTCAACATTAACCTTATTTCCAAAATTAGTATTAATGAGCATGTTAAGGATGTCATTCACTGTATACCTTCGAAAAGTGGAAAATTTAATATCAAAGACACATTGCAGATTAACGGGTATATCAACAACAAATCCTCTCTCTATGATAAGCTATGGAACTAGATAACTCAAAAAAAAGTTTTTTTTCTTACATATAGATTCGATTATGCAGACAAAACACATAACACTGGTATCTAAATGCCAGTTCTGTCAAAATATGAAATCTAAAGATCACCTCGTTGTCTCGTGTATATTTGCTTGGAGTATTTGGTCCTATTTTGCAGGTGTTCTTAAAGTAGACATTCACAACTCTATAACATCAAAACACATGTTTAGGGTTTGGTTCTGTTCTTCACCTAACAAGACTCAGATCAAGACTATCATCCCTACAATTATCAGTTGGGAAATATGCCAGCAAATAAATAAAGTCAAGATGAAAGAGGATTCATTCTCAGCAACCTCAATAATCAAATACATCTCCAACATGCTAATAAGTATGGATCATTCAAATCTCCTTAAGAACAAGCATTGGAAACAAAATGAAAAGGCTGAAATTACCTTAGGATGCACCAATCATCTGAAGTTGAGAAAAAAAGTAACTTATCTCACATGGATTCCTCCACGCCTTGGTAGATACAAGCTCAATTCGGATGCTTTAATCTTGCATCTGGTGAATCAAGTGGAGCAGTTGTTATTCAGGATATCAAGGGTAATTTCGTTCATAGTTATAGAAACAACTATAGAATATTTTCTCCTATTAAAGCAGAAGCTCGAGTATTACATGACGACCAACAAATATGCAAGATCAAAGGATTAAGGGATGTATACATCAAAACAGATTCTGAAATCTTAGTTTCTCTCATTTTGTCAGGAAATTATCCTTATCGCTAAGAATCTATTCTGCATAGCATAAGATCTCTACTTACTAATAATATGATTCTTCATCATATCTTCAAAGAGCAAAATCGAGCAGCAGACTGGCTAACTCGATGTACTCTGGTATGTAAAATGAAAACCGACTATAAAACGCTCAAAGCCCCAACTCAGTTGGAAGCAATTCCATTCTTAGAAAGCCTTCAAATAGGCTATATTATAGTCGAGTAATGATTTGCCTTATCTAATTTTTAGAAACTTTAGAACCATAGGCACATTCATAGACGTTAGTTACTCTCTGTTCCTTGCGAATGAAGGAAGAAGAAAAGACCATGCAGTAGGAAATGATGAATGCTCTCAAGATTCAAAAATGGTGTTTCCAGAGACTATTAGAGTGATGCTTTAAGCTAACTGACACAGACTCAAAAAATAATGCATTTAAGATTAGATAGTAGATGAAGTTCACACTAGTGTTTTCCAATCTCAGTTTTTAGGATTTTCCCTATGTATCGAAGAAATTGAAACGCCTTCTTTAATTTTAATCGGAGCTCAAACAAAATACCATTAATTACCTCTCTCTAGTTTTACTTAAGGTGGAGGGAAATGAAAATTTCCTTTGGCGTCAGTTTATTTTAAATCAATTACTTAACTTTAGTCCTTGTACTTGTTTAAACATTTTATTAGGTCCTTCTTATATTACAATTTATTTTAGCTTAAAAATGTGAATCACAAATGATGTTTTATATTTGAAATGAGAATTATGGGTTGCATACAAACATAGAATCGTGGATTATATGTGAATTGAGAATAATTGGTTAAATGAAACTTAGAAACATGTGTTAAATTTGAATTGAGAATCATGTAACCATTTTCTACAATCACAAGAACTATAGTAGATCGTGACTTGATTATGTTGGTTGTGTTGTTTGTATGCTGAAATTATATTTTTAGAAACTAATTATCCATTGGCTTTTGCAAGTAAGTAATGTGTACTGGCTTGGGAGTTGAGTGTATGTTGTTTGTATTGTTTCTATGGTAAAATTGTGTTTTCGTAAATAATTATGTGCTGATTTCTGCAGTTACATGACATGTAGTAGCTCAATACTTAGTTGTGTTATATTATTTTCACGTCAAACTTGCGTTTTTGCAACTAATTATGCATTCGTTTTTGTAAACATATTATATGTACCAGATCGTGACTTGATTGTGTGTTTTTTGTATTTTGGAATTCTATTTTAGTAAGTAGTTATTTACCAATATTCATATTACATTACATGCAATAGCTCACGACTTGTTGTGTGTTTTTTATGTTTTTTGTTGCTAAAATTATTATTTTTTTACTAACTATGCTCGCTCAATACTTGATTGGGTGCTGGTTGTGTTGTTTCAATATTGGTATTGTGTTTTCGCAACTAATTATGTATTGGTTTTTATAATTACATGACATGATTATAGGTTGCTTGTGTTATTTGTTTGGTAAACTTGTGTCTTTACAACTAGTTATGTAATGGTATTCATAATTATATAACATACAATAGCTCAAGACTTGGTTCTGTATTAGTTGTGTTATTTGTATGCTGAGATTGTGTGTTTTATAACTAACTATGCACTGATTTTTGTTTGTACATCCTCATGGCTTGATTGTGTGTTGTTTAGGCTTAAATAATTGATGTTTTCATCCTGCCAGTTTCTTCCGTTGGAGGTTTAACTAGTTGTATCCTGTCATGGCTTGTGGATAACCTTCAGTTAATTTTGGTAAGATGGTACAACGTCCGCCTATTGTTGCATTCAATGTAAAAAGTTCTATAGATAACCTAGTTGTACTTCAAAGTTGTTATAGAGCATCTACGACTATGAGGTCAGGACTTGTTGTTGGTTGGGAGGAATCCTCGGTGCGACAACTTGATTATGTCAGAATCTTGGTTGAGGCATAAGGAACTACTGGTACCACGACTGAAGCAACGAGTATCTTGATTGTGTTCTGAGACGGTAGTGGTGCTCTAATATTCATTATTAAATGAATTGTTGGTTCCGTTTAATTCTCATCATGGTTTATCTGAGGCTCATTATCCTTTTCCTCTATTTGGTTATGGCTTGAAGTGAGAGTTCGAATTCCTTTTTTTTCAGTGACGTTATTGTCTTTTTTTTTAGAACCATTGGTCCAGATTTTCTTTTCCATTTTTCTGATACGCTTTGATGGGAAGCTTCATTGTCTGAGATTCCTTTTACAAACAGTCCTTCAATATTTCAAGAGTTGCATCACCTTCTTGCTCTTCATCCATTTATTACATAATATATTTGACTCTGAAGGGCTTGGAGACTAATTGTTCATGCAGCAACTAAAAACTATTAGCTTGTTCATCTTCCCATTGTTGAGCCAATCGCTTAAGGTCAGTGGGAAGAGACGCAAGATCCACTGGGGCCAAAAGTTAACTATCAAAATACTCCATCTCTAACTCCTCATCAGTGGATATATAAGATATCTCTCCAGAATTTAACATCAACTAGTTTGAGCTTCTTCTTTGCTTTGGTTACTTCGGAAAAATTGAAGTGGAAAATCTAGTAACTTGGTTTGATCCGAAACCAAAGATAATTTGTTAACAAGTTAAAGAATTGAGAAAATGTAGACATATACTATTGTTTGTAAGTAAAAAAACTGCATATATTTTATTGATATTTATTAAGCTGATATTTATAGAGTGTGTGGCTACAAAAGATATCTCTTATACACTAGGACTATTTGATATTTTCTTATTCTAACCACCTAAATATTATATCTTAGCATATCTTTGATCAGATCGTCTGGACCTCAAATACTTAAAAGATTGATGGATCATGACCAAACTATTTACACTTTTATCAAAATGATTATATCATATTGGACAAGTACAAAAAAATATACAGTTTATAATATTTTTTATTGAGTTATAAAACATATTAAAATTATTGTTTTGATACATAAGAGTGATTTTTTTAAATTATATTTATGAATAAAACTATAGACTTCAAGCTATTTTCCTTATATCTTATTTTATTTAATTTATAAATTGATTATAGTTAAATTTGAACATAAAGTTTAGATTATTTGATTTCTTAGCCTAAATAAAAGTTGATTAATAGTTGATAGATGTATCTTTTATATATATTTATATTCTTTTTCAAAATAATAAATACCAATTACTATTAATATTATTATAATTTTTAAAAAATATTTTTAAAACAAAATTTTGAAATAGTCCCTTCAAAATTTAATACTTCAAATAATATATATTTTTCTACTATAAATAGAAATATTTCCAAAAACTTAAATTCAAAATATTTCTATATTAATATATGAGAAAGTAAAATTAAAATAAATTGAAATGACGTTAATAAATACATATATACTTTACCAAAAAAATATTTATTAGCATAATTTAAATATATTTATAAAATATTAAAAAAATCTTGTTGAAACAAAAGATAAACAATCTCCGCGTTCAGTATAAACAAAGATTCATTAAATAAGTTTACATGGGACTATCTTTATAACCAAACAGAAAAAGATATTTCTGCTGCAAATTCAAATATGTAAAAATGTTTGACATTTGGTGAATCTAATCAATGATAAGGCTAAGTATTGTAACACCTCTCTCTTCTGCATTTGTTGTTCAAATAATGATGCTTCTGTAATGTATACATTGTGGTGTATCAAGTTTATGATGCTTCTGTAATGCTATACATTGTGGTGTATCAAGTTTTGCCGAGGATTTCATGTTAACTTCGTACTCTTCCAACGCTGCTAAAAATCCCGAAGTAGAAAATAAAGTCAATTGTATGTCTAGAACTCTTAATTGAATACATGCTTAAGTTTTCGTATATACCTTTGAGTGTATATTATAAATGCAGTTAACCGAGGGACAAAGATAGTGTTTTCTTGTTGGAATCGGATAAGCCCCCTCAAAAGGTATACATGTCGTGTCATAGTTGTGCGATCTACTGACGTTATTGTGAAGTTTATTCTTCGCATTATAAGGTTTTAACATGTTTGTTAATTGATGTATAAATATTTTTATATACATCCGTGTTAATCTTGTTTGTATAAATATCAGCATCTCTCAAAATTCAAACAAGAGATTTACTTTTCCGGTTAGGTATATAACTTATTTGAGTGAAAAATCTTTTAGAATCTGCGTTTATTGCTTGGTGCTTGTGGTTATTTTTGTCAATTGTTCTCATGTGATCTCCCTAAATAGATCAATGGTTGTTCAAGTTCTTTTATTGTGGTTAAAGGGGAAGGAATATGTATAGAAATATCACGTTGTGTTATTCGTTGTAGGTTCAACTAAGATAATTTTTCCTTTAAACTCATTGCCGGATTGTTAGATCATTAGAAAGTACAATTGATTTTTGGGTCCGGCTAAATTGGGGCCCAATTGGGGCCCTCTCGGAATCAGCTGTTGCTCGGTTTAAAAAAAACATGTGATTCTGAGATGCCCACTCGGAATCACATGCTCAGTGCATAAAAAAGTTCATGTGAGATTCTTGAATCGGGAATGCTGAAATCGGGAAGTGCTCAGATTACTGTATTCTAAAACGTAAAAAAACGACATTAAAATACTTTATCCGGTGCTTTACTGTTGTTCTCCTGCATGGAATGAGATTCTTGATTTTCCATGGTCGAACGGCGTTCAATCTTCAATAAAACTGATGTTTTTGGGGTTTAGGGTTAATTTAAGTTGACAAAGTCAGATATGTAGGATTAAAAAGGGTTTAATCTTATGTTTTACACAGTAGGGTAATCTATTTCACTAATGGCACCTAGCATTAAATTTGAATACAAAACAAGGGTAAAGTAGTAAAAACATGTTTCACTAGTTTTAGAGATTTCAAATTATGGAGGAAATAATAATTTTCATGGAGGAAATAGCTTTGGCCTAAAAATATTTTTATGTATTTTTTATTTAAATTCAATTAGTGTAATTGTTATCCCTTGTAATTTAAATAATGTTGTGCTAATATTATTAAACTTTATTGTTATTATAGTCATTTAGTAAAATTATTACAATTAACTTTTTTAATATCTCTAATGATAGGAATTTATACATGATTATAAATATATTTATGATCCAACCTTTTTTTTAATGTGATTAAATTTTGTTTTAAATTATTTGTTATCGTATAAAATTAGTTTGTCGCAAAAAAAAAATTATATTTTGTAATTAAAAAGTTAGTGCGAGAAGAATATTGACGCAATTCATTTTTCCGTTGGGATAAAATCAATTGTGACAAAAAAAAAAATCAATTGCGAAAATCTATTTTGGTCACAAAAAAATATTCAATTCCGAAAAATATTTGTAACAAAAAAGGTTTTAGTGCAAGAACAATATTATCGCTATTTCATTTTTGTGTTGGGAAAAAATTAATTATTGCAAAAAAAAAATTAATTGCGAAAAACTATTTTAGTCATACTAATCTTTTACTATTACGACAAATTTAGTTGTAAGAAAAATCAAACTATTTTTGTCACAACAGATCTTAGTGCATTTTAAATTGATTTTGTAGCGTCAAAAAATAATTTTCGTCACATAAAACCTACTACGAACGGTGTTGTCCTAATAAATTATTTAAGACAAAATTATTGTCGCAACGAATTTGTTAAAAGAAAACATTAGTTGTAAAGACCAAAGAAAATTCTTTACAAAAACTACTTATTGTACCAGTGTTGGAGGGCATGGGTTGTATATAAACAATCACTAGACATGGGCCTTGGCTCCATTTTTCGCAAGCTCGTGCGTAAACTAAGGTCTACTGGGGGTGTCCGTGGTATTGGTTTGACTAACACGGGGCTGCAGTTAGAGCTTTAGGTCTATAAATGATACTAATTTGCTCAAAATTTTTTTAGGAATATTGATAATAATCTGTGGTCCCTTTGTTTACAAGGGATGCTTTTTGGGTTCGGCGAGTTTAGGTTTCGGGTATTATTTACCATATCAGTAGTATTGGTCGAATAAGACACGTGGCCCATGCTCTCACATATTCCGAATAAACGAAGAGATAAACATTAGAATAAGAGTATGTTCCATATAACGTATTCGATCAATAATATTTATGGTAAATAGCCGAAGCCGAAGCTCCGGATCAACTAGACGTAGCCGTCTGACATAGAGAGATAAGTACATATTCCACTTAACTTAATATTAAGTTGTGTTTTTCTTTTGATAAATATCTCTACTTGAAAAAACTGGAATCTTGCATTTAAAGTTAATTAATTTTTTTGGTAGTATGACCATGGTTTGATGATAGAGAAAAAGGTTAGTCATGAAAAAGATAAAGGTTTTAAATATGATTTTCATTGCAAATGAAATCGTGCGGTAAAAGCGTTCTCTTTGAATCTCTGAAGGAGATTATTGAAGTTCATTAATCATATTTCTCTTAAAGAGACCATTAAGTCTAAAAAGATTCTCGTTTACAATCTCTTTTCAAGGTTGAAATTCATATTTGAAGTGGTTGGGTTTTTAGATTAAATTTTAAAAAAAAAACAATGAATAAAGATAGATTATCTATTAGATAAATGGTTAAGTACATTATCCATGTAAGATAATGTATTTTTGAAAAAATAAATTACAATTAAATATTTACCATTTAAAACATAATAATACCTTAAATGTTGTTAAAAAAAATTAAAATTCAAAACATATCATAAGTGGTATTAGTTTTCTTCGTCTTGACAAAACAAAACCAATAGCATTTTCATATTATTATGTTTTCGAGTTACGCTTTAAAACATACAAACTTTTAATTATTATAAATTTATAGTATAAATGAAGAAGATGCGAAACCTTTTTTTTTTTGCTATATGCCAAACGTGTTTAAATTTTGTAATAAAGCCCACTATGATAGATGCTTAGATGTGAAACCATCCCATTATGATGGATGCAATACCATATATTATGAAACCCATTTAAATTTTGTACTGCTAGATTGAAAAACCAGCCCACTATGATAGATGAGAAACCTATGTAAAATACATATTTAAAAAAAAAAATCAAAACGTATCATGAGTGGTACTAGTTTTGTTCGTCATAAAAAACAAAACCAATTATATTTTCAGATTCTTTTTTGAGTTACGCTTTAAAATATACGGACTTCTAATTTTTTTCAAATTTATAGTGTGAACGAAGAAGATGTGAGACTTCTTTGTTTTGCTAGATGCGAAAACTATTTAAATTTTACACTGCTAGATGCAAATTCAGGCTAACCCACTATGATAGATGCGAAATCATATAATGCGAAACCTGTTTAAATTTTGTATTGCTAGATGTGAAACCAACCTACTTTGATAGATGAAAAAGCTGTGTAAAATACTTTTTTTATAAAAAAAAAATCAAAATATATCATGAGTGGTACTAGTTTTGTTCGTCTTAAAAAAACAAAACTAATGGTACATTTGGATTTATTTATTTTCGAGTTACGGTTTAAAAGATGTGATCCTTTAAATTTTTAATTAAAAATGGATCGTGTTGGTTGTTGGATTTCATATAAAATTGTATTTTAGGTATTTTAGATATAAAGTATTTTTTAAAAAAAATTAGGTATTTACCCATAATGGATTTGTTTGATAGATCTTAAATGGTAAGTCTCCCAAATAAATATATAAGAAACTTTATTAGTTTTTTTTCTAATTTAATTATTTTTTTTGTTTGCTTTTAAACATTATTAAATTGGATATTGTCTTTTTTTCCATTAAAGAAGAATATGTTTATAACACATATCATGTTTGTTTGAGTAAAATTGAGGTCAATATCTGTTCATTAGAGTTATTAAACATTGAATTTTTTAAATTTTTTTAGAATTTTTTTTTATGTTTCTGAATATTATCAAATCTTAGCGTCTATTCATTGCTCAAGAACAACTTATAAATGTTTATAAGCAATACTTTTAAAATGTGACTTCTAGTTTTAAAAATGTTTTCAATAATTTTTTTTAATTATATACCAAATTCCTAACAATACTCTGCTTAGATTATGGATTTGAACGATTTAAATGATGATTGTAGTTGTAACATTGAAGATTTTGCATCAAATATAATACATATCATTAATTTGTTTTAATTGACAGTCGGATTTCTCTTGTTCGTACCAGTTCTGAGTTGATTGTTCGACGTCCGGAGAGAGCCCCCGAAGGAGTCATTCCCAATCCGTCTCTCGGCCGGCACGCGACAACGATTATTTGGAAACATCATTCGAGAAACATTTTTTAATTATTTTGTGCTCAGAATGTTTTTCACATATATTATGCGTCGCAACTTAGGTTGCGTAGAATATGCAAAATTGTGCCGGTAGAAAGTGTTATTTTAGACTTAATTAGAATATTATTCTTGCGCGAATGTATATGAGATCACACCACTAGGGGTACGATTCTGCTTTGAATTCTTCTATTATATGTACCATTTTCTCAAATGTTATACACGATTATGCGCGAATTACATAGATTTCATATAATTAGTGTGAATTATATAGATTTTGATATAATTTCATGTATATTGTAGGATTCGAACAACCATCATGTTTGGTGTCCGGTTACACATATTTTTACAACAAATACTTATTACACCAAATCTCATTCGAATGCATGGTTGAATCCGAAAATAAGAAGTTATGATTCGTACAACTATTGTTTAAGACAACGATGGTAGTAAAAATAGGAAAATTCTAAGGATGTATTTTAAGTGCAAATGCACCATTTTGTAAACCTAACTCCAATTTTTATGGTTTTTTGAAAAAACATAAAAAATAAGGTTGTCTCATTCACGTTAAGGGGAACTCCAGTCGTAGGAGTACCCGATTATTAGAGAATGTTAGTAGTAAACAGAAAACACAGCCACAATCCATTTTTACACTTAGATGGTCATTCTTGAGCCGCTAAACTAAAAGCGGGTGAAGATGAGTTAGTTCGTAACTTACAAAAATTGGTTCTCGGCCAAGAGAGATACCGAGGTTTAAAGCTTAAAAACCCTGAAAATGTATTTTATATGCGTACATTTTATAATATGCGTAAAAAAATCGTTTGGTTGATAAAGCGGGAAAAAGCCCAAATGCAATACTTATTTAGTAAACTAAAATAACACGAGTACTTCGGTTTGGGAGAGAATAAATGAAACAACGAACGAGATCTTCGACTCGTTTTTTGCGTAGCATCAAGCTTTTGCGTATATTTCCCTGAGTTCTTGTAATAGATAGCATGTACAAGACTACAAGATACAAGATGTATTTGTTTGATATTGTTGGCAAAGATCGACGAAAAATATATTTTGTATCCATTTTTTTTAGCTACGAAACAAGTGAGCTATATGTGGACATTGTGTGTTCTAAGGACTGTGATGACAAATAATATTTGTGCATTTCCTAATATTATCATCAGTGATATGGAGTTGGTGTTGATGCATATTATAAAGAATATATTTTCGGATGTCATCCATATACTATGCATGTTGAGGTTAAAATATATTATGAGGTTAGTTTTAGTAATAAGTTGATTTATCTAGTGAGGTTAACATATATTCTGAACGTACTTTCAGTAATAAGTTAATTTGAATTTTTGGTTTATCGTGGAAGGTCGTCAAAAGTATTAAACGTGAGTTAAGGAGTAGTGAAATCCACCAATAGGCTTTTTCGTCCTCCCTATCTTAATGATGCTTTTAGAGTATTTATAGTGTTAGATTAGGGTCATTGGTCGAGTTTAAGGATCCTAACACTTAAATTAACGAATCGGGTCATGGGTCAGGAGAATTGGGTCATCGGTCAAACCCAATTGGTTAACAAGTTATTAAGGCGGGTTAACTAGCTACTTGCTTAGTCAGGTGAGGTGTCTTTTCGATGAGGTTATAAATGTTGTTCGAGTTGTGGTTCAGATATTCTCAATACTGCCCCTTGTCAAACTACTGGAACTGCCTTTTGAATTATTTAACTATTGGGAATAATTATACTTTAAAATATTTTTAACCCATCATATAGCCCATATTAGTCTTTACAAAAAAACTCATTTTTTGAAGACTAATTCTCAAGTTTGGTTTTTTTTTTCAAAATTTCAAAAGTTTTGAATAAAATAATTCGGATTTTTGTCGAAGTTATTAACGTTGCAGAACGTTACATCTTCTATGATATTACCGTTTATTTATGTCGTCTTTCTTTTACACGTGTCAAATGATAATTGAGGTCTACATTTACTCTGTTCTAGGTAAAGTAAGGTAATTAACGTGTGGCGTTTGCATTCTCTATGGAGTATAATCATTAGGCTTACCTTTTCCTATGTAACTAAGGTACTTAAGTATATATTTAATAAGGTTTTGTGACTTTTAACTGCTCCATTACTTCTCTATATAAATCCATTTTCGTTTAGTCAATCTTAAACGTTTTCAAAGAGGCTAAATTGTTTGCTCAAAGAAAAGAAAATCACCGGTAATTGCATGTTTACCGCAAGGACAACTCTAATCAAAGATGGTTTGTTTAATCTCTCTGAATTAGAAAAAATAAGAAAAAAACCCAAATAGTTGTCGGACTTCTCACTTTTTCTCCTCCAATAGTTACTACTCGAGTCATAGAATACGAAAGGTCTCACACTAGTATTGGAAGTTTTCTACCATAAACTTCTACAATAATTTATGGTATTCAAAACCTTCTCTCCAAAATATCCACAACTGCCGACTCATGAACTTCTTCCCATCACTCACCAAAAGCCCTTCCCTGTCATAAAACTTTGACTCACATAATTCCTTCAATGTTTAAAATAATAGGATTAGACTTAGAAGAGATTATCCTAACTCAGATAACTAGGTCATTGGCAGCAAGAGCTCGGTCGACCGTCAAACCACTGGTTCTTATTAATTATTCTTCATCTTCAAGTCCAAACAAAAATTCATCTGCTTTAGATGATGATGTTGGTACCCAGCCTACCGATCCACTAGAAGGAGATCTTAGGGTCATGAAGGAAGTAATAGAGGATTTGAGTGTGGATTCCCTACTGGAAACGTCCGGTCAGACAAGGGAAACTTCTAGACATTTCCTTGAACTGATCGTAACAAGGAGAAGAGTTCGAAGCAAAGACAGTACAATTGAGGAAGAATTAAAGAACTTGCCAATTTCTCTGGTTGGTCGAGTTGGCCCCAATTTAAAAAAGATGACCATAAAATATATTTTACCATTAAATAAGATATCTTATATTTATTTTCAAGAGAAAGAACTAGAGGCAGTTCGTACCGAATGGGGATTTCCTTATATAATTAGTGTTAGGTTTACCAAGGTCGAAGAAAATCCGATGAACTGTCGTTCAAACGAGATTATTGAACAAGGGTCTAAGGTTTCCCTTAGATCCAGAAATTGTTAGGTATTTTGAACTGGTTAGGTTATATCCAAGTAAACCTAGCCCAAATGCGTGGTATACTATACTCACTTGTATTATAGCATCAATATTATATCGAACACCTATGCCAATGGATCAAATGGCAGCCATTGCTGGATTATGCCGTAACTCTAAAATCCCCCTTTACCATTTCAATATGGGAAATGAGTTCAAAGTTGTAAATGATTTGTTGGAGTCATATAGAATATAGAAGACACAAATTTTGTTTATTAGTGGACCATGGGAAAATGGTCGAAAAGTATCTTCATCTCAAGGAAACCCAAGCAAGCTCACCAGATTTTGAAACTGTCCAGGTAATCTTACCCAACTATTGTACTTGATATTTTATTTTATCTTTTTTTACTTCGGATACTCACCTGACTACTTCTAATTATATTTCTCTCGAATTGTTTCGCCCATCACTTGAAAACAACTCAAGGTACCTTCAGAAAATTGCATATATGGGCTGAGATGAAATGGAACAATTGTTTGTTTTCATGACTGCTTTAGTGCCGGGAATATAACCCACAATCACCTTTGGAGGACACGCTCAAATAGATAACTGCATGGAAATAATTCATCACGCCTCATATGCATACTACTATTTTACATAGGATTTAAGAGGCCGATGGGAAGGTTCATGTTCCAACAAGGAGAAATGCCCCCAGTCGCATGGATAAGTTAAAGAAGAAAAAAAATACTTCACAAGGCATCGATGAACAAATATTGAAGAACACTCACCAAGGATTGACGTATCATATTTGGATGTCGTGGCGGCTAGGATGGAGGAAGAATTTATGCCCATTAACGTGGTCTAGTCAAAAAAGAAAACTCAAAAGCGACATGCAGAAAGTAGTGGAGAAAAGAAAAAAAAGAACAAGGTCATAATTAGTTTGGATTTAGCATTGCATCCAAATATTCAGGTACCGGTTATTCCTACACCAAATACCCCGTTTTTATTTCCAAATTTTGAAGGTGAAAGTACTACCAGGGCGAATAATCTTGTGGAGGAATTAGCTGGGTTCAACTATGACGCTTTTAATAAAGTCTTTCCAAGCTCTTGTCCTAGCATGATATATGATGGAACTTCATTTGAAATTTCAAATGAAAACGATGTTGTAGGATATTCAATCATGGGTTTTGTTTGGCCTGTAGTCAAACTAGAAAGAAAAGTAAAAAATCAGCGAGGAACTATTCAAAAATTTGAAGAAATGAAGAAGAGACTTCAAGATGCCTTTGATGCAGAAACAACTATAGATGATGGTGTAATCAAGGAAGCTAAAGGCTCAAGATAGGGTAACCAAAATTCAAAACGAACTCAACGAATTGGAAAATCTAGCTCTAAAAAGATGAGCGAGGAACATGCTCAATTAAACGCCAGTCGAGAATTTGTGGATCGTGCTATGTGATGAGTCCATATTTTGTCACCACTCTTTATGAGAACCGGATATGGGAAATTCGGACAACATCCACCTAACCGGACAGGGACAATTCGGACAACTTCCACTTACTGAACTGTTTGGACTGAACTAAAGTATTAAAAACTTAATCACTTCATGACTAAGTTAATTACTTGCTTACTTAAACTAATGGGTCTTTAAATTCAACCTGAATCCATTAGCACAACCCGAAAGCCCATGTGGCCCAAGGATAAGGGTATAAATACCCAACCACCTTCATTAAATGAGGGTAATGAAAATTAAATACAACCAGGCAACTCAATTCTCCCTCTACATTCTATCCAAATATTAAGTACCTTCAAAATTCCACAAAACTCTAGACAAAATTACCTCAAATGAAAATAAACCACATCAAATTGGCGACCACAGTGGGAGTATGACGGTGCCTGAATCTAGCATTCAAAACCATCAGAAAAAACCAGTTCGGATGAATCCAGACGTACAGGAAGTACCACCAGCTTTGGCCGAAGTGGTGGGAGAGAATGATGAATATACCATTGAGGAGCGATATAGGTTAAAAGTTGAAATAGAAGCTCTGAGGGCTGCCAAGAGGGTAGAGATGGGCACAAAAGAGAAGTCTAAGGCGTCAGTTCATCATACTGACAATCCAAGGGAGCATAAGCCCTCAAAAACACATATGAGCGCGAAAAAGACTCATGCTAGCTCAAAAAAGTCTCACCGGTCTAAACCGGTGGAGAGCTCTGATTCAGACTCAGAATCTTCCAGCAGCTCCTCAGGCGAAGATGGAGTCGAAGAATCCCTGTCATCTAGCAGTGATGAAGGCCGTTCGAAAAAGAAGCAAAAGTTAGTAAAAAAATACTCAAGAAAAATGGATAGGCATGGAAATTTAAAGATACATATAGCAAAGGATCGTCTCATAGACGGAGACACGTAGATCGGATGGTGATGGATCCTTTTGCCTTCCATGATGAGCCAGGTATCTTTGCAACTCCTAATGAGGATACCGTTTTCAGTCGTGGTCGGAATTAGAGACAATCTCCATTGTCATCCAAGATCCTGTCCGGAAACCTCCCTAAGAGGCTTGACAGTACAAAAATGGAAAAATACGATGGCAGTAAAGACCCGGAAAACTACTTGGAACAGTTCAAAAATTTCATGATGAATTTTGATGATGACGACAAGTTGTTTTGTAGACCATTCTCCCAATCATTTACGGGGAGTGCCCTAAAGTGGTACAAAAGTTTGCCACAAGGCTGCATCAGAAATTTTGATACTTTTTGGGTGGCTTTTCGAAGACAGTTTGTTGGAAGTAAGAAGGTAAAGGGAAATGGAGACATAATCATCCATTGTGCCCAAGAACCGAACGAATCTCTAAAAGAATACATAAGTCGCTTTGTAAACACCAAAAATGGGTTGGCTGATTGCTTTGAACAAGTAGCAATAGCTTCTCTGAGGCAGGGCTTAAACCCTGGAAACCTGGCTGATTCAGTAACCAGAAAAAAGGCCATGACATGGGGAGGTTTGTTGAATCAGGTCGGAAAGCAGATCAATGTAGATGAAAGAAAAAAAACTATGGTGCACAAGAAGGTGAGATCTGCTCCGGTTGCACCAAATCCAAACCAAAACCAGTCCGGGAACAAGGCTAGGGAGGCTGGGCAGAGTCATAACAGAGCCAAGGCTCAGTCTCAGCCAGCTGCTCCAGCACAGAGTCAACAATCTAGAAATAAACGAGGACCTTGGGTTCAACCAGAGTGGTTTGCAGAATTAAAAGAAAACGTAGCCACCATTTATGACAAAATAAAAGACGAAGTACATTATAGAAGGCCGGCTGCGTTACAATCTCCTAGGGAGAGCCGTAACAATTGTTTCTGTCAGTATCATAATGATATTGGCCATACCACCGAGGATTGTATTAATTTGAAGCAAGAAGTCCAGAATTTGATTGAAAGAGGAAAGTTGGGAGCATATGTTAAAAGAAAAGGAGGAAATAGGCCTGATAACGCTCATCGGGCTGGTCCAAACAATGCAGGCACATCGGCTCCGGAAGGGGCTATGGTGATAATCGAGAGGTTCGATGTAGAGTCAGAATACTTGGACCCTGATCTGATCCGGAATAGAGTGGGTGTTATCGCAGAACATTGCAAGTTGGTGTCCGGACTTATCAACTTTTATGAGTCACTCACAATTTTTGGATGAGACACCATGACAGCACCAACTGCTTCCTCAAGAAAGAGGCATGTTCATACTTTAGCTACCCAACTAGAAGGAGGCATGACTTCCTATCAATCGCAAATTCTGTTTCCCTTCATTGTTTTCGATGAGGATGACTTGAGGGATATAGCTGGTCCTCATGAAGATGCTGTTGTCATAGGAGAATCCATCGGTGGCAATGACATAAGGCGAATTTCGGTGGACACCGGAAGTTCTGCCAATATTCTCTTTTTAACTTCCTACAAAAAGATGAAAAATCCAGTAGTAATTCAACGTTCGAACAGGTCAATTGTGGGTTTCACTGGAAGCTCAACAGATGTGATCGGGGAGTTTGAGGAGGAGGTTTTGTTGGGAAAAGGCCCTTTTAAAAAGATGGTTAGAATACTGTTCGTCGTGGTGGATTGTCCTACTTGTTATAATGCTATTATGGGAGGTCTTGGCTCTCTAGGATGTGGTGGCCTCAACAGTCTACCAATGTTTGAAATATGTTGTGCAAGGACAAGTGGGAGTTGTTCAGAGCAGCCAAAAGGTAGCAAGAGAGTGTTATGCAACAGCGCTGGCCCCCCGGACGTTGGGGGCAGTTCGGATTAACGAGGAATAGAAGTTTGAGGGGCTTTCTGGGGGAGAGCGTGAGATTGATGACCCTATAGAGACCCCTGAAGTTTTAATATCGATTGAAGAAGTTGAAACACATTCATTGGCTGAAGGAAAAATGTCAAGATATGGTCCAAGATGACATCGGAATTAAAGGGTAAAATGTTAAAGTTCCTGAAAGACGATCAGCATGTTTTTGCTTGGTGCAATGCTAATGTTACCTGAGTACCAGCAGATATTATATCACACCAAGTGTCCATCCGAAGGGACATAGCACCTGTGATACAAAAAAGAAGTGCCTTTTCTAAGGAAAAGGCTGATGTCATAGTTCAAGAGGTCGACCGACTTACTAAAATGGGGCACATAAAGGAGTCTCAGTACCCTTTATAGACAGTCAATCCGGTATTGGTAAAAAAGAAAAATGGCAAATGGCGTATGTGCATCGATTTTACAGATCTCAACAGGGGTTGCCCAAAGGATTTATACCCAGTTCCCCGGATTGATCAGTTGGTGAGACTCCACATCTGGGAACAAAATGCTATCTTTTATGGATGTCTTCTCCGGGTATAATCAGATTCAAGTGGATCCGAAGGATCAGGAGCATACTACGTTTGTTACCGATAAGGGCCTTCATTGTTACAACGTGATGCCATTTGGTTTAAAAATTGTTGGGGCTACTTATTAGAGGTTGGTAAACAAGGCTTTTGCTGATCAAATTGGAAGAAACATGGAAGTATACATCGATGATATGATGGTGAAAAGTGTGGATGAAGAGATATACTTGGCAGATCTCCAAGAAACTTTTGCTAACTTAGTGAAAGTGAATTTGAAATTAAACCCAGAAAAGTGTGTTTTTGGAGTGTAGTCCGGAAAATTCTTGGGTATGTGATAAGTGAGCAAGGGATACAGCCTGATCCGGACCAACTTAAGGCTTTACTGCAGATGGAGCCTCCTCTGAATATTAAAGAAGTACAACGATTGACTGGGAGGCTGGCTGCACTAAACCGTTTTATTTCAAGGTCTTTGGACAAGTGCGCCCCATTTTTTCAAACTTTGAAAGGTGCAAAAGATTTCAATTGGTCCCCACAGTGTGATGAGGCCTTCGATGAGATTAAAAATCACTTGTCTCCCCCAAGACTTTGTCTAAACCCGTTGATGGAGAAACTCTCTTCGTATATTTGGCAGTCTCTGATTTTGCCATAAGTTCAGTATTGGTAAGGGAAGTAGATAATTATCCTCGTCCGGTGTATTACATTAGCAAGAGCTTGATAGATGCAGAAAAACGCTATCTGAAGCTTGAAAAATCAGCATTAGCCCTGGTGATTGCAGCGAGGAAGATGAGACCTTATTTTCAGGCTCACCCTATCATTGTCCGAACGTATTTTCCTTTGAAAAACGCTCTCCAAAATGCCGACATTTTAAGTAGAATGACTAAGTAGCACTCAATTTCAAGAGCATCATTTATGAGCACATACCCTGAATAGAAAATATGCTGGCAGACTACTAGGCAACCATAGCATATACTGAGTCCTACCCTTGGATTCATGTGCTGGAGTGCCCATTCAATATACTGATAAAAAAGCCTCAAGATTGGAGATTTCCTCTCTTTCAATATCTCTCAGATGGCATCTTACCTCCGGAAAAATCAGTAGCAAGAAAAGTAAAATACAAGGCTCGTGGCTTTGTCATCCTAAGAGATATTCTTTATAAAAAGTCTTATAGTAAACCCCTTCTAAGATGTTTAGGGGTCAACGAGTCTCAAATAGTGCTCTCCGAGTTACATGATGGTGAGGGATCATCTCACTGTGGATTCAGGGCTCTAACAAGAAGAGTTTTGTTAGCTGGGTACTATTGGCCCTCCATAATGCAAGATGCTAAGGAGTTGGTAAGAAAGTGTGACCCATGCCAGAGATATAGCAATGAGATTCATATCCCAGCCATCCCTTTAGAGTCAATTTATTAGCCAATACCTTTTGCTCGATGGGGGTTGGATTTAGTGGGACCTCTACCCATGGCATCCGGGGGCGCTAAACAATAATCGTTGCTGTTGATTACTTTTCGAAGTGGATCGAAGCAGCTCCATTGGCAGGTACAACATCAAAAGCTGTTATAAAATTCATTTTATCCAATATTTATTGCAGATTTGGAATTCCGCAAAAATATAACAACAAACAATGGGCCACAGTTCGATAATAAAGAAATGGAGAGTTTTTGTGCCTCTAGAGGCATACAACATTGCTTCTCTTCCCCTTTCCACCCATAATCAAATAGTCAGGTCGAAGTGGCCAACAGGACAATACTGTCCGGTCTGAAGAAGAATTTGGAAGGGGCTGCTGGAAAATGGCTTAGTTCTTTACAAGAAGTTTTGTGGGCTTACCGGACCACTCCCGGGGATGCAACACAAGAATCTCCTTTTGCCTTAGTATATGGGATGGATGCCATTGCTCCCATAAAAGCTACTCTCCCTTCATTTCAAATTCATAACTTTTCTGAACATACCAACGAAGTGGCAATCAGAGGCCAGCTTGACTTAATAGAGGAAAGAAGAGTTAAGGCTCACCTTAGAGCTGTACACTATCAAGGTTTGATGAGAAGCATGTTCGCTTCTAAAATTAAGAGAAGGGATTTTTAACCGGGGGATAAGGTGTTGAGAAAAGTTTTCCTACACACTAAAGAGAAGCAGTTCGGTAAGTTGGCTCCAACTTGGGAAGGACCCTATGTGGTTATTGAAAAGCTTAAGCCTGGGACTTACCGGCTCCAAGACAAAGATGGGAGGATTTTGAATCACCCCTGGAACATTGAACACCTCCGGTTGTACTTGGAATATGAACTATGTATATATTTACTTGTTTAAAAGTTCATGTAAATATTTGGGGGCATACTCTTTCCTACCCTGGTGGCGCGGGGAGGTTTTAATGAGATGTCTGGGCTTTTTTATATAATTTGATGCCTTCTTAAAAATCCGGAGTGTTTTCACTTAATAGTTTCTTGTGAAATTTTTATTCGAGCAGACCAGATTAAATTGGAGGAGTGATGACTACTTAAACATTTTTCGTCGGAGAATTTAAACACTCTCACTTTATAATACTTATGAAATAACTATGGGTTGTTTAAACATTAGCCACCAAAATTGAAAAACTATGAAAGAATGCAAGAGTCGTGAAAAATAAAGCTACCCATTAAAACATACGAAGTGCCTTGTCCACCCAATGACTTTGAGTTTTCAAACGAAAAGGTTTATCCGAACAGGAGCCGGACACAATTACAAAAAATGCCTTGGCCATCCAAGGACTTTGGTTCGACTGCACAAAATTTAAAAAAAAAATAGTTAATACTTCAAGGCTGAGCTTTCTTAGATGGCAGTGAGGAGGTCGCCAGACAATTTCTCTTTGTCAAAATTAAGGGCATTAATGATGGCTGATTGACCTCGTACTTGCTTCTCCAAATTAAGCACTGGCTGAATATTACTTAATATAGAGTGAGTTATGACATCTCTTTCACTTGAGACAAAGAAAGACTTACCATTGAAGGTAACAATGTTCGAAGAACTCGGGGGGGGAGGTAAGGCCCAACAAAATCATCCTTAGGAAGGTTTTCAAAGTAAAGACCAATCTCTTCAAGACCACTAATATCAACACCATCAATGCTGATATCCCCTCCTGCACCCCCACTGGTTTGAAAGTCCCTAGGGATGCCTTCTGCTTGAGTAGGGTCAATAGGGTCAACAAGAGGAAGAGGCTCCAGAGGCCGGAGGGAAATTTCGTCACCCTTGGAGGTTTTCTTCTTCTTGTCCTCCCTGTCTTTGCCTTCTGCTCCTCGTTTCCTATCTTTCTTGGGAGCCTTTGAGGATTTTGGAGATCCTACCACTTCCCTAGTACTTTCATGCTCCACTACTTGTAGAAGAGCGGCATCAATCTGTACTTGATCTGGCCCGTCTTGGTTTGTTGGGGCAGCTTCCTCCACTTCGTTGGGATTGGCTTCAACAGTACTCTGCTTGCCTTTACCTTTCTTGCCCTTCATCTTGCTTGGGGCTTTCGCTCTACTAGGCAGATACAACGACCCATCCTTTGCATATGTTCTCCTGAGGGTTACTTTCGGAGGGGGTGGGGTGGCTAGCTCCTCCAGGACACGTCCCTCCGGTCAGTTGTATTCCAAAGGTAGGACCTTGTTAGATTGCCTCCGGTAAAGGCATTCTGGAAGCGATTCTCCCACTTCTCAGCAGCCCAAGCATTTAGCTTGGTGCAAGTGGTCTGCCCAGCTTTCAAGTAGTCACTGAAGTCCTTAGGCAGCACTACCAAGAAACAAAAAAAAAAGACAAGTCAGATAAACAAATTTGTGATAAATAAAGATGGGAATGTGAGATGGGATTATTACCATCGCTTCGCCATCTGCTGGTAAGGAGGCTCGGGTCGACGCCGGTTTTAATCTTCCTCCCATTCTCCGAGGCGCCACTCACAAACATGAATTGAGTCTTCCAATTCCTTTCCGACTCGAGCAGGTCATCCACTACTTTGTAATTATCACCCATGTTGAAGTGATAAAAGGGAATAAGGTGGTTTCTACAGAGGCTGGCCATAGCTGCAAACTGCTTTATTGGAAGAGGAATTCTGGAGAGCCTGGAGGCCATAATACAGGCTATGAGAGTGTACCATGCATTGGGGCTCGGTTGGCTTGGGCAAAGTTTGATGAGGTGAAAGTATTTGACTATCTCCGGGTCTAAGGGAAACCTTAGTCCCCAGTTGAAGAGCTCAGTGAAGAAAATTATTTCACTGAGCTTGCAGTCCATCGGTGTCTCCGGATCCACCGGAATCCTTATTTTGACATTCTCCGGGATCCCCCATTTTATTCGCATCCGACCCAGTTCGGCTGTGTGGATGAAAACATAATTAAGTTTTTTCAAAGCTATAAGGTATTTGACACTTACCTTGTGGAAACAAGGTCCCACTTTTCCCACAAGACACTCCGGCAAATCCGGATGCCTTAAGCATAGTTTCTCCTTGCCTTTGTCCTTCTTGGCAACAACAGCATCACTTGTTTGCCCGGAGACTTCGGACTCAATGGGAGCTTCTTCAATAGAATCCTCCATCACTTCTTCCATTATCATGGAAGGGTTATCAGTTATTTTTGGGTGAGGGGATCTAGAGGTTGGCTCAGCAGGCCCTCCGGATTGTTGGGCATCACTGGCTTCTTGTAGTCTGGACTCCGGTTGGGGCTCAGATGCATTGTTTTCTTTCGGAGACTTGAACTAGATGCCTCTGGGCCGGACAACTTGTCCTTAGGAATCTTAATGGGTACTTCTGACCCTGTATTGCTATCTTTAGCCCTCGATTTGGAAGGTGTACCTTTTGGAGCTTACCCTTTCACCAAGCGACCTCTTCTCCGATCTACTAACTTCTCTGGAGATGCGTCAGCATCCGATCATATGGAAATTAATATGGAAGGTTTCTTAAAACTGGTGACTACCTGCCCTGGTTCAACAGTAGGCTCTGATTCCTGAACCGATGAGCCCGAAACAATTGGTGAAAGGTTGGGTTGGAACAACCTTCTAGGTTTAACGCTCTTAGTTGAAGAAGAACCCCGGTCAAGCTCTGAGCTTGATGTTTCTGATTTATCAATAGGGGAAACAGGGAGGCATGCAGCAAGGCACCTTTATCGTTCAACCTTTTCAGCTTTTTCTAACTCTGACAAATTGAGCCACCCACCTTTTATTAAAGCGTTTCTTGTTGTGAACATAAACTCACACCGAAAGAAAGTGTTTGTTTTTTAGCGAGAAAGCTTTGAAGTTTAGCAGAGCAAGGATGATGAAGATGGTAAAGCAGTAGAAAATGGACTAATTTATAGTAAATATACAAAAGATGCTTTGATACCTAGGAGAATTCGAAAGGGTTGCAATGATTAAAAACGGCGCTGATGTCATCCTCATTAAATGAAGAGGTTGTTTTTTGAAGTAAGTGGGAGCGCCGTTCTAGGGAAAAAAGCGACTGATGTGGCGAATCAGAGAAAGACACGTGTCCCACGATCTCTGGCAAAAAACCGTTTAGTTTCTGAGAACTTTTTCAGTTCGGATAAAGATATTACACAACCCGAAAGCCCATGTGGCCCAAGGATAAGGGTATAAATACCCAACCACCTTCATTAAATGAGGGTAATGAAAATTAAATACAACCAGGCAGCTCAATTCTCCCTCTACATTCTATCCAAACATTAAATACCTTCAAAATTCCACAAAACTCTAGACAAAATTACCCTCAAACGAAAATAAACCACATCACTATGGACGATAAAAAATCTTTGGAGAAAAATAAGAAAGATTTAGAAGAAACAATTAAAGATCTGGAAGCCAAATCGATCCAATAGGCTGATGATGCGATGAAAGCATATACAAATGCCACTATAGACAAGCTGAATGCTCAGGTTGTCTCTATTAAATTAGATATGATACTGTTGTTTTATAAGAAATTTCTAAATCTAAGTTTGATATCGTTATGAGGCTTGGTCCCAGAGAAGTTCATACCTCCGGGATTTATGTGGCAAATGAGATGGCTGCTTCTGAAGAAGCTTCAGAAAGAAGTTTGATGAAGAAGATCAAAGAAAGGGAGTTCCAATGGGAAAAGAGAGATATCGAAAGAAAAAGAAGTTAAAAAGTAACAACTCCTAGTTCCCAAGATTTTTTCAAGTCCTTGGTAGACGCAAGTCAATTTTGTTTTATATATTTTTGAAAAGTTCTTGGATGGCCAAAGCATTTTGTAATTTACTTTCGGACAAAGTCCTTGTATGGCAAAGGCATTCTGTAAGGTATTTTCGGACAAAGTCCATGGACGGCCAAAGCATTTGGTTTTGATAATTTCTATTCACATTTCAACTTTACTTTATTTAATTTTTTTAAAAAATATAAATCTCAAAGGAATATAAACTTATAATTAGGTCGTTCGATAATAATCCATTCGAAAGAAAGATGAAACTATACTTAATCCATTCAAACGCTAAAAATTAATTTATTGTTAGGCCATTCGAAGGTGATCCATTCGAAATCAGAATTAGCTTATATTTGGGCCATTCGATGGCAAAAATGAACTTACTCTTAGGCCATTCGAAGGAAACATGAACTTATATATGGGTCATTCGAAGGTAATCCATTTGAAAACAAAATAAAATTATACTTAGGTCATTCGAAGGTACTCCATTCAAAGGGAAAAGTGAATTTTAGAGAGACAAATGATTTTAAAGGCTAAAAGGGAGTTGATTTATAAGTCGGGTACCTTGTTAAAACCTCCCCGAGCCACCAGGGTAGGAAATAGTATGCCCCCATCTAAAACATTTACACAAGACAAAATTAAAGTAAATAATTACAAATTTACTCCACTTACATCCTTAGGTGTTTTACATTACACGTGTGCCTTAAATAAATGCCCTATTAATCAACCAATCAGTAAGTCCCTTGCTTAACCCTTTTAACAACTGTATATGGACCTTCCCAATTCGGGGCCAATTTTCCTAGCCTCTTATCCTTGGTATGCATAAATACTTTTCTTAAAACTCAGTCCCAACACTAAATTCTCTTCTCCGAATCTTGGAAGCATACCTGCTTCTGATTAACCCCTAATAATGAACCGTTCTGAGATGATCTTGACGTGTTTATTCTTCAATGAGATCAAGTTGAATTCGTACAACCGTTTCATTATCTTGTTAGGAATAGTTTTTTAATTCTAAAGAAAGGACAAGTGGATTCAATTGGGGCAATAATATCCATTATGTATACCAAAGCAAAAGCTGACTCTTGAGTTGTTAAGTGTAAAGGAGTCCTATAGGCCCATAATACCGCTTGTAAGTAGTTCGGCCACTTACCTGTTGGTGCCTCCAAATTCTATTTTAGACCTTTCAGTATGGTCAGATTAACCACTTTTACTTAAAAATTGTCTTGAGGATGAAAAATATAAGAAAAACAATGTTGAATTCCTCTTGAAGCACAAAAGTCTTCTATTTCTTGGTTACCAAATTGAGGACCATTATCGGTTGTAATGCATTGGGGTATTCTGAATCGGAAACATATATAGGCTAAGATGAAATTTATAATTGCCTTGGAGGTAGTCCCGGAAAGTGGTGTAACTTCTAACCATTTAGTAAAGTAATCTACTACGACCACGATAGTTCGTCTCCCTCTAGACTCCATAGGTAAAGGCCCTAAAAGATCAAATCCCCACCTATTAAAAGGCACAGCTTCAGATATACTTTGTATTACACCAGCTGGGACATGAATTAAATTTTCAAACCTTTGGCAAGGATCATATTTGCTCACCAATTCTTTAGCATATGCCATAATGTTAGGCCAATAGTATCCTGCAAGAAAAACAATTTTGGTGAGAGCCTTGTAACCACAATGAGTTGATCCTTCTCCATCATGGAGTTCAAATAAGATAAATTGAGATTCATCTGATCCAAGACATTAGAGCAATAGTTTACTGAAAGACTTTTTATATAACAGTTCTCCCAAAACTACAAATCCATGCGCCTTAAATTTCAAATTTTAGCTAGATCTTTATTCTCATGAAGGACTCTCTCGGTTATAAAAAGTTTAATTTTATATCTCTGGATATGACTGATATTTGACCATTTTCTTTAATATTAAGATCTTTATTTGAAGAATTTGTTGTGATCGAAGGACATGCTTGTACTAAAATCCAGGAAAACACTTCAGCGTAGGCAATAGTAGCCAAACAATCGGTCATCGAATTCTCAGCCCGAGGTATATGTTCGGACCTCACATTTTCAAAATACGTTGATACTTTTTTCAATACCTAGAGGTACTTCACTAGTTGCTCTTTCTTCGTTTCTAAGTCTTGAACTTGGTAAACCAGTAGTTGCAAATTGGTCATTAACTTAACTGTCGTGGCTCCACAAATTAGGGCGAGCCTTAGACCAGCGATAACTTCTTTATATTCAGATTCATTATTTGATGCTTGGAAACCGAAGCATATAGTTTGGTACATAGAATCCCCAAACGAAAAAGTTAAACATATTTTGGCTCCGCATCCCATAGTACTAGACCCTCTATCAATCCGAACCACCCATTCATTTTTCAGCGAATCCATAAAATCATCTGAAATCTTTCGATCAAAATGAAATTCTACCAAGAAATCTGCTACCTCCTGACCTTTGATAGTTATTCGAGGAGAAAAATCAATGTCGAAATCTCCCAATTCAATGGGCCACTTGGTCATTCGACTCGAAACATCCGACTTTTGTAGCATGTCTTTAAGAGAAAAAGAGGTTCGAACTATGATTGAATGTCCCTATAAGTATGGCCACATTTTCCAGCTTTTCTAGCTTCAAAACCGTTTTTTTGGCCTTAAGTATAGCTTTGCTGATGTAGTAGACGGAGCGGGGGTAACTATCTACTTCTCCAACTAATACTGCGCTTACAGCATAATCTGAAACAACCAAATATATGTAGAGTCTTTCCCTTTCTGTTGGTTTGAACAAAGTTTTTGGGTTGGACAAATGTTTCTTTATTTTGATGAAAGCTTTATCACAATTCGGGGATCAAATAACTTTTTTGTGTTTCTCAATACCTGAAATAATTGGGAGTATTTATCCGAAGATCTTGACACAAATATATTCAATGCTGCTAACCTTTCCGCGAGTATTTGTACTTTTGTTGTCGATCTGGGTGGATCCATATCTAACAGAGCATTCAACTGTGCTGGATCAGCTTGAATCCCTTTCTCATTGATTATATAACCCCAAAGTTTTCCGGACCAAATGTCGAAAGTACATTTCTCTGGGTTTAGTTTCAAATTAGTGGCTTCAATTTTAGAAACAATTTCTCTGAGATCGGATAAATAATCCTCCTCTTTGATATTTTTCACCATTATACCATCTATTTATAGCTCTACATTTTTACCGATTTCACTGGCGAATGTTTTGTTAATAAGACGTTGATAAGTAGCACCAACATTCTTCGATCTAAAGGGCATTACTTTGTTACAATATAGCCCTTGGTCCATAATAAATGTATTATGATCTTAATCATTCAGATCCATTTGAATTTGATTGTATCCGGCAAAATCGCCTATAAAAGACAACAATTTGTTGTCAGACGTGGAATCCACCAGTTGATCTATTCGAGGCATTGGGAATGGGTCATTGGGATAAGCTTTATTAAAATTGGTGAAATCGATACACATGCGCCATTTTCCGTTGTTCAATTTTATCATAACTGGATTGGTTGTCCACAATGGGTATTGTGACTCATTTATGTGACCTATCTTGGTTAACTGATCTACTTCTTTACATATTGCTTCTGATTTCCCCCCAGAAAAAACCCTTCTTTTCTGGATCACAGGACCTGCATCCGATCGTACCGAAACATTATAGCAAATGACATCATGTGGTATACCTGTTACGTCTTCACTATGCCAAGAAACCACATGCTGATATTCATATAGAAATTTTAGCAACTCATTTTTCAGATTTGTTGATAATTTTGGAACAAATTCGAACACTTCTTTCTTTCCTGCAATAATGAACTTTTATTTATGCAATTGGGATAATCGCACTGGGAGTCTCCCTTGGATCATCTATACTATTATAATACAAAGGGGACTCTTTGATTGCTATTCTGTTTTAGTGGTTAGTAAACTAGAATTTTTTGGAGCCAATGTTGCAACATAATATTATTTTGATGTTTTCTGACTGCTCTGTACTACTCCCACCTGATTCCCTACAGCTTACTTTAAACATTGATGAATTGTAGATGCAACGACATGCATCTTTGAGAGCCAAGACCTGCCCAAAATAGAATCATAACAGGTCGGGAAAGTTACCACTACAAACAATACTCTGACTGTTTTTTTTGAAAGCCCCCCTTCCAAGAGTTGTTTCTCTCTCAAACTCTCTCATTATGTTAGTTGAACTACTCGTAAACCCTACGATGGTTGGTTCGAAGGTTGAATCACCGGAGGATTTTTCATTTGTTTGTAAGTTGAAAAAAGTAACATATTGGCTGAACTACCGATATCGATGAAAAAATTTCGAATCTCCGTACCATCTATAGAAGCCCCAATAACAACAACGTCTTCATGTGGTCCAACGATGTCTCTCAGATCATCTTCATCAAAGACCATGAATGGTAAAGGCCCTTGATACAAATGAGCTAACATCTTCCCTTTCAAATGCACATTCAAAGTGTTTACATGCCTTTTTCAAGAGCTATTCGAAGGTGTCATTGTCGTATCTTCTCCGAATATTGTTAACGACTCGAAAAACTTACACAAATAGGAAACCCTCGTATTACCCTCAATCATCGTGTTAACGAGGTTTCGATCAACACCGGATCTAAATATTCTCAATTCAAATCAAAAGGATCTTGAAACTTATCTGTAATCACCATGGTTTGTTCTCCATTGGAGATATCTGAAGCGGGTATTCGAATATTAGGTGTACTAGCTTGTTTCTTTGTTAATGCTTGAGTTGGGCATATTCGAAACCTGATTTATGTTTGAGCCATGATTTTTTATAAAGGTTGTCAACTTCTCATTTTTTATAACCAAACCGAATCTCTTGCTTCAAAGCTATACAATCTTTTGTATGATGACCCGTGTCTTCACGATACTTACAAAAATGGGTATTTCGGTTTTCCCTTGAAGTTTGGATAGATAAAGTTCTTCAGAACTGTATGTGTTCTTTGGTTTTATCATATATTGTTGCCATGTTTTCAATTACTTTGCAGAATTAATTGAAAACGTGGCAATAATATATAATCCTGCTAGCAGCTTGTTGGTGTGAAGTACCTACAAGGGCTTTATTCTACCGATGATGCCTTAGTAACTTGGTTTATTTTACAGTGATCTCTTTTCCAAGTTGATTCAAAAGGCCACCCCACAATTCTGCTTTTTTTATGACGGTGTCAAGTAACTCTCCTACCAATAATCTTTGTCAGAGGGAAGTTATGGCTATCATCTCATAACAATCAGCTAAACCATTATTAGTCTTCACGAACCGACTAACATATTGTTTCAAGGTTTTCGTAGCCATCTGGTGACAATGGACTATGGTATCACCATTTCCTCTTAACTCCTTACTTCGTATGAACTGTCGTCAGAAGGCCATAAAAAACATATCAAAAAAATTAATCGACCTCTCTGGAAGTCTGTTGGACCACTTCAAAGCACTGTCTTTAAATGTTTGAGAAAACTCCAGACACAAAACTTTGTTATCATTATCGAAGCTCATAATAAAGTTTTTAAATTGTTACAGATGATTATCTGGATCTTTACTCCCATCATAGTTTTCCCATAATATTCACTCGAACGAGTATAACCATTTGGGCAACAGAACTAGCAATTGGTAAGTTTTATTCTCGTTTGTAAACTTAGTTTTGCGAGATTAAATTTTCAAATTCTAATTTATTTATTCATATGTTATAGGGACGAGAGTACTCACTCGAGCCTAAAACGCGCAATCGATACAAGTTTATGCATATTTGTACAATTTTAGGAAAATGTTCATTCCTTACTAAATGATCAACACTTTGCAATTTTTGAATCATTCCAACGAATTATCGTCCGAAACGTATATATAGACTTCATATCTATAAGATATTAAAAGGTAAAATATCTTGTGTAAGAGACTAAAAGATTCTCGAAGAATATGCGTTGATCGGGTAACTTATGGTTGGATTGTTAGAAAAACACATGGGTTACAATGTGCATGCGAGGTAGTTATGGCCAAGCCAGAAGATAGGCCCATTTTTCTTGAATAATGTAATGTTTATTGGAGGACTTTAAAGATCATACCTAGGGATGCAATTGGTACAGAAGATGAAATTACAAGAAAAATATCCTTAATAGATAGTATCATTCGTGCTTACGGCCCAAAAATAAAATATCATATTATAAATAGGATAATGTAAATCCTCGATTGCTCAACAGGTCAAATATTGGAGCCTAAAGAGATAGTTATCTCTAAAGGTAGGAAAATAACCGGTCCGAGAAAATTGACTAAACGAAACCCATTTTTGATTGAATATGACAGAAGCCACGACAATAACTCTAGCATCTTGGCACAATAGCTAGTATAGCTGCCTCAGTAGCTAAAGCATTCTTAGTATCCAAAACCAAATCTAATCCGAATAAAACGAAAGTTACTTGATAAAAAAATATCGAAATATATATATATATATATATATATATATATATATATATATATATATATATATATATATATATATATATATTGACGGTTACGAGAGTTGGTTTCTAAACTACTTACATGACTATATTACTAGCGTTGTAGACATTTCTCATGACGGTCAATGTTGATATCAGGCCGTAGCTTAATCTATATACGGTCAATATAATTCAAGGAAATTGGTGAGACAGGATTTGATGATTGAATTGCAAGGTCAACGTGATTTATGGGAGATAGTGTTTGATGGTGCAAAACATGTAGACAATCTACTTGAACTAAAATAGTGTTTCCAAATTTCTACTGTTTTTAGTGAGAATTGGATAATATTACCCAATATTGGTGTAGTGATATCAACTAGATATCAATGCGTGTCCAACCATATATCCTTCCAAATTTCATATACGTATCTACCATTACATGGTATCCATCCCCGCCTGTGTTCTACACAAGAAGTTGGTCTAGGTTTTGTACATGGTAACTACAACGTTAAAGTTACTAAATCAATATATAAATAATGTATAGAATTTTATTTCCATGTTACGCAAATTAATCCAAATTTTTAATTCTAGAGGTTGTATTGGATGGACCGTTGTCAGAAATATATCTAAGTTGGTTCACGTTTCGCACCAACGTAGACGTAACTGTTTGGACAATTCCGCTCGACAAGATATTCAACAAACATCACCAAATCAAGCATTTATAAAATCTACTACGCGTGACGGAGCATCACACTTCTATGATCTGACCGGAGACATTTCATTACTTACACGTGTTACTTGTTTCTAATATCGCTTCGACAAATACTTTAGAATTATTTACTCATTGTTTGGATATAAAAGTTTATTATAATACTTCTTTTAATATTTTTGACATTTTTATTTTTATGACTTTATGTTATGTTTTGTTTTTAAATTCTTCAAAACATACTCAAAAATTGTGCAATACTAACTTTCCAATAATATTTTTGCACCATGTATCCACGAACCATATACATTTTTGTGTGTGATTATTGATAAATTTTGTACATATTACGTTACTGGGTCACGGGATTTGGATCAAAATCGTGAATGTCAGTGTGCGAAACTGCTCAGTTACGGACAACTTGAGTGCGAAAAGCTACTAATTTTTTTTGCTAAATTATATTTTTGACTATCTTCTACTAGGTAAAACTTAAATATTTTTCCATGAATCGTCTAATTTAGTCCTTATAAAAATATGATGCAAAAATAAAAGATACAAATAAAAGACTAAAATTTGACTAAAAACATACCAAACAACAACTTAGGAATTCTAAAACTCAAGCAACAACTTAGATATACTAAAACTCAAAGAACAACTTAGTACGTAAAATAAGAGACTCAACAATAATTAATAACTTCAAGTAATTAAAAAAATATAAAGTAACGATAACTCCTTGTCGTCGAAGTTTATATGTCAGATTAGTACCATTTCATCAGCTTTCTTTCTAATCATGTAGTCCACCCTAGCCTCATGCTCCTCTTCCTTCCTCCATTTCAGCTGGTCCTTTATTAAACTATCGGTGACCAAGTAGTTGAACAATTGAAACGCAATATGACGTTCTTCTCCATTAAGGTTGAAAACTAGGTGTGCATGTTATTCCATTGTATACGTCCACCTAGTTTTATCCTCGTCCAAACGTATTGAAATCTTAGGCGACTGAATGTGATACCTACCGTAAGGAAATAAAATTGGCATAGTATTGGCTCCCAATATGGTTTACCCCAATCCTTACTATAGGTTTTCGTCACTTCTACGAAATATTTCTTTAATATTCATCTTCAAAATTAGTTCAAGCATATATTTTTTGTATTTTTTGGTATGTTTGAGCTTCATATGATAAGTTATTACTAGAGTACAACATATATTTATTGATCTTTTATCCCCATAATAGAATAATCCCAATAGATCTATGAATACTAGACATGTATCAGTGGTGATAACGTAATCTCTTAAACCAATCAGTTTGTGAGACCTATTAGAGAAAACTATATCATATTTTTTTGTCAAGATAAACCTATGTGATGCTTTAAAGTTTGATTTGGGGTTGAGTTCTAACAGATAGGGGTGGATATATAGCATAACCATAATTTAAGAAAAATATACTTAAAGTAAACGAAATTCAGTATGGATGTGATGTATACATAATTTAAGCAAAATGAAAATAAATTAAACAAAATTGAGTAACATAATCAAAGAAAACATAATTGAATTTTATATAATTCACAAAATATAGAAATCTATAATAATTAAATTATATGTAACAAAGTAGTTGGTAAAAATTAGTTGTGATACATGCCCAAAAAATAATAACATAACGAGAGAAGACACAATGAAAAATCAATCACGCTCTCGGTAGTGGGGCGTCAATCTGAAACACTTCTCCAAAGGCTCACAAAGCTCCTTCAAACTCATCTCATGGGACCTAGAATGTACCTCAAAAAGACGATTTGACAAGTCAAATAACCTAGCCTGATCGGAATATACCATAAGTGCAACTTGACCCATACATGGTATAAAGAGACTGTATCAGGTAGGTATATCTGGTAAGTATCACCCTGAATCATGGGATTAACTGTATGTAACTCTCATGTTCATATATACAAGCATCCCATAAATAGCGTGTGTTAGCACGTCGAGCTCTACCACCACCCTCCAAAATAGGTCGTATTGAGCCAGGTATCTCCAGAACATGACCCAACCGTCGAGAAACACATAGAGTATAGTAAGCCTTGACAATGTCCCAAGCCCTCAATATAGCGTATATCCAAGTTACATCATAGAATGGTCTAATATCGCATAAATGCATGTATGGTATAAACTATACCTACAATATAAACAGTAACTGATGTAAAAACCAAACAAGTATTGAAATTATTAGATATATATAAACGATAAAACTTACATCATGCTCTCCCAACATAAATATAGTATGTCGAATATTGTCTCGAGCCTCTTGGTCTTAATATAAAGAAAGAGCTGTGTAATTACACATACTCGGCTAAATGATAACATATGAACTATGGAACATAGTCGAATGGCGGGAAAAATGATCATATATCCATGTATCGAGAAATGCAATAAAACTCAATATCATATGTAAATAGCCTCAACCAAGCTGGTAATATAACTGAGTCAATATAAGCTAACCCTAGTTATACATACCCATGGTTATGTATTTCTCAATGAACTTTGGATAATCGAGCGAAATATTGTTCCATATCTTGTTAGAAAGAATATAACAACGAAAGATATGTAGCAAATACCCCATCGTCGCCTAAGAAACTATCTCATCCAGAATCCTATCATTGGGAAACTTGGAAATCGAGTAAACATCACGCAAATAAAATAGACGTACATGTCTCGCACTACCAATACGGTTACAATCAAGCTCTACCTTAATATCATCATTATGTATAACTAGTAATCGAGCGTACCAAGCTATTTGTTAACCTTTAAAGGGACAATAATTAGGTCGAAACCTTGACCTATTACCAAAAAAATGATAATGGTGTGGACGTATTCTAACGTGACCGTTATCTCACGGAAAGAAAAGTGGAACATGTTCGTCTCCTGATATTATCTCTTCAAAAATTCCTTTATGATATGCACGTTGGCAGACCAGTGCGTAAATAGTCGAGGAGCAGACTTAAACACGTCCATATCACCTCCTCTCAAATCCTACTTTGCCGAGTAAGATTCCAAGTGTGATGGGTATAGTACATCACATAGAAATGTAACGATGGTTTGGCCTACATAATATTAAAAAAAATTAAGCAAAATATACGATATAATTTACTACACAATAAACCACAAAAACAAACTTGCATCATTGTTGCAGATGTTATATTCTTCATGATGTTTGTGCTCATTCGTGCTCGAGTACAAGTCCGGAACATGCAGATTAAACCTCTAAAAAAGTTGATATAGAGAGGCACGTTAGTGTTGAATGATACGAATACGGTTGCGTTGCCCAACCCTAACAGACCTTGAACTAGTTTCATGATGTTGAGTACGATTATTGTTGATCATCTTATGGTCTGATCCTAATGAAGAACAGTTTCGTCTACGAGGAGGCATACTGAAATTACAATACAAATCTTGGTTTATACCAAAAATTATCTCAAAAAATTCAAAAACACCTTAATATATTTAGCAAAAGACATACACGTTTTTACATAATAATATAATGAATTGAAGGTATTACACTTGAAACTTGTTTAGTTTTCTGTTGATTCTTGATATTATAGTTTTGTGAAGGATGATACTTTGGGTATAATATATATGAATTGCAAGTAAGACTGATTATATTAAAATCACTCTTCCACCAAATTATAATGTTTTGTTGTCCCACTTAAGGATTTTGTTACGTATTTTAGTTACCAATTCATCAAAGTAACATAACTTGCTATTTGGGTGAATTGTAATTCCAGTATAGTTAATGGTAAGCAATCGTGTTTTAAACTAAATATTTATTTAATGGCTTTGGTCATGTCTTTGTCCATATTAAAATGGTGAGATTAAGGTTGTTGTTTTTTATTAACTGTCCAGAAAATTTAATAGTGGTCAAGAAACTCGTAGATTTTCTTGACATTATATAGGAAAGCATGAAGATGATAACATCATCTGCGAATGCAAGACATGGGATGTTGATTGAGCTTCTTGAATTGTAGTTCATAAAATGATAGATGCGGAATAGATTTTTGATATCTCTTATAATGTATTCTTTATGAATGGTGAAAATGATAGGTGAGATATGGTCATTCTTCCCCCACATTATAGCTAGAGTTTAAGTAGCCATATGTGGTGTCATTTATGATGATTGAGAAATTGACTAAATCTATTCCTTTTTAATCAGATTTATGAATTGATTACGACAACCAAATGACTTCATTACAGTGAAAATGAAGTTCAAGTATATTCTATGAAAGACTTTAGCCATATCTAGTTTTAAATTTATATTACCTCTTCTTGTTTTCTTGTTAATATCATGAGTTAATTCATGAGTCATTATGATATTTTCATGGATGTTTCTTTTTTCTACAAAGCCAATGTGCTCCTCTGATATTATCTTATGAAGTAATTTAGTAAGCCTATTGGTTATGATTTTAGACATAATTTTATTAAATACAATACGAAGGCTTACAGGCCTGAATTTTACCATAATTTAGGTGAGTCTATCTTAAATGTTAAGCATATTATAGTAGCATATATGTCATTGGGATCAAAGTGGTCATTGAAATAGGCATTGATAACATGATATAATTCTCTACGAATGATCGACCAATATGTTTTATAGAATTTGGAGTTGAATCTATCAGCTCCAGCCACACTATTTGGGTTGAGAGTATTGATTGAGATCTGAATGTCCTTAGTAGTGGGTATAGCGAGGAAAGTTTGGTTATCTTGGGTAGTTATTATCTCAGGGATAATGTCATGAAAATTGTATATTTTTTACGGGCTAGGTTGGCAGGATAATAGAGACTTGAAATGTTCTATAGCAAATGATCATATCAAGGATTAATCTTCAACCCATGAATCATCAATCTTCATATTATGAATTATATTTTCTATTATATTTTTTTAATATGATTGTGGAAACAACACCATCTTTGAACTAGTTAGAAGCACAAGTAGATCGCTCTAGCTTTAGAAAGTTTCATTTTGTCTTCCATGGTTTTAGAGTCTTTTAAGAAAGATTCAGCAAATTTAACATCTCTATTCTGTAGTTTTAATCTATGTTTAAGTCTTTTAAACTTTGCCGAAAAATTGTTATATAATGGTCATAGATGTTCTCTTGCCAGTTTTCTTCAATTGTTTTGATGAAATCAGTATGTAGAGTCCACATATTTAGGAATTTAAAATGAAGTTTTTTATTATTAGTGTAGAATGATATTGATATGCACATAGGTGACTGATCTAAGCAATTCTTTTCTGATGCTTAACCTTTGTGATATCAAAGAAGTCTCTCGAGGCCCCCGAAATGGGTAGCCAAGTTGGTGAAGTAGATGAGCTCGTGACCAAAAGGCCATGCGTTCGACCCTCTCTACAAACACTTTCTTGGTTTGAGCCTGCCACCTTGTGTAGTTTACCTTATGGCATTGGTTTGTTGGCTATTGTATCAGACTGAGGGTTTACCTTGTGCGCACTTGTTGAGTATCGATTGGGGGTTCTCTCCGAAAAACAAATCTCGCGAGGCAGCATTATACAATGCTATGTCGAGACGCTTTCATTTATCGTTATTAAACCAGTTAAATTTGGAGCGAGAGAACCATGGATCCTTTAGATGACAGTCCATAATCACACTGTTAAATTCATTTATACCTCTTAAGCAAAGAGTAAAGCAGACTAATTTCTCAGAAGCATTTGATATTACATTAAAGTCTCATACTAATTAGTCATTCTTGGTTGGTTACAAAAATATATCTTAAATTGTCTCAAATTACTTGTCTTTGTAATCTATAAATTTAGCATAAATGATTGTAGTTATAAACTATTTGCTGAAAGATGAGTGACTCACCATTATGTGAAGAAATTGATCATGATTAATGAGGATCTTTACATCGAAATGGTCTTTTCATAAGATCCAGATTTTGTTACTCGTGTTTGTACATCCAAAGTTGAAACCTAGTTTCTTTTAGATTTTGTCAAGTTTATTATTAGAAATAGTTGGATCTTACAGAATAATTTGTTTTTTCCCAGTTTTATTTATGGATTTGATTCTTTCTATTATTCTTTTATTACTAATACGACGGAATTCCATTTTATTGTCACTTAAATATTGAATATAAATTGAAAAATACGAAAACATAACATAAATTACAAATTTTAAAATTATATTTATTTGTTAAAAATGTTATTAACTTACTATGCAATTATCACAAAATGGCCCAAGCACAGAATATATGCGAATTAAATATTTAAATGAATACAGGATTTAACGTGGTTCGACAATTGTCTACGTCCACGGGCGCCGCCAAAGAAAAGAGTTTCACTATGGTAGAAAATGTTACAGATTTCAGATTGTGTTTTGTGTAGCCTTAGTAGCCTATTTATAGGAAATTAATAGACTTACTAGACAATGAGACTAGAGAATGGGCCTAATGGGCTCATATCACAATATTGAAAACGATATTATTACAACACTTATTTGTACTGCCGGACACAGTACACTATCAATGCACAATATCACTATCATAAACACAAAACTGTACTGCCGGACACAATACACTATCAAAACACTAATTGACTCATTTAAAAAAAACAAATTTGAATCGTTACAATAACACATCAATAATCGAATAAAATCACTGCAACATTACAGTTTTCTTTTTAAAATTGTCAAGTTTCATACAATATACTTTAGATTAAAAATATTTATATTGGTATTTCTTTTATGCCCACACAAACCGAATCCGACTAGAAGTATCTATGTATTTAATATAATAAATTTTAATATAATATGCATACTAAAATGTAAAATTTTAAAATAAATTTTAATATAATATGCATACTAAAACGTAAACTTTTAAAGAAATTTTAGTGGCAGTTTTACAGGTGGTCCTAATTCATTTCATAATTTGAGTGTTGCCTTTAGACGAGTTGGATCTGGTAGTTTTTATACTATTACTGAAAAGATATTCATAGAAGGAAGCAAAGGTAGAAAGATGTGCGTGGGATCGGAGCTGGAGCGGAATATTGACAGTTGAGTTGACACTCTTTTCACTTTTAGTGTTTCGCTTTTACACTGTTTTGAATTAATCAAAAGGAAAGTAGAATGGAAACTAAAATGTCCTTGATGCTGTCTCTAATTACTGTTGCAAGTAACAACTAACACGGAATCTTAGTTGTATAGTACTAATATACAAATATTGGATCTTCAAAAATAGTCGAGTAAAGTAAGATAAGGAAATAACCAAGAATCATGAGTTTGAATTTTTTTATAAACATTTTTTTTTTTTGTGTTTGTCCGTTTGTATGGTTTACCTTCTGGCGTTGGTTTGCAGTGTTATTTTGTGTGGTTTACCTTCTGATGTTGGTTTGCAGGCTATTGTGTCACACTAACGGTTTAATCTGTGCGCATTCGTTGAGTAGCGGATGTGGATTCCAAAAAAACAAATATATAAAAATATTAAAATTTTAATTTGTATTTATACGAGGAAATACCTTTTAATAATCAAAACTAAAAATATTTTGTCCTTTGGATAAAGTATTTATCATCCATTTAATTTTACTAATTAATATCACTTACATTTTTTAAATATTTCAAATAAAATTCAAACTATATAATTTTCAATTTTTATATTTGTTCATCTTTTCAAATATCTTTATCTCTTTTCGTTTTATCTATTTTGCAATCCAAACTCATACGCCATATTCAAATATGTAAGCTTGTTTGTATTAAAAGTTAAGTATTCGGCAAACAGTTTTTTTTTATCGATTAGGTTTCATGTTTATTTTGGAAAAATATATATTGTAATGATTTCATAGTTCTGAATCATGTTTCATCTATATTGTTGTAATAATATACCAGTTGAGCTATGTTTTCGTCTACTTGTATGGATTTTTATTGTGTTAGGTTAATTATGTATGAGTGTGTAATAAATTTGAGAGAGAGAAAGATTCAATTTCAAAGAGATTATGGTGAGTTATATATAGTAGAGGTGATGTAGGTGAGCATAGGTTTTTATTTTTTGAATTTGTACATCTTCGATAGAATTTTGAGAAGAATAGTGTTTGAACACAATGGAGAAATGAAGAAGACAAAGTAAATGCGAATTGAGAATCATGTGTTAAACCGAATTGGGAATCATGGTTCAAACACAAATTGTGAATTATGTGTTAAGTATAAACTGAAAATCGTGGGTTAAAAACACAAATTATGAATCATGTGTTAAATCCGAGATGAGAATCAACGATTACTTATGGACCGAGAAGCAAGCGTTAAATGTGAATTGTGAATCATACGTTAAATCTAAACTGAGAATCAAGGGTTATACGAATCGTGAATCATAGGTTAAATGCGAATTGAGAATTATGTGTTGAATTCAAACTGAGAATTATGTGTTAATTATAAACATATATCCATAGGTTAAACGCAAATCACAAATAATGTGTCAATTATGAGTTCAATACAAACGAAGATTCATGCGTTAAACGTGAATGACGAATCGTGTGTTAAATCTAAACTGAGAATGAAAAGTTACATACGAACTGAGAATCAAAGATTAAATATGAATTTAGAATCATGGGTTAAACTGGCACGTAAGCTGTTTGATTGAATGCCTGAAAGATATTTAGTTTATTGTATCACCACGTTTGGTATTTGACGATTTTTTTGAAAAAGATTTAGCTTTTTTAACTCCATAATATAAAATAAATATTAAATGTGATATACAATTTTTTCCATAAAATATAAGTTAGATAGATTTACAAAATATAATATGAGACACATTTTAAAAATCATTTAACTCTGATTTGTAATTTTGTTTTTCATTCTTTTATAAATAAAAAATATTTATAGATTGTTCTTCTTAAAATAATAAAATCCATGATATTTTTGGATTGTTTTTGAATTACAGTTTGAAAGATACATTTTAAAAAACACAAAGATCTTTGTAGTATAAGAGTTGGTTCAGGTACATATTAGTAACTTGGATTTGCTAGGTACAAAATGTTAATAAAATAGTTAGATTGATACTTTTTGAAAGCTCACCATATATAAAATGGTGTAAAATAGAGAAACTTATGTTTGTTAATGTTGAGATTTGGTTGATAAATAAAAACTGATGAAATAATTGTCCATATTTTGAAAAGTCTAGTAGAATTTCATGGTACAAATAAAAAGTAAATGACCAATTATCTAAAAAGAAAATATTTGGAATACAAATCAGGTTTTAAAACCAACATATCCTAAAAAGAAACATCACAATGCTCAAGGAATCAAGTTTTTGCGTTGAGGCTTATAAAAATGTACATTTTTTTATACAACAAAAAACACAACAAGGTAAGTTTCAAATAAATAGAACAACAATTGATTTAATGAGAACTTGTGATAGTATCCAAAAAGTGATAGTATTGGAGGTACTTAGTTGATCAAATATTATGTAGAGGTAATAGGATAAAAATATATATGTCTTTATTATTGAAGCACATACAACATCAAATAAGTAACAGTTATTTTGATCCACCATTATTCTTGTGGATATACCAAAATTAATATTAGAACGATTAACGATTCCAAGGTCTCTCAAATACCGCTTCAACTCAATATTCAAGAATACACATCTATTGTCACTACAGACAATCCATCATAGTTATCTATGAGGAACCTATATTTTATATTGTACTAACTACAAAGTATTTTATGAAAAAATTAAAACAAAAAATCAACTTCACTTTGTGGCTTCATCAAACATCTTCAAGTAATTTTAGCGCAACCATCGATAAAAGTAACAAACTAACGTGATACATCAAAAATATAATAGTTAGATGAACCATAAACATCATAATGTATGATCATAAAATGATATGGATTTATATTAAAAGTTAATTAAAACACGACATAGTGATTTTTTTATGAGTTCACCAATATCATATGGAAAACTATAAACATCAAAATTGTCATATAAACGAAGAGATAATATCTTCATGTATTTAAAAGAACAAAATATCACACATCGATGCCATAATAATATATCTATCTTTTATGTTTGTTTGTTTGTTTAAAACCTCAATATTTAACGTTTATCGCAACTCTTCTAAAACTTTAGGCATAAAATATGAAAAATATTTCCTAACACCAGAACCAATCCTCCGTCTGGTTATGATGTCCGTTAATATATAAAATTCAGGCCAAAGAATGATAACACAAAACAAAGAGTTTATCTGAAAAATATAAAAAAATATAGCTCAAAAATAAGAGAACCAAAACATAATCCAAATACAAGGTGTTAGACAATGATCATTATTTAATAATTAGATTTAAGATACCAGCGATATTCGGAATTGAATTTGTGAATAATGTTTAAGAGCTGAATGAATCAAATAGCATATGATCTGTAACATCATGATCAAATATCCATAAACTATTGAAGAAAAGTGTATTAATATATAATAAGTTACCATCATTGCATGTTGCTACCCATAGAAAGACCTTTTCATAGCAATAATTATTTCAAGAATTACAAAAGTAGAGACCTTGTTAGAATTATTCTTATGTCAATATTGACTATGATCTCTCCGTTCATTGTTCAACCAAAAAATGGCTACGTCCACGAAGTTGTAAAAATCTAATTAATCTTTAAATAAATTTACAAGTGAAGGAAAATAATGTAAAATAACATTATTAATCATAATTGATCAATTATAAAGTAACCTTATATTAGGAATCGATCCAAAGTCTACTAAAAATTCCAATTCTATCATTGGAGTTTTAAATATTAATATGTACTGATAATTAATATATATATATATATATATATATATATATATATATATATATCATTTGAACCAACCTCTTTCAAATCTATCATTGTTAGTTTATTATATTAATATTTATTATTATATTTTATAGATTGGTGAATGTGATTCATTCCCAAAAAAATCAATGGAGTAAAATTCATCCACTATATAATGTAACACAATTGAAAAATACACAAGCATATAAAAAGTAAAAACATATTCATTGCAATGTGAGCAAATGGACATAATACTATTCACACAATCATCATCAATCAACCACATGGATATATGAACACATTCTCCTAAGTTATTCCGTCAAACTCAACATACTCGAAAAACCTTGTTATTCTAGTATCAAACATACTTATAGTGGAAGAATCATAAAACTTATAAGCTTTTAAATGTTGTGACTCTCCAATAAAATTATTGTCAACCGTTTTAGTGTCTAATTTCTTTTGATTCAACCTATAAGGATTTTTGTGTAGGCGCTTGCACGAATTTATATTCATTAAGTTAAGTTAGGTTAGCGTAATGTCCAAAGTTGATGCATGGTCTTAATTATCGTTTTGTGGGATTTATATTGAAAACGTACATAAAATATTTGATGGCCTCTCCCCATAGTGGTAATGATAAAATTGAATGACGAATTATATTTTTAACCATATACTTAAGAACATGACACTGTATTATAAAAAACTATACCATATATCTCTAGCTTCTTTGTAAATTATCTATGACATTGTTCATCTAAATTACCATATATATATATATATATACATTCACCACCAGTGTTAGATTTTCCACACTTAATACTTTTATCAAGTTGTTTAACTTGGTATTATAGGATATAAACTTGTCTTAAAGCTTCCAATACTTTATGAATAAGATATAAATACACATAATTGGAGAATTATATAAATGATATAAAATACCGCTTCACATTCCATAATGGCTTTGAGAACGGTCCACAGCTATCGGTATGTATCAACTTCAAGACTTTTTTTGCTCTTTATGTACCTAATATTTTCACTATGTTCTGTTTCCCTTGATACATTTGATGCAAGAATCAAAGTCTAAATAATCAAATGAACTTTATAAAACTTTCAACAACAACATTCTTTATTTGTTCCTTAATTATATGATATAAATGTTTGTGTTAAATATTTAATAAATCTTGACCTTTACAGTTTAGTTTATTTGATATATGTACATTCATTGTTTATTTGTGATGTTTACTAATATTTAATAAATCTAACTAATTGTTCATTTTTTAATATCAAGTGTTTATAATATTATCATGTAAATAAATAGTCATTTGATTATTCTACAAAATACACGAATATCTAAATGTTACTTTTATAGAAAAATGATCAAATTCTTATCAACATCGTTCGAATACAATTGATGTTCACCAACAAATAATATATGACATAAACTAATTTCTTGATAGATAGATCTTTTTATCATCACTAAACCTTTAACTTCTTATCGTATCCTACATATTAATTATAAATATAGGAGATTGTAAATATATATTTACTTAATTTTCATACCACCTCTTATGGGCTAGCTTAAGACCATATAATGATTTAACAAGCCTACATACCTTAGACTCATTTCCAGGGAATATAGAACATTCGACTGTTCCATATAAACCTTCTCATTAAGATCTATGGGTGGCAATTCGGGTGTTGTCCGGTCCGGCCTGGTCCGATCGGGTTTTGTCCGACCCGAACTTAGAACAGGCCGGGTTTGGGTTCAGAAATTGTAATCCGCAACCGGGCCGGGTTCGGGTTTCAAATTTGTCCGGCCCGTTCCGGCCTGAAAATCATAAAATATATATAAAAATATTATTTCTATATATAATAAAGATAATATATTTAAAAAGTAAATTAATATATTTAAAATAAATTAAAAAAATATTTAAAAAATATTAAAATTAATGTCTGTGGGTCAAGTCGGGTTGACCGGCGGACATTAGCGGACGGGTTCGGGTTTGAAAATATGAGCCCAAGAGCGGGTCGGGCCGGGTTCGGCCTCAAATGTAAAAAAGTGGGCTCAAGCGGGCCGGCTCGCGGACGGCCCATTTCCATCCCTATTAAGATCTCTATTTAGGAAAGTTATTTTGACATCCATTTGGTGAATATTTAAATCATATACCGATATAATTTTAAATAGTATTCTAATGCTCGTAATTCTCGCAACCAAAGCATAAATGTCAAAGTAATATTATTTTTTGTCGAAAAACTTTGGCTACCAATATTGCCTTAAAGGCTTTAATGACATCATTTATGTGATATTTTTTCTTAAATACCAACTTACAAACAATAGGTTTTGATCCCGAAGGTAAATCGATCAATTTCCAAGTATGATTTGATATAATTGAATTCATTTCATCATTTATAGTCTATTGTCAAATGCAAAATCTAAGAATGTTACTCATTTCTTATAAGATTTAGGGTTATCTTCTAAAGAAGAACTAATATATTTTTCCAGATAACTTTATTTTACTTATTGAAATGAAATCATTTGAGAATTTCTCTCATCAAATCCTTAGGTATCTTTTCCTATAAAATTTTACGAGCCTCTCAAGGTTTTTCTTCAACAAAAATGTTGCTTGTGTTATCTCATTTTCTACCGTGATATGAAAACTATTGTCATTAGATAACATAGACTAAAAAAACACTTCTCTTTATTCAAATATCACATTAGATTTTAAGTCTAATAGCATATAAGCATTGCTATTTAATACTTACTTAATAAACACACATATTATAACTTTAGAACTTACATTTATTCTTCATAGTTCCATGTTTTTGCAAAATGTTAAACACCGGCACACTTTAAAATATTCGATGTTTAATTTTCTTTCTTTTCGTAACTCATTGGTATTTTTAAGAGGAATATGAATACATATATGAGATGTGGTTAAAACAGTTTCACATAAATTAATATACAACTTAGAATTAACTAATATGACATTAGTCATCTCAAGTAAAGTTCTATTTTTGTGCTCAGCTAATTGATTTTGTTGCGGGGTATAAGACACCAAACATTGATGAACCATCTCATGCTCTCCACTAAAGCTAGAACGAGCATAAATAAAACATATAATTGATTTTCCTCACATCATATCACCATATAATATTTTTAATCTTATTATCTAATTGATTTTATACTTTTGCTTTGAAGATCTTCAAGGCTTTATCCTTATGTTTAAGAAAATATAAGTAAGAACAACACGATGTCGACACTAATATGATATTTTCCGCTTTGGCACCCGAAGGCCCTCACGGCTTTGGTTTTGGTCCACTACCAAAAAGCCTCATACTAGTCGAGGTATGTTCTTAATTATATACCACTGATCCTTCCCATGTTTAACTGATGTGGGATGTGGGACTTTGGTCGGCACCCTAACAAATCCTCATCTCAATTGACTTTCATCCGCTCACTCTAATCAGAAGTTGCTCAACCCGAGCAATAGAGCTTTTACAGCGGATCTATATACTCACTCACTCGACCATCCTGCGCCCGTTCCTTAGCTCCACTACCATCCTGCGCCTGTTCCTTAGCTCCACTATCCACTCCAATTAAGTACCACCACTTGATGAGTCATGGACGCTCCGAACTAGGATGTATAGAGTAGATAATTCACCTTGAGCATGACTACTGGTTCATTATGTTCGACCTCCAAGAATTTCACCACCATAGCTCCACTACCATCCTGCGCCTGTTCCTTAGCTCCATTATTCACTCCAATTAAGTACCACCACTTGATAAGTCATGGACGCTCCGAACTAGGATGTATAGAGTAGATCATTCACCTTGAGCATGACTACTGATTCATTATGTTCGACCTCCGAGAATTTCACCACCATCGCCTTCCGTCTGGGCCTGACGCTCTGATACCACGTGTTGGGAATATGTGGGTCTGGTCCGCATATTCCGCCTCCGTATATAAGTAAGAACACAACCGATCTCAACACTAGTATGATATTGTCCGCTTTGGCACCCGAAGGCCCTCACGGCTTTGCATTTGGTCCATTACCAAAATGCCTCATACTAGTTGAGGTATGTTCTTACTTATATACCACTGATCCTTCCCATGTTTAACCGATGTGGGATGTGGGACTTTGGTCGCCACCCATACACACAATTCACATTTTTTATGCGGACTTATATCACAATTTATAAGTCCAATTTTAATAATCTTATTTATAATAATATGTCATATATGATAAAGTCTACCATACCATAAAAAATATTAGTTACGAGATATAGCATAAATAGAATTCTCTATTATACTCATTAAATTTTCGATAGTACATAGTTTCATCATTCTATTACTTGAGTTTACTTTCCCAACAAAGATACCTTATTTAGTTATAATGATTTAAGTAGATTCGTTTACAAAACAAATTCCTAATTTATCCAAAATATTATGAGACCAAGTTTTTGTTCATTTTCATAACATATAAAACATTGGTGAGAGTTATTATTTTTTCATTTGTATGCATTATCTCAACGTTTCCATATCATTTCACTTTTGATATGTTGGTGCTTCCCATTGGTACCTCACTTGCATTGTTATTAATTTCCAATTAATTGAATAGAGCTCTATAAAGAGCAACATGTACTGATCCACATGTCTTATACTACCAACCATAAGATTTATCTTCCGCAATATTGACTTTCAACATCATTTCCATAATATTTTTCACATTGTTTAAAACTTCACTCACCTTTCAAATATAGTAATCTTTTGTAGACTAATCCAATATATCATAAACATAACATTCCAGTTGGCTAAAAATCCATTATGTTAATACTCATTGTATATGTTTTTTAGAACATTCATTCATCTTTGCAGACACAAGTACTTTAACTATGTTTTCAGATTCAAGAGTTTGAGGGAGAATATGTTTTCTTACTAAAACACTTATGAATTGCAGATCTAGTCATATAATATTTAGGTATATATATGTTTGCCTTTAGCATGACTCATATATGAATGTCAATTTCGAGAACGTCAACGTGTCTGTCCATTTTGCATGGTTTCTCCATAACACCGGTCCAATTAAAATTGGTCTTTGATCCATGGCAGTACTTGTTTCTATATTCACGATCTTAACTCTTTTTAATTGTTAGAAATAAAGTTCGTAAGTAATAAATTATTGATGTTGATGATAATTTTTTTATCGAAAAGTATGGAAGCTTAAGACACGTATTGTAAACATTTTCTAAAATAAATTATTATGATCACTTTTTTGCTTTGATAATCAAAATCACTTTCTTTCAGGATATAACAAGCTTTATAAACTCATATAAAAGCACATAGAAATCTAATCTCGAAAATGACAAAATTTTCTAAATTAAAGAGATTTGAGAGTATGTGTGTCATATGTTTTGTTTAACATATCTCTTGAACGTTCAACCTAATAAAATCATTGAACCCTTATAAAAGACGATGACATTTCACACAACTCTTGGGAATCATAACGTTGATCAGATATGTAGATTTTTGGAAAAACACATTTCTTCTAAAGACGTTTGTTGAAGTGTATCACGATTAAAGGATAGTTTTCTGTAAATATATAAAATGTTCACTACTTCGTCGCAGTAAGTCGTGTCTTAACCGCGGTGAATTTCAAATTTCATTTCCAGATTTTTTGTCAAAAAATAAAAAACCTCGTCCTCGCCTCGACAAAGACATATTTGGTTGCGGCAAATTTTTTTCTAAAATTTTCAAAATGATTGTGTGAGGAACTTTGTCGTGACCAAATACTCCTTGCAATTTTTTGTTGTACACTTTCGCTTTCTTAAAGTTTACGACTTTCTGGCATAAATACTGCACCTCTCGCATAAATATTGTACCTTAGGAGTTTTCCCCATCTCCCATCGTCATATAACGCGATAATATTGACGAATTTTATCTTCTTATCTTTCTCTTTTACCAAAACATCCATATCAGGCTTAGTAAAAAGCCCGTCGATTGTAAAAATTACGGTGTAATCAGCCATCATATATGGTAGGTTGCCTAATTCCTTCTACAACAATTCACAATATACTAAGTAAACTTCATAATGGATAAATCACACTATATGCACGAAACTATTACACCATGTCGTACAGATAATGTGATGGACATATAACATATCGTATGCAGGTTTGCGATAGACTTTTTCAAGACCGCATACATTATGCGATGAACATCATCATTGGCGCATGTTTCGCGTGACAGCAACGATGTTCATCGCGGATTTGCACGATTTATAATAAAATAAAAACTCTATTTCGAAAAGTTATCTCCAATAGATACAAGTGTTCATCATCCATGAAGTCATCCAAAGAGCAACTCAGTTTCTTGTCTTCCATATTAATTAAATATTTGCTTGGTTTGGGGTAGAAAATTTGAATTTATAGTAAGATTTGATTATGTTTTTAGTGTTGGGGTAGAAAAATCTTAAGGTTTAGAGTTAGAATTACGGTAGGTTTAGATTTAAGATTTTTTTTACAATGTAAATTACCTAACTACTAGGTATGAAAAAGATAAATGGACCAATAAATAAATAAACATATATATGAAACGGGACTTCTTAGCTCCCGCGCTCCAAGATTCAAATTTTAATATGATCTTTCCGTTCATCTTCTTTGGCCATCTCCTCCGTTGCCACTGATCTGAATATGCTCTCTTCCTTCGATATATTCATTTTTATCTTTGCCGTAGTATCTAATCCTCTTCGTTGCCTGCTTTGCTCTCTGTAATCTCTGTTTTTTTTTCCGTTTTCCCGATAGTCTTCTCCTTCTCCGTTGCCTGCTTTTCGGTCTCTATGAAGAATCTGGCTTTATGATTAATCCTCTAAGGTCTGTTCTTGGCTTATGATTAGTTGTTATGGAGGCTTTTCCATCTGTTCAAGAAGTTTATGGGTCTTTCTCTATTAATGATTGCCAAGAATCTGATGGAAATCTAAACAAGTTCAGAGGAGTTTCGTTTGCAAACGCTGTGACTGCTTGTCACAAAGATGACGATTTGGTGCAAGAAAATGTAGCCTATAAGGATGATCATGTGTCCTTACAGTATAATGATAAATCTTTGCTATATTTAAAGTCTAAATCGAAGCATACGATTGTGTGCAAATGTTCTGCAGGTCTTCCTAAAAGAACGGTGTTGCTGGATTTCCTTAACAAGCTTCATTTTGTTCATGAATTTAACTACTCTATTAAATATTCCAGGCACATTCTAATTGAGTTAGAATCTTTCGAAGATTACATCAAACTTTGGAAGAAAAGTGTTTGGACTATTGGCTCCACGAGGTTCAGATTGTTGAAGTGGTCTGAAGGCTTCAATGTCAGGCTTGAAAGCTCGATAACCCCAATCTGGATAAAGATTGAAGGTCTCCCAGAGCACATGTATAACAAGAAAATCATCACTGACATTGCTTTTTCCCTAGGATCTCCTATGGAGGTCAAGGTTCCTTCAAAGAACAGGGCTCATTATAATTATTGTTTGGCCAGAATCGAAATGGACATTGCTGGAAAAATATACAATGACGTTTGGGTTGGTTTTGGTAGTAATCGTGGCTGCTGGGTGAGGATCACTTATCTTAATATGCCTAAATACTGTAACTCGTGCTTCCACATTGGACATGGAGTTGATCAATGCAAAAAGTTGAACACTGCTGTCAAGAAAACTCAAGGTGAATCAACAGAAATTAAGAAAGATGATCTTTTAAAGGTTTGTGCTGATGCTGCTTGTCATAATAAAGATGATAAGGTGGTGTCTTTAAAAGAGATAAATGGTGTTGCTCAAGCTCTGGAGTTTGGTTTCAACACTGTTGAGAACAGTTCTAGAATCTGTGCTTCCCCAAAAGGTTCACAGTATGGGAGTCTACCAACAACTCCACAACGGGTTACTTTTGCTAATAAGGACGATGCTCGTTCTGATCCAGGTTTGCACAACTATGAAGACAACAAGACTGAAAATATTACTCTAGGTGTGAAAGACAGTAATGTGGTAATGAATCTTCAAAGTGTTGAGGACAACAATGTGAAAATGAATCATTAAGGTGTTAGCCAGGGTTTTGTCAGTAAAAATGATGAAATAATCGGTGCGCTTCAAAGCCCTGAAGATGTTAACAACAACTTGGATTATGAAAACTTAGCTTCTGAGTTCTCTTCTCCTAAAGTTGATAAAATTAGCCCTCAAGTCTCTACTAAAAACCAAGCTAAGGCTACTAGGGAAAAATGGGTCTTACCAGGGAAAAGGTTAACAAGAAGCCAACTAAGGAAAGATACATCGGAGGATGAAGAGGAATTCAGTTCGATAATCAGTAAACAAGTTAAACAAGCAAGGAAGAAAGGGCTGGTAAAAAACTCTCGACAGCTTTCGGTTCCAAGTAACTCTAAACGTTCTCTTACTTATGATTAATATCCCAAATTGGAACATTCGAGGTGTAAAGGATAAATCTTCTTTTCGAAGACTCAAATATCTTTCTAATAAGAATAAGGCTTGCATTGTGGCTATTCAAGAGCCTTTAATTGGTTGTGAAAATCTCAGTGTTTATGTTGTTAAGCTTGGTTTCAGTCATTTTGCTAGTAATATCACTAATAAAATATGGATTTTTTGGCATGATAGTATCTTGGTTAACATTCTGGTTGATCATGCTCAGTGTTTACACTTTGAAGCCAGCCATGTTCATCTTAATATTAGCTCTTTATTCACGATTGTTTATGCCAAATGCCAACGTCTGAATAAGATCAGTCTTTGGGATACTTTAAACAACATTGCTGATACTGATAAAGCTTGGTTAATATGTGGTGATTTTAATGCTATCAGATCCATAGATGATCAGGTGGGATGTACTACTTTTTGTCAAAACAATGCTGATGATTTCAACAGAATGATTCGTGACTGTAGGCTGCAGGAGGTTGGGTTTGTTGGCTCTCGTTTCACGTGGTCTAACAAGGCTAAATGGCGTCGTCTGGATTGGGTTTTTATTAACGATGCTTGGCTTAGCTTATTCAATAATACTTCTGTATTGCACAAGGCTAGAACTGGGTCGGATCATGTTGCTATATTAATTAGTGCTTCTAATTTATCTCATGCTTATAATAAGAGTTTTAGATTTCAGAATATGTGGTTACTGGATGCAGATTTTATGTCTGTTGTTTTTGAGAACTGGGCTCTGGCTATGGAAGGTGATCCTCTGTCCATCTTTTGGCATAAGTTAAGAAGATTAAAAGTTTGTCTTTGTGTTTGGAACAGGGAGCATTTTGGTAATATATTCTGTAAGATAAAAGATCTTGAGGATGAGGTTCTTAGGGCTGAAACAATTCATCAGCAAGCTAATAACAATTTAACAAAGGCAGATCTCAATAAAGCTAATGCATTAATTTTAAATGCTTACAAAGTTTAAGAAGAGTATTGGTTACAGAAATGTAATGCGGATTGGGTAAAAGATGGAGATAATAACCCCAAATTTTCCACAGTTATGTTACAACTAAAAGGAAAAAAAAACGCAATTAATGGTGTCAATGATGGTAATTCCTGGATTCTGGATAAAGATGCTATAGGTGCTTCTGCTATAGACTTCTTCACCAAAGCCCTGGCCACCAGTCCCTACAAAGACAAGCAAACTGAGTTAGATAGCTTAAATCACAGTATGTTTGATACTATTCCTAATGTGATCACTGAGGATGATTATAAAAGTCTTTTGAAGCTCCTTAATGAAGATGAAGTTTATAAAACTATCAGCAGTCTTAAGGCTTCTAGCGTGGCAGGTTTGGATGGTTTCAATCTAACTTTCTATAAACATTGTTGGAAGGTTATTAAGCTTGATCTTGTTGCTGCTTTGCATCATTTTATTAGCGGGTTTAATATTCCTAAAGGGGTCCTTGCTACTGGTATATGCCTTATTCCCAAGTCAATTAATCTTGTTGGTTGGTCTGACTATCGACCTATTAGCCTATGTACTTTTCTTAACAGAATAATGGCTAGGCTCATTAATGATAGACTTGTCATTCTTCTGCCTAAAATTATCTCTAATACTCAGGGTGGGTTTGTTCCGGGTAATTCCATTCACTCTAATATATTAACTGCCAAAGAGCTTATTTTTGATCTAAATAGAAAACTTAAGCATAACAATATAATTGTTCAACTTGACATGAGCAAAGCATTTGATAAGCTTAGTCATTCTTTCATTCTGAAAGTTCTTAAAAAGTTTGGATTCTCTAATAGATTTACTGATCTTATTAATAGTATGATTTCTAATATTAGTGTTTCCATTCTTATTAATGGTACTTCCTATGGGTATTTTAAGACTGTGAAAGGGCTTAGTCAGGGGGATCCTGTCTCTCCTAGCCTATTTATCATCGCTGAGGAAGTTTTTCTAAGAGGTATCTCTCTCCTTTTTCTCAATAATAAGGGTATGAGGTATAAAAGTCGTAGTAAGTTATATATTAGCAACTTGGCTTTTGCTGATGATATCCTATTATTTACTAACTGTAAGGATGCTACTTTAGTATCACTTAGTAATTTTTTACAGGATTATCAAGCCATCTCTGGTCAAGTTATTAACAAGCACAAGACTAAGGTTATAATTGCTAATGGTACTTGTGTAGCTAGAATAAGGTCTATAGCTAATATTACTGGCTTTAATAACACTTATCTCCCCACTGTTTACCTTGGCATTACTATTAGTACTAACAATAAATCTTCTATATATATTAACTTGCTTAAGAAAATTAATGATCGTATTTCTACTTGGGAATCTAAGCATCTATCGTTTGCTGGTAGATTAACGCTTATTAACTCTGTTCTAATGAATATTGTTATCTATTGGATGCATACTAATATTATTCCTAGCAATGTCATTTCCAATATTGAGAAGGCTTTCAACAGTTTTCCTAGTGGGGATCTACCAGAACTGATAACAGGATCCATTGGTGTGCTTGGAAGAGTGTCTGTAAATGTTTTAATGAAGGTGGCTTAAACATCAGGAACCTGTCTGATGTTCAAACTTCTATCTCTTGCAAGCTCTGGATGCAGTTTAGAGATAACAAAATGCTATGGGCCAATTTGATTCATGACATTTATTGTGGTAAGAATCATCCTTTACAACTTAATAGCAACTCTAAAGGTTCTATGGTCTGGAACAGATTGATGAAGATAAGGCCTGTTGTTGAGCAGTACATTTGTTGGTCTCTTGGGGATGGTAAAGTCAGCTTTTGGTTGGACAGATGGTCTAATTCTGAGCCCCTATTGGTTCTGGATAACTCTACTGACAACACATGGTTTCATAATGAGAAGGTTAATCTATACTGGTCTGGTCATCATTGGAATCTGGCTAACATCAATAATATTATCAGTAAAGAGGATATAGATCGTATTAGCAATTGTATTTTTAATCCTAATAGTCATGACAGCATTATTTGGAGTCTATCTACTAATGGTTACTTCAACCTTAAAAGAACCTGGGAAAGCATTAGACATCACTATAGCAAATCTAAAATGTATTCTAAGCCATGGAATGATTTAACTCCTAAAAAACATGCATTCATTCATTGAAAAATCATTAAAAACTATATATCTACTGATTCTGTTCTTAGGAGTAGACACATGATTGTCACCTCTAAATGTCAGTTCTGTCCTAACTTTGAAACTACTGAGCATCTGTTTATAGCCTGTGATACTATCTGGGGTGTTTGGCTTCATTTCGCTCATATCTTTAACATCATTATTTACAGATATATGACTCCTATTCATATGACTAAAACCTGGTATAGATTCACTAATAAATGTAATCATATTAGAAATGTTATTCCTACTATTATTTTTAGTCTAACCTGGAAATATAGAAACTTTGCTAAATTCAAAAATGCTACTATATCTACTCCTTTTATAATTAAGGAGGTCTATAACACTATCTTTTATATAAATTCTGCTGGTATTTTCAAACCTATTCACTGGGATAATGATAGAACTATTGCTGCTAGTTTTGGTCTGTTTAACCTTGTCTTCAGGCATGCTACTAGACCCTTAATATCTAAATGGATGGCACCTAATCCTGGTAGACTTAAACTTAATACGGATGCGTCTGTGACTTATAATGGGGAAGCCGCTGCTGGTGTTATTCTTAGAGATCACGAAGGTACACTCATTCATGCTTCTGGTAACCTATATGGTAAGCTCTATCCCTTATTGGCTGAAGCTAGGGCTCTTCTAGATGGATTGCTTCTCTGTAAGTCCAAAAACTTAATCTATATTGACATAGAAAATGACTCTTCTCTGTTAGTTGACTTCATTAAGTCTGGAAACCTTAAAACTACTCCCTGGTCTCTATCTCCCCTACTTAATTGTTGTAGAACCCTAATGTCTTCTAACATGACTATTAACCATGTCTATAGAGGCTCTAATCGAGCATCTGATTGGCTGGCTCGATGGACAGTAAAATGAAAAATGAAACATGAGTATGACTTCAATTCATCTCCTGTTGAATTAAAATCTATTCTAGTATTAGAGAGTCTAGGAATACCTTATGTAAATTCTGGGTAGCTGCTCCTTTGTTTCCTCTTGTTTCAGGCTCCTTGTTGCTGCTTGTTCCTTTCGCTGGATTCTGGCTCTAGTGGTTGCTTGATTCTTCTGACCTCAGGTGCACCGTCCCCTTTTCGGCCTCTCTAATGAGAGGAGTACTAGGAGAGAGCATCACCAAGGTGCAGAAGACTGTTCAAAGCAATGTTGGCTCTTTGTTGCTGCTTGTTGAAGTTCCGATCTTGCACCTTTCGAAAGCGTCTGGATCTGGTGGTTGATTCTGCCCTCAGGAGCACCGTCCCCGTTCCGGCCTCACCAAGGTGAAAGGCGTACTGGGAGAGAGCTTCACCAAGGTGTAGAAGTCGTGGCCTTCTGTCTGTGAATCGGGTGGATCTGGTTGTCGATTGAAGCTCTCCTCTTGTGGGAGTCTGTGAATGATTTCTGGAATTGTGGTTTGGTGGTTTTATTTGGTGGTTGCTGGGTTCTTCTGCCCTCAGTCCGTTCCGGCCTCTCTGGAGAGAGGTGTACTAGGAGAGAGCATCACTAAGGTGCAAAAGATGAGCAATGAGTTAGGGTTTTGAGATGGAGTCTGGATTTGGTGATTTGGTGAGCTCTGATTTAGTGTTTCGAAGGGAGGCAGATGGAGTTGATTTGGTGATCTCTGTTTTAGGGTTTCGTAAGGAGGCAGATGGAGTTGATTTTGTTTGTGTGAAGCTGATGGAAAGAATACGATCTAGGGTTTTCTTAATTTGGGGCTATTCTGTTGGGCTTTTTTCTTTAGGCCCTTTAGTTTTTGATAGTCTTTCAATTTGTTCTCAATTTATGTAACTTTTCAATTTGGTTATTAATAAAAGTTCGGTTTTGCTTAAAAAAAAAGGTATGAAAAAGATATTTTTAGATTTTCAAATTTTAGTTAGAAAAAAAGACAAAAAATCCTGCATATATAATTTTTTTTTCTAACCTGGTCTTTATTGAATTTTTTTTTGGCCCCCCTGTTTCATTTAATCAAATTTTCCAACATTTGTAGGTTTTTATAATCAATTTTTTTAATATAATTTTTAACCCAGTCCTTCTTTAAATCAGAAATGTTTATGACTTTAGTATTAAAAAGTCTAAAATTTAAACCTTCCTTTCAAAAATTTAACAAATAAAATGTATTACTATATATATTATTTTTATCATTTTATAAATTACTTTCTTTTAATTGGATTGAGGTTAGTGATTTTTTTTAAAGTAACGGCAGTAACGGCAAGAGAAAATAGCCGTGCCCAATTTGACCGAAATAACAAAATCGGGCCAAAATCTTTCTTCATCTGCAATCTTGTGTGGTTCCCAAATTATTTTCTCTCTCTCATTCCTCCGAGAAAATCGTCACCCATTTTCTCACCTTTTCTCTTCCCTTCCCCAAACAGACCTTAAACCGAAGATTCCTTGTAAAGAGGCAAGATACAATCGTCGAAATCAAAACAAAAAGAACCTCTTCACAAGGGTCTTCGTCGTCATTCCTCTCTCGCTAGGGTTTCCATACGTCGATTCAATAGCAGACTACTATGGACCCAACGCTTCTCGATGATATAATCAGACGGCTCACTGAAGTTCGATCAGCAAGGCCTGGTAAGCAAGTGCAGCTATCTGAGGCTGAGATCAAACAGCTTTGTGTTGCGTCGAGAGAAATTTTTATGCAACAGCCTAATTTGCTCGAATTGGAGGCACCAATCAAGATTTGTGGTATGCTAGTCGTAAATTCAAGTCTCTATGTCCGCATTTTATGTGTTTTATCTTGTAATATCGTGTTTTCAAGTTGAGTTATGGTTCATTTGGTTCGTTCTGTGAGTTGATTGAATGTGTTCTTCATGTGCCGTCAATAAAGCAAAATGTGTGAGTTCGAAAGCTTTTAGGGTTTAGCTATGGAACACTGCTCTCAAGAGTCATGTCTGCTTTAGGCATTGCTATTTTCTTGTTCCTAGAGACAGAATATGTGTTCTGTGTATGCTATGTAAGCTATATGTCTTAACTCTCGAGGTTTTGGTTACTGTTTAATGTAACAAGTTTAGATGGTGTTAAAAAATCAAAAGTACTTACCTTTTTAGTGTTTATGTCATGTTATAAGCTGGCCAATATCAACTTAATTATCCTTGTTGCAGTACTGCTTCAGCTTAATTAAAACATGATGTACGAATGATTTGTGTTTTTTTTTTAAAATTTATGATTATGTGCTAACTAATAAGTTGTCTGGTGTATCACTAACATTTTTAAATGGAAAATTATCATTATTCTTTATCTAATATGTTCATTAAAGCTAGACCCGCAACTTCGTTAACTGATAGATTCATGGCAGACATTTTATTGGAGTATTGCGTTTCTTACTCTGCTGAATGCTGTTGTGGTTCAGGCGACATCCATGGGCAATACAGTGATTTATTAAGGCTTTTTGAGTATGGTGGGTTTCCACCAAATGCCAACTATCTGTTCTTAGGCGACTATGTCGACCGTGGTAAGCAAAGTTTGGAAACAATATGCCTTTTGCTTGCATACAAAATCAAATACCCTGAAAACTTTTTCCTACTACGAGGAAACCACGAGTGTGCTTCTATTAATCGGATATACGGTTTTTATGACGAATGTAAGCGGCGCTTTAACGTGAGGATATGGAAAGTATTTACGGATTCTTTTAATTGCCTCCCCGTCGCAGCTCTAGTGGAAGGAAAAATACTATGCATGCATGGCGGCCTGTCCCCTGATCTTACGAATTTGGATCTTATTCGTAACTTACCACGTCCTACTGCTGTTCCTGATACTGGTCTGCTCTGTGATTTGCTTTGGTCTGATCCCGGTAATATTAAAGGATGGGGAATGAATGACCGAGGAGTTTCGTACACTTTTGGTCCTGATAAGGTGTCAGAATTCTTGTTGAAGCATGATTTGGACCTAGTTTGCCGTGCTCATCAAGTAATTATGTTACATTTTTGCTTATTTTTATACGTTGAACTTAAAAAGACAAAATTAGATATAATCCAAACCTGATTTTTTTTTTGGTAACATATCCTGCAAATTTTGCGTATAAACAGAAGTATGGAAGAAACAACGTCAATTAAAAAGTAACTTTTTATTTGTTTTTAAGAGCAAGAAAGTTTGAAATTTGAAAAAAATAGGATGGAGATTAAGAAATTGCAACCGAAGTTTGATTTTTCTCTTCCACACTTCCACTAGTATAACTTTTAATATGCATTCTTCTTTCTCTAAAAGATTACAATAAAGATTCTAAACTTGGCATAAATTGTTTATTATCGGTGTAGGTTGTCGAAGATGGCTACGAGTTCTTTGCTGATCGGCAGCTTGTCACTGTATTTTCGGCTCCAAATTACTGTGGCGAATTTGATAATGCCGGTGCAATGATGAGTGTTGATGAAAACTTGATGTGCTCGTTTCAGATTCTTAAGCCGGCAGAGAGGAAGGGCAACAAATTCATGATGTCGACGAAAGGTTGACAATGCCAGTGGTGCTCTTTTATTCTTTATCAAGGTCAGTTAAGTGCACTTACTTTAATGTCATGTCTCATAATTAAGGATCTCTAATGGTAATGGTATGTGTATGGTGCGTGGTAAGATTAGTCTCGTGCTTTGTTTGGAACTATGCAAACTTTAGGACAAGATAAATAATTAAATGAAAACATTTCCTCCGTACCAAATGTAAAAATATAAAACTTACTTATTATCCAAAAGAAAGTATTTCCCTTAAAGTTAGGGTAATACAAAGAGAGGCTTCCTCACGATAAAAATAATTCGGGGAAGTGTGGTGTTTATGAAATGGATAGTGCTACTCTGAATATTAATTTGACAAACCTGAATAGTAACTTGACAAAGTAGCTAGAGCTCTATCTGTAGAATTAAATTACAGTTCTGAGCTCAAGCCCCAAATATCTCCACAAACTCGAGCTTAAGCTTATATTCAGACCCGAAATAAAATCAACGACGCAGCTATGTTACTGGAATGCATACAAGGTGGGTTTAAACCACGTGCATGAGCCATTAGTGAGCATAATAAGATAGATGTAAAGATATCCGAATTCAAACAGCATAGACCGTGTTCGGTAATTTGGCCACCTAAACTGGAAAGTTACATCTAGTAGCATGGCATGTGAGTTACAAAATTCAATATGGCGAGGACAGTTTAATCTTGCTTATTTGAAGGATAATCAATTTTCCAGATCTGATTTCACTTTTAGATGCAAAAAAAAATAGACTTGTTTTTTGATTATTTGCAAATTACTCTTCTAAAGAGTGTACCAAACCTTTTGTTGGGTTGTGAATTTTCGACATTATATTTATGATTCTAATTTGAAATCCAGATATATAATTCAATTTTATTTCTCTCTTGCAGATATGTTTGTATACTATATGAGAAGTGTCTTGAAACAGAAGTAGCTGAAACCAGAAGTTATTGTCTCAAATTCTTATTGTTAATCAAACGGTGACACAATTCGATTGTTTTAGTTTATAGTATGGGCTCCGTAGTGTGTATCTGTATATATTAGTAGTAGATAAGACCAATTATCCTTGTTTAGTAGTCTGGTGAATTTTTAGTTAAGATAGTTGTTTGCTCAAGCGTTCTACATAAACTAGGTAATTAGTCTATAAACTTTTCCGTGTGTTACAAAATGAGAGCTTGGATAATTCGAGAGAATTTTAATCTAAATGTATTTTCTGCTCATTCAACATGAAAGAATCATGTACGGGTTCAATCGATCGCTTGTTGTTTCAAATTAAGTTATATGTTTCAATAGTTCTATTTTTATCATAATACTTCCTTTTGTTCTCAATGAAGTTTTTACTTATCCAACGGATTTGATTATTTTGTTACTTTTTCAAAAAAAACAAACAAACAATCGTATGATTTTATCTTTTTATCGTTAGCAGTTAATCAAATTTATCAAAATATATTATTGTTTTCTCTATCTTTTCTCTATTTTCCATTTTCGACATTGGGTTGGAATTATTGGACTTTTTATATTTGATTTGGAATTGCTAAAATAAAAGCTATTTTTATTCAGTGATGTCTTTATTTTCTTTTTCAATTTTTAATATTTATAAAATTGTTACCAGGAAGAAAATCAAATTTTTTTTTAAAACCCTAGTAAATTATAACCAATATCATTGAGGATTCCAAACTACTTCATGAAATTACAAACACAATTTCAACTACTAAAATCATATTCCATTTTCTCCAAACTACCAAAAACTTCAAAAATACAACCTTTTAAATCCATTTTTTCAAAACCATCAAAACATGATCCAAATAGAGTCGGAACCAATTCCCCTGCAGACCAGCATGGACGTCGAGGAGGTACATTGCTTTCCACAGTTTTTTTTTTGCAAAATAGGAAATTTTTCAAAAAGCCTATTTTTTGTGTTCTTCGCCATACGTTAGCGTTGAACTACTGTTCTTCGCCAACAGTAATGGCAAAAAGGACATGAGCTACGACATCCCATGGCGTACCCATCTTTGCCTACGCCACACGTGTGACGTGTAGACTGTTGGTTACACCACTTGATGACGTGGGTTGTGGTCTATGCGCCACACCCCTGGCGAAATAACTTAGCTTAATCTAGAATCCCGGTTTAATTGATTTATCTACTTTATACATTTTGCAGGAGGTTACTCAATGTAAAATTTTGCTTGTTTCAGACTACGGTCACCATTTCACCACTTACGACGAGTATAACTTAGACTCGATGACTGAGTGGGTCAAAAAGTATGGGCAAGTCTTTAGTTTTCTCGATTAATATAACATCTAAGAAGCGGGGGAAAAGAGTTATAACACATAGAGTAGATTATCACTGCGAGCGATCCGGTATTTTTAAGTCGCCCTTTAAAGAAAGCGACCGTAAGCGTAAGGTTACCGGTAGAAAAAAATTAATTGCCGATCCGGTATTTTTAAGTCGCCCTTTAAAGAGAGCGACCGTAAGCGTAAGGTTACCGGTAGAAAAAAATTAATTGCCCTTTCCATTTGGTAGGCAATCTGGTAAAAGGTAACGATAAGTGAGCTCTAAATGTCCTTTCCGGCAAGCAAAACTATGAACCGCTTAAGTATGCCCAAGGACATTTGCAATGATCCAATTTAAAACGGGAGGAAAAAGATTCGTCAATGTTTTGACGGTGAACGGGACAACTCCACGACAAATATTTGGTGCTTTGAAGAAGGTCGATCCGGAGAATGCTTCAAATATCTGTCACGTACACAATCACCGTCAAAGAACGAAGATGGTTTAAAAAGGTGGTCGTTCCCAAATGCAATGCTTGTTAGCTAAATTAAAATTTCACAGGTACAAGTATTGGGAACGGACGGCCAACGATGGCTCGAACGTGATAACCAATTTTTTTCGCACACCCACTTAGTGTTGATTTACTACGGACCTTCCTACGCTTGCTAATCATAAATAACACATACAAAGTTATAACTTACAGGATGCCTTTGTTCGAAGTAGTCGAGGTAATATCGACCAACAAAATGTTTTGCATTGGTTTCACATTTATGGTGAGAGAAAAACAAGACAACTACAAATGGTCATTGGGAAGCTTGAAAACGGTAATGAAAGAGAATAATTGTGAATTGCCTTGCATTATAATCGATGACCGCGAACTTTCTTTGATGATTAACATAGATACAATATTTCCTAGCACGAGTCACATGCTATGCAAGTGGCATATCAACAAGAATGTTAACGAGAAAACCAAAAAAATGTTTAAAGACAATAAGGTGTTTCACAACTTTTTGGTGGCTTGGAATGACGTCGTTTCATCCACTACCATTGACGTGATGAACAAGAGGTTGTCTAACATGCGTTCGGTGTTCAAAGAGCATGATAAAGCGATCGATTATGTCATAAACTCGTGGATTGCGCTTTATAAGGAGAGGTTCATTCACACTTATACTAACAAAATCATGCATTTTGATAATCACACCTCAAATATGGTGGAAAGCTCGCATGCTACCTTGAAAAAATATACCAGGTTCTGCCGAATAAATTTTGATGGGATTTGGAAGAAAGTACATGGTTTGGCGATGCAACATTCGACCATAAAAAAATCGATGAAGGTTAGCAAGTGTCGTATAATTCACAAATTTCAAGATTTCAGACCTTTCAAATTATTACGGGATACATATTACCTATTGCATTGTCGATAGTATACGATAACTTTATTGATAAAAACAGAGGTGATAAATCTTCATGCGTTAAAGCTAGTTTATAGTATTGGCTCCGTAGTGTGTATCTGTATATATATTAGTAGTAGATAAGACCAATTGTCCTTGTTTAGTAGTTTGGTAAATTTTTAGTTAAGATAGTTGTTTGCTCAAGCGTTCTACATAAACTAGGTAATTAGTCTATAAACTTTTCTGTGTGTTACAAAATGAGAGTTTGGATGATTGGAGAGAATTTCAATTTAAATGTATTTTCTGCTCATTCAACATGAAAGAATCATGTACAGGTTCCATCGATCACTTCTTGTTTCAAATTAAGTTATATGTTTCAATAGTTCTATTTTTATAAGAATACTTCCTTTTGTTCTCAATGAAGTACTTATCCTATGGATTTGATTATTTTGTTACTTTAAAAAAAAAACAAACAATCGTATGATTTTATCTTTTTATCATTAGCCGTTAATCCAATTTATAAAAATATATTATTGTTTTTCTCTATCTTTTCCGATTCAAAGTTAGACCATTTAAAGGACGATTTAGATTTTAACTCAATTTTTATAAATAGCTTTTATTAAATCGGAAAATTTGAAGGTGGACATTCTATTATTAAAAGACAAAAAATAATTTAGATTTATTATTTTGATAAAATCATTCTTTTATAAGGTTTCAGAGTTTTTGGGTTGGATTCAGTTAAAACCGTCAAAATTGATTCTAAATTTATAATTAATTTTAAATTTTTGAAAGAAAATAATAATTTTGACACAATTAATAGAAAATACTTTTAAATATTTATAAAAATTACTATATTCATTTTCGACATATCTAGTTGGAATTAGTTGATTTTTTTCTTATCAAATTGGGAATTGCTACAATAAAAATCATTTTTATTAAGTGATGTCTTTATTTTTTAATTTTAAATATTTATAAAATTCTCTAGAAGGAAAATCAAATTTTTTAAACCCTATTAAATTACAATCAATGCTATTGAATACTCCAAACTACTCCATGAAATTACAAACACAATTTCAATTACCAAATCATATTTCATCTTCTCCAAACTACCAAAAACCTCAAAACTATAACCCTATAAACCCATTTTTTCAAAACCATCAAAACATGATCCAAATAGAGTCGGAACCAGTTCCCCTGCAGACCAGCATGGACGTCGAGGAGGTGCATTGCTTTTCACAGTTTTTTTACAAAATAAGAAGTTTTTCAAAGAGCCAATTTTTTGTCCTATTCGCCATACGTTGGCGTCGAACTAGTGTTCTTCGCCAACAGTAGTGGCGAAGATGACACGAGCCACGACATCCCATGGCATACCATCTTTGCCTACGCCACACGTGTGACGTATAGACTATTGGTTACACCACTAGATGGCGTGAGTCGTGGTCTATGCACCACACCCCTCCCCTGGCGTAATAATTTAACCTAATCCGGAATCCCAGTTTAATTGATTTATCTACTTTATACATTTTGCAAGAGGTTACTCGATGCGAAATTTTGCTTGTTTTGGACTACAATGACCATTTCACCACTTACGACGAGTGTAACTTAGACTCGATGAGCGAGCGGGTCAAAAGTATGGGCACGTCTTTAGGTTTCTCGATTAATATAACATCTAAGGAGCAAGGGAAAAAAGGTATAACACCTAGAGAATATTATCGGTGCAAGCGATCCTATATTTTTAAGTCGGTCGTTAAAGAGTGCAATCGTAAGTGTAAGGTTACCGGTAGCAAAAAAATTAATTGCCCTTTCCATTTGGTAGACAATCCGGTAAAAGGCGACGATAAGTGGGCTCTAAATGTCCTTTCCGGCAAGAAAAACCATGAACCGATTAAGTATGCCCAAGGACATTTGCAATGATCCAAGTTAAAACGGGAGGAAAAAGATTCATCGGTGTTTTGATGGTGAACGGGACAACTCCACGACAAATATTTGGTGTTTTGAAGAAGGCCTATCCGGAGAATGCTGCAAATATCTGTCACGTACACAATCACCGTCAAAAAACGAAGATAGTTGAAAAAGGTGGTCGTTTCCAAATGCAATGCTTGTTAGCGAAATTAAAATTTCACAATTACAAGTATTGGGAACGGACGGCCAACGATGGCTCGAACGTGATAACCAACTTATTTTTCGCACACCCGCTTAGTATTGATTTACTACGGACCTTCCTACGCTTAATAATCATAGATAGCACATACAAAGTTATCAGTGACGGGATGCCTTTGTTCGAAGTAGTCGGGGTAACATCGACCAACAAAATGTTTTGCATTAGTTTCACATTTATGGTGAGATAAAAACAAGACAACTACAAATAGTCATTGGGATGCTTGAAAACGGTAATGGAGGAGAATGATTGTGAATTGTCTTGCGTTATAATAAAGGACTGCGAACTTTCTTTGATGAATAACATAGATACAATATTTCCTAGCACGAGTCACATGTTATGCAAGTGGCATATCAACAAGAATGTTAACGAGAAAACCAATTTTTTTTAAAGACAATAAGGTGTTTCACAACTTTTTGGTGGCTTGGAATGGCGTTGTTTCATCCACTACCGTTGACGTGATGAACAAGAGGTTTGCTAACATGCTTTCGGTGTTCAAAGAGCATGATAAGACGACCAATTATGTCATTCTTTCACACTTATACTAACAAAATCATGCATTTTGATAATCACACCTAAAATATGGTGGAAAGCTCGCATGCTACCTTGAAAATATATATCAGGTTATGCCGAGTAAATTTGATGGGTTTTGGGAGAAATTACATGGTTTGGCGATGCAACATTCGACCATAAAAGAATCGATGGAGCTTAACAAGTGTCGTTTAATTCACAAATTTCAAACCTTTCAAATTATTACGGGGGTACGTATTACCTATTGCATTGTCGATAGTATACGATAACTTTGTTGATAAAAGCGGAGGTGATAAATCTTCATGTGTTTGTATCAATCGTGTGACCCAAATTATACTGTGTACCACAAACTAGAAGCAATCCAAAGAGAAGACGGGAATGTCCTACTCGAATTATAGATGAGCATTGGAAAATACTAGACATCGTTCCCCGAGTTAAACTAAACGGCGAAGAAGAGGTGAAACTTAATTTTAAAAATCTAAATGCTAAATTTGAAGATTTTGATGTTTACGAACAAATCCATTGACTAAAAAAAAATTCAAAGCATTTTGGATCCCTCGACGTCAATCATTTGTGAACCCTTCCAAATGGTTAAAACCCACGATAGAACTTTCGGACGTGTCGGAAGTCGCGGCCGTGGTCGCGGTAAATGAAGCAAAATCCAAAGGGATTATTTAACGAAAATAGATATTTCCCTTCACGAATACGTCGAACAAGATAGGTTGGAGTCTCATCATAGTGCTAAAACTCTAAAAATGGTAACACCCGCCGCAAGTTTGGTAACCCCGATTGGCACTTTCGGTAGCACCGCACGAACAGTCGCCGCACACACTCGTATTAATTCTGGAACAAAACCGCCAAAAATGAAACAAAAACGGGTTGCATGTTAGCTTTAGGAAGTCTGATTGTATCGAATAACATTTTTGTTATACCATTAAACCAATTACTTCGAGGTTTCCCAACGTGTCGGAATCGAGATATTCGAAAGACATACCTCAATTTGTGCGTCCTTTCATAAGCCGAATTACAAAAATTATACCCGATGATAATTGTGGTTTTAGAGCCATCACACATGGTATGGTCGGGTACGAAAGTAGATGACAAATGGTTAGAGAAGTCATGGTTCACGAGCTAAAGACGCGTCGAGAGTTTTATAAATGTGTCAAATATTACGACGATTATAGTAAAGTCGATAAGGAGATACACCGGTTGAGTTATAATAAAGAGAATACACTAATAGAAAATTGGATGTCGTTATCTAGTTGCGGAAACTAGTCGCGACGACATTCAATTATGTTTTCTATTTCCTAGCTCCTAGCGGATGTATGACTCACTTACCGGTGAAAAATGCACCACCGAAGGATGGTTTTATAAAAGAGATCGGTGTCGCATTCGTCAATACAAACCATTTTTCACGTAAGTAAACAATTTTTAATCTTAGATGCATTTCGTTATTTATTATCTAAATGTACACTTACTTTAAATGTCAAATTGTAGATCGATTTGGTTCAAGGTTCACCTTTACGAACTATAGATCCAACGTAGATGCGCACGACTAGAGACGACGCCAATTCTTGGTTGATTCCCTTGTTAAATAGAGTTTGTGTTTTTCATAACTAAAAAATCGCACAATGAAACATTCGGAAGAGTGTGAACAACTCGTAGTGGACTTAACCAAAGAATTCTGATTTTATTTGGGTTATAATTTTATTTTGAAATCGGGATAACTTGTTATTTTGTGGTTTTTGTGTTGTAAACTATTTAAATTATATATTAAAGAATCATTAGACTTTTCGTAGCATTGATCCATGCATTATTAAAATGTATTTTTTTTAAAATGTTATTGAGTCAATTCACCATGTATATGGCGTATGTAACACACCCCATCCAAACTGTTGGCGTTGAGATACATCCCCAAGCCAACGGTATGCATACTTATAGCCCCTGACACCACCGAATGGTGTGTGAGGGGGAAATAATTACACCGCGTGGAGTCAATGACCATAATGGAATTTAAAGTCAGAATCTAAGCCAAGGCTCTAGCCTATTCATGCCACGCCACTGCGGAATGGAGGCACCTTCCACCGTAGGGTGCGGCAATATGCAAGATTTTAAACTATTTTTTATTTTTTATTGTTTAATATTACTATAATTATTATTTTTATTATTGATACTTATATTATTATTATCATGGGTATGCTGAAATGCAACCCAATTTCCCTATAACGAGACCACCAAATTAAAGTTTTTTCACACTTTTATGAGATGACTATTTTCTTGATTTTTTATTTTGTATGTTTCCAAACTTTATTTTGTTTTGATTAATGTTCTACTTGATTCATTTAACACCACTTTTGAAACTTAATGCTAAGAAAAGAAAAGGTAAACATTGCATAAAAAATGTCAGTTCAACACAACAATCAAGGAAACCGTAAACTAACACAACAATCAAGGAAAACGTAAACTAAAACAACAACTAAGGAAAAAATTTGAAATAGCTCTAACTGAGCGAAGTTTATTTGTCTAGCCCGTCCCATTTCATCAACTTCATTTCTTCTTTCTCAATCTGGTAGTCCATCGCAGCAACACACATTTCCTCTTCCTTGATGGTAGATTTGTCGGAATGGACATGATCCAGTTGATTCTCCATTAAAGTATCCGTGAGTTGACAGTTGAACAACTTAAACGCAACATTTCATTCCAAGTCGTTGAGGTTGGAAACTATGTGTACACAAATTTCACTAAAACGGACCACCTAGTTTTAACTCATCCAAATGCCTTTGAAATCTTAGGGGGTTGGAGGCCATCTCTGCCTTATAAGAAATACACCTGGCATAGTATTGTCTCACAATAGGTTTTACCTACTTCGATTGATGTTTTCATCAAATATTCATCTCTCATCTCACTCCAAAAAGACAATTTTTGAGTGTCAATTTTGAGTATTTCAGATTGTGTTGCTACAAGAGGAGCCAATCAATTTATTGACCATTTTGTCTTTAGATAACGTGATCCAAGTATACTAAATCTCTAATTGGCACGTTCAAGGTGTGGATAATGTAATCCCGTAACCCAATCATTTTGTGGCCAAGTTTCCTCAATACCTACTCCGGATAGTATGCTTGTGAGTGCTCTACACCAGAAATGATATCATAAAACCATGCTATATTCTCGAACAAAAAATGATCGGGTATCGCACGATAATGATCAAATAGTACATGCAATATAAACCAATACGAACGCGAACACATATAAATGTCACTCAACCCAACCAACACAACACACAACAATTATAAAACTATAAATATATTTTATATTATTCAATTATCGCAATAGGTTAAACTATAAACAATTTTATCTTATTCAATAATAAAACTTGCATCTATCTCATGCAGGTTGTTGAGAGTGATCCGAAGGTTCAACTTTGTCCAGGAGTCTGTAAATAGTTGTACATGTATCCCATCTCGCCATAGTGGGTTGGTGCTCCGTATAAGTGGAACGAGTAACAAGGCGGAGCATAACAAAATGATCACATATCCACGAGTTCAGAAAACTAATACATGCAACCATAGTCCTTGTCTCGTGAAGCGATGCATCACCAAGATGGTGATACAAGTAAGCAAGCACAACTGTACCCCATGCGTAATATGAGACACATTTCTCCTTCAAATCGCGCAATGAAAACAAACACTTGAAAAATGAGCGTACATGTAACTCTTGTCAGGGAATAGAACGGTGCCGAACATGTGTAATATATAGGCACGTCTAGACGCATGTACCATACAGTCAGTGAGATCAGGGCAGTCGTCACGAAACTGTGGCCTACTAAACCATGTTCGTTGTCATCCGCAACGCAGACCGATGCCCTTGTATTTCTCAACCTCCTTCACGAACAATACCTTGCTCATCCCAAGAAGTTCAGCGCCCTCATGCATGGCCAATAACTTTTCAGATATAACTAGTAAAACAACAAGCTGACCCTCAACTACGAGTCCAAAATAGTGTGCACGTCATCGAGTGTGATCGTCATCTCACCGAATGAAAAATGGAAACTATTTATTTCTGTATGCCACCGCTCAAAAAATACCTCCATTATGTTGGAATGCACGTGCATGCACGAGAACGACTCGATAAATCTATCAAAATGTGTGTCATCAAGTACGGCGTGCACCTTACTCTGGGAGGCTAAACTCCAACCTTTATGGCTGGGATAATGGGTGTATAGCCACATCTCGCGCTCCTGAAAATATTTGTTCTCAATATTAGTATATATTAAATAAGTAGCAAACTAAAATATCAACTACAAATGTAAATATTACCTCTATCTGCCAAAGGTAGTAGGCAACGTGAGAGGTGAACGTCTCGCCGAATAGCGAAGGTAGTCTGGAAGGAAAAAAGATCTAGGATGGCCTCTAAGTGGGAGAAGTGTGCGTCGCCCACGGGAAGTGAAACTGGATCGGGAAGCATGCGGTCCCGAAACTATCGGTAGCTTTTGTATCAGAACTGTTGAATTGGCTATTAAATCGCGTTGCCTATTTGTCCGTACTTTTGCCCACTTCTTCAGTCTCTTCGTTCGAGAGCCATTAGCGGCCCCGGAAGCGTCAGCGGGATCCATAACCTGAAATAAAAATATACAAAATGTCAAGGCTTGTTTTAAAATACCAAATGTCCATCGTGAAGTTTTTTTCATTAAAAAATAACATAAACACGTAATATCAAGACCAACCAACAAAAGTAAACCGATCATGGGATACTCCCGATTGCGTACACACATGAAACCACGCCATGGTGTTGGGTGACCATGTCATTAGTATCGTATGATGTGGGGAAAGTCACCCAAGCCACACGTATGGCGTGAGTGCCTTTGTTTTCTTCACTTATCGAAGGAAGCGTTGTGTTCAAGGCAAATATATAACAAAGAACACAAACCCATAAACGATAACCTGCGGAAACAAACCCACAAACACCGAAACCAAAACCCTCAATTAACCATATTCGAAACCCTAAACGCAAACGAACTAAGAACCTAACATGTACAGTGGATTATAGGGTCGAAAGTGCTCCTCGATGAGTTAGGGTCGACTGCGCTCGTGGGTAGACAGCCGAAACTCGTGTTGCTCGTGAATCATCGGTAGATTGGATGTCGGGCGCTGTGGGTGGTGGGTAGCCGGTGGTTGCGTCGTCGTTTTCATGGGGTTGGGGTAGAAAACACGGGCGTGGTCGCGTGTTGCTGCTAAAATAGAAAGATGGGGTAGAGAGAGATAGGTTTAGTTAGGTTTAATTAAATTAAATGTAATAAATTAATGGGAGACTCCTGTATAAGTACCAATATTAGTTCAAAATTAGCATCTGATACCAAATAATATGATTATCCAAATTTGGTACCAAGTATAATCCAATATACTATAATACCATTCTTTCTAATATAATCCAGTAACTTCTAACAAAAAATATTTTTTAAAAAAATTTATATCTTTTGATTTATAATTCAAAAAATAAAACGAAAACCACAGTTGTGTTTATATTTACAAGACGAATCAAACAAGTGGTCTATTTGATATATTTTGGAGAAAAAATTAAACTGTTAAAAAATTCGATTAATATTGTTAAAAGATTATAACTGTTAATTAACAGTTTTAATTGTTTTAATACTGTTAATTAACATTTTTAATATTGTTAAAACTGCTAATTAGGCGTTTTAATTCATTTAATACTGTAATTTTGTTAAAATTGCTAATTAGCAGTTTTAATTAATTTAATACTGTTAATTAGCAGTTTTAATTTTTATAACTATGTTATATGTTGGTTGATGAGTGCTCTTAGAATTCACAGTTTCTACCAATTCGGTTTACTTTTTCAATCCTCTTTGTTTTCTTTTTTCTTCGTACAAAAAATCACCCAATTTTTTTTTAATCTCTAATAGGGATCAAGATCTTGGAAGCCTACATTTCATTTAGAACATGTACAGTCTCTCCGCCTATATCAGTCACATCACCATAAGATCATGATCTCATGCTCATTTGGTTAGGATTGTAATCTCTTTGTTTATCCCTTAAAGTAAAGACAATTATAAATTTAAAAACAATTGTGATGAATTTTGAATTGCACTATGTTGCTTGGCATTCTGAGACAATTTTGTACAGTCGATCTGGTGGAGAACCATATTTCTTACATGCTTTAAAAGCCGTATCCATAGGTCAATCTCCAACCAGTTTAAAAGCAGTTTTTAATATTGATAAGGTGTCTTTTGCACTTACTAGCGAGCTTCTGGAAGTCAGTGATGTAAGTTTGGAGGCCGCTCTCTCAGTTAACGCCACATCGTTAACTTCTAGTTCTTGACGCGATTCTGCTTGAACTGGTCAGTCACCGGATATAATCCGCGGAAGGTATCTCACTAACTTCATCTAATTTTCTAACAGGTGGAGGTGCGGGTGGTGGAAGCGAAAAAACACTAAACTATTTGGGCTTCAGCGAAATAGGCGAAGAAGAAAAAAAACAGGGTATTTTAGGGATTTTAAAAGTAATCGATATCAGAACGTAATAATTAATATAATTTGATCAAATTTGGATTACAATCTTATTTTGGTACTTATAAGGAAATAACCCTAAATTAATTTTAGTTTACTAATATAATTTAAGTTAGTGATTGAGTTTTAGTTTAATTTATTATTAATTTAATTTAGGTTATTAAATTTTAATTTTTAGGTTATTTTTAGAGAAAAGTAAGAGAAAATGTTTAATTTTTTCCGAAATCATGGTAACTTGGTGAAGTAATTTCTTATATTTATAAAATTTATGCATGGTAAAATTACCAATTGAGTAATTTTGAAAATAAGAAAGAAAACTTCATGAAGTAAAAACGATTTTTTAACAATTCCTTATTTGATTAGGACTAACTCCCTATGAGTTTTGATCAATTTAAAATTCAGATACCTAAGTAAGCATATACCATTAGGAGAATAAAAAATTCCCACATTTTATATACTCAAACATGTAGTTCGGGCATTAAATTACAATATTTTCTGATAAAATGAAATTAAACAGCAAAAAAATCAAATTCTTGTAGTTTTAAGATATATCTTGAATATGCGTTTTTAGCATAAACAAAAATTAATCAAAATTAAAAAAAAACATCAAAATTAGAATATGAATAAGAGTACTTAAAAGTGTTGTAAAAAAATTTAAACTTTTGAAATTTTGAAATGAAAAAAATTGGTAAAGATTTTACAATTTGATTTTATAAGTCTTTTCTAGACCTTGGTAAAATATTCGTTTACTATAAGATAAATAAAAAATTATCAAAAATTTAAGATATGAGAAATTTAACACGAAGCATGAGAGAGTCGACTATAAGTTATCCTAAAAACATGAGTTGAGAAATAAAATAATTACAAATACCTACGATAATTGTTTTGTATTCATTGGAAAAAAAATAAAAATTAGAGTTTTGATCGATTAGTTATTTTTACAAAACTAAAATAATTTTGAGTTATTTATTCTCATTAGTAAATTAGCAATAATTTTATTAATTACAATCGTTTGTAATAACTACAACAACTATCAAACTAGAACTTGAGTTCATATGAATTTTCAATTCTATAATTAAGGACTTCAAAATTATGTGAGATATAGATATTTAATGGTTAAATGTATAGATCCTGACAAGTTCACCGTGATTTATAAAAAAATCACTAAAGAAAAAATAATCAAATTTAGGACGAGATTATGTTAGAAATACATATTGTGATTGTCACCACTTTTATTATTCCTCTTGCATGCCTATTCTAATGCTTTTTCCAGGATCACTGCAAACACTTTTCCAGTTACCTTTACTAATATTAGTAGTAATATGTCTCTAGATGTGCGTAGTTTATTTTCCTTGTCTCATCATGTGTTTGTTTTTCATAGTTACGAGATTCATATGACTCAATGCGTTAATTTACCTTATTAGTTAGATCTTCCTTGAGAGTCATCTTTGTAAATATTTTATTAGATCAGATTCTTGAGATTATTTCTCGTTTTGCTGCAGTATCCATTCATATGATTCTTCATGTCCATATTTTATCTCTCGAAACGACACAAAGACATATGAGCTTGGATTTTGAAGTAAGCTAACACATACAACATTGTATTTTTCTCTGTTTTATTATTGATTATACCAAATTTAACTATGTATTTTATCTCAGGTTATCCTGAATGGATTGATTATTTTTCATCAATCCAATATTAATTCTTTAACTCATATAACCGGCCTTCAGGCTCTTTTTGAAGGAGCTTTGGAGCCAGATGAAGAAGTGCTATTATTAGAGATGTTTTGGAAAAGATGACTAGATTCAAATAACAGTTAAAGAGTGAACTTGAACCTACTCGTGAGGGGAAGAGGTTACTGGTAGAGGTATTAAAATTTAATATTTTCTTATTCGTGAGTTACGTAGTGCATTACCCTATACTCATGATGATTTATCTAAAATATATATTTCATCTTATGTTTTTGAAAAGGTGGTTTGAGTTGACGTTTTGGAGGATTGTAAAAATAAAATTACTGATTCAGAACCCTCTTGTGATTCCGTAAAAGAAAATTGGTCTTTAAATTGATAAGTAGCTTATAAATACAAAAACAATTTCTAATTCTATAAGATCAAAACTTCAAGGGAAATTAAATTCTTTGTTGTCCAAGTATCGACTCACTCATAAGTGTTTTAAGAAGATGATTATTTTTTCTCAGAAAATGGCTAGAATCACCCAATATCATATGGTTCTTAGTTTTCATTCGAAGTCCATTGATCTTGACTTATGTAATATTTGGTTTTATGTTCTTAAGCTGTGAGGTATTTGGGTTTGAATTTTGATTATGATGAAGAAATATTTGGGGAGGGTAATAGTTTTTAGACCACCGGTTTCGAAGCAGAAAGTATGGTGAAAACTAATGTTCCAACTGATTAAGTTGTTCCTATCAAGAATATTAATCTTATAAAAAATGAAGTATAATGTATAATTTGTTATATACCTTTGGAAGCGGGTTGTTGTATGTTTTTGTAATAATTATTTGATTTTTATGAGTACTTTTTTTCCCATGTGAACGAGCCTCTTTGTCCGGGTCATATCTTGCATTTTTTATTTTTTCTATTGACATACCAATTTTAATAGGCTGAGAATTGTCTTTGAAAACAATTACGTTATTTACTTTGTCATTTCTAGAATTTTCCAAGTATGGCCAGGGCGCATGAATCCAATGTAGGATTTTTATTTTTATTTTAAGAAAATATAGCTTATGTTTCCGAGGATGGACTCTTGGTCATCCATAATTTTTAATTTTATTATTTTTCCTTATCTGAATTGATGATGATTTATATCATCCGAGGCAGATTAATTCTTTGTTTTTAGGAATCTGGTTATTCTAACTAAAGCATTTTTTCTTAAGTTATTTTATTGATATACTTTTTATATGTCATATTCTTTCTGAAGGACGTGTTCCTTTCAGAGTATTGTGTTTTAGAATATTTAGCTCAACAAAGAATCTTTTTGCTTGACCAGTTTTTTATATTTCTCAACATACATTCTATACTTTTGTGTTTTCCAAATATTATTTAGCCTCAGCATATAATTTTATAGTATTTATCATGAAAAAGTTCTATTGATGTTGAATACCTCATTGAAGCCTTCTTGCGCTACGGATAGAGAAAAACCTATTTTCATTAAATACACTATGAGTAGTAGTAAGCTACAAGAATTTTAGTTAGTACGAAAAAAGGTGTTGAATTGGATGTCCCATATTATCCAGCACTATATGGATCTCTGGCTTTTATTTTTTGCTTCGATTGTAAGGAATTCTTCCAAATTTGGCAAATTTTTCCCCATTTTTGGATGTTGGAAAAAGTTTCTTAACACTTTGACTTCTAGTTCATATTTCTTTTAATGAAGTTTGGAATTATATATGTTCCCCCATTTGTGTCTTATAGTGTTATTATATAAGATGCAGTTTGACCCTTAGGTCTAATGTTGCTATTCTATCTGGTCATTATTTTTCTTCATATGTTTTTATCCTTCGAGTTGACATTCATATATTTGTTGCCATTACTACCTCCATTCCATATATTTTAGTGAATGGTGTTTTCTTTTGTGGAAATTTTAGATGTTATTTGGTATGACCATAAAACTCTTTGTCGATGATCATACCAAGCTTCTACTTTTCCTTCCAATATTTTTTATACCCTAAATTATTTTTCTGTTGGTCACTTTGACTTTCCTATTGTCTTGAGAATATAATGGAGAGCATAATATTTGTTGTATTTCATTTTCTTTGCATAACTTTATGATACTATCATGTTGGAACTCTGATCCTATGTTAGTAGTGACAACTCTCTGGGATCCCGTACCTGTAACATATACTTACTTTTTAAAAATGTAATTACCTCTGCTACCGTGATATTCTACATTGCTACTGCTTCTATCCATTTTGAGAAGTAGTCAACGACAATTATTCGATACTTCTTTCCTCACGCGGCCATCAAGAATGGTCCCACAATTTCCATACCCCATCTCTCAGATATGATTGCCTATATTATATTTTCCAACCGTGTTGTTGGGATTTATATGGAATTTGAGAATCTTTAACATGTATGGCATGCTATTACTTTTTGCTTCGCATCTTTTATTATTGTTGATCAATAATAACCTTGGAACAATAGTCTTTTGTACAATACCTTGTAACTGTAGTGAGTGATGCATTCTCTCTCATATAATTCTTCCATTACACAGTTTGCTTCATCTGTATTATTCTTCTTCTCTTCTGCCTTACAGTAAAAATTCTTTCATCAAGTACTTTTTTTTATTACCGATCACCAATATTATTCTTCTTCTCATTCGGTTACCATAGTTCCTTTGGATGTGAAGCTCGAAAATAAGCGATTTGGTAGTCTGATGGAGGGTTTTTTCTTGTAGTATTACTCCTAGTACTGAAGATTCACATGTCGAAGAAGAAAATCCATCACTTGTTGCATTAAATACCTTTGGGACTTGTTTGAGTTCGACATGTTCGAATTAAAATTATAAACTTTGCATCTCATTTAACTACTGCATTATGTTCTCTCTTTTTTGCCTCATCCTGTCATATTATTTAAATAACTACTAACTGAGAATCAATTAATAGTTATACATTTTTTGCTCCGTATATTTATCATTTGTGAAATCTTGTAATAGTAACTTCGTATTCTATCTTATTATTGGGTGTTGGAAATATGAACCGTATAAATTGGTTTGGAATATCTCCAAGTGTATTCTGACTCATAATTCAATATAATAGGCTTCTCGGATTAGAATTCTGTTACGAATTTAGCTAATATATGTACCTTTATTGCAGTTTTAAGCTCTAACTTTGTATCGTAATCTTCTAACTCTGCCGACCATTTTATCAATATTTATGAGACATCGAGATTTTATAATATATTTATTATGGGGAAGAAGGTTCTAAAAATTATAGAATGTGCTTGGAAATATGATCTTATCTTTCTAGTTGATACTACCAATACTAAAGCTATTTTTGTAGTTGTAAGTATCTAGTTTCCGCTCGTAGTAAAATATTTACTTACATATTATACGACTTTAGACTTTATTGCTTCCTCCCTTATAAGTATTGCACTGACTGTCTCGTCTCATGCTGGAGTTCATTGGAATTATCGTGCTCCTTTAGCACTTGGAAGAATGGTTGACACTTGTCTGAGGATTTGGATAAGAACTTGTTAGATTGTACTAGTCTTCTAGTTCCATTTTGTATTTCATTTATATTCCTTTGAGCCTTTATTGCTGAAAGGCTAGAAAGTTGCATTGGATATCTTTATTAATATTTTTCTCACAATGTGTCATAAAAAATTTATTTACCGAACATCGAATGTGCATTTTTCTGGATTAATTTTAGATTTATACACATGAGGTTGACGAACGTCTCGACCATGTCTGCTAGATAGCCTTCTTCATGTAGGTTTGTTAATGACATGTCTTCAAGGCTTGTATGTTTCAAGCTATCATATTTATGAAGATCTTGTTTACCAACCTTTATTAGGTTGCTCCATCATTTTCCAATCCATAGGGCATTAATTGTAGCAAGGTAGCCATCTTTCAGTAATGAACAACATGTTTTCATGATCTCCTTCTTTCAATTATATGTTATTATATCTTGCAAATGCATCAATAAAGGATAATATTTTGTTTATTGATGTTGCATCTAAGGACTGATCAATTCTTGAAAGGAAAATGGGGCATTCATACATATATTTTTAAGTTCGTAAGGCCAACGGACATTCTCCACTTTCCATTTTTCATTTTTACTAAAACAAGATTAGTTGTCCATATTGGGTAATATGACTCTCATATGTATCCTACAATTGTCAGTCTGTCTATCTCGACTATGATTACATCTGAATTTTATTGAGAATAAGATCTTCATTTTTATATTACGAGGAGAAAACTATTACTGGAATTCAATTAATGACATATGAATTAGTGTGAAACTCTTGTTAGGTCAAGTGTACTTCACACAAACATATATAAACTATTTTCTCAAATATTTAAAATTTTGTACCCAAGATAAATTGGTAAATTTATGCCGATCTTTGGAATTTTTCATTGTTCAATGATTACTAATTCTGATTTCCCCCAACCGCACCAACCGAGGGTATTCTCCATGGATTATCTATCTCCTTCGAGAAAGCCCTTTGACTTTCAGGTTACTACGCTTCGCGAGTTATGATAGTCGTGTAACATTCCTAGATGTTTTCTGGTTTCCTCTTATCAAGTCGACTTTACAGTTTACAAAATATCTTAAACATGACATGATGGAATGCATTTGATTGAGCCATAGTCGACCCAATATTATTTTATATGAGGATGGTGAATTTATTATCATGAAAAGATGTTGTTCTTTTTAAAAAAATTCTCGTTTCCAGAGAGCCACATGTAAAGTTAATTCTCCTAACGCAGATATATTTTTACTTGCAAAAATTGTTAGTAATATTTAACTTCATATCAACATACATATTATTCTTTAATATGTAGCTTTGTATAAAATATTTGTCGAACTGCCAGTGTTGATATTCACTTTCTTACTCATTACATTTGTCAGCTTTACTATTATTATTAATACATCATTATGGGGGAGATGTCACTCTCGTTAACTCATCGTTAGTGGAGAATATGTCCCATTATGGGTTTTTGTACAAGTGTGAGGGTGTTTTCCATCTACATGTTACTTCAATTTCATCAGCATACCTTTCCATTTATCTTTTTGTAATTCTAGAGTATATGTAGGCCCTGACAATCACTCTAAATGTTTGTCTTTTTAGATATGGGTCTTTATCATTTTTCTCTTATGGCTCGACTATTTTAATTGTGTTTGTATCAAATGCTCGTTAAATTGCATCCATGAGTGAGGCTTATTGTGCAATATCACCTGAACCATATCCTACTTTTTAATTTATTTATATTTATAACGAAGTTGTCTAGTTTTCTGTTATCTGTACATATTTGGTCTTGCAAAAATCCAACAACTCTTAATAAAATTATATGTGTCGCTACGAGACAATAAATTTGTAAAACTAAATTCTTTCATTTTTTCATTATCTCATCGGGTAAGGTTTCTTTTTGGAACCCTTGCACGAACGGTGCTACAACCACTAGGTCATAACAATCTTGTAGATGTGATTTTGTTTTGACGAATCGAATAGTGCATTATTTTAAGCTTTTATTAGTCATCTACTTGGAATGTAATATGAAATACTCATCCCATTTTATTATATTATATCCCACAAAGTGCTTTATAAATGTTTTATCAAGTATGCTGTAATTTTTTATGCATCCTTTTAAGATATTACTATATCATTTCATTGTACTTCCCACAAGGGTCATAGTAAAAGCTTGACACTTTATCACATCATCAGTTTCATTTTTTTAGTATTTCACTATGGAACTTTCGTTTTTGGTATTCCAAATCTCATTTCTCATAATAATTATTCATTTTTTGTTATCATAATACGAAGACATTATGTGGTATAAAACTTTTGGGGCCAGCGGGGACTGCTTGTCCAGATGAGGTTTTCATAATAGTCATGGAAATATTATGTAAATGTGTACTTTTGTTAGGGCCTAGTCCCTTTGGGTTTTCAGCATTCGAGTTTGTGTTTTGCTTAGATGTGGACGACTGATAGCCTATATGCATGTTGACATACTTGGGAGGTGATCTCTTATAAGAATTTTCTTTCTCTTTATAAAATTATTTTTCCAGTTTGTTACCCATTATTTCAGGAATAAATTCATTTATTGTTTTCTAATCTATTATCATTAGTGTATGTATAACAGATTTAACTTTGGGAACTTGCACCAATAATCATTTCTATAATAACATAGAGTTGTTAGCTTGTTTCTTCCTTACCCGTTGAGCCAAATTCTTGATTTCAATAAGAGGCATTGTGAGGTTCTTTTTGGCGACTGAGACCTCAGTTTATCCGTTTTAATTTTTTATTGATACTCATTTTTCGTTGGTAATTGTGAATTCAATTATTACTTAGTTATTAATCCTTCCAATAATATGTTCGTATGAAATTGTCTGTCAATGAAATATTCGTATGAAGTACTTTTAGAGAGATAAACGAAGTGAATAGAGAGAGAAAGATATATAAGCAATAAATGTAGTAATCATTGACTAATCATTTGACCTTTTCACAAAAAGGGAACGTCCTTTATATAATAAATGAGGTAAACTATGAAATTATATATTTACCATTATTTAAGTGGATCTTTCATCCTACTCTTCTACTTTTCATAAACAAGTTTACTAGTTATTACATTTGACCCTTCAGTCCTTATGTATGCCTTAGATTAGTCCTTTGCAATTAATTACACGAATTTGACCCTTGTATTTATTATATCAAAGCTTATTCATCACCATATTTTCCTTTCCTTATCAGATAGATCATTCCTTCACTGGAATACAACATCTATTTCGTTTGGATTTTTTGATAGTTACGATTCCAATGGGAACAAAATTCTAGTTTTACATGGACGCTACTAATTGATGTCGGTACTTTTGAGTCATTATGTTTAACCGAAACGTAAATTGGACTTTGAATGAAGTGAGAAATAATGAGAATGGGGATGATTGCAATGAATAAAAACACAAGTATAATAGAAAGAAACGTTATCTTATTAATGATTGTTAGACTTTTATTGATAGGTCTTGTGTTACAATAAATATTGTTAGGGTGACGACCAAAGTCCCACATCCCCTATCGGTTAAACATGTGAATGATTAGTGGTATATAAGTAAGAACATATCTCAACTAGTATGAGACCTTTTGGTAGTGGACCAAATGCAAAGCCGTGAGGGCCTTCGGGTGCCAAAGCGGACAATATCATACTAGTGTTGAGATCGGGTCGTTCTTACTTATATACGGAGGTGGAATATGTGGACCGAACACGCATATTCCCAACACGTGGTATCAGAGCCAGACCCAAACGGAACGCGATGGTGGTATAATTCTTGGAGGTCGACCATGATGAACTAGTAGCCATGCTCAAGGTCATCTGCTCTAGAGATCCTAGTTCGGAGTGCTTGTGGCTCATCAAGCAGTGTGGCTTGATTGGAGTGGTGCTAAAGAATAAGACAGAGTGGTCTAATAGGAGGTGAGCAGTAACATTCGTAGTGCCTCTATAGTCAGGTAGTCTTCCAACCTGATAAGAGTGGGCGGATGAAAGTCAATTGAGAGGAGGCTAAGGTGGTGCTTTGTTCGAGAGGAGGAATTAAAGACCCTTCTTATACCACGTGTTAGGAATATGAGGGTCCGGTCCGCATATTCCGCCTCCGTATATAAGTAAGAACACAACCGATCTCGATTCGACCATTTCTCCTACTTCCTTCTGACTGTCTATCGAAGCAAACTCATTAAAAGTAACGTCCCTACTGATGAGAAAACCTGGAGACTTTGGAGAGGTACACCATAACCTATATCTCTTCACTCCAGTAGCATATCCTAGAAATATGCACCTTTTTGCCCTCGTCTCAAACTTACCATCTCTCACATGAGCATACGCAGGACAACCGAACACCCTTAAATGTTCATAATCAGCCGACGACCTAGACCAAATCTCAAAAGGAGTTTTATAATCAATAGCCATTGATGGAGACCGATTCACCAAGTAACACGCTGTATTGATAGCTTCAGCCCAAAAAATCCTTTCCCACACCGGAATGCGAGAGCATACTTTGTGCCTTATCACAAAGCGTTCTGTTCATTCTTTCTGCGACTCCATTCCGGTTGTGGTGTTCTAGAACAAGTGTGATGACGCATTATTCCCTCAGCTTCGCAGAACTCGTTGAACTTACGACTGCAATATTCTAACCCATTATTTGTCTTAAGACGTTTGATTTTTCTTCCTGTTTGCTTCTCAATCATCGTCTTCTATTTGAAAAAGGTTGAATATGCCTCATCTTTCGTTTTCAGAAAGTAAACCCACGCCATCCTTGAATAATCATCAATCAAACTCATGTAGTATCTGGCTCTGCTCTTGGATGGAATTATGTTTGGACCCCAAATATTTGAGTGAATGTAGTCCACTGTCCCTTTAGTCTTTCTTACAACCAATTTGCTGAATTTGACTCTAGTTTGTTTACCAAACACACATTGCTCACAAAATTCCAATGATTCTACTTTATACCATTTCAACAAATCTCTCTTTCCCAAAACAGTCAATCCTCTGTCACTCATATAACTAAGACACCAATGCCACAACTTATTTTGATCATGTCTACTTTTGCTATTACTCCCTGATGATGCTACTGCAGCATCGCCCATAACAACACTCCCCTGGAGAATGTAAAAACCCTTCTGCAAACTGCCTTTCATGCATACCATTGAGCCTTTTGTCACTTTGATTACACCATCTTCTGCATGGTACTTGTAACCACGAGAGTCTAGAGTCCCAAGAGAAATTAGGTTTCTCTTTAACCCAGGAACATGCCAGCACGTCAAGATTCTAGCAACTCCGTCAAACATTCTGATTCTGACGTTACGAATACCACCAACAGTCAACGAATGATTGTTCCCTAAATAGACAGTTCCCTGCATTGGCTTGTATGTATCAAACACTGCTTGAACTGACACATGTGATATGTAGCGCCAGTATCGAGTACCCAAGAGTTTTACCCAAAGTCTGAACTCATGGACAATACATCTCCTCTACCACTGTTTTCACTATCGTCAGAATCGTTCACACCTTCAATAATGTTTACTGCATTTTCCTTTTGATTTCCCTTCTTACCATTTAATTTCGGACAATCTCTCCTACAATGACCTTGCTCACTGCATTTATAACAGTTTGAGTGCTTTACCTTTGACTTGGACTTCTAATTCTTCCTTCTTATAGAACTCTTTTTACTTCTAGATCTTCCCATAGTCATAAGACCTTCCCCTTCAGCTTGATTGTCTGGCTGCAACTGTCTCATCTCCTTTTATTCTAGTGCCACTTTGACATCTGCTGGCGATAACTTATCCTTACCATACATAATGGTATCTACGAAGTTTTCATAGGGACCTGGTAACGATCTCAATACAAACAAAGCTTGATCCTCATCCTCAATATTGATATCTATGTTCTCCAAGTCCATTATAATTGATTTGAAATTATCTAAGTGCTCTGTTATGGACATACCTTCTTTCAATCTGAAATCATACAAACGCTTCTTCAAGTATAATCCGTTTACTACTGATTTCTCTGAGTAAAGATCTCCTAGCTTTTTCCATGCGCAGACAACACTCTTCTCACCACTAATCTCGCGAAGCACATTGTCTTTCACACTCATTAAAATCCAGCACAAAGCCCTTTATTGAAGATCTTGTTTCTCCTCTTCTTTCATCTCTTCTGGTAACTTATTCTCCACAACCAGTACCAATGAATATTTCAATTTAATCTTCCACAACGCAAAGTTGGCTCCCCCATCAAATTTTTCAATCATGTATTTTGTTGCTGTAGATGCCATTGTGAAACCCTAATTGCAAAAGCCCTAATTTTACCACGTGGCTCTGATACCAATTTTGTTATTTAATTACTTATGCAATTATCACAAAATGGCTCAAGCATAGAATATATGCGAATGAAAGATTTAAATGAACACATGATTTAACGTGGTTCGAAAATTGTCTATGTCCGCGGGCGGCGCCAGAGAAAAGAGTTTCACTATGATAGAAAAGGTTACAGATTTCAGATTGTGTTTTGTGTCGCCCTAGTAATCTATTTAAAGGGAATTAATAGACTTACTAGACAATGGGCCTAATGGGCTCATACTACAAGATTGACAATGATACTATCACAACACTTATTTGTAGTGCCAAACACATTACAATGTCAAGGCACAATATCACTATCACAGACACAAAATTGTACTACTGGACTCAGTACACTGTCAAGGCACTATTCGACTCATTCATAATAAATATCATCTATATATTAGAGGATAATGACTTAATATTTATAACTACTTAGATTTATAATTGAGTGTATCTTTGACTAATTTACTTATATATTTGTACATCTAGATAAGTTGATGGGCCGATAAGTTTGGGCTTGACTAATTACACCTTTATCAATGGTAACTTTGAATATATATATATATATATATATATATATATATATATATATATATATATAACTAAATTAACTTGAAAATCACTTATATTTTTGAATATTTCTCTTATGTTTTTTATAAATAAAATATATAATTAAGGGCATTCTACCAATAATCACCTAATATCAAACATATTACCAATAACAAATCAAGGTTTGATAAAGTATGAATAACCATATGATAATAAGTTAGTATTTACAAATAACTAGATGGTAGTCTAAAATACCCTTAATCATTTTTCTCTCTTGTGTTTTTGTGTTTTTTAAATGTCACATCTTTCAAACCATATCCCCAAATATCGAACATATCATTGGTTTTGTTTTTAAGATAAAAAAACTAGATCCATGAATAATATATTTTTATTCTTTTAGTTGCAAAATTATGTATAGATTAGTTGGAAAAAACTATTGTTTAGTTACGAAATTACGTCTAATTTGGTTGCAAAAAACAACTGGTTTTCAGATGTGCATATACATGTAAATATGTTGTAACAATAAGAATAAAATAGTTGTAGAAATATATATGTAAAATATTTTAAAAAGATAGAGTTGCGGAATTATGTGTAAATGTGATGCGGAAATAAATAGAAAATAGTTGTTAAAATATGACTTTGGTTGCTATATAAGTGTGATTGTATGAAAAAAATAAAATACAAACTTATTTTTTGTAAAAAATAAGTCTTAATTAGATGTGAGACAACTAACATTTGTATAGTTATGAAAATATGTGTATTTGTATAACGAGAAAACGTTTTTAAATAAGTTGCATAATTATGTGCAATTTGGTTGCGAAATAAGTCTGGAAAAAAAATTGGTGTTCAGTTACGAAATTACGTGTCATTTGGTTACAGAAAAAGCAACTATTGTTTAGTTTTAAAATTTAGATCATTTTGGTTGTAAATTTGGCCTTGAAACACAGAATCTCCAAACATATCACTCAAGTATTTCGTTTTGTTCGTCTTTAAAAAATTAAAATATATGTGATTTTATTTTTTTTAAATTATGATTTAAAATATATAGCATTTTGAAGGTTAAAGATAACCAATGCTTGAAGATGTTTGTATTTTCAAGTGTATTATTGGAAAAAAAATATGATGCAACTAGTTTTTTTGTAAACTTTAAAATCCACGTGGTTATCGATAATTTGAAATTTACCCGAATGATTATCGGTAATTTACTCTTAATTTAAATAATCATAAAAAATCAAACTTATTTACCAATAACCACCCAAGGTTTGATAGAGTAAGGATAACCACCTAGTGATAAATGAGTATTTATGGATAACCATCTGGTGGTCTGAAATATCTCCAACCATTTTCTCTCTCATCTTTTTTTTTATCTTTTTAAAATATCATATCTTTCAAACTATAGCTCCAAAATACCATTCATTTTGTTTTTAACACAAACAACTAAATCAATGAAATATTTTTATTATTTTTTGTTGTATAATTACGTGTAACTTAGTTATAAAATAAGTATGGAAAAAACAACTGTGTTCCAGTTGTGAAATTACACATACTTTGGTTGCGAAAAATAAATATATTTCAGTTGCAGAATTACGTGTAATTTAGTTGATAAAAAATTGTATTTCAATTGCGAAATTTTATGCAACTATGTTGCAAAATATAAGAAAAAAATAGTTGAAAAAAATAGTTGAAAAAATAGAATTTTGGTTGCCGAATAAGTCTGATTGTGTGAAAAAAATACAAACTTGTTTTTTAAAATAAATGTTTATTGGATGCGAAACAACTAACTTTTTTGTAATTGTGATAATATGTGCATTTTTATGTTGAAAAAACTTTTTAAAATATTGGATTGTGTTCGAGTTGCGAAAATACGTGGAATTTTGTTGCAAAATAAGTATAGAAAAAACAAATGTGTTCAAGTTGTATACTACGTGTAATTTGGTTACTAAAAAACAATTGCATTCCAGTTGCAGAATTGCGTGTAATTTAGTTGTGAAACTAAGAGATGAGAAATTCTAAAAAAATATCACTCAAGGATATTTTTATTTTTGTATTTAAAATTAAGAATATATGTGTGTGTGTGTGTGTGTGTGTTTGAGTTAGAGTTTGAAAAATATGAAGTTTTGAAGGTTAAAAATAATTAATTGTTTAAGGTTATACATGTTTATATGTTAATTGGTTTTCTTGGAAGAATTTATGGTGGAGGTGGTTTTTAGTTAAGTTCAAATTGGAGGTCATTATCGGTAATTTAATTTCTACCCATGTACTTATAAGTAACTTATCATAATTTAAATATTAACAAATTGTTGAATTAATGAAGGGGCAATGCTAAATCTAAGTTTTTTTGTTGGATATCACACTGCTAGATCTCACTGTCAAAAGTATTTTCTTTCTGAAAAAGTATATCTTATTTATCTTTCTCGTTCACCTTTTATACTAATTTATAGCAGTTACAACAATTAATATTATAATCTTTTATTTTCCTAAAGTTGACGTAGACTATTGACTATAATTTATTATCATATATATTATAGTAAAATATATATTAACTCAATATTTGACTAAATAAATTAGATATTAATCTAATTTATTTCCTGTAACACCCTCCCTCAAATTGATGTTGGTAAGTCAACCAGTAACAATTTTCCAATAAGAAATTGATGCCGCTGACGAGTCATAGCTTTGGTGAAAATATCAGCCACTTGGAGATCAGAAGAGATGTGAGGAAGAGACATCACTCGTTTTTCTAAAATATCTCGAATGGAATGACAATCAACTTCAGTGTGTTTGGTGCGCTCATGAAAACAAGGATTTGTGGAAGAGGGGTAGAAGTTGTTTGAGGAAATCCAACCTCCTCAAGAAGACCGTGTAGCGATACAATTTCGGAACAAGCACTAGACATGGCACGATATTCAACTTCGGCAAAGGATTTAGAAACACGATCTTGTTTCTTACACCTCCAAGAAATTAGAGCATCGCTTAAAAACATACACCAACCAGTAGTAGATCGACGTGTATCCGGACATCCAGCCCAATCAGCATCACTATAGGAAACAAGTTGAAGAGATGAGCTAGCTGGAAAGATCAAACCACGAGTAGGCGAGCCTTGAAGATAGCGAATGATGCGTCGAACTGCAGCAAGGTGTAGATGTCGAGGAGAGAACATAAAATGGCTGACTTGATGAACATCATATGATATATCAGGGCGCATAGTTGTCAAGTAGATAAGACTCCCAACCAAGCGCCGATAAAGAGTAGGATCATCCAAAAGGTTCCCTTCATTTTTCCTAAATTTGAAATTTACCTCCATGGGAGTATCAACTGAAGAAGCATCCTCCAGACCAGCCAAAGTGATAAGATCTTGAATACACTTTTGTTGGTTCAAAAAAATACCATTAGCCCGACGATGAACTTCTAATCCTAAGAAGTATGTAAGTTGGCCAAGATCTTTCATATGGAAAGTTGCATGTAACTGTTTTTGAAGCTTAGTAATCAAACTACAATCAGTACCAGTGATGATAATATCATCCACATAAACCAAGAGAAGGACTATACCCGATGTAGTTGTGTGGAAAAATAAAGAAGAATCATACTGACTTTGGGAAAAACTGAAAGAAAGAAGTGTACGACGAAACTTTTCAAACCAAGCTCGAGGTGTTTGTTTGAGCCCATACAAAGAACGCCTTAACTTACAGACATCAAAAGGAGAAGAAGTATTCATACCAGATGGAAGCTTCATATAAATCTCTTCTTGAAGATCTCCATGAAGAAAATCATTATTAACATCCATTTGATGCAACGGCCACGATTGTGAAGCACCAATAGCCAAAATGCTTCGAACGGTAGTCATTTTGGCAACAGGAGCAAATATCTCCTCATAATCAATCCCATATTCTTGTTTATTACCCGGAGCTACAAGACGAGCCTTATATCGCTCTAAAGAGCCATCAAAACATAGTTTCACAGAGAAAACCCACTTATTTCCAATTGGTTTAACTGTAGGTGGACAATGAACAATATCCTATGTATGATTCTCCTCAAGTGCTTGAAGTTCTACTTGCATTACGTTTTGCCAACACTCATATTCCATGGCTTGTTGTAGCTAGTGAGAATTGAAATACTGGATAACGTAGTTACAAGAGAGACGAGGGAAGAAAAACCAAACCTATCAGGGGTCGAGAAGGACGAGTAGATCGACGAAGAGTTGTGGAATCAAGAGCAGGATCAGGCGTCGAGATAATATTAGAAGGGATCACAGTAGTGGGACCAGACTCATCTCGATTACGTCGTCGATATACAAAACCAGGTTTAAATCTTTCTATAGATTTTGGAATATCAGAAAAACTTGGCATGAGAGATAAAGATGCAGGAGGTGGATCAACATGAGATGGAAAAAATATTGATTTAAAAAGAAATCATATTCCTAGACACCCAAAGACAACGAGCATGAGGATCATAACAAACATAACCCTTATGAGGAATAACATAACCAATAAAAGCACATTTTGCAGATTGAGCCATAAGTTTATGGCGTTCATGAGTAGAAAGGTGTACAAAACAAACACATCCAAAGGTACGAAGATTAGAATATGAAGGAGAATGGCCAAACAACTTATAAAAAGGAGAAACTTGATTTAACGTAGGAGAAGGTAAGCGATTAATAAAAAAATCAGCCGTAGAAAGTGCTTCACACCAAAAACGATGAGGAACAAATGATTCAAGTAAAATAGTTTTTACCACATCAAGAAGATGACGATTTTTCCTCTCAGCCACATCGTTTTATTGTGGTGTTAAAGGACAAGAAAGTTGAGAGAGAATCCCTTTATTTTGAATAAAGTTTTGAAACTCATGTGACATGTATTCACCCCCAAAATCAGATAGTAAAACTTTTATATTGGCATAAAATTGAGTGTCAAGATATGCAAGGAAGCGTTTAAAAACCGAAAAAACTTCAGCTTTAGCCCAAAGGAAGTAAACCCAAGTAAAATGACTAAAATCATCAATGAATGTAACAAAATACTTGTAGTGTGCATGAGAAACAATGGGTGTAATCCCCCAAACATCACTATGAATAACATTAAAACATTGTGAAGCACGAGATGCATGATGAGGAAAAGGTAAAACCTTACTTTTACCAAGTTTCCATGATGTAAAATCAAAAGAAAGATCATGAGAAAAACTTATTTTATTTCCCAATAATCCAGAATGAACCAAAGTACGAAGGACATCAGAATGTGGATGACCTAGACGTCTATGGCGCATTTGGTTTCGAGGACCAATAACATTACAAGCAAACGAAAGAGAAAAACTAGTAATATCAGTGGAAGGAGACTTATATAATGGAAAGAGTCGTCCCACTTTAGGACCTGTCACAATCATCTTTCCTGACACTTGATCCTGCACAACACAACCAGAAGGAGAAAAAGTGATATGACAATTATTATCGACCAATTGACCAACATAAATAAGATTTGTTGAGAGGTCAGGAGACACAAAAACATTAGTGAATGTGGAAGAAAGATCACCAACAGCACTAATAGGCACATAATGACCATCAGCAGTGTTAATTTTCAGATCTCCATCATATTTTTTAACATTAGACAGAGGAACAACGGTATTGGTCATATGGTTTGAGGCTCCATAATCGAAATACCATGGTGTGGAATAATGTTTTGGATTACCTAAGAGTCCAAAAGCAGAAAAAGCAGAAATTATCATTTGTTGAACCATTTCAGGAGTGAGTGTGTTTGGATTTGTTGTTGGAGAAGGAACATGAACAATCGGCGAGGCTGTAGGCAATGCAGTAGAAAAATCACTAGTGGAGGCATGATAAGCAGTACCTTGTTGTCGTTCAGGTCGAGGGGGACAAGCAGAGATGATGTTCCCTTATTTCTTGCAGTAGTTGCAAACCTTTTTGGGACAATCCCGAGAAATGTGGCCGAAATAATTACAACTATTGCATTGGATGGCACGCATGTCTCTATTTTTATTTCTCGCTTATGTTACATAAGCTACCGGAACCGGTGTACTGATACTAGCTTGATGTTTAATAGATTCCTGAGTTATCATTCGCTGCTCATCACGGAGAAGTTCACCCAAACATGCATCCAAAGATGGTATAGGATGACGATTCATCAAATTAGACCGTGCGATGTCAGAATCCGGTCGTAGCTTCATCCAGAATTGATCTCGTCTGTTGGTTGTATGCATTGTCTGGATAACAGAAAGAGCTGAAGCAGGAATATCGACATAAATTATATATGAATAATCTGCCCAAAGGTTTTGAAAACCGGAAAAATATGCTTCAATGGAAAGACTTCCTTGAGTGTAATTAGCCAACTCATACGCCAATTGAAATCTTCTAGCAGAGTTGTCTTGATTATAAATTGTCTTTAGATAATTCCACATATCAGCAGCGGGTTTATAGGGCTTCAAGGTGAGAACAAGATGAGGTTCGAGTGAACTAAGAATCCAAGTCATAATTCTAGCATCTTTTATTTTCCACTTGGACAAAGTATTAGCATCTAGAGAGGCAGGATCACTCCCATCAATATGAACCCATAATTATTTTCCTTTCACATACAATTGAAATTGAAATTCCCAAGCAGAATAATTTTCCTCCGTAAATTTAATATGAAACGGCTCGATTTTATCCAGTGACATGATGAAACCAAGAAAAACAGATCCACGAGAACAAAAATCTGAAATAAAACTAAAATCCCCAAATTCTCAAAAGAAAAAAAAATCTCACTGCCCAAATACTCTCAAAATTCAGAAAAATCTGAAACTAAAAATCCCCAAATACTCTCAAAATTCAGAAAAACCTCACCACCCAAAATACACGAAAAACTCACCACCCAAAAAACTTTCCGAAAAATCAATTGCGCTCTGATACCATGTCAAAAGTATTTTCTTTCTAAAAAAGTATATCTTATTTATCTTTCCGGTTCACCTTTTATACTAATTTATAGCAGTTACAACAATTAATACTAGAATCTTTTATTTTCCTAAAGTTGACGTAGAGTATTGACTATAATTGATTATCATATATATTATACTACAATATATATTAACTCAATCTTTGACTAAATAAATTAGATATTAATCTAATTTATTTCCTATAACACTCACATCTATTTCTTAGATCTTACACCTTATTTTGGATAATTTTATCATTTTTCGGGAAAAAAAATTATAGTTATTTTTCTTAGATCCTACAGTTTTTCCTCTTCTTTCCTTTTATTCTCAAAGGCTCTAAAAATATAATTTTCCAAACTACTCTTTTTACAAATTCGACTTCGCACTTACATTAAAGTATGTCATACAAGCCTAATAATATAGTTGTTTTTAAAAAAAATGTTATATAATTGTCTAGTCATTTAGTTTTGAAAATCTAATTTTTAAAAATTCATGTTCATATGATTTTAGTTAATTGTTTGTTGATTTGTTGATTGATTATTGTATGGAAGTGATAGAGTTACGTTTAGGATAAATGTTTGAATAAAGTGTTAATGATTTGGGTGAGTTAGGTTTTTAATATGTTGAAATTGGGTTCTCATATTCGTCGAAGACATCACCTGAAATCCGTAGGTTTCATCATGTACATCACGTGAACGCGATGTATATTGTCGCAAAATAACATGCGAATGAGTTGATTTTTTCCACGTGATCTAAGTGAGATTGAATAAAAATATTCATATAGTTCGTGCGATTTCCGATACTTACTTTGTTTGTAATCGTACATGTATTGTTGACTCGTTTCATACATCGTGCGACACTAATACACTACGTATATAGTTTAAAAATACACGATTTACATAAAATTTGGTAAATTTATGGTTTATTTATTTTATTCATTCAAAGTTGATTTTTTTTATAAATATGGTTCATATAAAGTTATCAATGAGGGTACATAATCGCCCACCGTATCTCGAATCACCATAACAATAACTTATTTGAATTAATTCTACATCACGTAGCGTGCGACATACTCATCATAACACATATGCAGAGCCATCCTCTAGCGATGCTACTCATCATACAACACATAAGAGTAATGTTAGACCATCATAGACAGTGCTAACCGCGAAGAGCTTGTATCCGGAGCACCAGAAGCACGAGGCTTACAATGTCTTCCAAGATGATATAAGTTTATTTAAAAATTTAGTATTTGACTAGTGTTTCATATTATTTATGGTTGACTATTAGTATTTCACATTTGTATTTATCAAACTATATTTATGCATTTTGTAGCCTTGTTTATCACTACGATGCTTATTTATGTACGAAAGTGTACAAAATCCAGACTTGAGACGTCAGACAAGAGTATGCGAGAATGCTATGTATATTCCAATGAGGCCTCTTATCGAATGTCTCTCCCATTGGCATACCAACATCCACATGATCGAGGTCTTTCTCGAGAATTGGCTTGTAGATATATCGGTATTTTATTTCTTGTTCGAGGAGATGACTGTGATGCTTGATAACGTTCACACTATTACGAGAATTTATATAACAAGTGTTCTTTTTGCTCTTGTAAACTATACTGGTGATGTGGAGAATGATAAAGTTCATAGAGACATACTTGGTGTTACAACTCCCCAACTGACGTTATCATTTAGTAGGAGTGGGAAATCTGTTAAACTGTCGTGGTTGAGGAATACCTTTTTTGCTAAATGGTATTGTGACCGATCATCGTATGGTCGATGAAATGAAATCGGTAATTTTTAACTGTTGCACGTTAAATGCCTCTTGCCTTACTTTATACGCTAAGTCGAACACTCAAACAATAGGTCAGATTTCAAATGATTGTACATGTTAGAGACTTTTTCACGATTGCATGAAGATGGAGAGGGCGCTCTTAGATAGATGTACATGTAATACATTATACACAACAATTCATAAAAAATACTGGTGGTCTCATCTGACCTTGTTCTATGAACGAATTTGACGGCTTGAAGAAAATGCTTCTTTTCGTCAATAGTCCATTCCATACCTAAGATAGTTCATTTTTTTTATGATATGATATTTGGTAGACGAATACATATGCCATGCTTGAGTAGCTATATACATAATAGTATAAAATATAAGGGGCAATCTTACTTGGTGGGAAATCTTACAACACGAGAAATCATATTTGGCAATAATTTTATAATCGATGGAAAATTAATACAAACATAAAAAAGTAAGTTCCAATGTAACACGAGAAATCAAATATTACAGAAAATAAGTTTGAAATTGCACTAACATAATATAATGATCCATAAAAAAATATAAAGAAAAAAGTAACATAATCAAACGCCATCCTTGGTAAGATCAATTGGTATTTCCTATTTCTTACGTTGTTGTGCCACGGCCGACATGATTTGGGCAATTCTTTTTGAATATATCGTAGTATGGAATCGACCAAACACTAACTTCCTCGATGGTACTCATACGGAGTATAAGTTCGAAAAAGGTCCATGCAGATGAGTAGTAACCTATAAAATTAAATTTAAGAGTTAGAGAAATATTACAAACTTAACATTTTCAAATAAATAATATCATTGATATAAATGTCATGTACGAAAACAATTCTAACCTCTATAATAGTTGTCGAACGAGGTGAACAACCACGTAATGGTAGAAACAAACACCTAAAGATATATAGTATACAAGACGTTGATATCAAGTGGTTATCACTAATTTGGGATCGAGAAATTTCATCCAATAAAGTAATTCCGGATGAATTTTGAACCAATTTAACCTATGTAGTATATCATCTAAAACATCTTCTGAACCATAAACATCCAACAAAAAATTTCGGTGACCATTAAATTTCGAGATCAAATTGCATCTAACTAAATCGCAATTGTCATTTTTATCATATATATCTCTCGATACGGTCCAATAACCGCACTTTCCGTCTAGAATAACGTCTACCAAACTACTAATATAAGGATATAAAAATGTCAAAATGCATCTTGCGTACATATTGAGCACTTTCAATGTTAGTAGTTCTTTTTTGCCGACTTACTTTCCTTTTGGTGGTGAAAGATTTTGGTACTCAGAATGAAGGAAATTTTGAGGCAATTGTGCTACCTAATGTGTCCATGGTCATGCTAGCACTCTTGGTTAGCTCAATAATATATTCCTAATGATTGGGGTCTCGTTTAGCCGATTGGTCCAGACCAGTTTTTTTCTACCTCTAATAATAACCGGTTTTTTAGGTTCTACAACGTGATTGGTTTTGGGTTTTAGGATCTGCATAACCCCATTGACAATATGATCTTGATTTTCAGACCCGTAACCACATGTGGAACTATCTATGATGGATAATTTTTTTTAATAGAGCATCTTCACGCGTTGTTCATTTTATGAGTTTTCTCCAAAATATATCCAAATCGTCTTTAAGAATATATCTACCTTTTTTATCATATTTATTTCACATGCGCAATGTAACTCGTGTGTTTTCCTAATAACACATTCACATGCGAGCCGATATAAGTATACATTTTTAGCGTGTTTAATAATCTTATCTATCAGGTATAGGCCACATTGGAATACATAACTACATAGTTGCATATTAAATGTAATTTTATGACCATGTACAATACGAAACTTACTTCGTTAAAAAAAATCGAGAATCATGGAATGTTGCTTACGTAGGAACTTGTAAACTTTGTATCAGAAAAGTTTATAATTGCATTAGTTAGTACCAACGTAAACTTTTAGGGCCGCGTGTGCACTCTCACTCCTTAAAAGATATTCTTATAACATTGATTTTTGCAAAAAAATATGTAACATTGAAACCAATATTTGCGCTTACCAATTGATTGTTTAATTGCCATAATATTTGATCTTGTTGGCTCAACGATTAAAAACATTTCTTCGTATTTTGTAATCCATGACATAACTTAATCTATACATTTTGGATTAACCGTGAATAATTCACACAATAAAGCTAGATTTGTTTTATAATCTTCAACCATTTTCCCTGCAACAACAAGGTTATAAAAATCAATAAATTATTTGAAGCAGTGTCAAGCATCAAATTTTTAACCGGTACAAGAATGTTTTTGTTTATATGAAAGCTTGCATCCGAAAATAGATATTCAATAGCTAGCATCCGGAAATAGATCTTCAATAGCTAGCATCAATACTAACTCTAAATATGTAAAAATGATACTAGGAAATGCAACATATTATCCACAATTACACCTCGTCGAACACTTCAAGCCCACGTGTAGTTGTCTTGCTTCTCCGCACCCATAAACACAATACCAACGATAAATATAATTGATATTGAAGTTACAACAACAATCTCAAGCAATGGCATTTTATACCTTGTGGTCTTGTAAGTACAACCCATGAAAATTACATGTGGAAATGTACGCAACAAATCAATACTTGTTAGATGCGCAAAAAACAATCGGTGATAATGTTTGTTATATTACTTATCAGATCCCACACGTAGTAATCATGTTTCTTCAACATTTTCAATAAATATTACATTTGAGATTGACCACCTTTATCAACAACATAATATTTTTTACGATAGTTGTACATCGTACGCATGTTGGAAATATTTTATGGGCTATGCATCTCCAAATCAATATATATTTCCCTAGGATGTAAACCAAGGTAATACAAACTATGAAATAGTTCTTTTTCATCCACCTTGAGTCTAAAAATTTATGAATGACCGTCTAACTGGACACAAGATTCGTGGTTATATTTCCCGTTTACAACAGTTAATCACTGATAAACATTTAGTGCATCAACCGGAAATATTTTTAATTCGAATGGCCAATCATATTTTTTTTGTACACTTTTACTTTCTTCAAAGTTTATGGTTTAGTGTCAAATTATAAATACCTTACCTATAGTATTTATAGGTTATCTAAGAGTTTTCCCTCACTTACTATAGTCGTAAAGGTAAATAATGTTGATACATCCTATATTTTTTCTTTTGGAATAAACCCATGCACCCAGTTCCGGTTTAGGATAATATCTTTTAATTGTAAAAATATGTGTGTAATCAGTCATCATACATGCTCGTTTCCTATGTTCCTACAACATATAATCATACACTAAGTAAACATAATAACGTATACTTTGCACCCATTTTTCGACATAACTACCATAATAAGCACACAATATATGACACATCTACAAATATATCGCATGCGATATTTGCGACAACACTACCTAAAATTGCATGTTCAGTCCTATTAAACTACGTGTTATCGGGCAGTAGGTGCGATTTTTGAACAATTCATCATAAATATTATGCGTTTCACAACTAAATTTTTTAAAAAGTTACCTTCAAAATAGTATTTTCCTCTTCATTACAAAAACCAGACAATGAGCAACTTAAATCTTCGTATTCCATGATTTTTTACTATTGTAGAGTGTTTGTACGGGGTTTAGGTTTATGATTTTGAGAGGGTTTTTTGGTTGAGTGACATTATTATAATTATTTAAGGTAGATGATGTATTTTGAGTTTTTCAACTTTGAATTAAAATAAATAAATAAAGTATGACATTTAACAAAAACAAATCTAGATCTAGTCGAGCATTTAATTAATAATTTTGCATTTTAAATTATCAAAATGGTGTGGTTAGATCTCGTCCTATTTTGTCAGATTACACACTTTCTTCTATCCTATCTTAAAATACTTCTCTAAAACATTACTATAGTATACAACCACATTTTTTTTTTCTTCTTATTATTATTTTTCCATCTCTAATTTAAATCCTAATGCTATTTACAACTTTTCCTATTTTCCTAACTTGCATAATTCAAGTTCTATACCCTCATTCTTTTGTGCTGGAATTCTAGTTATAATTCTAGTTTTTTTTAAAAGTTACCAATAAAAGTTTTATGTCGTTTACTTGGGATAATCGCTTCATTGTGAATGGTTATCTGTTCATAATGATTGTTGTTTCCTTCATATTTTTGGTTGGCCGGGTGAAGTTCATTCTCTTTAAGTCTCGCTTGAAGCTTCTCTCTCAGCTCATGTATTTTTGAATCGGGAGGCACTAGTTTTTACGTATTTTATTGTGTATTTCGATTTTTGTTTGACATATGTGTGGGTCTAAAAGTTTAGATCTAATTGTATGTATTTCAATCTTTGTATAACATTTAAGATGATTTTTTTTTATGTGTATTCCAATCAGATTTTTTTTACTAAACCTTTTATAATTTTATTTATGTTTAATTTAATATTTTTAAATAAAAAAATAAAAAATAATTTAAAATAAAATTAAAAAACAGTTTTTGTATTCAATCTCACCATAATTTCAGTGAGCTAGCTAGGGCTGATAGCTTGGGTCTAGGAAATTTTCGTTATACTTAATATCAGTTCTGTGTGAATTATCTGTTTAGCAAGTCGTAAGACTTGACTATATGTTTTATCTTTATTTTGCAGGTCTTAGGTTATCAGCAAAGGAGTAAAGGATGAAAGGTTGAAATCCATGAGGCATATAAGGGATGGAGAAGTCGAATAGAACACAAAAAATGGGACATGAAGCTTTTCTCTATAAAGAGGATAAAGTGAATTCAAGTGTGTTGTAATGAAGAAGAGGTTTCCTCTTTTGTAATCTTCTTCATTGTAAAATTACTGAGCTATTGGCTCATAAACTCTTGTAACATTTTCTTTCAAAATTAATAAATAAGTTCTTTCTTGGGGAAAAAAAAAATTTAAAAAACAAAACAAGAAGCAAACGCAACAAAATCCGACCACTCTTTTATCAAAATTCAGCGCAAATTTATCAAAATTATAAGGTGATGAAACATTAAAAAATGTGAAAATAGCAGTGAAATTACTTTATATCAAATAATTAGTAGTATAATTTACTTTCTTCAGCCGATGAATAAGTTAGCCGATGAACCGTTTATTTATTTGATATATAATATATAATAAATATATGTACATCCTTTCTCCTCGATTCAAAATATATTTTCGCATTTTCTTCAAACTCTCTGGGAAAATTCAAAACATTCTCGAGAAAAATTGGTATTAAGCGACTGTCAGATAACGATGACCCTGTCGGATCCGTCAATGGCGTTTCTCGCAGCGAGTGGAGGAGACACGGTGAAGCTTTTCGATGTCTCACTGGAGCCAGGCGATCCTTGTACCTTGAGCTATACTCCGTCTCCTGGTTCCATGGTTAACTCGGTCAAGTGGAATCATACTAGTGAGTCGCCATTAACGATTCACCTGAACTGATACTCTTTCGTGTTTGGTGATACACCTTGACTCGTGATTTTATTGTATATTTTCTTTTCCTCATTTTTTTTAGTGGGTTAAGCATGAATGTAAAAGTTATTCTCTCACTTTTTAATCAGGTCGTGTTAACTGATTGAAAAGTGATGAACAAATGAGGCTCAGTACAAGCAGATTTCGCGAAAGATTGTCTCGATATTAGCTTCGAAATTAATTAGACGTCACATTTACTTCTGAATTTTAGTAGGAAAGTGTTGGTGCAGTCAATTACTTGTGTGACAATTGCATCTTTGGTTGATGATGAATATGTACTGTTAATGTACATTTCGTCCTGTTGAACTGAGACCTTGTTGTTGCAGATTTAGTAGTAGCTAGTGCTGGAGAGGATAAGACGATCTCATTGCGTCGAAGAAATGGTCAGAGCATGGGAACCATTCCCATTGTAGGGATTGACCGTGGAGACAACATCGAGGTAATTTACTCAATCTATTGACTTATCTACAGGGTTCTGGGATTCATAAGGGTTTGTGTTGACATGTGTAGCTTTTCGTTATAAGGTCGCCTACTAACTTAATACTCACAGACACTGTCACTGTAAAGGAAGATAATAGTGTGGTATTCAAATTGTGTGACACGTCCCACATTAATGTTCCTTCGGGTGTGATACGTGGCTCACCTTTTTCTGGACTTGTCATTTTGTGGTTCATTTGTGTGCTTCTTAAATTTATATCTAGGGTTTAGTCTAATCGTTTATCGAAGGTTTGAGTATAAGTCTGTCTGGGGCTTAAATTTATACCAATCATCAACAATGAAACTGAAATATAATTTTGTGTTGCTGATAATTCGCTATAGAGGACCCTTATCATCATTTTAAAATCTTATCAAGCCTAAAGTAATCCAGTAGATATAAACTGCTCTTTTTCAGAAGTAGTACTGGAGACTAACCCACCAGTAGTGTGGATTTTTAAGGCGTATCGAAGCAGTTATGCTCATAGGTGGAAATGATCCACTCTCAAATTTTTCAAATTTTTTCGTTCTTTCCAGGACAGGACTGTGGTTCTTCATTACTTTTGTTTCACTGTGTTTGCATACTAACTTAACAAAAACTGACTTGGAGCTTTGCTAAATTATGGAACGTGGTTCGCAGGAAAATATATTGGCTATAAGCTTCGGTAACAAGTGGTCTAGATACCTATGTTCTGGGGGAACTGGTCAAGTTGTAAGAATATGGGATTTGCAGAGGAAACAATGCATTAAGTGGTTGAGGGGTCACACAACTACAATAACAAGTGCAGTGTACAATTGCAAAGACGAGCACTTGGCATCCATTAGCCTAAGTGGGGATCTTATCATTCACAACCTTGCATCTGGGGCGAGGGCTGCTGAACTTAAGGACCCTCATGAGCAGGTTGTTTAGTATGTTAATTTGCGGCTTCCTTATGCTTCTTTGGTCGGATTATCTGGTTTCTTGACTAATTGTTTGCAGATGGAATTTAAGACCAGGTGCTTAGGGTGCTTGATTATTCGCGGATCAGTCGACACCTTTTAGTTACTGCAGGCGATGACGGTACTGCACATTTGTGGGATACAACTAGTCGTAGCCCAAAGGTTCTTATTATTTTCTCTTCTAATGTGAACTCTGTGATATCCAGCCTTATAAACTTTGATTAGATATTGGAACCAGCAGAGGTGTATGGAAATCTGTAGGCCCTAAAACCTTAAGCCTAGTAATACTTAAAGTCCTCATCCCTATCGTATTTGGTTTGCTTTTGGTATTGCTAAAACGAAAAGTTGAGTGAGAGGAGATGCTTGTTGATAGCAATCTACCATGGTAAAGTACTTACCTCTTGCATGCTTATATTTGGATTTTCTGTTACAGAATTTGAGCAATCATTGACCATCTTCTTCTTGTCTGATCTTGCCCAGACTAAAGTTAGGAATATAGCTATATATTGCTATGGTTATAGTTCTTTGCAATATTCTTTGCTATATGTAGTCCTAATTTTAATCTTGTAATTTAAGTTGTGGATTTTTGATCTTGCACCACTCGGTACAGATTTCGTGGTTGAAGCAACATTCTGCACCAATGGCTGGAATTAGCTTCTCTCCGACGAATGATAAGGTTACAAATTTATCTTGTTACATTGGCTCCTCTGTTATCCTATTATTACAAATCATTTTTAGGTTGGAGAACTGTTTAGAGTTATTTGTGAATTTTCTATATATCAGATAATTGCAAGTGTTGGACTGGATAAAAAACTATACACGTACGACTCTGGATCTAAGAGGCCTTCATTTTGGATTTCTTATGAGGCACCTTTTTCTTCCTTGGCATTTAGAGATGATGGCTTGGTACTAGCAGCTGGAACCAGCAACGGTCGAGTAGTATTCTATGATATTCGTGAAACGTCACAACCTTTGACTGTCCTCCGTGCGTTCGGCGGTTCAGAGGTTACTTCATCTTTCTTTATGGCTCTTAGTTACTGTAATAAACATTAATATATCCCACACCGCCTTGTTATGGTGGCATGGACGGCTATATATGGTGAGGACAAACCACCGCACTTGAGACGCCTATAGGAATGTGTTAGGTTCAATACTCATGCTAACATGGTCTAAGAGCAACGATGTTCCCCTATTATCGAGGGGACGTGATCCTTTTTTCACTCTCATTTTTCTTGTTTGTTTCGATGTTTTATTTCAAGAACCTTATTATTGATTGGAGTTCAATAGAAGTTATATCAGGTTATCACTTTTAAATTTTAACTCTCTAATACTAAATATCTACTGTATAATCAGGCTGTTACAAGTTTATGCTGGCAAAGGTCGAAACCAGTTCTTGTAAATGAGAGTACCTGTACTGCTGATATGGCTCTTCTTGGCGGTTCAACTGAGGATTCAAATTCAATTATTATGCCTGATCAACTTCCTTCTATGACATCATCGAACGTATCGCAATCCACAACATCATTAATCTTTCCGCAATCCACACCAACAAGTAGTGGAGCAGGGGAGAAAACACCGATCCCAGGCCATCTGTGGCCAGGTGGAACACTGGCCAGACTTCATGCTCCTCGTTCAAGATTTAGCTATAAAGACGACATGGATGTGTTTTCTCCTGTTGTGGATGTTCATCCAATTACACCATCACTCGAACTATGGGATGATCCTGCTAAGAGACAGTCTTCTCTGCTATTTCGTTCTGCCAGTAAGAGGTTCCCTACAGATGCTGCGACCAATGAACATCCAATATTTGATTGGAAACCTAATGCGGCTTTTAAAGAGGTCACTAACTAATTTTAAGTATTCAAATATTATTCGTCTAAAGCATAAAAAACTTGGGTTGAAGCATCTGCGTGCATGCTACGAATTTAGTCAGTAATGATTTTGCGCGACTGATCTCTGTTTTTTTTTCTTAATAACTATAAAGCTTGAATGCTTTCTTGCTTCGTTGTGTAGTCACACCATTGAAAATACCACCATTTGTTGTCAAAAACTGCTTTTAAATTTGCGTTACCCTATATGCTTTAGATTAATTCATCGAACTGAAAATGAACATCATCTTTTTTTTGGTTGGTGCACTTGAAATTAAGAAAGCTAACAAAATTGATTTCGTTGTTCAAACTTGATTGATCTTAATGTCACAATATATGATTGGTTATCTTCATATAAGCTCTTTCCTTCCTTAAACCGCCAAATGCGGTCATTTTTTGGTTATAAGTAAAACCACAAGGGGAGATACTTATATTATGTTAAGAGAAACCTTAGAAGAATTTTCTTTAATACATGGGGCCGAGTTGGAAAGTTCCTCATCCAAACGGCTAAATAAATTCTCTTTCTTCCTTCTCTTTTTCCCCCTACAATCTATATGCTTTCAAAATCCCTGGTTGAAAAAGAGCCTCAACGTACTCCCTCTACGTCAAACTTTTTATAATATATCTGTTCTAAAGTCTTAAATGTTCTTCCGTTTGTGCAGGACGACACCAGATCTTTTACAGGGTTAGGATCTCCTGCGAGTCCATCTTCCAAGAGCGAAAATTCTGCCATAACACCTCCAGAAGCTTGGGGTGGTGAGAAATTATCCGGAAAAAATAATCACTTGTACGTGCCATCTCGTCTGGGGCCGTTGACCTCAGGAACATTTTTTGCTGGGTTTCAAGATCTTTCTACATCAAGTTTGGGGTCTCCGGTAAAAACTGAAACCTTCCGCACTAAAGATATCTCCACGACACTAGACACTTCAACGGGACTGCCCGAGCATTTATCTACTAGCTCGTTATCTATGTCTCCTGAGACGAAAGGCATAATGGGGCTTGGTACTCTTGATTCATCAAGAGTAGCATCTTTGAATTTGCCACGTAAGTTTTCAACTTATGCCGAGAGGATTAGCACCTCTTTGTCCGGTAGCACATCTCCTATGGTGGGTTCACCAAAAATAAAGAAAACTGGAGCCGAGACTAAAGAGGAACGTTTGAATAGTATATTGCCAAGAATTGACACAGCAGTGACGACAACAGAACCAGGGATTCCACCGGCTATGAATGTAAGAACTCTTCTTTTAAGTTTCAACTTATGGTCACACCTAGGCACTTGAGCCCCAACCATAGTAAGCCACTTGAGCGCCAACCATAGCTGTCAAATCAATTCGTCGTATCCTGTGTCGATTTCAATTTTTTCTGTTTTGTGTATGGCATATCGCAAAAGAATTAATAGTAAATAATTTCAACTCAATCAATTTCCAACAAAAATAATAAAATTTTATATCATAAATTAATCGTAAAAGTATTTGGAAAATGAGTAGTCTTAATATTTTTAGGATGCAATTTATTAAATCAATAAAAATTTAAGGATAAACCAGTGGTATATAGAAAAGATAATCTGTTTATTAATCATTCTAACAAATAATTATTTTATTTTCTCTTTCTCAAATCAAGCACTAACAAATTTTAAATATATATATTTTTTTTCATTTTGAAAATGAGTAACTTCCTACCTGAAGTGCAAAAATATTCTCTCTTAAATGAACTTATATGTACGCATTAAGATACATATGGCTATAAACATTGAGACACGTACGGCTGGGCATCAAAATTGCAATCACTTATTGTGATAAGTGCAATAAGTATGGCGACCATAACAATTATGGCCCCAGGAGTTCGTGGTTGCCAAGTTAAATATCAAATTTAAAGGAAAATGTTGAGTATCAATATCATATGAATGAAGAAAGATAAGAACCTACTCTAGTCGGCAAATAATTTGGATACCTGTAGTCAGCTTCTTAAGTTCCGTGAGTCTACTGCCAAGTTCGAGTCTGCCGATTCTTGGCTGTTAGCTAGATCTATAGTACCTAAGAATTTTCTTGGCACTGTAGTGACACATGATGTCCTGGATCTATGGTATATCTTTTGCTAGATTCATACAATGAGTAGGGGAAGCCGCTGGCCGGAAGTGATAGAGGAGAGAAGTATTTTTATAGATTTTTCAATTGATTTATTAAATATTTAATGTAGGTATGTAATTTTAAAATAAAAAGAAGGTGCACAATGGTCTTAGATTAAAAACATGTGGCCACAGTGACCAAATTGGTGTCATTTAAAGTATCTGGGGCTATAACTCATGAAATTAAACGCAAGGGACTAATATGATATTTTTGTCACCCTAGAGGACAAACCTGATTCTTTTGACCAGGAGTTATAGGTATCTCCATCTGTTTAGACACTGTAAAATAATTATAAGTTTTATATGCATTGTGGATATTTGCGAAACTACTTATTGCTAGGTGAGAGATATTTTTGTGGACAAATAAAATATGTCAAAAGAATAAATTAGTAATTTCATTCATTTGCCACTGTATCAGGGAGGTATTTCAGAGACTCCAAGAGCATCCAAGTCAGATCCACATCAGGGGAGTAATTTCACTCTCCAGTTATTTCAAGGGACACTTGAAGAAACTCTGGATTCTTTCCAGAAATCAATACATGGTGATCTGAGGAACCTCCATATCGAAATTCTTAGACAGTTTCATATGCAGGAGGTGTCTCTCTAGTCAACCCTCTCTCTCTTTTTCCGACAAGTAAGATTGTAATGTATTATATATTCTGATTCGTTGTGTTGTTGGATTTGCAAATCAGGTGGAAACATCAAGTGCGCTAAGCTCTATTCTGGAGAACCAAGTTGAGCTGATGAATGAAATTAAATCTCTTCGGAAAGAGAACCAACAACTCCGACAGATGCTTTGATGACTGGTGAATCTTTGCCTTCATTACATAATCATATACGCATTTAATTATTACTGCCAATTTTTTTACGCCAAACTGGAATAGATACTTTCAGTGGCTGTAGTAAAGAATGAAAGAATTAAAGAGTGAAAGGATGAACGGAGCAAACTGAAATGAAATTGAATATAGGTGTTGATATCCAGCAAGCTCGCTTCTTTTACTATGCTTCAAAGTACTACTGGGATTAAAATATCTTTATGACCCATCTATTATAATTTTCATAACGTGTTAAAGTGTATAAGAAAATGTTCTAACGATAAAGTTCAAATTCACGGTGCCATTCACTTAAAATGGTGGAAAAATTCCATTTTCCCCAGTTCTTAAGCAGAATACATTATTGAAAAAACGGTTATTGTTTGGGTGCGGTTATTTCCTACGCCGGTTTTGTTATTAATAGTATTTTTATGTGTGACTGTGACTAAATCTCTAGCAATGTGAAATACATAATACAGGTCATTTCTCAGGCAAAACAACCTATAAAAACAGAAATATTAAATTTATCACTTTTTCTTTACCGGCTTAAACTTTAATATCTAAAATCCTTATAAATATTAAAAAGAAAAGAGACTACAAAGAGACGAGGATCGGTTATAGTTCACTTCTTCCAATATTTAAAAGAATATCGCTTATTTTTGTCATTGCAGTTTATTATCTGAAATGTAAGAGTTAATTTCATATAAGTTTCGAAATAAGTCCGGAATCAAGTTACCATATAAAAAATATAGTGACAAATTTCACTCTTTCGTTGCACCAAAATTTCTAAATTGATTTTTTTTGTTCAAAAGTTTGTATTTTCGCTTTCGACTTTTTAATTTTCACCATAGTTTTTATGTTCGTTTTTAGTTCTTTGCATAATATAATTGATCTTTGACCGTTTTGAAATAAAATGATATCTTATCTCTACGTGAGAATTTGTTTAATTTGTTTTTAAAAATTACCAATTACAATAATTTTAATCTAAATGTTTAGTTGTTTTGATGGGTGTCCATAAATTATGGACCGGTATAGGATTTTGTGATTTCAATGAAGTTAAGGTTTGCACGAGGTTTGCATGAAAAAAACGGAGATTTTCTAAAACTGTCAGAAGGTTTTGAAGTATGATTTTTTTCCCGTTTATTTGTTGATTCTTTAGTCTCCATTAGAGTTTCTCCCTTGAACATTCTGTTAATGGTAGGTTTTTAAATTGTGTTTACTCACCTAGGAAACAATCAGTTTGGGAGGATATAGTATTCTTAATTCGCAGGGTTGATTTTGTTAAAATTATATAGGGATCATGAGGCTCTCTATATTAGTTTTGGTGTAACATAATTAAAAGAGGTTTTAGAGGATATAGTGTTCTCAATTCGCAGGCATGACTTGTTAAAATTTTACAGGGATGGTTAGGTTCTCTAAATTAAATTTGGTGTAACATAATCAAAAAAGTTTGAAACTATTGTAAAAACAGTTTTCATTTTGCTCAAGTGAAGTATCATTGATAATGATAAGTTTTTGTTGTATACTCATTTAGATCGTACCTTATGTTTTATCTTTTGGTTAATATTCTCGACTAAGACTTTAAAAGGTATAATTGTAAAACTAATTTTTTTTACAGTTTTTCAGCTTATGGTGGTTATCTTTTTGTATTTTCTGTAAAATTTCTTGCTGATTCAATTGGTACTATGATCAGAGTCATGATTATTTTTTTTCTATGCCAGACAAAAAATCAGTCTGTCATTTATATTGGCGGAAAACTGTAATTCAAAAAGTAATATTTTTCATAATTAATACGTAACTTACTCTCACGATATAATTTAATTACATTAACAAAAAAAGTCTCGTACCAGTGGATAAATTGTATATATTTATTTGTCGTTCCACATGTAAACCACCCAACCATCAAATCAGCTCTCCCCCCACCCAAGTAACTCTGTTTCGTCCACTTTCTCTAACCCTATTTCCCTGGCCTCATGCATGCAAAACAGAACCCTAACTGCATGCACGAGCCCTCCCTAGCAAGTTTTTTATCCCTAGCCCCTCCCCCTTCGATCGTCGAAACCACAACCGTAACCAGCAGATACCTATTTAACAATGCCTACCCGACAACCCTCCAAAACACCCCTTCCCCCCAAACCAGTGTACTCTCCACAGCCGTCCTCACTCTTCAACAAGCCATCCAAGCAAGTAAAGCCTTAACATCCCTCCCCAGAAACCAAGATCAGACTTCCACCATCATTCACACTACTGCCCCTCCACCATCTCAAACTCCCAAACTAAACCCTATCCCAACTCCCTCGTCATTTCCAGAATCCTTCCCTGGCCGAAACAGCAAAGGCCATGCCTTCTCCAGACCCTCGAAGGCCCACCGCCCACTTGGAATCCGCCCCGACCTCTCTGGACCTTGGAAGCAAAACAGTGCATTCCGACACTTTCGTGGAAACAGCAACCCCATCTCCCCTCAACTTGCAGCAGAATCAGCCTCGATGCTCAACATTCACCACCCTGGAGCACCGACCAGATCCTGGGCGCACATTGTAGCTCAACCGGATCCCCGATCCCCCATGAAGATCCAAAAAACCGAAGACATTCTCATAGACCAAGGCACCTTAGTCTTCCCTGACGACGCGATATCGGGTGACAAAGAGGACTGGGCAAAATGCCTCTCCGGTTACTTCCTATCGAAGAAAAGAGCAGTATCCCACGTGCAAACCCTAGCTAACCAAATTTGGAGTACCTACGGTCTCCAAGAATGCAAACCCACCCCATCCGGCCACTACTTTTTCAAATTTTCCACATCAGACAACGCAACGGAAGTCCTAGAAAAATCCCCTTGGTTTTTCAGCAGCCATCTGGTATTCCTAAAGAGGTGAGAGCCTATGGAAACCTTGACGAGATAAGCCCTAAAATCTATCCCTCTCTGGGTCAAGTTTCATGGTATGCCCCATGAGCTATGGACGGAAAAGGGGCAGGGCATCCTGGGAAGCTATTTAGGAACCCCCATTTATGTTGACAGTCAAACAGCGGACAGAACCCGGTTGAACTATGCCCGGATCTGCATCATAATGCAAGCCACCTCAAACTTCCCCTCCTCTATCACCATCCGTTGCTTGGGCGGAGACCACGTCATTCAAGTGGAATTTCTAGGCCTCCCCACAATCTGCAACATATGCTATTCATTTGGACACGCTGCCGCAGCTTGCCACATAGTCGCGGACCCTGCTCACACTTCAAGTCTCAACACCCACCGCCCCGGAAAAGAACCCAAGATCAACCCACCGCACATCACACTCTCAGACTCAAGTAATAGCGAAGCCCCCACTCCGGATACATTACGACAAATGACCATCCAAAACAGTTGGACCAAGAGTTTTATCATAGCAAGTAACACCCCTGCAGCAGCCCAGATAGGACACGAAGAAGGCGAACCTTCCTCAACAGAGATCACCTCCCCAAGACCTAAAGCAGCCAATAACGCTGCTTTCTCAAGTATGTATGGGGAAAACCCCAAAATGTATTAACTTTCCTTTATTTCATCCTGTTTAATTTGAATGAAACTTGCATGTTGGAATGTTAGAGGGTTAAACGACCTCGTACGCCAAAAAGACGTACGTCACTTAGTTTTTAAGAATAGCATAAACATCATATGCCTCCTGGAAACCAAGGTTAAAGTCCTTAATACTGAGGCCATAATGAGAACCATGCTGCCCTTCTGGCACTACCACACTAACCACGAATCCCATCACCTGGGAAGAATCTGGATAGCTTGGAACCCTAGTGTCTGCAGACTATCCATCTTAGATATTACGGCCCAGACCATCCACTGCTCTATAGTTTGGACTGACAGAAACTCCCAATTTAATCTAACGACTGTTTATGGCCTTAATGACCATACTAACCGGCTCCCTCTTTGGAGCAAGCTTCAATCCATAGCCCTTAATAGCACCAACTCCTCTTGGATTGTTCTCGGGGATTTCAATGCCATTAGAAACCCCCAGGAGAAAACCAGCTTAGACCCTCAATGGAACAGCTCCATTGAAACTTTCAATGACTGCTGTAGAATCTGTAACCTCGAGGATCTCCGCTCCACGGGATTCCAATTCTCTTGGTTCAACAGACAAGAGTCTAACCCTATATCCTCTAGAATCGATCGCGCTCTGATTAATGCCGATTGGGACGACTCTTTCCCGAACTCTTTTGCTCACTACGACATCCCTCTCACCTCGGACCACACCCCGATAATTATCCACCTCTCCACTCCTTACTCAACCTCCCCCCACCCCTTCAAATATTTCAACATGTGGAAACTCCATCCGAGTTTCCAGGATTTGTTCCTCAACAATTGGAGCACCCCTACCCACCAAATCCCAATGAAAAATCTAGCCACCAAGCTCTCTAGGCTCGTCCCCTCCCTAACCTCCCTAAACAAAACCGTCTTTAGTGAGATCAGCGACCGTGTTGAGAAAGCTAGAACCTCCCTTGCCCAAGCCCAAGAAAACCTCTTTAACTCCCCTTCAAACCAGTCTCTAATTTCCCTTGAAAAATCGGCTTCAGACTCCTACATCTTCTACAGTCGAGCGGAGGAATCTTTCCTCAAACAGAAATCCAGAGAAACCTGGCTCCAACTCGGGACAAGAATTCCAAATTCTTCCATAGCAGTATCCGAGCCCGCAGAGCCAGGAATAAGATTCTCTCCATCATGAAAGAGGATGGCTCCATAAGCTCAAACCCCCGTATCATCACCACCACTCTCAACAATTTCTTCCTTAACCAATTAGGCTCCCCTAGTTCGAAAGATTACCCTGGTCCGAATCGAATCTGAAACCTAATCAAAACCTCGGTACCTCATGATCTTATCTCGGACATGATCAAACCCATCACAAATGAAGAAATAAAGCAAACCCTTTTTGCGATTAACAGTGACAAGGCGCCTGGCCCTGACGGTTTCAGCGCAGACTTCTTCAAGACCTGCTGGACAACAGTAGGCCAAGGCGTCTGCGAGGGTGTCAAATCCTTCTTCTCAAAAGGAAAAATGGACCCCAACTGGAACAAAACCCTAATAGCCCTCATCCCCAAGACGGATTCCCCTTCTCAACCGTCTGATTTCAGACCTATAGCCTGCTGCAACGTGATATACAAAACCATCTCGAAAATCATTTCCCAACGCATCAAGCCAGCACTCCCAACACTCATCGACCCCTCCCAATCCGCCTTCATACCTAGAAGATCAATTGTGGACAACATCCTTCTCTCCCAAAATCTTCTGCACGGGTACCATGCTAACCGCAAAGGTCCCAAATGTGCCCTCAAAATAGACCTTAGAAAAGCTTTCGATAATGTCAGATGGGAACTTGTTCTTGACATTCTTCTTACCATGAACTTACCCATTGACATGATAAATTGGATCATCCAATGCATCACCACCCCTTCCTATGCCGTTTGCATAAACGGCAAGACCTCTAGCTACTTCCCGGGTGCCAAGGGCCTCAGGAAAGGAGACCCCCTTTCCTTGTATATTTTTGTTATGGTAATGCAGGTACTCTCCAGCATCCTCCAGGAAAAAAGCAGACACCCATCCTTCGGATTCCATTGGAAATGTCAAAAGCTCCGTATCATCAACCTTTGCTTCGCAGACGACCTCCTTATCCTCAGCAGAGCAAGCTCTCCTTCCATCAAGCTCATCCTAGAAGGCCTTCAAGAATTTGAAACCCTATCAGGGCTTCAACTGAACCCCACCAAAAGTCACATTTTTTTCTCCGGGACCTCCCCAGGCATCAAGCAAGAAATCCTCTCCCTTCTTAACTTCATCGAAGGCTCCCTGCCAGTCCATTACCTAGGAGTTCCCCTCATCACATCGCGCCTAACCTATAACGACTGCAGACATCTATTCCTCAAAATCACTAACCGAATCAACTCTTGGACCTCGAAGCAGCTCTCTTACGCTGGTCGCCTTCAGCTTATCACCTCTGTCCTCTTCACTACCCAAGTCTACTGGTCCTCAATCTTCATCCTCCCAATCAGAGTCCTCAAAGAGCTCTCACAGCTCTTACGTAGATTCCTCTGGTCTGGCTCAGAAATGAAGATCACAGGATCAAAAATCGTCTGGGAAAGGATAGTCGTGTCCAAAGAAGAGGGTGGCCTTGGGATACCAGACCTAAAAATCTGGAATCAGGCGGCCGCCCTAAAACTCCTCTGGTTCATTCTCACAAAAAATGAGAACTCCCTTTGGACAAAATGGATTCTAATGGAAAAAATAAAAAACAAAAGTTTCTGGACTATACCCGTCCCCCCTAACGAGAGCTGGAGCTGGAGAAAAATCCTCAACCTCCGCCCAGTAACAGCAAACCTCTACAGAGTCGTAATTGGCAATGGAGAAGACACATCCATATGGCATGACCCCTGGCTTTTCCCCACCTCACTGATCAACCGTTACAGACCCTCTATCCAATCCCTCTCCCGTCTTCGAAACTTAACAATGGTGAAAGACCTCAACCAAAGCGGCCGCTGGATGTGGCCCCCCCAAGCCAGAGCTCCCAACAGAAACCTCAACCCCTCCCTAACAGAAATAACATCATCCATCCAAAACCTTCCCCCCCCCTCCCATGCAAATGACTCATTTATATGGCTCCCCAACAAAAAACTCCTTACCTTCTCCATAAGTAGCACCTACAATTGCCTCAAACCAAGCAGAAATAAGATCGCCTGGTCTTCTCTTGTCTGGCACAAATACACAATCCCCAGACACTCTTTCATCACCTGGCTTGCAATCCATAACAAGCTCACCACCAGGGATAAACTCATCGCTTGGGGACTGGACTCACCCCCGACCTGTGTCTTCTGTGAAGCATCGCATGAAAGCACAGAACACCTCTTAGCCCAATGCCATTACTCTAGTGCTATATGGGAATCCCTCGTACAAAAGCTTCTGTTTCCCTCCCCTCTTCCTCATGGCCCCTATGGCTGGAACAAGCAAGCACATGGAACACCACAAAGGACAATCGAAAGACTCATTAGAAAACGACCTTCTGCGCCACAGTCTACTACATCTGGAGGGAAAGGAACGAAAGAATCTTCAACAACAAACAATCCCCCTTCACCAGCATAGCCCATCATGTACTATCTGAGATATCGATTCAAAGGAACAAAAGCCAACTTCACTGGATAGCTTGCTACCCATAAGACCTTTCCAATAAAACAAATGTAATTTTAATTTCAATTGCACTCTCAATCCAATCAGGATTAAGCACTGTACTGAGGAACTTGCCTCCTGAACCCATGTACAACATTTCATTATTAATTTAAGCGTTTTTATACCAAAAAATACATATTAAATGTACTTATATTGGTTGTTTTTTAAAGGTTTTTGTTGTTTGTTTTGTATATCTTACTTGTTATTTGAATTTCTGTTTGAAATGAATTTGTGTGTTTTAATAGATTATGATTTCATTCGATGTAATATGTATTGTCTTCTTTTCGATTTGAACTTTGATTTTAATAATTTCATATTCAAGGTATCATTTTGCTCTCGATTCAATTACTCTTAAATTACACTCATTTTTTTTATGTATATTGATTATGTTTTCAATAAGTTTTAACACTAATAAATTTAGGGATAATAAATTTAAAAAATTGAACTTGTGTACTCTACTATATATTATATCACGACGAAGTTCTAGAAAATCATGATCAAGATGAAGTTCCATAAAAAATAATGGGTTTCTCAGTGGGACTTCGCGTAGGCGTCATAATTGGTTTGGTTTATTTTGGGCTGGGGTAATTTTGTAAAGTGTTTTGGGTATTAAGTGTTTGGTGTAAAGTAGTGAGAGATTTGAGCAGCCTAGTTGTATTAAATGTTCATTACCCTCATTAATGAGAGTGGTTGGGGTATTCATACTCTTAATTAAGGACCCATTGGCTTACGAGTCAAGTTATGAAACCGGGTCAAGTTTAAGGACCCATTAATCTTTTAAGCTGATTAGCACATAGGTTAGTCAAAATGTGTTTAAGTGTTTTTACTTTTGTCCTGTTCGGATAGTTCAGTGGTATGTTATTGTCCGAATTTCCCTTGTCCAGATAATACAGTGGGATGTGACTGGATAATCCGAACTCATCAGTAACCCCTTTTTTAGGCCTTGCCAAATATCTTTGGTAGGACTAAAAAATCTACTTAGCCAGTAGTGACTTTATCCGATCTTCCTGTGTAATCCGTACTATGAGGTTTATTCTCATCATTAACTCAGTTCGAAGTCTGTCCGAACTGATTTCTCTTTCCAAAATTCTAAGAGTTTTCTTCTTGGATCGTGGGACACGTGTCACAATCTGGTTTGACCTACCAACCGTTATTTTTCCTAGATCGGCGCACCCACTAAGTCTAGAAAGTTACCTAGGCATTTAATCCTTCACACGTTTGCGCCGTCTTTAATCATTGCCAAACCCTCTTCAACTTCTCCTAGGTAACAGTTACTTTTTTCTACTGTTATATAAATCCTATTTCACTATTTCATTGTCTTCATTACTCAAAGCCTTTCTAGAGAGATTTTCACTCTTATCTTCAAACTTGTTCTTCAAGAGTTTTATGTTCACAGCCAAAAACACACTTGTTAAAGGCGGCTGATTAAACTTATCAGAGCTAGAAAGGGAGAATCACATTGTTGTCGGCCTCTTAGTTTCCCCGAGTGAGAAATCTAGTGAACCGACCCAAGCCTATACAGTTATTCAAACCAAGCCTCTCTCCCATTCTCTCAGACTCTTCTGTTCAAGAGTCTCAACCTTCTGTTGCTAAAGAAAAAGCGGTTTCGAGTGTAAAAAAACCTTCCCCCTTCATAGCCATGGATTCTAACGTTGAGAAGTCCTCGCCGGACGACTCGTCTAACTAAAGCCCAAACTACTACTTCACTGCCAAATCCCTTGGGATCGGAGGCATCTAAAGCAACCTCAAAAGATAAGCCCTCCGGATCGGGGGCATCTAAAGTATCCCCAAGGGTCAAGCCCTCCGGATCCCAACCTCAACCGGACATCAGGCCTTCAAAAAAAACAGGCGCTCATCCATCCGAACAACATTTGGTTCCGGAAGCTAATCCTCATCCATCCAAGGCAATTGATAAACCTTCCACAGTGATGGAAGAAGTAATGGAAGACAATATAGAGGAGGTTCCCTTTGAAACTGAAGCATCAAGTCAAACGGGGGATGCTGCTTCTGACAAGAAGGGAAAAGGAAAAGTCAAGGTCTGTTTGACCCATTCAGAGCTTCCAGAGTGCCTAGAGGGCAAGGTAGGCCCTTGCTTTAAAAATGTCAATGTTAAATATATGTTGGCTATACAAAATATAAACTATGTCTACACCCACACTGTTGAGTTGGGCCGGATCCGGACGAAATGAAGGATCCCAGAGTCAGTGAAGGTAAGGATACCTGTCACTCCGGAGACTCCTATTGACTGCAAACTCAACGAGGTGGTTATTTTCACTAAGGTGCTAAACTTGGGACTTCGGTTCGCATTGAACCCAGAAATCGTCAGGTATTTTCACCTGGTTAAACTCTGCCCAAACCAGTTAAGCCCAAACGGCTGGTATTCCCTCCTTGCTTGCATAATGGCATCAAGGTTATCAAAAATCCCACTCCCAATGGAGCAATTTACCTCTATGGCAAGTCTATGCAAGAATCACCATATTCCATTCTACCATCATAATATGGGGAACAATTTCAAGGTGGTAGACGACTTGCTGGAGTCTGAGAAGAATTAGAGGACACAGTTCCTATTTGTCAGTGGGACATGGGAGAACGGAAGAAAGATCAAGGCCAACGCCAATCCCAGCATGTTAACTAGCAGGTGGAAGAGTACTGGTGAGTTTTTTATCTTTGTTTTTCATGATTTTCTTTTTAAATCATAAGTATTCCCCTTCTGATTAATTTGTCACCCCTTTTTCAGTACTGCTGAAAGAGTTCACCGGACACCTAGAGGAGGGGAAAACAACATGTGCCAAGATTAACGTATGGGCTACGGAGCGTTGGGGGAATGCCTTCCACAATTGCTTCACCTCGGGCAATCTTGTAAGGTCCCATCTGTGGAACACCACAGGTCGGAGGGACCTCTCATGGGAATAGCTAACTACGCTGCCTCCTCATGGTGTAATTCTCAAGTGAACGGAGGCTAAATATGGTAAACTGGTCTTACCTTCTAGAGCAAAAGCTCCCAGCAAAATGAAAAAGAAGAAGAAGAAAGCTGCAACAGAGCCGGTTCAAGCAGCCACAGATGGGACTGGTTCAGGGAACCAAGGGGAAATTGACACTGCCATGCTCGAAGTGGTAGAGGCTGAAACTGTAAGGGAGGCGGGAGAGTCACAAAACCCACCAAAGCCTCCCAAGAAGGATCGGAAAAGACGGGCCAGCTGTGACGAAAAGGCTGCCAACAAGAAGAGGGTCACCTTAGGAGAAGAAATAATTATTCGCTCTTCGGAGCCTCTAGCTCCACCAGCCCCTGTTGATCCCACTTTACAACAGAAGATCCCAACAAGCCTGAAGTCCGTAGAGGTTGTTAAGGGAGGGACTGAAGAAGTGGACATTAGTGCCCTTCAAGACATTGATTTATACTTCAATGATTCTAAGAAGGATGATTTTGCAGGTCCTTACCGCCCTTCGAGCTCTGCTAACATGGTGACCTTTAATGGTAAGTCATTTTCCGTCTCCGGAGAGCAAGATGTTCTAAGACATTCTCTTCTTGGTCACATCCAACTAGTGCTCGACTTGAAAAGATAAGTGAAAAGCCAGACCACTCTCATCAATTCCCTCACCACTGAAAATGAGTCTCTATCAACCAATCTTCTTAATGCCAATCAGAGCATAGAAGAACTTAAGAAATAGATAGAAGCATTGAGGAAGGACAATGAAGATCTAACAACCAAGCTGGCCACTTCGGAGACTGCCAGTACTGAGCTCCAAACTAAGTGTTCCGGTTTGGAAAATGATCTCACAACATTAAGGGAGGATCTGAAGACCAAAGATGGTGTTATTCAAACCCTATCCGGTGAGAAGACTTCCTTAGAAGGTACTGTGTCTAGGATGGCCAAGTAGAAAGAGGACTTGGTGAAGCAGCAAGAGCAAGCTATTCAGGCAAGTATTGATAAATATACCAACGAAGTGATAGTTTCCCTTGAGAAAAGATACGATGAAGTCAGGACTGACTTGATGCTGCTCTTCCATGAGACCTTTCTAAAGAGGACCCTTGGTCCCTTATGAAAATATGTGAAATACGAAGACCTTCCTCATCATACCATGGAAGCTGGTGACAAGTACAACTACTCCAGTGGAATTGATTCCACTACGGATGATGAAGAGGGAACTAGTGAGAGTTCGAGTGCTGAACTCAGAAGTCCCAAGAAAGGTGGTGGTGGTAAGACATCCAAAGGGAACAAGCCCTCATATTTTTTATTTTTTCTGAACAGTTAAAGTCCTTGGATGGCCAAGGCATATTTTGTAATGTTATCCGGTCAGAGTCCAGATAAGTCTTTGAAATACTTAAAGTCCTTAGATGGCCAAAACATGTTTTATTCCACCTATTCGGTTAAAGTCTAATAGGTTTATTTATCAAATCTTCCTTTATTTAACTAAAACTTTCTTTCCTTTAAATTTTAATGGCTAATGTTTAAATAGCCCTTAGTTTTTCAGAATCATTATAGTGAGAGTGTTTAATATCTCCGATGACACGTATTTAATGATCATCACTCAACCATGTTTATCCGGCCTATCAAAGATCCAAAGTGTTGAACCAAAGATTTGTACTTGAATTGAAATGTAGTTAAACCACACAGGATGTTTTAAGAAGACATCACATTTTATTGAATGAAAAAACCGGACACCTCATTAAAACCTCTCCGTGCCACCAGGGTAGGAAAGAGTATGCCCCATAATATTTACATTGATATCTAACAAGTAAATATTTACATACAACTTTTATTCTAAATATAACTTGAGATGTTCGATATTCCATGGCTGCTTCAAAAACCTTCCTTCTTTGTCCTGAAGCCTATATGTTTCAGGCTTAAGCTTTTCGGAGACCTCATAGGGGCCTTCCCAGTTCAGAGCCAGCTTACAAAACTGATTCTCCTTGGTATTTAAGAAAAGATTTCTCAAAACTTTATTCTTCTAGTTGAAAATCTCTTCTCTTGACCTTGGAAGCAAACTTGCTCCTCATCAAGCCTTGGTAGTGGGTTGTTCTCAAGTGAGCTTTAACCATTCTTTATTCTATTAAGTCCAACTGATTCCTAATTGCTATCTCATTAGTCTATTCAGAATAGTTATAGACCATGTATGATGGTAGGGTAGCTTCAATGGGGGTAATGGAATCCATCCCATACACCAAAGCAAAAAGAGATTCTTGTGTAGTAGCCCGAGGAGTAGTTCGGTATGCCCATAATACTTCTTGAAGATATCTTGTCCACTTTCCTGCAGCCCCCTCTAGATTCTTTTTTTAATCCAGACAAAATGGTCATGTTGGCAACTTCAACCTGGCTGTTTGCTTGTGGATGGAAAGGAGAAGAGAAACAGTGCTGAATGCTTCTAGAGGCAAAAAAAATTCTCTATATCCTTGTTATCAAACTGTGGCCCGTTATCTGTGATAATCTTTTGAAGAATCCCAAATCTGCAACATATATTGGATAAGATGAATTTTATGACAGATTTCGAAGTGGTTCATGCCAAAGGAGCTTCCTCTATCCATTTCGAGAAGTAATCAATAGCAATGATAATAATCCAGCACCTTCCGGACGCCATTGACAGAGGCCCAACTAAATCCAATCCCCAACGAGCAAAAGGTACTGGCTAAGAAATTAACTCCATAGGTACCGTTGGCACATGAATTTAGTTGCCATACCTTTGACATGAATTACACTTCTTTACCATTTCTTTAGCATCTGCCATTATGGATTGCCAATAGTACCCAGCCAACAAAACCCTCCGGGTTAGTGCCCTGTAGCCACAATGCGTTGACCCTTCTCCATCGTGTAGTTCTAGTAAAACGACTTGAGATTATTCAACCCCCAAACAACGCATGAGAGGTCTACTAAAATATTTTTTATAGAGAACTTCCCTTATGATAAAAAAAACCACGAGCCCTGTGTTTAATTTTTCTTGCCATAGCTTTATCCGGAGGCAAAACCCCATCAGAAATGTATTGAAGAAGGGTAAATCTCCAATCTCTAGGTTGAACTACTTGTATACTCAAGCTTTCCTCATTTTCCTTGTTTAGATTTGATTGTATGGATGGGAATTATTGTACATGAATCCAATGGTAGGACTCAGAATATGCTATGGTTGCCAAGGAATCTGCCAGTGTATTTTATGATCTAAGAATATGCTCATGACAAACACTTTTGAAGTTGGCTGCCACCTCTTTAAGGATGAGTAAGTATTTGATCAGCTGTTCCTTTTTTGCCTTAAATTGACCTTGAACATGATGGATGAGAAGCTGTGAATCACTCATCAACCTAACTCTTTTAACCCCATAAAGGAAAGCTAATTTGATACCAGCTATAGTCGCTTCATATTCAGACTCATTGTTAAAAGGCCCCGAACCTAAAGCATAAAGTTGGTACATTTTATCACCATACGGAGAAGTTAGGAAAATTCCAGCTCCACAATCCATTGTGCTTGATCTAATATCAGTCAGGACTACCCATTCTTTTTTGGTTTTTCCTTCTGAAACTTGTTTAGATTCCTATCCGGATGGAATTCTGCTAGGAAATCAGCAACAGATTGAGCTTTGATAGCAATTCGTGGGACAAAATCAATGTCATAATCACCCAATTCTATTGACCACTTGGTCATCCTGCTTAATATATCTGCTTTCTGAAGAACATTCTTCAATGGGAAAGATGTTTGTACAGTAATGGGATGAGATTGAAAATACGACCTCATTTTTCTTGTAGCAATCACTAAGGCTAGTGCCAACTTTTCAAGCTTCAAGTACATATTCTCAGCATCTATCAGGCTTTTGCTGATGTAATACACCTGACGAGGGTAATTGTCTACCTCTCTTACCAATACTGAACTTATAGTGCATTTTGACACAACCAAGTATACAAACAGTGTTTCTCCTTGTACGAGCTTAAAAAGGGTCTTTGGTGAAGATAAGTGTTTCTTTATTTCATCAAAAGCTTGGTTGCATTGTGAAGACCAATTAAAGTCTTTAGCACTCTTCAAGGTTTGGAAAAACGGAGCACACTTGTCTGAATATCTTAAATTAAATGATTCAAGGCAGCCAACCTTCCAGTAAGCCTCTGGACTTCTTTAAAATTCTAAGGAGGATCCATTTCTAATATGGTATTCAACTGATCTGGATCAGGTTGTATCCTTTTCTCACTTATCACATACCTCAAAAAATTTCTGGATCGAACCCCAAAGACACACTTTTCTGGATTTAGTTTCAAATTCACCATTGTCAGATTGGCAAAATTTTCCCGAAGGTCAATTATATGCAAATCCTCCTCTAAGCTTTTAACCATCATGTCATCTTTGTACACCTCCATATTCCTGCCAATCTGATTAGCAAATGTTTTGTTTACTAGCCTCTGGTAAGTAGCCCCAACATTTTTCAACCCAAAAGGCGTCACCTTGTAGCAATGGAGACCCCTATCTGTAACAAAAGTAGTATGATCCTGGTCCTTCAGATCCACCTGAATCTAGTTGTAACCAGAGAAAGCATCCATGAAAAACGGTAACTTGTTTCCAGACGTTGAGTTCACCAATTGATCTATCCGGGGAACTGGATAAAGATCTTTTGGGAAAGCTCTGTTGAGGTCAGTAAAATCAATACACATACGTTATTTCCCATTCTTTTCTTGACTAGCACTGGATTGGCAGTCCATAAAGAATACTAGGACTCCTTTATATGCCCCATATTGGTAAGCCGATCAACTTCTTGGACTATTACATCATATTTATCCTTAGAGAAGGCCCTCTTTTTATGCACAACAGGTGCAACATCACTTTGAATTGATAGTTTGTGTGAGATAATGCTTGCAAGTACTCCGGTTACATCATCATTGCACCAAGCGAAACCATGTTTATTGTCTGATAAAAAGGACAACAATTTCTTTTTTTTAACTCTGGTGCTATTTTGGAGCCAGCCTTGATACTTCTACCCTCTTCCACAGGGTGGGTTTCAACCTCTTCCACTGGTATTATAACACTAAGGGCCTCTCTGGGGTCATCAATCTCACCCTCCCCCTTAGAAGGCCCCAGTAACTGCTAATCTTCATTAATTCGAACTGCTCCCAAAGTTTTAGGAGCAAGTGCAGTTGCATAGCACTCCCTTGCTATCTTCTGACTACTTCGGACAACACCCACTTGCCCTTGAACCACATACTTCAAACACTGGTGGACTGTTGAGGCCACAACATGCATTCTAGAAAGCCAGGACCTCCCAAAGATTGCATTGTAACAAGTGGGGTAATCTACCACAACAAATAACACTTTGACCAGCTTTTTAAAAGGCTCGTTTCCCAACAGCACCTCTTCCTCAAACTCCCTGATTACATCCGCATAGCTTTCTATGAAGCCCACAATGGTTCTGTTCAACGACCAGATTTTTCATCTGCTTGTAAGAACTTAAAAAGAGGATGTTTGCCAAACTGTCTGTGTCTATCAGAATTTATCTGATATCATTGCCCCCAATAGATGCTCCTATCACCACAACATCCACATGAGGCCCATCAATATTTCTTAAATCATCCTCATCAAATACTATAAATGAAAAAGGGGTTTGGCACTGATAAGAAGACATGCCTCCTTCCAACTGAGTAGCCAGAGAGTGAAGATGCCTCTTTCTTGATGAAGGAGTGGGTGCTGTCATGGTATCCCTTCCGAATATAGTGAGTGACTCAATGAAACTAATGAGTCCGGACACCGTCTTAGTTTTCTTTGTTATGACCCCTATTTTATTCCGGGTTGGATCAGGATCCAGGTACTCTGAATCAACATCAAATTTTTCAAGGATCACCATTGCCCCTTCCGGAGCAGATGTTCCCACATTGTTCATAGGGCCAGTTCGAGGAGCATTGTCAGTCTTGTTTCCACTTATTCTTTTGACATAAGACCCCAACTTACCTCTTTCAATGAGATTTTATACTTCCTGCTTCAGAGCAATGCAGTCGTGGGTGTTGCGGCCAATATCATTATGATATTGGCAAAACAAGTATTTCGACTGTCTATGGGAGACTGCAGTGCTGCTGGTTTCTGGAAATGGACTTCATCCTTGGTCTTGTCATAAAAATTGGCCATATTCTCTTTTAATTATGCAAACCACTCCGGTTGAACCCAATAAAAAAGAAAACAATTTCTTTTTCAACTTTGGCGCCATCTTGGAGCCTCTCTGGGTCAACAATCTCTGCAACCGATATTATACAACTAAGAGCCTCTCTGGGTCATCAATCTTACCCTCTCCCTCAGAAGGCCCCTGTAACTGCTAATCTTCATTAATCTGAACTGCTCCCAAAGTTTTAGGATCAAGTGCAGTTGCATAGCACTCCCTTGCTATCTTTAGACTACTTCAGACAACACCCACTTGCCCTTGAACTGCATACTTCAAATATTGGTGGACTGTTGAGGCCATAACATGCATTCTGAAGAGCCAGGACCTCCCAAAGATTGCATTGTAGCATGTGGGGAAATCTACCATAACAAATAACACCCTGACCAGCTTTTTAAAAGGCTTCTTGCCCAACAGCATATCTTCCTCAAACTCCCTGATTACATCCGCGGAGCTCCTTGTGAAGCCCATAATGGTTCTGTTTGACTGTTGAATAACGACTGGATTCTTTATCTGCTTCTAGGAGCTCAAGAAGATGATGTTTGTCGAACTGCATGTGTCTACAGAATTCGTCGGATATCATTTCCCCCAATAGATGCTCCTATCACCACAACATCCTCATGAGGCCCAATAATATTTCTCAAATCATCATCATCAAAAAATATAAATGGAAAAGGGGTTTGGCACTGATAAAAGATATGTCCCCTTCCAACTGAGTAGTTATACTATGTACGTGCCTCTTTCTTGATGAAGAAGTGGGTATTGTCATGGTATCTCCTCCAAAGATGGTGAATGACTCGAAGATTTCAATTTGATAGTATCAAAAAATTTAATATATTTTTAATATACTAGTCATTTTGATCTTATAAAACTTTATATTACTTAATTATATAACTTATTTTTTAAATATATATATATATATATATATATATATATATATATATATATAAAACCAAAATTGAGAGAGAAAAGGTGAATGCTTTCTCTCCAAAAATGTGGTACTTGATTTTCAAGAAACCAATAACATCTCTTATTGATCCTGCATCATTGGCTTTCTTGCTCATCTATCCTATGACTCTAACCTTCCTCCTCCTACTCAAGCTGCTCCACTAATGATTTCGAACACCTCTGTACCGGTATGCACCTCTCAGGTAGCCATCATCAACGAAGCTGCTCTTCACCAATCAGTTCTAAATCAAGTGCCTGTAGATTACCAAAATTTCCCTACTCTTAATCAAGCGTACCAAATTAAGAACCTCCAACTTTGACCTCAAATCAGTTCTCAAACTTGAGAACCAACCATACTTTTGAAAAAATACATTCACACAATCCAAACACTATACCATTCGTTGACATCATCAAACCAAAAAATAATTTTCTTGAAGACATTAAGATCTTTATTTTAGATGACCTTGCAGCTATTGAATTGTCGGACAAAGAAAATCAAGTACTAGAATCAAGGGACAACCATACGTTGATTGGTAAGTTTGCACTAGGTAGGCAAAAAATGTTTGACACTCAAAATTTCTTTGACTCATTGGGTTGGTAAGGCAAGATCAGTCTAGTATTCTGGGATAGTGGACACCTCATAATAGAGATAGACCTACTTGAATATGTTGTTGTATGTCCCTTTATTGATATCATTGCGTATTTTTTTGGAAGAAGTCATTAAAAACACGCTTCCAAAGAACTCACCATTTTTTAAATTTTGTTATCCCCTTATTGATACAACCCGTCTAATTGATATCTCGCATCCATAAGGTGTTTTTTAAAGCGCCTTATTGATATCTTCTCATCCAACCCGCCTTATTCATTTTAGGTCCCAAGGTTTGTTGAATACCAGATCAATTCCCCCACTGCTGATATCCACAACAACCAAATTTTTAAAGATGGATACTCAACAAAATCCATCTTGGTCTTTGGTTCAGTAGCATTGGCAACCAAATACTTAGAAAATGAAGGCTTAATAGAAAATAACTTGAAATTTGGCTTAACAACCATGGCCTTTGGATGGGCTACGCTTACTTCAATGTCCTTTGAAGAAGAAATCACATCAACTTTGGATTTAGGGTAGTAGTTTTGTATTTTGGTTCATAATCCTTAAACCCACCATTAATTAAATATAATGACCAAAAATAGTGTTCATTACGTTTGGAATCTGCAGCCTTGGAGAAGACTTAGAATCTACACTACCATTTTTTTAAACCTTACAACCTTGGTTATTAGTCTTCGTGCCACTTTAGCAAGTTTGGTTGGCACTATCGAAGTATTCGCAGTTTCAGATTATGCTACATTTGGCCAAAGTATTATTTGGAGTGAGCAACTATTGGTATTGTTTTGACTAACCCTTGCTAGCATAATCAACAAGTTAAAAAATGTTTACCCTCTCTTTGAGAAATCACTCATGGATGTCCTAATAAATTCACATAAGAAATATAGGTTCCTCACATAAACTCTAGTCAACAAAATCATACATGACTAAGTTTAATTAAAGAATAAAAACAATGGTGAGGATACTTACTTTGAACTCTACAGATTCAAGATACCAATTATATTGGTTCATTCTTATTTTTTTTTAATGTTTGCTGACATAGACGAAATCTATTTTCCATGTTTTATTGGAATCGGGAAGATTTGAGACAAGCTTACGATTTTCATGGATTGTCATATAAAAGTAAGAGCTTTTATTCCTTGCAATGATAGTCATTATGGAAATAAAATCTTTCATATTGAAGTTATCTATCGATAGCTTGGAATAACTTTTGATGCTATCAAAATCATCTATATGTTTGTCACAAACTGTCTAGGACACATATGAAGGATATTAAAGAATCTCAGCAAGTCATAATGCAACATGAAGTGAACACCAATGCTAAAAGGCATGATAAAGACCACAATTAGGTTAATGTTAGTAACCTACGTCAGCGACACGTGTCAAATGAATATTTCATTCTTCGGTGCTATCTTACTATTAGCTATCATCATTAATCCTATAAAAATAACACTTTGTATCTTTTATCACATCAAACATTAGATTTTTGGCTCTCCAAATGTCATGATTATTCAAACTTTGGAAAATACATCACGAAACCGCTCACAACTTCGGTTCGGCCAATAGTAACTTGCGGATTATATATTTAAAGGTTTGACTTTCAAAATTAGTAATTTTTCATACTTCAAAAGGAATATAGGACTACTTTCATACCTCTAGAAATAACACAAATCAACTTTCAAAAGAAAGTTTTAACTTCTGAGAAATCTCAAACTCGTTGTCGACCTTGCTTGTGAGATCATTAGCTACCAAGAAATAAAAAATAGAATAATTGTTATACATGTACAATCCCCCCTTTCAACAAAATAGATATTTTTTACTCGATGGAGGTTTGATCGATAAAAGGTTTTTAATTAGGTAAGTATGAGGCCAACATACCTCAAGACTCTCACGAGTGTATCTATAATCAAATCGGTAGCTCGATTCGATAGGAAATTCGTTTGATAGGAATATTCTCCTTCATTATATCAATTTACCAAAGTTTTAGAATTGAAAATTAAACATGAACATCAAAAGGAAAGTTTCGGAAAGTAAGATTAAGCATGATCATCAAAAGGCTCAGACTTAACGATGGTTCAACCAATGAAAAATAACTCAAGGCTATGGTCGTCCATCAATTCTCTCAACGAAATAAGAGGGCTACTCACAAGGTCATAAGTTGTAATACCTAACCCATTAGGTATGAGCCTATAAATAATATTTTGAGTGTAGTTTGGACTAAATAAGTCTTAAATATGTTTTAGACATAATCTATAAGCATTTAAGGCCTTAGGGATGAAGCATAACCATGTAAACTTTAAAACCATGTATCATCCTTTGTGTTGAGGATTTTTCTGTTTCTCAGCAGAAGCTTATGTCTTAGAGTTATTTTCTTACTTCATTCATTTAACATTACTCCTACAATATTTCATTATCGTAATATGCTTATCTTTAAGAAAACGTCTCAACACATCATTCCATATTTCATGCGATGATAAAAGAAACTAAACAAAATAATTATTTTTTACAATATTAAAAAAATAAGTTTTAGAACTTATAAATAATAAATTTATTATTAAAATTTTATAAAATTTTCATTTTTAATGATTTAAATGATTAAAAAATAAAAATAAAATTGAAAAAAATATATTACATTGTAGTTGTAAACTCCCCTCGTAAACAGAAATATTTCATACAATTAGGATGACTTAGAAATTATCATTCAGAATTAGAACCATTACCCTTGTATGAATTTTGTATTTTCATTATAACAATTACCGTATGATGAATAAAGTAACACTTCGCTAGTGCTTTAAAACTATTCATTCAGAAATGTAAAGGTTTTATACGGTTTTAAAAAACTTATATAAGATCCTTTTATATATACCTTCTAATTTTGTTATAATAAGAATTTTAAGAAATTATATTTTTACTTTTCTAATTAAAATTTGGTGTATATATATATATAGAAATATTATTAAATATATATTCTTATATTTTAAAATTATCTATAGTTTCCTCCAAAACTTACCAACAATGCATGAGAGACCAAACAACAATATCAAATCATAATCTTATATTCTCTTTTCAAATCAAAGATAAAGTAATGTGTATTAGATATATAGTTAGCATTATTTGTTGTTTGTTACTTGAATCAAAGTTGTTTAATTTAAAAATCTTGGCTCTTTAGTTTTTTTTTTGAAAAGTTAGAAAATTTATCGATGTTTAAATTAGTTTTAAGTTATGAATGATTGTTTGTTAAACATATATGTTGAGTTTTTAAACTTATTTGATTGAACTTGGGCTAAAACACAATTTTTGACATTGTTGATTCAAACCCAATCATCTCGTTTTAGGGTTTTTCGTGTTCGCATGGAGCTTATGAAGTCGACATGGTTGTTGACTTTAATAGGTTTAAGCGTTAAAAGAACTTGAATTGGTTGGTCAACTTTGAAAGCTATTAGTATCACTTGAAGTAGCCATAGGTTGTCGGCTTCAGTAGGTGTAAACATAATTTAAAGTTGGCTATATTTTTCAGTTTTAAAAACTACTCACACATACTAAAGTCGACAATCGATGTCCACTTCAAGTGATATTAATACATTTTCAAATCGACAACCGACTCAACTTCATAATTCCCATGCAAACACAAAAATTCTTATTTGGTTATGTTTATTTACATTGTTGGTGAGTTTGGTTGTTTATGTTATGTTTATATTGAAAACATGATGCCTCCAAAGAAATAAATGGTAATAGGATCATTATCTAATGTGGTTGATTTGGAGTTTACAAGACAAGTAATAATAATAAAGGTTTGTCGTTAAATAATGATGCAAAGACTTCTGCAGAGGGTAGGGGTTTCACATCAACTTTGGTTTTAAAATTGTCTGCGGTAAAGGAAAATGTTTTAGCTGATTTAGAGGTTGTGGAAGATGCGTATTCCAAATGAAAGGGTGGGAGAGTACTAGATTAAGAGAAAGCATTATGAATTAAATATCTACCGTACGTGGAAGCAAATCAATAGATTCACTAAACACACACTATACCACATATACCAAGAAGGATAAGTAATTAATTTATTGTTAAGAACTATATTTCATTTATTTAGAAATATACTAAATTTGTTTTTATTTTTGGTGTGTAACATGAGAGATTCGAGAAAATATAGTTCCAACTTCACACCACGCGTAGTATGGTGCGTGGATGGGACCCGAGAGACCAACCATATTTCTGGAGTGTTATCGACAACATTGTATTCGAACTATTACAGCTAGAATTGACCAATTGGTGACCTAATGTGCCAAATACATGTGTTGTTTTAAAAAGATGGCACCCACCCAATTAGTTTATATTTCTTCTTTTGGAGAGATGACGGTGATCCTAGATTATGTCGCATGCATTATGAATTTTCTTATAAAGCAAGGACTCATTCACGTATATGACTACAGTACTAATATAGATGGTAGGGTTCGGATGATGTTCGAGTTTCTTGGTCTCAAAGATAGCGTAATGAGAGCGAGCTTGGTCAAATTCATGGTAGGGGCCTTTGAATCACATGGTTGAGACACATGTTTAGTATACCATATTACTAATGTCAGTTTTTATATTCTGCAAATGTATTGTTATGCGTCTAAGATTATATATTGTATATGCTCACCATCATTATGTTGACTAACAAGACCGTGACGTAAATTAACGTTGATTGGTTGATGAACCTCCAAGATTTAGACACTTTAAGAGAGTATGTATCAGATATGCACATCATGTCCGAGATTTACCATACCTTACGACATGGTTGCAAATATGCTACGGGAAAAAAATCAATGATTTCATCACATTGCTTGAGGGTTGGATCTACGACCATTTCATCATTTCCAAACATCACATTGGAACAAATACGAGCCAATCATGTCGCATTTACGTGCATGGGTTCTAAATACAAAAAGAGGTGTAGACATTCATTACAATTGAAACCATAAATCTAAGCGAATGTCATTGGATGGTTTAATGATCGATGTGGTATGTATCGTATTAGTCTTTTAAATATTTAGTGTTTTTAAGTTATATATATAACATTACATATCATATTTCATCTTTACTTGACTATCCATAATGTTAGAGGGTTCATGGATGTTGCATGGTTTGATTACACTGTCAAGTGAGGAGAAAACATTAAGTCATACCAACATGAACGCGTATTTATGCAGTTCGGCCACGTGCAATATATACCGCAGAAGTTGAAAAAGGCCTTAGTGAGAAGAGTCATATGGGTGGAAAAAAAATAATAAGAAAAATTGTGTTTCACGTGATTGGGGGATATACCTTCTAGCCGAGCAACAAAGAAGTTCATAAATGTTACTACAATTCGTCATTCATATTATGGAAGAGAGATATGGCAAACAAATTTGAAAGAAACTTTGGTATTTTGTATATCCTATTATGAACGTCATATGTATCCTTCCATATATGTGTTATATGACGCACATAGAGAATTTGTGTGCTTTTATATTTTAATTAGTTGGATGCTACGTTTGGAGAATTTCTTTTTATTTGATTATGATCCATATTTTTTATTTATGTCACGGATTATGTTTTTAATTTTATATATTTGTATAGATTATAATATGTATTATAATGTGTATTTCACATTATGATTTTTGTATGCCTAAGTTTATTATGATTGTTTATTTATGTATCTCCATGTATGGTTTGGATTTTTATTTCGGATTAGATTTTTATTTCGGATTAGATTTTTATATATGAAAAAAATTTGAACCGATATGGAAGCTAATATCGATGCAATGCGTCACCATTTGCTGCAAAACAAATATCAATTGTCTTCTATTTTCGATAAAAATAATCGCCATTAGTACTGAATAGTGGTAACTTTTATAAATCTGATGCATCGATAGTAATTGGTCAAATAGTGGAAGTTAATATCGAGATCGTCTACCGACCATAGTTGTTAATCAAAATTAGTGTCTCTTATTATTGACTCAATTGGTCAACACGTCGACCATAGTTGCAAAAGAGATAGCTTATATCGACCCAACACGTCGACAATAGGTGGCTTAAGTTTTACATTTGTTGTCGACTCATAGTTGCTTATAAAAATTTATTTTCTCTTGATGTCCTCATAAAATTTACATTAAGATCCCATCTTTTTAAACTAATGTCGACTATCAACGCAGATTTTAGTTTGTCCCTACTTCAAATATTTACAATTTTTACCGAGGCATTCGCACGAATATCGAAGGTTCGTGTCAACATGAGATGGTAAACAATATGCATCTAATATCGACAAGATAAGTCTACAAAATGAGCCAATAAGTTTTTAAATAACAACTAGTCTTGATATTGAGTATAATACTGACGTAATGTGTCGATATTGACGTTTTATGATATTAATATTAACATTTTTTGTTAGAAATTGAAAAAATATTATAAACTAAAACTTATACAAGTAAATTCATAAATATAAAAATGAATCCATATAATAAACAATGTAATACATACAATACTTGCATTTATAAACAACAAATAAAAGTTCTAAATGATACATTTTTAGTCTGCAGATAGATTTGTTATTTTATAATATTTTCTAATTATTCCTTGAATTTGTATAAATAAAGAAAACTGATCCAACAATAGACTCATCCACCAAACACTCTCAATTATTTGATATGATATCCAAATATGATGAATAAAAGGTAGCGGCGCATTCGGATGAAACAAAACCTATTATTTGCATATAAGAGATATTATATAACATAATATTATTGTGAACTATTGTTAGCAAACTTTTTTTCACGTCTTTTCATTTTGATCGGTTCTTTGGAGGAGGAAACGTGATTTTTTTTAGGATCCATTACTCCAAATACCTTTGATAATATGTAAAATCTTTATTCACGATCATACTCATAGACTAAAGTTACAATCTTGGATAACTTAATTTCCATAAATGTTATAGTTTTCCACCTTTTGTCGATCATAGATAAATTCATAATAAAAACCTTCGTTACTAGCATATGTATATCACATGCACAAGGCAGTCCATTAGTAGATCTAATACATCCACAATCTACTTTTAAAACACTATTTTTGGCAGCTTCATATTTTTTAGCATGAGTTTAAGGCACACCATGCTGGCCCATTCTTTAACCTCTTTAAATATGGAAATATAGTAAGCAAAATCATAGATTCTCTTACAATTTAAAAGAAAAAATCAATGTGTTGCATATCAAGAAAAATGTGAATTTTTATTCAAAATTGTTCAAAATTTAGTCGGCTTGTCTCGATATACCTCTTTAATGATGAATATTGGCCTTCCGCACTAATAATAATAAGAACACATTAGTTCGACTATATTACTTGAATATCACTTTCACATACAAGATGAGTGAGCTTACCTATTTTTTCCAGTGTTTCTGTAGTGCTTGACAAAGTTAATGTGTGCATATAAGATTTTTCAATGTACCGGTTAGGCTAAGATGTTTCAACGTACTACAACACCTATGGATAAGGTTTGTATTTATCCTTTATTTTTTCTATATTTGTATACAACAAGGAAATATTTTTCAAATGCGTGCCCGAATTCCAAGAAGCAAGAAACTCGTTCGACATCATTCTTTCTTCAAAATAAATCTTCATATTCGCAAGAATATTCCTTGCTTATATATCACTTACATAACAAGTGTGTAACTTATGAACATATCTTGTCAATTGCGCATATCAACACCACATTTCTATCTGTCAGTATTGATGTGGTTTATTTTCGTTTGAGGGTAATTTTGTCTAGAGTTTTGTGGAATTTTGAGGGTATTTAATATTTGGATAGAATATAGAGGGAGAATTGAGCTGCCTGGTTGTATTTAATTTTCATAACCCTCATTTAATGTAGGTGGTTGGGTATTTATACCCTTATCTTTGGGCCATATGGGCTTACGGGTTGTGTTTAATGGATTCGGGTCGAATTTAAAGACCCATTAGTTTTAAGTAAGCAAGTAGTCAGCTTAGTCATAAAGTGATTAGGTTTTAAATACTTTAGTTCTGTTCAGATAGTTCAGTAAATGAAAGTTGTCCGAACTGCCCCTGTCCGGTTAAGTGGATGTTGTCCGAATTAACCCTGTCCGGTTCTCATAAAGGGTGGTGACAAAATCCGGACTCATCAGTAGCCCCTTTTTTAGGTGGTGTTCAAAGGCCTTTGGCAAGACCTAAAAATAGCCTGTAGCTGGTCACAGCCATATCCGGACAGATTCTTGAACTTTGATGTAGTCTTATCTGAACTGAAAAAGTTCTCAGAAACTAAACGGTTTTTTGCCAGAAATCGTGGGACATGTGTCTCAATCTGGTTCGCCACATCAGCCGCTTTTTCACCTAGAACGACGCTCCCACTTTCTTCAAAAAGTAACCTTTTCATTTAATGAGGATGACATCAGCGTCGTTCCTTAATCATTGCAACCCTTTCGAATTCTCCTAGGTATCAAAGCATCTTTTTGCTTATTTACTATAAATTAGTCACTTCTTTACTTTTTTATCATCCTCTTCATCCTTACTCTGTTTAAACTTCAAAGCTTTCTCTCAAAAACAAATACTTTCTTTCGGTGTGAGTTTATGTTCACAGCTAGAAACGCTTTAATCAAAGGTGGGTGACTTAATTTATCAGAGTTAGAAAAGGCCCAAAAGGTTGAACGAGAAAGGCGCATTGCTGCAGGCCTCCCTGTTTCCCCTGTTGACAAACCAGTAACACCAAGCACAGAGCCTGACCAGGGATCTTCTTCAACCAAAAGCGTTAAACCTAGGAGGTTGTTCCAAACTAACCTATCACCAATTGTTTCAGGCTCGTCGGTTCAGGAATCAGAGCCCACTGTTGAACCAGGGCAAGTAGTCACCAGTTTTAAGAAGCCTTCTCCTTTTATTTCCATGGGATCAGATGCTGATGCCTCTCCAGAGAAGTTAGTAGATCGGAAAAGAGGTCGCTTGGTAAAATGGCAAACTCTAAAAGGTACGCCTTCCAAATCAGGGGCCAAAGATAGCAATACGGGGTTAGAGGCACCCATCAAAATTCCTAAGGACAAGCTGTACGGACCAGAGGCATCTAGCTCAAGTCTCCGAAAAGAAACCACTGCATCAGAGCCCCAGCCGGAGGTCAGCGTACAAGAAACCAGTGAAACCCAACAGTGCGGAGGGCATGCTCAGCCAACCTCTAACTCCCCTCACCCAAAAAAAACTGAAAACCCCTCCCTGGTAATGGAAGAAGTGATGGAGGATTCTATTGAAGAGGATCCGTTTGAGTCTGAAGTCTCCGGGAAAATAAGTGAGGCTGCTGCTGCCTAAGAAGGATAAGTGGGACCTTGTTTCCACAAGGTAAGTGTTAAATATTTGATAGCTTTGCAAAAACTTAACTACACCTTCATCCACACAGCCGAACTGGGTCGAATGCGAACAAAGTGGGGAATCCTGGAGAATGTCAAAATAAGGATTCCAGTGGACCCTGAAACACCGATGGACTGCAAGCTCAGTGAAATAGTTTTCTTCACTGAGCTCTTCAACTGGGGACTAAGGTTTCCCTTAGACCCGGAGATAGTCAAATATTTTCATCTCATCAAACTTTGCCCAAGTCAACTGAGCCCTAACGCATGGTACACCCTCATGGCCTGTATCATGGCCTCCAAGCTCTCCGGAATTCCTCTTCAAATGGAGGAGTTTGCAGCTGTGGCCAGCCTCTGCAGAAACCACCATATTCCCTTCTATCACTTCAACACGGGTGATAATTATAAAGCAGTGGATGACCTGCTCGAGTCGGAGAGAAACTGGAAGACTCACTTCTTCTTTATGAGTGGTGGCTGGGAGAATGGGAGGAAAATTAAAGCCGGTACCAACCCGAGTCTCCTTACCAGCAGAGGGCGAAGCGATGGTAAGAATCTCATTTCACATTCCCATCTTTATTTTTTTATAAATTTGTTTATCTGGCTTGTCTTTTCTTTTTTGTTTCTTGACAGTGCTGCCTAAAGACTTCAATGACTACTTGAAGGTCGGGCAGACCACTTGCACCAAGCTAAACGCTTGGGCTGCTGAAAAGTGGGGGAATTTCTTCCACAACGCTTTTACCGGAGGAAATCTTGCAAGGTCCTACCTTTGGAACACCACTGACCGGAGAGACTTATCCTGGGAGGAACTTACCACCCCACCCCTCCGAAAGTAGTCCTCAAAAGAACACACGCACCAGACGGGGCATTGTATCTGCATGGTAGAGCCAAGGCCCCAAGTAAGATGAAGGGAAAGAAAGGTAAGGGAAAGCAGAGTGCGGTTGAAGCCAACCCTACCGAAGCGGAGGAAACTGCTCCAACAAACCAAGAGGGTCCAGTTCCAAGACAGATTGATGCTGCTCTTCTAGGAGTAGTGGAGCATGAGAGTACTAGGGAAGACGCATGATCTCCAAAACCTCCAAGGGTTCCTAAGAGAGACAAGAAACGGGGAACAGAAAGCAAGGACAGGGAGGCCAAGAAGAAAAAGACCTTCAAGGGTGATGAGATCTCTCTCCGGCCCCCGGAGCCCCTTCCTCTTGTTAACCCTACTGATCCTACAAGAGCAGAAGAGATCCCTGGTGACTTTCGAACTGAAGAGGTTGGAGGAGGGGAAATCAGTATTGACGGTGTCGACATTACTGGGATTGAGGGGCTTGGTGACTACTTTGAAAACCTCCCAGAGATGACTTTGCTGGGCCCTACCTTCCTCCAAGCCCTTCGAACATCGTTACCTTCAATGGTAACTATTTCTCTGTTTCAAGTGAAAGAGATGTTATAACTCACTCTATATTGAGTAATATTCAGCCAGTGCTTAGTTTGGAGAAACAAGTGCGAGGTCAGTCATCTATTATTACTGCCATTAATTCTGACAAAGAGAAATTGTCCGGTGACCTCCTCATTGCCAACCAAAATACTGATGTTTTGAAGAGGGAAAACGAGGAGTTAAAGAAGAACCAGGAGGGTTGGGCCACAAAGGTAGCTACCTTAGAAGATATTATTAAAGAACTCCGGGCAAAGCAGTCCGAGTTGGAGAAAGATCTCTCTTCTTTGAAAGAGGAGGTGCAGGCTAAGGACATGGTCATTCATACTTTGACCAATGACAAGATCTTGCTCGAGGACTCGGTGTCCAAGGTTGCACAAGAAAAAACTGATTTGCTAAGGGAGCAAGAGGCAAAAATCCAAGCCAAGATTGATGCTTATACCAACCAAGTGATAGACACTCAGGAAGAAATGTATGCCAAGGTGAAGTCGGACATGGTTTTACTCTTTCATGAGAAATTTCCGAAGAGGAATCTGGGAGACTTATGGACTTTTGTAGAGTATGAAGACCTCCCCTTCCATACGATGGCTGATGGTGATAAGCATGACTACTCTAGTGCCGACTCAAGCGATGAAGAAGAGAACACCGGGGAGAGCCCGGATGAAGAAAATAACGACCTTCAGAAGAAGAAAGCTAGTGAGGCTGAGCCATCTTCAAAGGCTCGGTCTTATAATATCAATTATCTTTTCACTTTTGTTTTGATTGAACCAAAGTCCTTGGATGGCCAAGGCATTTTTTATAACTGTGTCCGGCCCTTGTCCGAATAAATCTTTTTTGTTTTGACAATTTAAAGTCTTTGGATGGCCAAGGCACTTCGTATGTTACAATGGGTACCTTTGTTTTGCACAGCTCTTGCAGTTTTTCATAGTTTTTCAATTATGGTGGCTAATGTTTAAACAACCTTTAGTTATTTCATAAACATTCTAAAGTGAGAGTGTTTAATTTTTCCGATGACAAATGTGCAAATAGTCATCACTCCTTTAATTTAATCCGGCCTATGTTTAAATAATAACTTCACAAGAAACTATTTAAGTAAAAACACTCTGAATTTTTAAGAAGGCATTGAATTTCATAAAAAAAAACTCGGACACCTCATTAAAACCTCCCCGCGCCACCAGGGTAGGAAAGAGTATGCCCCCATATATTTACATGAACTTTTAAACAAGTAAATATTTACATAGTTTATACTCCAAGTACATCCGGAGGTGCTCAATATTCCAAGGGTGATTCAAAATCCTTTCATCTTTGTCTTGGAGCCGGTATGTCCTAGGCTTAAGCTTTTCAATGACCACATAGGGTCCTTCCCAAGTTGGAGCCAACTTACCGAACTACTTTTCTTTAGTATGTAGGAAAACTTTTCTCAACACCTTGCTCCCCGGTTTGAAATCCCTCCTCTTAACTTTAGAAGCAAACCTGCTTCTCATCAAACCTTGATAGTGTGCAACTCTAAGGTGAGCCTTAACTCTTTTTTCATCTATTAAGTTAAGTTGGGCCCTAATTGCCACTTCGTTAGTGTGTTCGGAAATATTATGCACTTGAAAGGAAGGGAGAGTATCTTCTATGGGAGCTATGGCATCCATCCCATATACTAAGGCAAAGGGAGACTCTTGTGTTGCAGCTCCGGGAGTGGTCCGGTAAGCCCACAAAACCTCTTGCAAGTAGCTAGGCCATTTTCCAGCAGCCCCTTCTAAATTCTTCTTCAAACCGGACAGTATAGTCCTGTTAGCCACCTCAACCTGACCATTTGCTTGTGGATGGAAAGGAGAAGAGAAGCAATGTTGTATACCTCTAGAGGTACAAAAACTCTCCACATCCTTGTTGTCGAATTGTGGCCCATTATTTGTTGTTATCCTCTGTGGAATTCCAAATCTGCAATAGATATTGGATAAAATGAACTTTATAACAGCTTTCGATGTTGTACCTGCCAATGGAGCGGCTTCGGTCCACTTTGAAAAGTAATCAATAGCAACAATTATAGTCATGCGCCCTCCGGACGCCATGGGTAGAGGTCCTACTAAATCCAACCCCCATCGGGCAAAAGGTATTGGCTTAGAAATTGACTCTAAAGGGGTGGCTAGAATATGAATTTCGTTGCTATATCTCTGGAATGGGTCACACCTTCTCACCAACTCCTTAGCATCTTGCATTATATAGGGCCAATAATACCCAGCTAACAAAACTCTTCTCGTTAGAGCCCTGAATCCACAGTGAGATCCCTCACCATCATGTAATTCGGAGAGCACTATTTGAGATTCGTCGACCCCCAAACATCGTAAGAGGGGTTTACTGTAAGACTTCTTATAAAGAACATCTCTTAGGATGATAAAACCACGAGCCTTGTACTTTACTTTTCTTGCTATTGATTTATCCGGAGGCAAGATGCCATCTGAGAGATATTGAAGGAGAGGAAACCTCTAATCTTGAGGCTGTTTTATCTGTATATCGAAGCTTTCTTCCTCCTTACCCATACTGAATTGAATGGATGGGCACTCCAGCACATGAATCCAAGGGTAGGACTCAGTATAGGCTATGGTTGCCAAGGAGTCTGCCAGTATATTTTCTGTTCAGGGTATGTGCTCATAAACGATGCTCTTGAACTTAAGTGCCACATCTTTAAGAAGAAGTAAGTATTTTTACCATCTGCTCCTTTTTTGCTTCGGATTGACCTTGCGCATGATGGATAAGAAGCTGAGAATCGCTTATCAACTTGACCCTTTTGGCTCCACAAATAAGAGCTAACTTTAAACCAGCTATAGGAGCTTCATATTCGGACTCATTATTAGAAGCCCTAAAATCAAAACATATAGCTTGGTACATTCTGTCACCATACGGAGAGGTCAAGCATACCCCTGCACCACATCCCATGGTACTTGATCCATCATCAGTCCGGACGACCCAGACTTTTTTATCTTTCATATCAGTTGTTTGCTCTGTATCCCTATCTGAATGGAATTCAACTAAGAAATCAGCCACAACTTGGGCTTTGATTGCTGTCCGAGGGGCAAAATCAATATCGAAGTCTCCCAGTTCCACTGACCACTTAGTCATTCTACTTGAAACGTCTGCCTTTTGAAGAATATTTTTTAAGGGAAAAGACGTCCGGACAATAATAAGATGAGCCTAGAAATAAGGCCTCATCTTCTTGCAGCAATTACCAAGTCTAACGCTAATTTTTCAAGCTTCAGATAGCGCTTTTATGCATCTATCAAGCTCTTGCTGATTTAATACACCGGATATGGATAATTATCTACCTCCCTCACCAATACGGCACTTATGGCACAACTAGAAACTGCCAAGTATATGAAAAGTGTCTCTCCGTCAACAGGTTTAAATAAATTCTTGGGGGAGGACAGATGTTTTTTGATTTCATTGAAGGCCTCATCACATTTTGAAGACCAGTTGAATCCCTTTGCACCTTTTAAAGTTTGAAAAAACGGGGCACATATGTCCGAAGACCTTGAAATGAATCGATTTAACGCATCCAACCTCCCAGTCAACCGTTGTACTTCTTTAATATTCCGAGGAGGCTCCATTTGGAATAAAGCATTAAGTTGGTCCTGATCAGGCTGTATCCCTTGTTCACTTATTACATATCCCAGGAATTTTCCGGACTGTACTCCAAACACACACTTTTCTGGGTTTAGCTTCAAATTTACTTTTACTAAGTTAGCAAAAGTTTCTTGGAGATCTGTCAAGTGTAGCTCTTCATCCACACTTTTTACCATCATGTCGTCGATGTATACTTCCATGTTTCTTCCAGTTTGATCAACAAAAGCTTTGTTTACCAACCTATGATAAGTAGCCCCAGCATTTTTTAACCCAAATGGCATCACCTTGTAACAATGAAGGCCCCTATCAGTAACAAACGTAGTATGCTCCTGATCCTTCAGATCTACTTGAATCTGATTGTACCCGGAGAAGGCATCCATGAAAGACAGCAGCTTGTTCTCAGATGTGGAATCCACCAATTGATCAATCCGGGGAACTGGGTACAAATCCTTTGGGAAAGCTCTGTTGAGATCTGTAAAATCGATACACATACGCCACTTGCCATTTTTATTTTTCACCAATACCAGATTGGCTGTCCATAAAGGATACTGAGACTCCTTTATGTGCCCCATTTTAGTAAGCTTGTCGACTTCTTGAACTATGACATGAGCCTTTTCCTTAGAAAAAGCTCTTCTTTTTTGTACCACGGGTGCTATGTCTCTTCGGATGAACAATTGGTGTGATATAATATCTGCTGGTACCCCGGTAACATTAGCATTGCACCAAGCAAAAACATGCTGATGGTCTTTCACTCTTTAATTTCGATGTCATTTTGGACCCTATTTTAACATTTTTTTCCCTCTTCCAAAGAATGTGTTTCAACTTCTTCAATTGGTATTAAAACTCAAAGGGTCTCTCTGGGATCATCAATTTCACCCGCACCCCCAGAAAGCCCCTCAAACTGCTATTCCTCATTGATACGAACTGCCCCCAATGTCCGAGGAGCCAGTGTTGTTGCATAACACTCTCTTGCTATCTTTTGGATGCTCCAAACAACTCCCACTTGTCCTTGCACAGTGTATTTCAAAAATTGGTGGACTGTTGAGGCCACTGCATCCTAGAGAGCCAAGACCTCCCCAGAATAGCATTATAACAAGTGGGACAATCCACTATGACAAACAGTATTCTAACCATTTTCATAAAAGGGCCCTTGCCCAACAAAACTTCCTCCTCGAACTCCCCGATCACATCGTATGAGCTTCCAGTGAAACCCAAAATTGACCTGTTCGAACGTTGAATTACTGCTGGATTCTTCATCTTTTTGTAGGAAGTTAAAAAGAGGATATTTGCTGAACTCCCAGTGTCCACCAAAATTCATCTTATGTCATTGCCCCCGATGGATGCTCCTATGACAACAACATCTTCATGAGGACGAGCTATATCCCTCGGGTCATCCTCATCAAAAACAATGAATGGAAATGGAATCTGTGATTGATAGGAAGTCATGCCTCCCTCCAGTTGGGTAGCTAAAGTATGAACATGCCTCTTTCTCGAAGAAGCAGTGGGTGCTGTCATGGTATCCCCTCCGAAAATTGTGAGTGATTCAAAAAAGTTAATAAGCTCGGACACCGTCTTGCAACGTTCCTCAATGGCACCCACTCTATTTCGAGTTGGTTCAGGGTCCAAGTACTCTGACTCTACATCGAATCTCTCGATTATCACCATAGCTCCCTCCGGAGCTGATGTGCCTACATTATTTGGACCAGCCCGATGAGCGTTATCAGGCCTATTTCCTCCTCTTCTTTTAACATATGCTCCTAACTTTCCTCTTTCAATTAAATTCCGGACTTCTTGCTTTAAAGAAATACAATCCTCGGTGGTACGGCCAGTATCATTATGATACTGACAGAAGCAATTGTTACGGCTCTCCCTAGGAGATTGTAATACAGCTGGCCTTCTATAGTGTACTTCTTCTTTCATTTTGTCATAAATGGTGGCTACGTTTTCTTTTAGCTCAGCAAACCACTCCGGTTGAACCCAAGGCCCTCGTTTATTTCTAGATTGTTGACTCTGGGCAGGCGCAGCTGGCTGAGACTGAGCTTTGGCTCTGTTATGACCCTGCTCGGCCTCTCTTGTCTTGTTCCCAGACTGATTTTGGTTTGGGTTTGGTGCAGCTGGAGCAGACCTCACCTGCCTGTGCACCCTAGTTTTCTTTGTTTCATCCACGTTAATTTTCTTTCCAACTTGATTCAGCAGACCTCCCCATGTCATGGCCTTTTTTCTGGTCACTGAATCAGCCAAATTTCCAGGGTTTAATCCCTGCCTCAAAGAAGCTATTGCTACCTGTTTAAAGCAATCATCCACCCATTTTTGGTGTTTACAAAGCGACTTGTGTATTCTTTTAGAGATTCGTTCGGTTCTTGGGTACAATAGATGATTGTGTCTCCATTGTCCTTCACCTCCTTACTTCCAACAAACTGCCTGCGGAAGGCCACCCAAAAGGTATCAAAATTTCTGATGCATCCCTGTGGTAGGCTGTTATACCACTTCAGGGCACTCCCCGTAAAGGATTGGGAGAATTCTCTACAAAGCAACTTGTCGTCATCATCAAAATTCATCATGAAAATTTTAAACTGTTCCAAGTGGTTGTCCAGGTCTTTACTAGCCATCGTATTTTTCCATTTTCGTACTATCAAACCTCTTATGAAGGTTCCCGGACAGGATCTTGGATGACAATGGATATTGTCTCCAATTCCGACCACGACTGAAAATGATATCCTCGTTAGGAGTTGCAAAGATACTTGGCTCATCATAGAATGCAAAAGGATCCACCAGCATCTGGTCTATGTGTCTCCGGCTATGAGACGATCCTTTGCCTATATGTCTCTTTAACTTTCCATGTCTATCCCTTTTTCTTGAATACTTCTTAACCAATTTTTGTTTCTTTTTAGATCGGCCCTCATCACTGCGGGATGACAAGGATTCCTCAACTTCATCTTCGCCCGAGGAACTACTAGAAGATTCTGAGTCTGAATCAGAGCTCTCCACCGGCTTGGACCGGTGAGACTTTTTGGAGCTAGCATGAGTCTTCTTCATACTCACATGGGTCTTCGAAGGCTCATTCTCTCTAGGGTTGTCAGTATGGTGAGCAACCGACGCCTTTGATTTCTCTTTTATGCCCATCTTTGCCCTCTCTGCCCTCAGAGCTTCTATTTCAACTTTTAACCTATCACGCTCCTCGATGGTATACTCATCATTTTCTCCCACCACTTCAAGAAAAGTTGGTGGTACTTCTGGTGCATCCGGATTCATTCGGACTGGTTTTTTCTGATGGTTTTGAATGCTAGATTCAGGCACCGTCGTGCTTCCACTGCGGTCGCCAATTTGATGTGGTTTATTTTTGTTTGAGGTTAATTTCGTCTAGAGTTTTGTGGAATTTTGAGGGTATTTAATATTTGGATAGAATGTAGAGGGAGAATTGAGCTGCCTAGTTGTATTTAATTTTCATTACCCTCATTTAATATAGGTGGTTGGGTATTTATACCCTTATCTTTGGGCCATATGGGCTTTCGGGTTGTGTTTAATGGATTCGGGTCGAATTTAAAGACCCGTTAGTTTTAAGTAAGCAAGTAGTCAGCTTAGTCATAAAGTGATTAGGTTTTAAATACTTTAGTTCTGTTCGTATAGTTCAGTAAATGAAAGTTGTCCGAACTGCCCCTGTCCGGTTAAGTGGATGTTGTGTGAATTAACCCTGTTCGGTTCTCATAAGGGTTATGACAAAATCCGGACTCATCAAGTATAACATTAAGTAGTGGGCCTTCGTTTTCTTTTATGAGCAACCAAAGACGATCTTATAGTATATATTGACCAAAACTAGACATTATAGTTTTGAGAAAAAAATACTTTTTTCGATTTCGAATATAAACTAAACAAATGATGAAGTGTATATCTTTATTTGTGATTCTTTATTCTATTTTTTACTCGATTCTATTATTGATTTTCAATTTTCAAGATTAGATTCTTGTTGGTTTTTAAAGAGTTTTTTATATGAATATGAAAATGCTCGTAAAAGATATACGTGGACTCAAATATCAATAAAAACTTTAATGATATATCACCATTCCAATTAAGGAGATAAATTAGATAAGGCAGGTGAACTCATTAATTAATGGATTAAATAAGGAAAACTAAATGGTCTCATTGTTTTAATAAATAAATTTGATCTTAGTTTTTTTAGATTTCTAAAAAAACCAAAGTGACTACGATTAAATGTATTTGATTAAAAAATCAAACGTTTTCCTTCTTTAATCCATTGATTAATCAACTGCTTATTTTTTTAATCTATCTTTTTAATTGGAATGCTAAAATGGATTTAGTTTTTATTGATATTTGATTCAATATCTATTTTTTTTAGAAGCATTCTCGTATTCATATTATTCTCTCATTCTTAATGAAACTTTGTCCTCAAGTTTTAATGTGTGGAAAATAACTATATGGAGGACAATATTCCAATTATGTAAAAATCCAAAACTAAACTCGGATCTTGATATAGAGCATCATTTGAAGAAATTATCTCCATAAGCTCGGATTTTTTGAAATCTTCTCTCGTTGTCCGGTCTATTATGGGTACAAACTATTCGTATTCGATAGATCTCTACTTATAGGGGTGAATTCTTCTTTCTTTAGTGAACGCCTTCTAACTTCAATCAATCAATTTGAATGTATAACGAAAGAGATATTAATATTTTAATGAAAACATTTAGAACTAAAAAACGTTTCCACTCCTTTTTCAGCTAACATAAGAAGTTGGAAACTAAGAAAAAATAATTTTGTTTTTGTTTTTTCAATAAATAACTGAATCTATGACAACAATAATAAAAAAATTATCAAAATTATATATCTTGGTTGGAATATAACAAAAAGATAGAAAACCTCAAGAACCTAAAGCTCTAATACAAATTAATACGAACCAAGCCAAGATGCGACTAAACCTGAAACAAATGTGACATGGAACCCAAAGAATATCAAGAATGAATGAGACATCGATATGTTGCTTAGAAAAGCAAGAACTTTGGTATAGTAAAGACGCTACAAATGGGATATAAAATCATTCGATAAATCATAAGTTGAACGCCACTAATGAAATCTGATAAGTTCATAAGTTGTTGATAAAAAAAACTAAAGAAAAAAACTCTCCAAAACACAATTTGTCTTTACAAAGATTATGAATTATATATATATATATATATATAATTGGAACATCCGCCGAACAGAGAAAAAAAAATCATAATTTGACTTAAATACAAACATTAATAACCATGCATTTGAGACTTCTAAAAGAACCAAAATATACTTAAAATTAAATGTATTTAATTAAAACAACAACACGTTTTCTTTCTTTAGTCCATTTAATAATGATTTATTTATTCGTGAGTTCATCTCTTTAATTGGAATTTTGACGTGGACTAAGCATTATTTATAATTGAATCCATATTTATTTTTGTAAGGACATTTTTTTATTTATATCATTCTCTTATTCTTAAAGAAAGCCTCTCCTCAAGTTTTAAAATGTGGAAAATGATTACCACTTATGTAAAAAAGTTGAACAAATCTTAAACTGAAATGAGATCTTGGAGGATAGTATCCTTTAAACAAATTATCTTGATACACAAATATTTTTAGATTATGCTCGCGTTGTCTAATTTATATTTGGAATGGACTACTTGCATCGAATAGGTTTCCATTTTGAAGATGATTATGTTCAAACGAATCATCTAATTTCGATGTAAAATGAAAGAGATAGCAATATATTTAATTAAAAAAATCAGACCATTATTTTATTTTTAAACCGCTAATGTGCCTTTTAATTATCTCTTTAATTAGAATAGCAATATAAGTTCAATTTATTTATTTATTTATTTATTTAGAAGCATTCCTATATTCAGAAGATTTTTTTTTATGTTTTTGTCGATTTCTAAATCCATAGACTATAATTTAGCTTCTCAATTATAAATTTTATATATTTAATAAAAACAACACTTTGGAACTATGACTTTTGTATGTATTTAAATTTTCGTTATAACATTTAGGATTAAAAAATAACCGTTCAAAATAGCTTACTTGATGAAACTATCACTCATAAAATGGAACCGATTTTTCTGTAAGGTCTGTATGTTAGTCTGACCTCGCTTGATCAATCAAAGCAGTGGTATGCCAAAAACAAAGGTATTTAAATTAAAATTATGAATTGGAAAGGAACTTAATTTACAACGGAAGACATAATCAGGCTGGCTATCATTTAATCCAAGAAAGGAATCAGGAGACATTAATCTCCAAGCAGTATTCAGACTTGCACTCTGAACCTGAAGATGGTTGAGAAGCTGTGGTTTTGTAATATATACTCTCATTTCTTCACTAATCTCAGTATATCACCCACAAGATGCAAAGAGCCAGTTACAAGAACCTGGTAGAACAGTTGGAAAACAAAGTTCAAGCCTGAATGAATCTAATGAATACATAGCTTGAAGGTGTTTGGGTGCTCTAAACTTGGAACAAACCAGAACTCTGTTTTGTTTATTACAATTAGAGCTAGTCTGGATTTTTTAAACATTGAGTTGGGACTTGAATAAGAAATTGTGTTTTAAATCAAGCATCTATATAAAGAGAAAGTTAGTATCACCTGAAACCTGACTGATCGACTATGTTGTGCACTGTCCCTGAGCCACTTGACAGCCAATGGGAGAGAGGAGAACACGGCACTGTTTTTGCAATTTTTGGATATCATTCCCCTGTCATCTTCAAAGACAGGATCTGTACCCTTGGCCTTCACACCTAGTCCAGATAAAACCACTCTCTCACAATTTAAAACAAGCAGCAGAGATTACTTGTACTGGAATTTTAAATTAGACATATTCATTGAATATAATATTCTATGTTTGAATTTGAATAACCTTAATTAGGCTGTGCTAACAAAATCTCATATGAGAGTGAGCAATGCAAATTCCAATTTAATTTAGTAGGACTAACTCAACTTCCATCTAAAACTCATTCATAACAAATCTATAGCATAAATAATTAAGATGGTCGCAAAAAAAACTGAATTTGCACTGCCTTGGGGTATGCAAGCTCAGATGTAAAATAAAAAAGAGCAGATATACCATTGTCAGTCTGGGCAAGGTTTTCCCACACTCTTTGAAGAGCAAACTGCCACGACAAATCAACCTTTGAATTATTTGAATGTAAACCATGAGTTCCAACCTTGTTATATACTGATGAGTTTGGCACAAACAGAGCCTTCTTGAAATGGACCCCTGCATTATCATTTCACATTCTAAGAGTAGGCCATAAGTGAAAGAAATTAGTGTCCTTCAAAAGAAGTGCAGAGTTGGGAAAATAGATAAACAAATATGCTTTTCTTATATCTTAACACATATATATTCAGATTATCATGGACTCTTTTGAGAAACTAAAACATTTCAGTTTCTGTTCTCTTCCAACTGTGTTCGAAATGCAAAAGAAAAAACTAATACTCATATTCAACTACAAATAAATTCAGCAATTTCCGTCAAATTTTATTCTTTTTTTCTTTCTTTTTCTAGAATTAGTTATGGGCAAATCCCAGAAAACAAATCCTAGCACTTCATATATTAGTCTCACAATTCAACGGTGTGAAAGAAATCATGTTCTAATTTTGGATACAACATATCTAAAATGTATGTTACAATTGTGATCAGGCACTTACCATTATTGTTGCACGTTTTCTTTAGGCGTGGGAGAAGTAACTCTGGGTCTCTTACAGACATACAATTGAATAATAATATCTGCATTGGCTTAAAAAACATGTTTATTCTAGAATTATCAAATGCAGTAAAAGTATTTTTCAAACTAAAATAAGTGTGAAGACTAAAAGGAATCTATATATACAATTGTCTATATGATGTAAAAATAGTGTACTTTGTAGAAAGAATATACTCTTACCTGTTGGCCGTGCTTGCTGCATCGTGCGTCATCTTCTCTCCCGGTAAATTCATTTGAGGATTCAAAACAATCTTCCTCTACTTTATTTATTTTCTCTTGCTTTTTAGTGTCATTCTTTACTGCGAGAGAAAACCATCTTCCACAAGCTTCCATGCTTTCAGGACTATGAGCTCCATCCAAGTAAAAGACTAAATCTCCAGATGTTTCTTTATCAATATATTGATCAGGGACAACCTGAGCTCGTCCTTGCAAACTCGCTGTTGATAACCCTTTGATGAACTGATCAGGTAGTAAACTCTGTTTTTCAAGCAGATAATTAATTTAACAGATACAAACAAAGAGCGCAAACTACTGTGAACTCTTAACAGGTGCAAACTTACATTCTGGTTCAGGTCACAGATATCAAGGTGGCCGGTCCTTTGGAGCCAAGTAGAGGATAGAGTGATGGCAAGGCTGGCATTTAGATATTGGTGCTCCCCTTCGAGTCCAAGTTTCTCCTTGTTCAATAATCCCTCATTTAATGGTTGCACCACTTGAAGAATTACCTGTTATCCGCATGCTCAGCTCTTAGCATAATACAAGATTGAACTTGGTAAACAACTTATTTGATTTCTGTTAGACAGCTTGTTTTATCAGCTTAACTAAGAGGAAATGCAATCTTACCACCTAACTTTCAGTTTCAACATCAATGCCATGAATCATGAATATTTTTTCTTTGTCATATTAGCTATCCATGCAGTTCTTAAAAATCTTAGGACAAAGAAACTTGTCTGAATTTTTAGATTAAGGCGAGTTTTTATTTACATTGTGTGAATGAAGCTCTTATCAAGTATTTGACTTAACTCTTTATTGAAACGTTGTGGTAGAAATACTAATAACTTCCGTGATATGTATAAAATTATAACAGGCCACGGGATATGCAAATTACATCAGACGTAGAAGCCTTTTCTTCAAGCACTCGCATTGCTTCATCAGGTTGAGGCACCGTAAAGGCTGGCACCCCATGCTGCAAATATTTAATTTGATATAACAAACTAAAAAGTAATTGACATAAATAAAATCATATTGCAAAGGTCCCTATTAGTAAAGGACATGTAAAAACCTTTAAGATACCAGCCTTCTCCCCCGCAATTTCCCCCAGAGTATTTCCTGTAGTAGATTTTTGCAAATAGACAGGAAGAATAAGAACAATTTTACGTGAAGGATGTAAACCATTTTGTATGTCAAAACACTCATGCACAATAATCATAAAGATCTGCAATATTAACGAGCAATAGTATAATCGAATACTAACCAAGAATTTCCATATGATCATAACCAAGGGAAGTAATGCCACAAACAATAGGTTTCTGAACCTAAAACGTGAAGGTAGCACGGATGTCAAATTAGAAACTCTCCCTCTGTAGTCGAGCTCTAGATACAAATTTCTAGATTGATAGGTAAATCAAGGATGTATGAATTTGGAAAATCAGATGACTATACTCTTTGATCTTGTACTCTCAAGCAGATTCATATACCAGTGAAAAACATTGAAGATTAATAATAATAATAATAATAATAATAATAATAATAATAATAATAATAATAATATCTACATGAAAGACTTTGAGATAGCAAAATTACACGAGTGTTTCACCACTTTCTTGAAAAAATCTAAATACAAAAACTGGATCTAATACTTTTCGAACTTTTCTTCAATCTCTACTACTTAGACCATAGACATTAACCTACCACATTAGTAGCATCAAACTTCCCACCTAATCCAACCTCCAAGATAACAACGTCAACCTGCATAAAACATTCGAGGTAGGAGAACCCCTCATTTCACTTAACACTAAAAGAAAATAAAGATATTAATAAATAAATAATCTACCTGTCAAAACATATAGATAAAACAGCTACAGATAGATACGAACCTTTTCTGCAGCAAATATCTTGAAAGCAAGTAAGGCAAGAAAACGAAAATATGTAGGCATGGGTATTTCTTCATTGGTTTTTTCCTACAAGCAAATCACCCAGCAGGGGTATGGTAAAAAATAGAGAAAAGAGAAGATGCACCCAATGTGTGTGTAGGTATTACAAAGGTGAACACACCACTCTCAGAAAAACACATAAGAAATGACAGACATTCTGGTTTCCCATTTTAATAAAGCTATGTCTGGAATATAGAAAAAGTTGAGGGGAAACACAAAATTAGAAAGAAAATGTTTCATATATAGTTCATGGTTAAAAAAATTAAGAAAATCCTGTATTAGCAAAACTAGAAAGCAAGTAAGCCCAGAAGAACTTTCTTCATTTCAAAGTCATAAAAAGTTATTAAAATAAAATTTAATGCTAAAGTCTTCGTACCAACCTTCATAAATTCCAATTGTCTTTTGATCAAAAAGGAAAAATATAACAGAAGTACTAATGTATTGGCTCTCCATAAGGGCATCACGTTTTTGCTTGCTAGACAAAATCCTATATCTTTTGCTCTATAATATTGTTAGCATAATTTGTTGATGCACCCAAAGTAATTAGCTAAAAAATCTTAGTTACTTGCTTCTAGCAATAAAAAGCTAGATGCAGAGATAAGGACTCTGACATGTAAACTTCATATAGGTACCTTAAGCCGATCATAGCACCACCAAAAATATGCCAGAAATTTCTCCTCGCAAATGTTTACACTACAGTGAACAAAAGAAAAAGAAAACTAAAGTGCACATAGCGTAATACAAGCGAATTTTGAAGGAAACTAACTAAGCGTGCTTCTTTTCGTAATCTAGCATTTCTTTTCTTTCAGTGCTTATATTGCGTATAAAGAGAGGAAAGCTTTCACCATCGAAACAAACAGAACAATTTGTCAACAGCAATAAACCAATCTGAATCAAAACACATTGTTCTCAGAAATGGATCATGGTCTAAAGGAGAAGAGTAAAAGATAATCTCATTAGTAGATTACCATCTTCGTATTAGCATGAGCCGGAAACGTCAAAATTGTCACTGTAGCCTCTAGAAGATGAAAATGTGCATGCAATTGATGGATATTGGGAAAACTAACCCATCTAGCCGAAACCTTTCCCGGACATCCAGAAGGTGAGGTGATGTGAACAATCCAGTACTAAATCCACAGTTACGTAGAATGGACTCGGAAAATGTGCATGTTGAACCCTTTGGTCCTCGAGAATGAAAAAGCACTATTAACGAAATTTCAGATGGAAAGAAGCAGATATTCGGTTTAGTACAATCAAAGTATGATAGATATAGAATGATGACATTTAGAAACAGGTGAAGCCCTTCAGGTTTATCATATAGTTCAATTACCGATCAAAAAAAAATCCATCATTAAAAATAGTCAGATGAAAACAAAGACAGAAAAAAAAAGTCAATCAAAATAACAGCGCAAGGACCCTATGTATCAAAATCCACAAACATAAGAACTATGAATAAAGATGTTTATAACATGAAAGAAGTTGCAAGTCCATAAGAAATAGTTCTTACAAGCCCGATCGTCTCATAATAAGAGACAAACAGAAACTTAAGTGATAACCTTAATTGTTTTGCCATAAGAAAAAGATTAGACCATAAGCTATTTCTTTCCCCATAATCATAGATTCAAAGATTCTTTTCTAAAACCTAACTATAAAATCCAAATAAATGTAATAAGTTACTGATTGGACGACCACCTAACTATCATGCTTCAGTATTTAGCAGTGTAGAAAAAGCAGAATTTAGAGCTTCGAACTTAGTGGCAAACACAAAAAGGAGTAGTATGAAGAAGGTAGAACTTCATAATAGAGCAAATATGTGACGAAACAAGTTCTTGATCAAGGTATAATATATCAATATCAACGACCCCTGTTCTTAATATAGATATAATGTATACCAATAACATTTGTTCCTAATCCAGATATAATGTATACCGATAACACTTGTTTCCCAACTACAAATACTTCTTTAAGCAAACAAAGTTTCAATCAGAAGCTGTACAACTATGGTCGAAACACTATTCTGGATTCAAATGAATGGACTATATAGAGTACCTTTCCTTTAGTACCAGCTACATGGATGATCTTCATTTGAGAAATTGGCTCATCCAATTCTAGAATCTATATCCATACATAAATAAAATCAAACACATAGTTCAGATTAATCCTTCTTAACATGAAAATAAAAATCTACACGTTAATAATAAAAGATAACCTTTGTATAATCAAACATCAAATCAAAACGATCTCCGGTGTTGCTTTTCTCAGCACGAGTGCGTTTTGTAATTAAAGACGACAGAGCATCCATCGCGGCCTCGTAGGACGACCTCGTATTGTGTTCCGGTGACAATGCTCCATTTCCATCTTTTAAACAACATAAACGAAATTCGAAACGAGCAGGTAAATACAGCGATGACTACATTCGCAGTTTCCTATATGAATTCGAGAAAGAAAGATTGGCGAGAGAAGAGGAATCACCTTGAGGCATACTGATTTTTCCGCCGCCGATGAAAAACAGACCTGGACTCAGTTTTATTTTCCGATGCAAAATCAGCGAATCGCATTTTGATGATGCATATTACATAGTAAGAGAAGAACAAACTCGTTAAAGAGAGAGAAGAGTGAAGTTTAGATGGAAAGAGTGAGTGATGTTAGGTGGTGGTGCAAAATGACGTGAAGAAGATGATAGGATTGGGATTGGATGGCAGAATGCAAATGCGCACGTACAACTTGAGCGCTAAACAAACCAAAAGTTGTTGGTCCTATTCGAATCCATTGTTTATATTGCAACTAATGCCCTCAACTTTTGTTATTATTGCTACTTTGCTCCAAAATGATTTCTTACTACAAAAGCCTAATCAAATCTTTAAAAAGCGGTCAATTTTCCATTTTCAGTTTAGCTGAATAAATTTACAATATCAATGATTTAGAAACATTTATGGTAAATTAAACCCCAAAAATATTTATTCAAGCGAATGCGAAGCTCAAATCCGGACACGAATTAAACAATACTTGATAAAGAGAATCTGTACTATCAACAAAATTTGCTTCATAGCAGATACAAGGGCTTGAAAAATATTACAGTTGGTTGTTACTATGGATCACACATGAAAGACGCTAAACATGGAAACCGACCGTAAAATTTACTGATACATTTCCAGTATCTACCAGTGTAGCAAGATTTGTCAAATCAATGAGGTCCATTCCTAAAGACCTTCCTTCGAAATTTCAAGAACACCAAGAAGGCTGCTGGATTTTAAGTTACAGCTGTATACCACCTTAATTCCGCATTTAACTACCAAAAATCTACAATGAGATAGCTCAGCTTTCTGGAATATAAAATTTATTTTCTAAAGAATCTACGTCTTCTGGATCCAATTGTAGAAGTTGTATGGATAGATTTTCCTGCGCTTGCTCGAACTGGACTTTGTTCTTCATCTTCATCGCTGGATTCAACTGACCTCCATCTCTGACCACCCTTTGGAATTGCATATCCATCATCAACAGCATAAGACTTGTCTTGGTAGCTGCAAAATATAATATTATGCAAATCAATATTTGATGTATGAACAAAAACTCAAAGACCTGGGTTTTTTCCTTTCCGTAGACTGAATACCAGTGCAATAAAACAAGAAATTAAGGTGAGGTTTTTTTATACTTAAGTAGGAATACTATTAACTTTTACAATTCTACTAAGTTTTGATTATATAAAGTACGTAATATTATTTACATCACATAAGTCTAATAATGTGCAAAGGAATTTTATGCAAGTAAATTTGAAGGATATTTATAGATGCGAAGTTAAAGGACAAAATGGTAGGAACTAGAATTCTATACATATATATGGAGCTACCTAGCTTCTTTGCCAATAAATTTGAAAAAGAAAAATTATGAAGGCTGAGAACAACCATACCTCGATATATCCATGGGATCGGAAGACGAAATGAGATCCCTAAATACACCATTTCTATCTGGTTGGACCCTTTCACCCGGAACATTAAAGAGTGAGTTCGGAGTAGAACCATTGAACAGCCCACCATTCGAACTACTAGGTGCAGTAACTGGGTTGGCAGTCACTCGACGCAAATATGGGGAACTGTTGCTATTAGTCATTCGGCGCAGATATGGGGAACTGTTGTTATGGTCGAACCCATATTCTTCTGCTTCTATCGAGGTTTTATCGATGCTTGCACCTTGAAGAGGTCTACTAGTCGCAAATGCACTAGTTGAACTCTTACTGATTTCTTTAAACAGGGTGGCTCGGTTCCCAGGACTTGGTCGAGTAAGTCCAGGATTCGAGATATACAATTCACTATTTTGTCCCCTTTCCGTGTTTGAAAATAACCGATCAGGGAAAATAGATGAAGAGCTAAAGTTGGTACTGTTGACAGACCGACCAAATCTCATAGGAGTTCCAAGATTTAATTGTTCTGGTGCCGGCGGAACAGAAGCTCCAGGAAGAAGAATTGAAGTACTATTTGATAGTACTTCAGGAACATAAGACCTTGCGGGTGTCTCAGCAGCTGTATTAGAAGAAACAGGATTCTCAGACAGTTGTCCACTCCGTAGTTGTTGCTGTTGGACAGATGGCAGCAACTCTATTGATTTGTTCTGTGCCGATGAATTTATAGAAGAGATCAATTTAATCTTAGTTTAATTGAATAAAGTCAATAGTAAAGCTATAATATATAGTATCAGTTGAAAGATAAAGAAAAGATTCAAAAGAATGCAATGAAACTTATTGTTCAAGACTTATCTTGGAAATTTAAGCATTACATTTACATCCAGCTTAAGGAAGTCATAATGAGCTGCGGACATGATGTGTAGCTTTTCGAAAGATACTTATAATGAGTGCATATGCAATAATTTCATTTGAACATATTTTTCAAAACGTAATTTATTTAGAGATAGTTAAGAGAAGTGAAATCAGTATCACAATGAAATCGGCTTTACAAGCCATGCCTGCAGCAGATAACTGGCATAGGAGTTAAAACTAAATCTCTTCACCTTTTATTCTTTTTATTTTATCTTTTCACGTTAGAAGTGCTGAGGAAAGATCATAATGAAGTCAATGAAGATTCTAGAACACTTACCACCAGTTCTTCTCTCAAACGACTTTTTGATCTCATTCTCGTGGAAGCTTCTTCACCAACAGAATTCTCAGAAAGAAAGTTATTTTCGAGTTTCTGAAGTTTAAGATTGACATGGTATGCCTCGACATATCGAAAACGCTACAATATTTAACCATAAGCTCTTAGTTAAAGTAATAAAACCAGAATATAGAATACGTTGAAGCTGAAAGATAATAAATAGAATAAGAACTGCAAAAGATCAATGAGTGTATGATTGAACAATGTGGGCAAGAATTCAACAATGTGGACCAAGCACCTTGGAAGTAGTAATCTTTGATTTTAGGGAAACAGAACTTATTGTAAGGCGCAATATTAAGAAAATGAAGAATAAAACAGTTGAAGCCATTTTGACTATGTTGGGTATAATGGGTACACGAGAGATTAATTAAAAAATAAATGAGTTCACTCAACAGATGTTTTTAATTGCCCATCCCAGATTACATTTATATGTATATGCTCAATTCCAGCTTTAGTTTCAAAAGCTAAACATGGCCTTATTCAACAAAGACAGCCACACAAAACTATTCAAGTTACCCTATACAAGAGAACACCATTTCACTTTCTGGCATTTACTCAGCTCAGACTAGCACTTAACCTATTGCAACTGCCAGACCCTACAGTCGAGCTTAAATATTGCTAACTACCTGACAAAACTGGAACACCATTAAAATGGAGTTCATAGAAGAAACTGATAAAGATTAAGAAAGTCAAAAAGCATTAAGAGCTATGAATAACTTTGTAAAACAAATGTGCACATGATTCAAGCTGACGATTTATTTGGGAATTTTAGCTAAGGAACAAAACTCTGGGGGGAAATAAATATAAAGTTAAAATATCCATTTTTTTCCTCCCTTCTTTTTCTTCTCAAAAAATTTCCCCATTATCACTTTTTCCCTCCTAGTTTTTGAAGACTGAGACAGAACAAAAGATCAAGACAGTTTTAAGTTACCTGAAGGTAATAAACTACTAAGAGACTTCCTGAGGTTGATGAAGGGTCATCACTAGCAGAATCTAACAGACACTTGTGTAGATGTTTCTCTTCTTCAGAGCTCCAAGGTAACTCCACAATTCGGTCTACCAAGTTCCGCCTAATACAAAGGCAACAAAACTCACTCACCAATGTTTCCATCCAATTTACCCCATCATCCTTTTTATAACTATCAGAAGCTTCTCCTCTAAGACCATATTTCAACCTCTTCTCTTTTACTGTCATGCAGATCATTTTTTGGTATGTAAAAGCTTCACTCAGAAGACCGCACTCCACTCTCACACGAACAGCAGTGACAGCTTCAGTCAGGGAAACCAACTGGGATCCACCATCACGACCAGACCATCGCAACACCATAAGAGCTGTTTCAGGAACTTGCCTTTCTAAGAGAACCCGTGCAATCTTGGGATGTGTTGCTGGACCACAAATCTCTGGAAGAAGATGACAAGCCTCCTAAGCATCGAGTACAATGAAAATAATTAGAAGTCAAATAGTATCACCCACAAACAAAACTACTAACAGTCACATCCCTGATATCACGTATACACCATGTTCTCCACAAATAGAAAACTGAGTCTGATCATTTCCTACACATTATATATTGGCGGCAAACAACCCTGTTAACTTTTGATTTTGTTTCAGATGCCTTCTCAACAATTATCCACATTTTAAGATAAATTGAAGTGCACCATATGTCAAAAGTATTTTCTTTCTGAAAAAAGTAATATAATTTATTTCCTGTAACACCATAAAGATGAAAATGCAAGGAACCCAAAACGAATTCATTGCGTTTTTGTTCGAAGTCCTAATCTTGGCAGCAACTTTAAACAAATTGACTGTCTCTTGTGATTTTTGGAGCATGCATAATTAATTGAGAAGGTGATTGAGACAAGGAAAAACAGAGGGAGATTCAGACATCAAACTAATTGTCCAAAGGCTAAAGAGCATCTGACAGGAAAAGCTTGAACGCCTTATTTGACAAAGAGATATTAGTGAAGTTAATATTTTATGATCAATGTGATTAGGATATTAATTCCCCAACACAAGTCTGGAGCATAGGGTATATAATCTGGCGCATCATTTAGATAATCGCTTCTGAAAATAGACTAACCTGAGTTCAAGCCAAAGGATATTATACACATGTGTCTGCATTTGCAACACGTATATTTGCTTTGCGAATTGAACTAAACTAAAACACAAAACGAAAAGATATCATGGAAATATGCCAGATTAGCATCTATATCATAGAAACAGGGAGATCTACTAATCAAGGCTCCTCGAATACAAGTATACAACTATTGATGACTATATTATTAAGAGACTGGAAAAAGAACTGGAGCAACCTGAAGTGCCTCATTTGTGTGATCATCCAGAAGATAGAATGTAAAAGACTCCAGTATTGAATTTCTGGTTGTACCAATGGCTCCTGCAAAGTCATCTATCAGGTACCTCCATTTCTCCTCAGGCATAGTCCAATGCCGGTCAAATAGGTAATACAGAAGCTGTGTTCTCGATTAAGAAAACAAAAACAAATAGATGGGGACTTTGCCTAATTGGGAATTAAGAACAACATTGCAAAATATATATATCATAAGACTAAGGATACGATTGCTTGCTTTGCGACCACCAAATCAGAGCTACCATGCAAAAACAGTATGTCAACAGCGGCTCTAAGATTTTCAAATGGATATACAGTCATCCCCTCTATTCTGGGGCCAATATAAGCTGAGCTGCCATCTTTCTGCAGGAAAGTAACTTCCGGCTGTTCTCCGGAACCCTCAGTGAATCCGGGCTTTATCTCCAGATTTGCTATTGCATCCTCAATAAAAAGCGAACCACCTTGACCACTGCATTCTGCAGATTGGTTTTGATCATCTGGCCATGCGCGTCTAATGGCAGCTGTTTTCCTATCACGTACTGAAGATTGCCAAGAAGCAAAGCTGGTATAACGAGATCTTAGGTTGTCCAAAAAATTGTGTCTTATGCACCAGATCATTATCTCCATATGCTGAAATAACAAAGTAAAATGGAATCATCAAACGTAATAAGATCAGCGAGTTGCCAGTCTGTACAGCGATATATGGTACTTGCATGCTCCATATGACAGTATAGATATATGGTTTGAAGTACTAACGAATACACTTCCGTGCACTGATGAATTAATAAAGAAAAAGAAAGCCTTCGAAAGAAAATGCATAGCCATCATGTAACTAGTAGTATAATCCGAAATAACTAAAAGTTAGTACAGAAAAAGAATCAATTTATAACTCTGCCTAACTGCTCTAAGTGATTAACACTATAGGCTATACACTTTTTCATGGCTAAAGAACAGAATCTTATACTTATTATGAAAATGGACGGAATGGATGAATCTGCATCTATTCAGAAAGACATAATTAATGGACGAAGAATACAAATAGTAAATTCGCAAGTAACCTGCTTTGTCTTTAATACACTTTCTTGAAGTTGGTGCAAGTCTTGAAACTGTGCCGAAATGGTACCCTTAAATGATGTTTCTAAGACTTCAAGCACATTAGATATGCCACCTAACTGCAGCGAGTACTTAAAAAGCAAACTAAGCTTGGGTTCCATCTCTTGTACAGTAAGATTATCTACAGACAATTAGGGAAAAAACATTGGCCAAAACATATATTAAGCTCCATACTATTGGGGAATAAAAGAGGCAAACATGACAGCATGTCAAAGTGGGAAGGATACATATTCCTTGAACTTCTGTTAAGATGTTCTTGAATGTTCGTTTGACCCAGTCCTTGACAACAACTTCATCCAACAAGAAAGCAGTGACTGGATCACTGGAAACAGCTGTCTCGTCCATACAGACATCTGTGATATCTATTGGTAGTCTGTTAAGGAAAGTATATATCTGTAGAACAGGGAGAAAATAATTTTTTCCCAATAAAAAACAATCTTCATTGACTCAAATTTTGTGGTCATAAGAGATGAGATGTTCCAAAATATAAAGTCAAATTCCATGTTTTTTTTCTATGCATATGAGTTATAAAAGTTTTAAGAATTTGTGCAAGCATTCAACTTGCATTCTACAAGTACGTGTGTGCGCGAGCGCATGTGCATTTATATGTGTCACTATATTTGACAAAGAAAAGAACAAAACAATAAGTGGATACAATGACAAATCAAAGATATCAAGTTGTTCTCCATGGCAACATCGAACAACTGATACAGGCGTTGAACATCAGCCATTGACTGATTCTCATCATGATCCATATCTTGAAATTTCTTGGCATGATTTGGGGGAATCAGGCCAGCCTCAACACATTTGTAGTAAAGGCAAAGTCGAAATCTATCTCCTGCTTTTGGTATTGGAGATCTACAAATTGGGCAACTTTCAAAACGGTCACTACACTCCTTACACAAAGAGGCATGCCCGCATGAGTTCAACACGTAAAGTACATCACGTCCACAGCTGCTCAAATCTCTCGTTGCACGACAATGCTCAATTTTTACTTCCTTAATCAGGTCACAAACATCAATAGATGCCAAATATTCTAAAGCTTCCTGAAATAAAATAAAATAATATCAATCTCATAGACATAGCTACCAATACTGAAATAATTTCCAACATCACTCATGTCAGGTACTCCATGGTCAAAAGAAACTGAATCCTAAACATTGCAGCAAATATACTATTCTTGTCAAACAAACAATGATCATAACCCGGTTTCAATCCCAGCATTCAAATCGAAGAGGCATGCCAGCACATGTTGGCTTTAGAGGCTCTTTCAACAGCAAGAAAGGAGAGTCCGTTCAATGAAAAAGGCTTTCCAAAACTTAATGATAAAGCCTAACCTTCGAGTGAGTGTATCAAGATGAAGCCGATTTCAGCATTCACTATATTCCTAAACTTTACAATCTTTTATCAGGTTTGGCCGTTTGGGTCATTTCATGAAAGACCCTTAGGCTAAGTAAATACTCGAGTCCAGTCCTGAAAACCGTACTAAAAATAGATTACTTAAGTGCTACCTCAATATATTGGCAAAACAAAAACCCTAATGAAATCACAAACGGACATTCCAAAGCTTACTAATCACCTAGCATGCTACTTTTTCTAGTAATTGAGCACAAAATATATAGCACTAGCTAAAACTGGAGTACTTTTTAGAAATATTCTACAGGTAGTACCATTTTACAGCACAAACCTCATACTATAAAACGAAGAGTGAGTACTTACAGAGAAACAAAACAGCAAAGCACTAGCCGTAGCCGGTAAAGAATAGAAATGTATACATCTAAGTGAATTAAGGTTGTACAATGTACCTTAATAGCTTGTTCGTTGCGGTTCGTTTGCTGGAAAGAGGAAGAAGAAGCAAATCGGACAACATCGGGAGAGTTCGAAATTGAAGCGAAGCCGTTGATTTCTCTCCCCATATTTTATCGGTAGATAACCAGAGGAGATTTATAAACCCTAAATGGAGATTGACAAATTTGGTGATTGTGAAACTGTTCGGAGAAGGAAGGGAGAGTGTTTAGGGCATAGTTAAAACTTATAAGAAGAGCGTTGTTTCTCGCTGTCAAAGAGAATTCAAAGTTGGCGTATGCTCTTAGCGAAATCATGGATTATGTGTAGTGGGCTTGGATCGGGTGCAGAAATCGACCCGAATTTTCAATTGTAAAAAGCTGAGGCGGCCGCCGGGCAGTGCGATCTTAGGGGTTGTTTGGGGATTAGCTTGTACTAAGATAAACTTCTTTTATATGGATCTTTGTTTGTTTATTGTTTATTTTTTTTTTTAAAAAGTTGTTTTGGGTTTTTCATTTAAGAAATCATTATTCGACTTATAGTAGTTTTTAATTTTTAAATTTTTTTTTGGAGGGAACCGTCTTTTGAAGGAACCGTAAACCCTCGGTCTCAAGAAAACGTATGTGAAAACGTTTCATTTATACATTTTTAATCAAGTCTGTGAGATTTGTGGTTTTAAATTTATTAATTAAACTATAAAAATACTAGTAAATTTTTTTATATTTTTGTCATATATTTTGGAATAAAATTCCCCATTTATTATTTTTATTATTATTAATTTTCCTAACAAACTCACGTTATATTGTATAATATGTTCGAAATATTTTGTTTCATATCACAATTAAATAACTTTAATGAATTATATTAAATTTTAATAAAAAAAAATCTCTTTTTCTAAAACCTAACAGTTTTTAGATCTATATCGTTTTGATTTTTTTTTAGTATATTCCGTTTTTTTCATCGTTTAAAGAGCCTCGATTGCATCTTATTACTTGATTTGCATATTTCGGTAAACATAAGTTTGAAATTCTGTTTTATTCATTTTTCAGTGTTTTTACTATATAAAATATAAACAAAAACATTTAATTCGAGTTGGTTTTATGGTTTTAAGTAGATTTTACTCGATTTTACAAGTTTATGTAAATGTAAGGTTTGAAATTTGTATTTCTATGTAGATTTCGCGATGAAGATGGAGTTTCATGACTTGTGTTTTTAATCGTCTTGCATCTATAATCTCGTCGTTGTGGTCCGAGAGACAACATATGGTTTTTGATATAGTAATTGAGTGATGCGAGAGGAGAGACATGTGAGACTTTGTAATTTTTAATGATAAATGCAGGACTTTGTAATATATGTGAGACTTTGTTAATTTTCACACGTGGAGTTTTTTCATATAGTTGTGGGACTTTGTTACTTCTCACATGCGATACTTTTTTGTTTTTTTATGATGCGTGACTATTATTATTTTTACAATGATAAATGCGAGACATGTGTTTGTTTTTTACCGATACACGATGTCCATAAGTCGGTTATGTGTTTTTAAACAAAATTGTAAACTTAGTATTTTTGAAAACTTTGAATATATTCTTAAATTTGTTTTAAGTAAATACAGTGTGTTGATTCGGAGTAAATTTATATTAAGATAATATTGTGGTGACCTTAATAATATTATATGAGGTTGTGACGACGTATTAGTACATTTTTTATCAATTGTTGATATTTTAGAGGTTTAAACTGGTATTATTGATATAGAAATTAATATTGTTGTTGCTGAAAATATTAGAGAAACTGTTTAAAGTTTATTTGAAAATTGAAACTTCAAATCAAAATTTAATTGGTGGAGAAAATAGTTATGGTATGAATTTTATTGGTCATAAGAACAAACAACTTGCTATCTGCTGATTAGACATGTGGAATTAGTGATGTTATGCAAGTTTTTTGAAAATGTGCAATAGGTTTAAGATTAATTATTAGTAAATTTTCTTTACATAGGGGTTTTACTTTTAAATATTTGCATAATACTCAAATTAAAATAATTGGTCACTACGAGAAAAAAAGATTGAGTGGGTTATCGTTGGACATTTTATGTGAAAATTGATAAGTTTACTAGTTGAATGGTTATTAAAAAATATGTCTAACCTCACACTTGTGAGACTGGTTTTTACAAAGAAAGTATAAAGCATTTATCATCAGATGTGATTGTTAATGAGATACGTGAGAAACTTTGATGTTTTAACCATAAATATAAAATTATTTTTTAAAACGACTACGATTTAGATATCTCGTATCGTCTTTCATATATCACTTTAGAGAGAACTAAGATAATTGTTTATGGAGATAGCTTTACTTCGTATAAACTAATTCATAATTACTTCAAAACACTAAATATTCTATATAATACCAATGACTATTTACTAGAGTATACTTTGAAAATGGATGTCTTCACAAATTGTTTCATAGCATTTTGTTCTTGTCTTATGGTTTCTATTCTCGTTGTTCAGTTTTATTTGTTGATTGAACTTTTTTTACAACAAAATATAAAGGGACATTGTTGTCTATCATATATATATATATATAGTAATAATTATAAGTTTTGTTATCTACTATTTTCAATTGCAAAACATGTTGTTTTCTTATGTTATATGCAAAAATGAGCGACAAGGTATATGATATCTGTAAGGTTAAGCATAATCATAATGATAGATATAAGACTGAGTATAATCAACTAGCATAACCAATACGACGGATGTGAGATAGAGCTAAACCAATAGGATATATGTGAGTTTAGTCATAACCAATATGATATATGTGAGACAGAGCTTAACCAATATGATATATGCACGACTATTAACTGATATGATAATTGCAAGACTATATATACCAATATATAATCAATATGATAGATGTGACACCACGTATAACCAATATGATAGATGTGACACCACGTATAACCAATATGATAGATGCGAGATCAAGCATAACCAGTATGATAGATGCATGACTAAGTATAACCAACAAATAAATGTGAGACTAGACAAAACCAATATAATATATACGAGACAAAGCTTAACCAATACAATAGATGTGAGTTTAGTCATAACTAATATGATAGATGCGAGACAAATTTTAACCAATATGATATATGCGGGCCTATTAACCAATATGATAATTGCGAGACCATGTATAACCAATATATAATCAATATGATGGATACGAGATCACGTATAACCAATACAATATGTGCGCGACTTGGCATAAAAATAAGATAGAGACGTGATTATGCAAAACCAATACGATGTGAGACAACGCATATAATATATGTGAGACTATTAACATGCGAGATGCACTAAGAACAGTGTAATTTATATTATATTTTTAATAACTTCGCCATGTATCCTTTTTATTGTATTTGATATCGTTGGAGCAGAAGATTCTGAAAATTAGTTATGGTTTCTGAATATGTTGAAACCTCGTTTGATGGACCGTCAAATCATGCATATTGTATTTTTCATCTTATAAATAATTTAAAGTATTTTTTTAAGTGGTACATCCATATTATTTAAGAATAATATGGTTTACATGTTTAAAAAACATGTTTGTGTCGCGACTCATAACTTGTACATTCAGTATATGGATGAATTTATTAAAGGAATAAGGTTATAAAGTTACTAGTTTTAACGAGAATTTACCTTATAACAAATATGTGTGTGCTTTTTTCAAAGACAAACGACATCATTCTATGGCTTATATTATAGTGGAGTTTTTCAATCATCAGAACAAACAATATTGTAGTTTATGTATATTGGAGTTAGTTGACATAATTAAGGTATTACTTATGAGTCAAATTTCAAGACGAGTATCGAGGCTGAATGTTAGACTAATGATTTATGTCCTGAATTTGAAAAGAATTTTAAAGATAATATCGGGAAAAAATCATTCATTGATAGTTTATTTGTCTACACATGTTTTCATGATCCTTTTTCCTTACTTTGAATCACTAGGTTTCGACATTACTTTGATGATCTTTAATCGTTTTAAAAAATAAAAGAAACAAATCCTTTTTTGTTTGTGATTTCGTTCTATCAAAGAATCATGCAAACGTTTGATTCTGCATGATAAAATTTTGATCAAAAATACTTTGAAAATTTTATTTTCAAATTGCTTAAAAATGGATGTTTTCTTGTTTTATCAAAAAATGACTTACAAAGTTGTTCCAACTACATGAAGTTTTTTGTGATCTTTTTATAGTCATTGATTTTAGTTTATCCAAATTTACTTGTTGTGAATGAGTTGAATAATTCCTTGACAATGTACTATGTTCGGCAGTACAATTTAGTGTCTATCATAGTATTATTGTGCCTTGATAGTGTACCATGTTCGGCGGTACAGTTTTGTGTCATTGATAGTGAAGCTAAAATGGGTAATGTCATCTTTGGTCTGGTGTATATGATCCCATTAGGACCATTATCTAGTAAGTCTATTTATTCCATATAAACAGATTATTATGGCTACACAAAAACACAATCTGAAATCTGTAACCCTTTTTCTAATCATAGTGGAACACTTTTCTCTGGCAACGCTTGTGGACGTAGACAATTGTCGAACCACGTTAAATCTTGTGTTCTTTTCAGCCTGTCTTTTATTTGTGATATGTGCTTGAGCCATTTGTGATAAACTGCTTAGTGATTTATAACAAAATTGGTATCAGGGCCACGTTGTGAAATTAGGGTTTGCAATTAGGGTTTCACAATGGCGTATACAAAAACCAAATACGAGATTGAAAATTTTGATTGGGGATCCAGCTTTGCATTATGGAAGATTAAACTGAAATCTTCATTGGTACTGCAAGGATTGTGGAAGGCTGTGGAGAATAAGTTACCATAATAGATTAAAGAATAAGATAAACAAGATCTTCAAAAAAGGGCTTTGTGCTGGATTTTAATGAGTGTGAAAGACAATGTTCTTTGCGATATTAATGGTGAGAAGACTATTGCCCGCGCATTAAAGAAACTATGAGATATTTACTCAGATAAATTAGTAGTAATCTGATTATACTTGAAGAAGCGCTTGTACGATTTCAGATTGAAAGAAGGTATGTCTATTGATGAGTTCAGAATATTCAGTAGCACCCACTCTATAATCCGGAAAAGGGAAAATCGGACAATAACATACCACTAAATTATCCAAACATGACAAAAGTAAAAACACTTAAACACCGTTTGACTAAGCTATGTGCTAATCTACTTAAAAGGTTAATGGGTACTTAAACCCGAGCCGGATTCATAATTCGACCTGTAAGCCCATGGGTCCTTAATTAAGGGTATAAATACCCCAACCACTCTCATTAACGAGAGTAATGAACATTTAATACAACCAGGCTGCTCAAATCTCTCACTACTTTACACCAAACACTCAATACTCAAAATACTTTACAAAATTACCCTCATCCCAAAATAAACCAAACCAAATTGGTGACCACAGTGGGAGTGCGAGGGTGCCTGAATCTTGCATTCAAAACCAGTAGAAAAGACCAGTTTGGATGGATCCGAATGATCAAGAAACTCCACCACCTGTGGTGGAGGTAGTTGGGGAAAACAAGGAATACACCATCGAAGAGCGAGACAAGTTAAGAGCAGAAATAAAGGCATTAAGGGCCATAAAACAAGCAGAAAATGGTATAAAAGAGAAGTCAAGAGCGTCAACTATTCATCATACTGACAATCCTAGGGAGAATGATCCATCGGCAAAGAATCATTTGAGTTAAAAAAAGACCTATGTCAGTTCTAAGAAGACTCACCGGTCTAAGCCGGTTGAAAGTTCAGATTTCAAGTCCTTCAATAGCTCTTCGAATGAGACTGAGCTTGAGGAGTCTTTATCATCAAACAGTGATGAAGGAAGGTCCAGGAAGAAACAAAAATTAGTTAAAAAATATTAAAAAAAATAGAGATATGCATGGGATACTTAAAAGGTATCTGGGCAAAGGGTCATCTCACAGCCACGGTCACATGCATGTAGATTAGTTGATGATTGGTCCTTTTTCTTTTCAGACCGAACCATGTATTTTCGCAACGCCTAATGAAGACATAGTTTTTAGTCGTAATAGAAATTTGAGACAGTCATCTTTGTCTGCCAAAATACTATCCGGAAACCTACCCAAAAGATTTGACCATTCCAAAATGGAGAAGTATGATGGAAGTAAAGATCCAGACAATCATCTGGAGCAGTTCAAGAAATCCATTATGAATTTTAATGATGATGACAAACTTTTGTGTAGAGCCTTCTCCCGATATTTTACGGTAAGTGCTCTTAAGTGGTACAACAACTTACCCCAGGGGTATATCAGAAACTTTGATACATTATGGGTTGCCTTCCGAAGGTAATTTGTGGGAAGTAATGAGGTGAAGGGCAATGAAGATACTATTATCCATTGTGCCCAAGAGCCAAATGAGTCCTTAAAGGACTACATAAATCGGTTCATTAATACCAAGAACAGATTAGTAGATTGCTTCGAACATGTGTTAATTACTTCTTTGAGACAAGGGTTGAACCCTGGGAATCTGGCTGATTCGGTGACCATGAAGAAGGCCATGACTTGGGGTGGCTTATTAAATCAGGTTGGGAAGTAGATTAATGTGGATGCAACCAAGAAAATCAGGGTACACCATCAGGTGAGGTCCACCACAATAGCTCAAAACCAGTTCGGATATAAGGCTAAGAAGACCGGACAAGGGTCCAACAGGGCTAAACAGGCTCAGTCCAACCAAAATCAATCTCAGATCCAGCAGTCAAGGAGTAAAAGAGGTCATTGGGTTAAACCAGAGTGGTTTGCAGAATTAAAAGAGAATGTGGCCACAATTTATGGCAAGACCAAGGATGAAGTCCATTTCCAGAAACCAGAAACACTGTAGTCTCCTAGAGACAGTCGAAATACTTGTTTTGCCAGTATTATAATGATATTAGCCATAACACCAAATACTGCATTGCTTTGAAGCAGGAAGTACAAAATCTCATTAAAAGAGGTAAACTGAGAGCTTATGTCAAAAGAAGAAGTGGAAACAGGCCTGATAATGCTTCTCGAACTGGCCCTACGAACAATGTGAGAACATCTGCTCCAGAGGGGGCAATGGTGATCCTTGAAAGATTTGATGTTGATTCGGAGTACTTGGATCCTGATCCAACCCGGAATAAAATAGGGGTCATTACCAAGCAAACTAAGACGGTGTCCAGACTCATTAGTTTCTTCGAGTCACTCACTATATTCGGAGGGGATACTATGACAACGCTCACTCCTTCATCAAGAAAGAGGCATGTTCATAGTTTGGCTACTCAGTTGGAAGGAGGCATGTCTTCTTATTAGTGTTAAACCCTTTTTTCATTTATAATTTTTGATGAGGATGATTTAAGAAATATTGATGGGCCTCATGAGGATGCTGTGATGATAGAAGCATCTATTGGGGGCAATGATATCAGACAAATTCTGATAGACACAGGCAGTTCGACAAACATCCTCGTTTTAAGTTCCTACAAGCAGATGAAAAATTTGGCCGTTATTCAACGGTCAAACAGAACCATTGTGGGCTTCACAGGGAGCTCTGCGAATGTAATCGGGGAGTTTGAGGAAGAGGTTCTGTTGGGCAAGAGGCCTTTTAAAAAGTTGGTCATGGTATTATTCGTTGTGGTAGATTATCCCACATGCTACAATGCAATCTTCGGAAGATCCTGGGTCTCTAGAATGCATGTTGTGGCCTCAACAGTTCACCAATGTTTGAAGTATGTAGTTCAAAGTCAAGTAGGTGTTATTCGAAGTAGTCAAAAGATAGCAATGGAATGATATGTAACTGCACTTGCTCCTAAAATTTTGGGAGCAGTTCGGGTTAATGAAGATTAGCAGTTACTGGGGCCTTCTGAGGGAGAGGGTGAGGTTGATGACCCCAGAGAGGCCCTTAGTGTTTTAATACCGGCTAAATATATTGAAAGCCACTATCTGGAAGAGGGTAAAAATGTCAAGGTTGGCTCTAAGATGGCGCCAAAGTTGAAAAAGAAATTGTTGTCCTTTTTATCAAACAATCAGCATGTTTTTGCTTGGTGCAATGGTGATGTGACCGGAGTACCTGTAAGCGTTATCTCACACAAGCTGTCCATCTGAAGTGATAGTTCAAGAAGTTGATCAACTTACCAAAATGGGTTACATAAAGGAATCTCAGTATCTTTTATGGACTGCCAATCCAGTGTTAGTCAAGAAAAAAAACAGGAAATGGCGTATGTGTATTGATTTTACTGACCTCAACAGAGCTTGCCCCAAAAAACTTTATCCGGTCCCCCAGATAGATCAGTTGGTGGACTCAAAGTCTGGAAACAAGTTATTTTTCTTCATGGATGCCTTCTCTGGGTACAACCAGATGCAGGTGGATCTGAAGGACCAAGATCATATTACCTTTGTTACAAACAAGGGTCTCCATTGCTACAATGTGATGCCTTTTGGGTTGAAAAATGTTGGGGCTACTTACCAGAGGCTAGTAAACAAAACATTTGTTAACCAGATTGGCAGGAATATGGAGGTGTACATAGATGACGTGATAGTTAAAAGCTTGGAGGAGGATTTACACATAATTGACCTTCGAGAAACTTTTTCCAATTTGACAATGGTGAATTTGAAACTAAATCCAGAAAATGTGTCTTTGGGGTTCGATCCAGTTTTCTTTTAGGTATGTGATAAGTGAGAAATGGATACAACCCGATTCGGATCAGTTGAATGCCCTATTAGAAATGGATCCTCATCGAAATATTAAAGAAGTCTAGAGGCTTACTGGAAGGTTGGCTGCCTTAAATCATTTTATTTCAAGTTCTTCAGACAAGTGTGCTCTATTTTTCCAAACCTTGAAGAGTGTTAAAGACTTTAATTGGTCTCCACAATGTAGTCAAGCTTTTGATGAAATAAAGAAACACTTATCTTCACTAAAAGACCATTTTTAAGCCCGTACAAAGAGAAACATTGTATGTATACTTGGTTGTGTCAGAGTGCGCTATAAGTGAAGTATTGGTAAGAGAGGTGGCAAATTACCCTCTTCCGTTATACTACAGCAGCACAAGTCTGATAGATGTTGAGAAGAGGTATTTGAAGCTTGAAAAGTTGGCACTAGCCTTAGTGATTGCTGCAAGAAAAATAAGGCCATATTTTCAGTCGCATTCCATCATTGTCCGAACATCTTTTCCATTGAACAATGTTGTTCAGAAAGCAGATATATCAAACAGGATGACCACGTGGTCGGTAGAATTGGGTGATTATGACATTGATTTTGCCCCACGAACTGCTATTAAAGCTCAATTTGTTGTTGATTTCCTGGTAGAATTCCATTCGGATAGGAGTTCTAAACAAGTTTCAGAAGGAAAAAACAAAAAATAATAGGTAGTCCGAACTGATGGTGGATCAAGCACAATGGGTTGTGGAGCTGGAATTTTCCTAACCTCTCTGTATGGTGATAAAATGTACCATGCTATATGATTTGGGTTCAGGACCTCTAACAATGAGTCCGAATATGAAGCGGTTATAGCTGGTCTCAAATTAGTTTTCCTATGTGGGGCTAAAAGAGTTAGGTTGATGAGTGATTCCCATCTTATTATCCATCATGTTCAAGGTCAATTTGAGGCCAAGAAGGATGAGCTGATCAAATACTTACTCATCCTTAAAAAGGTGGCAGCCAACTTCAAGAGTGTTTGTTATGAGCATATTCCTTGATAAAAAAATACACTGGCAGATTCCTTGGCAACCATAGCATATTCTGAGTCATACCCATTGGATTCATGTACAAGAATGCCCAACCATACAGTCAAATCAGAACAAGGAAAAGGAGGGATGCTTTAGTATACAAGTGGTTCAACCTAGAGATTGGAGATTTTCTCTTCTTCAATACATTTCTGATGGGGTTTGGCCTCCGGATAAAGCTATGGCAAGAAAAATTAAACACAGGGCTCGTGGTTTTTTTATCACAAGGGAAGTTCTCTATAAAAAAAAATCTTTCAGTAAACCTTTCATGTGTTGTTTTGGGGTTGAAGAATCTCAAGTCGTTTTATCCGAACTACACGATGGAGAAGGGTCAGCACATTGTGGCTATATGGCACTAACCCGGAGGGTATTGTTGGCTGGGTACCATTGGCCATCCATAATGGCAGATGCTAAAGAAATGGTAAAGAAGTGTGATCCATGTCAAAGGTATGGCAACAAAATTCATGTGCCAACAGTAGCTATGAAGTCTATTTCTGAGCTAATACCTTTTGCTCGTTGGGGATTGGATTTAGTTGGGCCTCTGCCAATGGGGTCCGGAGGGTGTAGGACTATTATAGTTGCTATTAATTACTTCTCAAAATGGATAAAGGCAGCTTCTTTGGCAGGAACCACTTCGAAAGCTGTCATTAAATTTATCTTATCCAATATATGTTGCAGCTTTGGGATTTCTCAAAAGATTACCACAGATAACGAGCCACAATTTGATAACAAGGATATGGAGAAGTTTTATGCATCTAGAGGCATTCAACATTGTTTCTCTTCTCCTTTCCATCCACAAGAAAACGGTCAGGTTGAAGTTGCCAACATGACCATTTTGCCTGGATTAATAAAGAAGCAAATGGGATCTGCATGGGAGTGGCCAAGCTATCTTCAAGAAGTGTTGTGGGCATACCGAACTACTCATCGGGTTGCTGCACAAGAATCTCCTTTTGCTTTGGTGTATGGGATGGATGTCATTACCCCCATTGAAGCTACCCTACCATCATACAGGGTCCATAACTATTCCAAACAAGCTAATGAGATAACAATTAGGAATCACTTAGACTTAATAGAAGAAAGAAGGGTTAAAGCTCACTTGAGAAAAACCCACTACCAAGGCTTGATGATGAGCAGGTTTGCTTCCAAGGTCAAGAGAAAAGATTTTCGACTGGGAGATAAATTTTTGAGAAAAGTTTTCTTACACACCAAGGATAAGCGGTTCGGTAAGTTGGCTCTGAACTAGGAAGGCCCCTACGAGGTCTCCAAAAAGCTTAAGCCTGGGACATATAGGCTTCAGGACAAAGATGGAAGGTTTTGAAGCACCCATGAAACATTAAACATCTCAAGTTATATTTAGAATAAAAGTTGTGTGTAAATATTTATTTGTTAGATATCAATGTAAATATTATAGGGCATACTCTTTCCTACCCTGGTGGCGCGGGGAGGTTTTAATGAGGTGTCCGGTTTTGTCATTCAATAAAATGTGATGCTCTCTTAAAACATCCGGTGTGGTTTAACTATAATTCAATTCAAGTACAAATCATTGGTTTAACACTTTGGATCTTTGATATATCGGATAAATCTGGTTGAGTGATGACTATTAAATACATGTCATCAGAGATATTAAACACTCTCACTATAATGCTTCTGAAAAACTAGGGGCTATTTAAACATTAGCCATTAAAATTTAACGCAAAAAGGTGTTAAGTAAAGGAAGATTTGATAAATAAACCTATTCAGACTTTAACCGAATAGGAAGAACAAAATATGTCTTGGCCATCCAAGTACTTTAAATGTTTCAAAGACTTATCCGAACTCTGACCGGATAACATTACAAAATATTCCTTGGCCATCCAAGAACTTTAATTGTTCAGAAAAGATAAAAATTATGATTAAACCTTAGGGCTTGTTCCCTTCGGATGTCCTTTTACCACCACCTTGCTTGGGACTTTTGAGTTCAGCACTAGAACTCTCACCAGTTCCCTCTTCATCGTTAGTAGTGGAATCAATTCCACTGGAGTAGTTGTACTTGTCACCATCTGCCATGGTGTAATGAGGAAGGTCTTCGTATTCCACATATTTCCATAGGGTACCAAGGGTCCTCTTCGGAAAGGTCTCATGGAAGAGCAGCATCATGTCAGACCTGACTTTATCGTATCTTTTCTCAAGGGAATCTATCACTGCGTTGGTATATTTATCAATACCTTCCTGAATAGCTTGCTCATGGTGCTTCACCAAATCTTCTTTCTCCTTGGTCATCGTCAACACGTTACCTTCTAAGGAAATCTTCTCAACGGATATGGTCGCCATATTTGGTCTTCAGGTTCTCTTTTAATGTTGTGAGATCCTTTTCCGAGCCGGAATACTTAGTTTGGAGCTCAGTACCGGCAGTCTCCAAAGTGGCCAGCTTGGTTGATAGATCTTCATTGTCCATCCTCAATGCTTCTATCTCATTCTTTAGTTCTTTTATGCTCTGATTGACATTGAGAAGATTGATTGATATAGACTCATTGTCAGTGGTGAGGGAATTGATAAAATGATCTGGCTTTTCACTTGTCTCTCCAAGTCAAGCACTGGCTGGATGTGACCAAGAAGAGAATGGCTTAGAACATCTTGCTCTCCAGAGACGAAGAAAGACTTAAAGGTCATCATGTTAGTAGAGCTCAAAGAGCGGTAGGGACCTGCGAAATCATCCTTCTCAGAATTATTGAAGTATAAATCAATGTCTTGAAGGGCACTAATGTCCACGTATTCAGTCCCTCCCCCAGCAACCTCTCTCGACTGCAGACCTGTTGGGATCTTCTCTTGTAAAGTAGGATCAACAGGGGCTGGTGGAGGTGACTCTCTTCTTTTTTGCAGTATTTTCGTCACTACTGGCCCTTATTTTCCGGTCCTTTTTTGGAGGCTTTGGTGGGTTTTGTGACACTCCCACCTCCCTTAAAGTTTCAGCCTCTACCACTTTGAGCAGGACAACATCAATTCCCCTTTGGTTCCCCGAACTAGTCCCCTCTGTGGCTACTTGAACCGGCTCTGTTGCAGCTTTCTTCTTCTTCCCTTTCATTTTGCTGGGAGCTTTTGCTCTGGAAGGTAAGACCATTTTACTATCTTTGGACTCCGTTCGTTTAAGAATTACACCAGGAGGAGGCGGTGTAGTTAGCTCTTCCCATGAGAGGTCCCTCCGACCTGTGGTGTTCCACAGATGGGACCTCACAAGATTGCCCGAGGTGAAGCAATTCTGGAAGGCATTCCCCTAACGCTCCGCAACCCATGCGTTAAGCTTTGCACATATTGTTTACCCCTTCCGATGAACTCCTTCGGCAGCACTAAAAAAGGAGTGACAAATTAATCAGAAGGGGGATGCTAATGATTTAAAAAGAAAAGCATAAGAAACAAAGATAGAAAAAAAAAACTCACCAGTACTCTTCCACCTGCTAGTTAACATGCTTGGATTGGTGTTGGCCTTGATATTCCTATCGTTCTCCACTAATAAACATGAATTGTGTCCTCCAGTTCTTCTCAGACTCTAGCAAGTTGTCTACCACCTTGAAGTTGTTCCCCATTTTATGATGATAGAATAAAATATGGTGATTCTTGCATAGACTTGACACAACGGAAAATTTCTCCATTGGGAGTGGGATTTTGATAACTTGGATGCCATTATGCAAGCAATGAGGGAATACCAGGCGTTTGGGCTTAGCTGGCTTGGGCAGAGTTTAACCAGGTGGAAATACCTGGCAATTTCTGGGTCTAATGAGAACCAAAGTCCCCAGTTTAGCACCTCAGTGAAAATAACCACCTTGTTGAGTTTGCAGTCCATAGGAGTCTCCGGAGTGACAGGTATCTGTACCTTCACTAGTTCTGGAATCCTCTATTTCGTCCGAATCCGGCCCAACTCAGCATTGTGGGTGTAGATATAGTTTATATTTTTTAGAGCCAACAGGTATTTAATACTGAAATTTTTAGAGCAAGGGCCTACCTTTCCCTCTAGGCACCCCGGAAGCTCCGGATGAGTCAAACAGACCTTGACTTTACCTTTGCCCTTCTTGTAAGAAGCAACATCCCCCGTTTGACCTGATGCTTCAGTTTCAAAGGGATCATCATTGATACTGTCTTCCATTACTTCTTCCATCACTATGGAAGGTTTATCAATTGCCTTAGATGGATGGGGATCAGCTTCTGGCACGAAAGGTTGTTCGGATGGATGAGCGCCTGTTGTTTATGAAGGCATGGTGTCCGGTTGAGGTTGGGATCCGAAGGGCTTGGCCACTGGGGCTACTTTAGATGCCTCAAATCTGGAGGTATTATCTCTTGAGGTTGCTTTAGATTCCTCCGATCCGGAGGGCTTTGGCAGTGAAACGGTATTTTGGGCTTTAGTTAGACGAGTCGTCCGGCGAGGGGTTGACTTCTCCGGAGACTTCTCAACGTCAGACGCCATGACTATGAAGGGGGAAGGTTTAGTGACACTCGAAACCGTTTTTTCTTTAGCAACATAAGGTTGAGACTCTTGAACAGAAGAGCCTAAGGGAGAGGGAGAAAGGCTTGGTTTGAATAACTGTCTAGGCTTGGGGTTTCTGGAAGAGGATGATATTTGGTCAGCTTCTTGAGTCGGTTCACTAGATTTCTCACTTTGAGAAACTGAGAGGCCGACAGCAATGCGATTCTCCCTTTCAATTTCTTTCGCCATTTCTAGCTCTGATAAGTTTAACCAGCCGCCTTTAACAAGTGTGTTTCTGGTTGTGAACATAAAACTCTTCAAGAACAAGTTTGAAGATAAGAGTGAAAATCTCTTTAGAAAGGCTTTGAGTAATGAATACAATGAAATAGTGAAAACGATTTATATAACAGTAGAAAAAAGTAATTGTTACCTAGGAAAAGTTGAAGAAGGTTTGGCAATGATTAAAGACGGCGCAAATGTGTGAAGATTTAAATGCCTATGTAACTTTCTAGACTTAGTGGATGCGCCGATCTAGGAAGATTAACGGCTGGTAGGTCGAACCAGATATTGACACGTGTCCCACAATCCAAGAAGAAAACTTTTAGAATTCTGGAAAGAAAAATCAGTTCAGACAGACTTCGAACTGGGTTAATGATGAAAGTAAACTCCCTAGTACGGACCGCTCAAACAGATCGGACAAAGTCATTACTTGCTTGATGGATTTTTTAGTCCTCCCAAAGATATTTAGCAAGGCCTAAAAATGGGCTACTGATGAGTTTGGAATATTCAGTCACAGCCCACTGCGTAATCCAGACAAGGGCAATTCGGATAATAACATGCCACTAAATTATCCGAACATGACAAAAGTAAAAACACTTAAACACCTTTTAACTAAGCTATGTGCTAATCTACTAACAAGGTTAATGGGTCCTTAAACTCGACCCAGTTTCATAATTCGACCCGTAAGCCCATGGGCCCTTAATTATGGGTATAAATACCCTAATCACTCTCATTAATGAGAGTAATGAACATTTAATACAATCAAGCTGCTCAAATCTCTCACTACTTTATACCAAACACTTCATACTCAAAATACTTTACAAAACACTTTACAAAATTACCGCCAGCCCAAAATAAACCAAACCATCTATAACTGATCACTTAGATAATTTTAAATCAATTATAATGGACTTGGAGAACATAGATATCAACATTGAGGATGGAGATCAAACTTTGTTTGTATTGAGATCGTTACCAACTCTTTATGAAAACTTCGTAGATACCATAATGTATGGTAATGATAAGTTATCGCTAACAAATGTCAAAGGGGCGCTAAAATCAAAGGAGTTGAGGCAATTACAGCCAGACAATCAGACTGAAGGGAAAGATCTTACGACTAGGGGAAGATCTAGAAGCAAAGCGAGTTCTTTAAGAAGGAAGAACTAGAGGTCCAAATCAAAGGTAAAGAACTCAAATTGTTAGGAATGCGGTGAGCGGTAAGAAGGGAAATCAAAAGGAAAATGCAACAAACATTGTTGAAGGTGTGAACGATTCTGACGATAGTGAAAACAGTGGTAGAAGAAATGTATTGTCCGTGAGTTTAGATTGTGGGAAAAACTCGTGGGTACTTGATACCGGCGCTACATATTGATAAGATATTAACTTTAAGAGGAGTTTTCTGTGTCAAACAATACTTATAATGACTAATTCGTGAATAAACTTCTTGATTGCTTAAAGTTGTAGAGAGAGAAAGTCAACTAGTGTAGAGAGAAAGTATTTTAATAATAATCAACCATCTTTCCCAAATCAAGTGGGGTTCTTTTATAGTACAAGTGATGGGCTCCACAGGCCTAACTACCTCTTAATTACAAACTTGACCCTTACTTTTATTGTTTAATGACAATTTATCCTATTTTAGTATTTATTTTACAATTTTTCCCTAACTTTGTTGTTTCTTTGCAATTTCACCCTTGTTTTTTATTCTTCCGATTTAATAGCCCTCGAGTCCTTGTTAAAAATATTTTTACAAAGACTGTGATGAAGCCTTCGAATTTCTTCTTATCTTGCAATTTTCCTCAATCAATACTTTTTTGAAAATTACTTTCTGTCCCCCTCAATAATACTCACATAACCCCCCAATCCTTGCAATTTGTTAGCAAAGACTAGAACGTAGCCCAACATAAATATTTGTCCCCTCGAAATAATCTTATGGAAACAATCATGTAGACATTCCAGTGACCTCAAACTTACTTTTTTGAAAATCATCGTATCCTCTTTGAAGACCATCGTACAAGTATAATTGGTTGTAGCCCCCAATCTTGGCTAACTAATTGTAAAAACAAGATTATACTTACATATTTTTCGTAAAATGTTTTACCAAAAAATCCCTTCGGATTTCCCAATGTCAGTTTTCATATCTCAATCAACAATCTCCCGTCTTTTCTTTAATGATGTCATCCTACAAATAATTTTGTCACCAAATCTTTTAGAGATATTATTACACTTCCCAAAGCTTCTCACCATACCTTTTGCCTCTTTACCTTCGATCTCAGATCTCGATTCACTATAAATGCACCTATATTACCTATAACACCCATATACAAACAAGGGAAAATTTCCCCAGGCCTTTATTTCCCAAAAAACCCATATACTTCTATGAATACTTTCATTTCTCATTCATAATCCAAACTATTCTGTTTAAAACTTTCTACAGAGAAAAAGCTAGCTTATGCTCCATAAGCCTCTTCGAATTCTAGAGTGGCTATTTATTATTCAAAAATTCAAAGAGAAACTTGTTGCCGGTACCTACGTTGAGCCTCAACCCAAGCCTCATGTTACCACTTAAACGCAACTCCCTTGAAGGTTTGAGAAAATGTCCGACGCAACAATTTATCATCATCATCAAAGTTGATCATGAAAATTTTAAACTGCTCGATATGATTATCGGGATCCTGCGTTCCATCGAACTTTTCTAGCGTCGATATATCAAAATGTTTCGGGAGATTGCCTGACAAAATTTCTAAGGACAACGGGTAAGCTCTCCAGTTATGACATGTCCTTTAAACATTAGCACTCGAATCTTCATGGCTCAGAAAATAAAGCCCCCATTCGGAAGGAAAAGTATACTGATGTTGCCACTTTGAATTCTGTTGGTCGACATTTTAATTCCCAGAAGGAAAATGTTGCTGATTATAAACTTTCTCCCCAGTATGAAGATTATTTTCCCTCGGAGCTTTCCTCTCCGAAATTCTTCCTCTATGATACTCCACATGCTTTTTCCATGTCTCTTCTTTCGATGACTCATTTCATGAGACGAATCTAGTGAACTATATCGAGAATAATCACTTTTATCAGAAGAATCGAAGTGAAGCTTTCCTTTCCTCCTCGAAGAATGTCGACCACACCCTCTATACCGATCATCTTTACCACTAGGACGATGATATGCCTCACGCTTATCTTTTCCGTCGTCATTTTCTCTCCAAACTTCTGAACGAAGGTTCCCCTTAACAACTTCTTTTTCTGCTTTTAATTTCTCGATTTCATTCAGCAACTCGTTTCTCTGAGCCACTAAGATTGGTCCATCCATAATTTCTCCCAAACACTAACCATCGTGTCTTCCGAAGTTCTCACTTCTTCATAAATCATTGCCGATGAGATTTTCCTCACAGTTGTTCACATCCAAATCCTACTGTTCATCCATCATCCTATTTGGATTAAAAAGATTTTTCGGGAAAAATAAAACCTATAAGCTAATTTTTGTTTCCCACAGACGGCGCCAATGATAAGATATGAACTTTAAGAGGAGTTTTCTATATCAAACAATACTTAGAAGGACTAATTCGTGAATAAACTTCTTGATTGCTTAAAGTTGTAGAGAGAGAAAGTCAATTAGTGTAGAGAAAGAAAGTATTTTAATAATAATCAACCACATTTCCCAAATCAAATGAGGTCCTTTCATAGTACAAGTGATGGCCCCCACGGTCCTAACTACCTCTTAATTACAAACTTGACCCTTACTTTTATTGTTCAATGACAATTAATCCTATTTCAATATTTACTCTACAATTTTCCCATAACTTTGTTGTTTATTTACAATTTTACCCTTGTATTTTATTCTTCCTTATCACATATCACATGTGTCAGTTCAAGCAGTGGTTCGATACTTACAAGCCAATGAAGAGAACTGTTTATTTAGGGAACAATCATTCATTGACTGTTGGTGGTATCGATAACGTTAGAATCAGAATGTTTGACACGGTTGTTGGAATCTTGACGTGTCGACATGTTTCTAGGTTAAAGAGAAACTCGGTTTCTCTTGGAACACTAGACTCTCAAGGTTACAAGTATCGTGTGGAAGATGGTGTAATCAAAGTGACAAAAGTCTCAATGGTGTGCATGAAAGGCAGTTTGCAAAAGAGTTTTTACATTCTCTAAAAGAGTGTGGCATTGGCGTCTTGGTCATATGAGTAACAGATGATTAACTATTTTAGGAAATAGAGATTTTTTGAAAAGGTATAAAGTATAATCATTTATATTTTGTGAACATTGTGTGTTTGGTACACAAATATAATCAAATTCAGCAAATCGGCTGTAAGAAAGACTAAAGGGACAGTGGACTACATTCACTCAGATCTTTGGGATCCGAACAGAATTCCATCAAAAAGTGGAACTGGAAACTACATGAGTTCGATTGATGATTATTAAAGGATAATGTGGGTTTACTTTCTGAAAACGAAAGATAAAGCATATTCAACCTTTATCAAATGGAAGACGGTGATTGAGAAGTAAACATAAATGAAAATCAAACGTATTAGGACACATGATGGGTTAGAATATCGCCATCGCACTTGTTCTAGAATACCAAAAAAGAATGGGGTTGCACAAAGAATGAACAAAACACTTTGTGACAAAACACTAAATATGTTATCGTATTCAGGTGTTGGAAAGGAATTTTGGGCTGAAGCTATCAATACAGCGTGTTACTTGGTGAATCGGTCTCAATCAACGGCTATTGATTGTAAAACTCCTTTTGAGATTTGTTCTAGACCGTTGTCTGATTATGAATAGTTGAGAATGTTCAGTTGTCCTACGTATTCTCATATGAGAGATAGTAAGCTTGAGCCGAGGGCAAATAGGGGCATATTTCTAATATATGTTATTGAAGTAAATGGATATAGGTTATACTGTACCTCTCCAAAGTCTCCAAGTTTTCTCAATAGTAGGAACGTGACTTTTAACGAGTTTGCTTTGATAGACAGTAAGAAGAAAGTAGGAGAAATGGTCGAATCAGGATCGGTTGAGAGTAAATATGTGGAGCTTGAAGTATAATCAGTTCGCAACAGGTCCAATAATTCGAGTGGTTTTGAGGTGAACCCAGAATCAGGAGGTGAAGCGTCAGCATCAAATGATAGTGACGATGATGCTCTCGAACCATAATGACAACCTTATAGAATAACATTGGGCAGGGAAAGAAGAGATATTAGATTTCTAAAAAGGTACGTGAATCTAGTTGCATATGTTTTGTTAGTTGCAAAAGAAGTTGAGATGCATGAACCTAGTAGCTACAGAGAAGCTATAGCGAGTTCAGAGGCAGATCGATGGATTGGTGCTATGGAGGAAAATATTGAATCTTTTTATAGTAATCAAACATGGAAGCTTGTTGACTTGCCTAAAAGAAATAATGTAGTACGTTTTAAATGAGTGTTCAATAAAAAGGAATGTAATTCATGGGTTGAGACATCTCGATTTAAGGCAAGACTGGTCGCTAAGGGTTTTACTCAAAGGGAATGAATCGACTTCAATAAAGTATTTTCTCTAGTGGTGAAGCATAGTTCGCTTCAAGTTTTGTTAACCATGGTAGTTTTACAAGATTTAGAGCTTGAGCAGTTGGATGTGAAGATTATGTTTCTACATGGTAAATCGGAGGAGCGAATCTACATGAGACAACCATAGGGATTTATTGAACCTAATATGGAGGACAAAGTTTGTCTGCTGAAAAAGTCACTATATGGTTTGAAACAGTCACCTAGGAAATGGTACAAACATTTTGATACATTCATGGTGTCAAAATGGTTCAGGAGAAGTCCATATGATAATTGTGTGTATCATCAAAATATGTCAGATGATTCTTATGTTTACTTGTTGTTGTATGTGGTTGATATGCTTATTGCTGCTTGTCGTATGTCACATATTGTGCAGATAAAAAAACAGCTTAGTAACGAGTTTGAGATGAAGGATCTGGTTATAGCTAAGAAATTTTTTGGTACGGAGATTATCAGGACATGAGTGTAGGATCATTACATTTGTCTCAACGAAGCTATATTGAGAAAGTGTTACAACGATTCAACATGTTTGATGTTAAGGTAGTTAGCATCTCGTTTGCTACTCATTTCAAGTTGTCTGCAGTAGGAGCGACCAAGGACGATGCTGAGTTTGAGCAAATGTTGAAGGTTCCATATGCAAGTGCAGTTGGTAGTATTATGTATGTTATGGTATGCGCACGTCCTTGTATTTCACATGCGGTTAGTGTAGTTAGCAGGTACATAAGATGTCGTAGGAAAGAACATTAGCAGGTAGTGAAATGGATACTTTAATATCTTAAGAATACTGCAAACATTGGCTTAACTTTTAACAAGACCGATATTAGTGGACCACTAAATGATGTTGCAGGATCAGTGGTTGGTTTTGTTAATTCTAATTTTGTAGGTGATATGGATAAAAGGAGATCTCTGACATAATATGCATTTACTCTAGCTGGGAGTGCGATCAGTTGGAAAGTAAAATTGCAAGCTACGATAGCTTTGTCTGCAACAAAGACAAAGTAAAGGGCGATAACAGAAGCAGTTAAAGAGGCACTATGGTTGCAAGGTTTGGTGTCAAATTTGGGCTTGGATAAGACTACTACAAAAGTGTTCTGTGACAATCAAAGCAACATACACGTTACAGGGAACTAGATGTACCACGAGCGTATAAAGCACATAAATGTCAGGTATCATTTTTTTCGTGATATAATATCAAAGGGAATTGTTAATGTGAAGAAAGTGTCTACACCCGATAATCCAACAGATATAATGACCAAGACAGTATCAATTCGAAAGTTTAGGGAGTGCCTAAACTGGATTGGTATCCGCAGGTATAGAGTGAATGTCTTAGGGGTATTTGGTGAGTTAGAAGAAGAAAAGTTTCTTTGTTAATAGTGAAGAAATGATATTTGCCTCAAAGGGAAGATTTGTTGTGAATGAGTTGAATAATTCCTTGACAGTGTACTGTGTTCGCCAATACAGTTTTGTATCTATAATAGTATCATTGTGCCTTGATAGTGTACCGTGTTCGGTGATACAGTTTTGTGCCATTGACAGTGAAGCTAAAATGGGTAATGTCATCTTTGAGCTGGTGTATATGAGCTCATTAGGACCATTATCTATTAAGTCTATTTATTCCATATAAATAGATTACTAGGGTTACACAAAAATACAGTCTGTAACCATTTTCTATCATAGTGAAACACTTTTCTCTGGCGGCGCCCGTGGACGTAGATAATTGTCGAACCACGTTAAATCCTGTGTTCTTTTCAGTCTGTCTTTTATTTGGGTTATGTTCTTGAGCCATTTATGATAAATTGCATAGTGATTTATAACAATGTTGTATATGCTCTGGTGCTTTGGCGGCCATATTTTTTATTAATGGAGATCCCATAATATATGTTAAGTCATGTTATTTTGTAAGCTCTTATAAGACAATGTATTCATATGACATATCCACATTTACTACTTTTGGTCAAACATTTACTTCAAATAATTCTTCTAATATATTTCATCCAATTTTGAAAAAGAAAGCTGAAAGACCTAAGAAGAAACATATTCCATATAAAGGAGAATTGCATACCCAAAAGATAATATGTAGTAATGATTTGAAATTCAGTCATACTAAACCATCATGTTTAAAAATCTTGTAATATCAATGTAATTTTGATACTTTTAGTTATTAAGGCTTTAGTAACTTGATATTTGTTATCGCATTCTTTTTAGTGTTTTCACTTTTTTTTAAGTGCAAACCCTAAAGAAGTTATGAGACAAGGCATAACCAATTGCATGCCCGATACGAGACAATGCATAACCATGTACATGATAGATGTGAGACATGTTCAAATGTGGTGATAGATGTGATACTTGTTCAAAACTGACTCATATAATGTGATAGATGCGAGACCATTATATCATTCATTTTCATATACTAATTTATAACCAAGTACATGGGTGGTGATTTATGCGGAACCAACTCATAATAGCCTCTATATGAGGTGATAGATGTGAGACCTTTATATAGTAATTGATTATAGAATACCAATTCATAACCAAGTAGATGAGTGATGATAAATGCGAGACCAACATATACTATATTGATATGAGATATTATATAACTAATCATATAAAAAATTCATATGCAAGACCAATAAATTTATAAATTCCAAATAGAAAACTATTCGAACATAAAAAATTAATATAATTTGAAATTCAAATTACAAAAATAACAAAATAATATCATCTAATAATTTGGCTTAGGACGTCGAGTACTTACATTTTCACGTTATGTCATATGACTTCTTATAAATGAGGTTATGTCTTTAACATTTTCATCATTTCTAGTTTCATATAGTTGCTTGGTACAAGACTTCTTAGCGGTTCAAAGGGATATAAGTGACGCTGGAGCTTTCTAGGAAGATCAAGTTTTGCCTATACTACCTAGGTTTCGTTAGAACGAATCTTGGTTAATTTTATACTGAGTTTGGCTAATTTCATACAAATCTTGTGTAATTTTAGATTGAACATAATCAAGATACATCCCTCATATAATTCCATTAATATTTAGGTATATATCCCTAACAATTACTCACAATACGTCTAGAAATGACTTGTAAGCGGGGTCTGATTGTGAGAAAAACTTTCCAAAGTGAGTTGGTCATTCGGTCATTAGAGTTTATGTGAATTCAGATGATGATAAAGTAAACAAATAAAATAACTATATGAGTTATATGGTAAAAATGAGCTTTATATAGTTAGTAAATAGTATTTTATAGTTTTTGTGTTTTATTCATCTCAAATATTACAACTATCCTCTTAGCAGTTAAAACCAACTGCATTCTTTGTAAGAGCTTCTTAATAGGTGATAAATGTAAGACCATCATATACGTAACTTTAGAATACCATTTTATAAATAAATAATTCATAATAACCTTTTATCATGTGGTAAATGCGAGATCAATACATGGGTGGTGATAGACGCAAGATATGTTCATTGACTGTGAAATATACGGGACCAGTATAATCCAATATATAAAACATTTATACTTTCGTTAATGTTGCAATATTTTCATCTTTTTCTGTTTCAAGTTTGTTAATTTTTATATATTCTTAAACCTTGTCGCAAACCCTTACACCACAATCAAGTGTTTCCATTTTTTCTTCATGTATTTTAGTGGACATACTATCTTTATTTGTTGTCTTTTAAGCAAAATATTCTAGCTATTAAGGTATTCAGTATGTAAGTTACATATTAATAAATATAGAAATTGATAAAGATATGTGAGGTATTACATATTATGTGGGAAAATACATTACATGAGATATATATGAGAAAACATAACATGTGAGACTGTACATGATAAATAGATGTAAGGAAATATATTACACATAAAATAATGTATAACAAAATCTATGTGAGACTACGTAAAACAAAATTTAAGATAGATGTGAGACATAAAGATGCAAGACAATGTATAAAAAAAATCATGCTTGAAAAATTCATGCGAGACATATTCCTTACCAAACCTACTATAAAATTTTAAGCATGTAACACTTACAAATATAATGTATAATAAATGTGAGATAGTGTAATACACGATCGATACGAGACAATGCAATAAACAATATATGTGGGACGAGTAATACATAAGAGTTGTGGGATAATTTAATAAGAGACTCTTGAATAAAGGCAACATTATCCATGATAAAATAATATGGGATGGTATAATATATGATAAAGGTGAAACAATATATTACACGATAAATACAGGACTATGTAATACACGACAGATCCATGAAAGTGTAACACATGATAGATGATTGACAAGTTATACTTGAAAGATGTGCGACATATAATGCATGAAAGATGTAGTCTAACATATAGATGATAAGTATGGTACATTAGATATATGATAGATGCGGGATACCATATAGATGATATGCGTTAGATATTATGATAGATGATAAACCATGTATTATAAGACGAATGAAATGCAAGACTATGGATTACATATACATGTTCATTTGTGAACTCCTTTAGATTTCGAATTAATTTCAATTTTGTTTTCCCTTCAATACCCAACCATTGTACCATCTTGGTAGCTTGTCCTCATTTTCCTCTCATTGACCAATAGTTATGTGTTCCACGATGGTTGTTTGTATTTTAGTGATGATTTATAGGTAATGATTATACTATCTTTAAATAATGTTTTAAAAATTGAGTAAAAATATTAACCAGTAATAGATTAACACGTCCAACTACTTTATCAAGTTTTGTTTTACGACAAAGTTTTACAGTATTTATCCATTTATCCTTGATTTCTCCATCGAACCATCAATATTTATTTTCCAAGTCTTCTATGTAATAATGCATTATAAAATCTAATACACCCTTTGGAACAACGCGGAACAGACTAACATGATGAACAAATATTATAACATCTTTTAATGTTTGATCTCCTAGTGTTCTAACTTATTTGGTTATTGAATTCTACAAAGATATGAAAATATTAGTTAGTATAAGTATATGATATATGCATGAAAACGGTAAAATGCAAGGTTAGCCAATCCATACGAGACAATGTAAAGATGATTTATGTGAGACAATACAAAGATGAGCTATGTGAGGTCAGTTAAAGATTATTCATATGATGACAACCAAAAATGATTCATACGTGGCCATTTAAAGATGATCCATGTAAGGTAAGGCAAATATGATCCATGCGAGACCAAGAAAAGATGATTCATGCGAGACCAATGTAAAAATAAGTAACAAAACAGGAAAGTACATATCTTTATTATTTTATTTGTAATTGATTTTGATTGGTTTGTTTTGACTTTTTTGGCGTATCATCATAAAAGTAAGTTTTTGTTGTTCTTGATTATTCTTCAGGTTTATAATATCTTAGTTCAAAAGTGTTGTTGTTTAATAGCATATTTTATTTTCCATGATTCAAACCAATGATAGTCTTTACATATTTAGTTGTAAGTGGTACCAATTTTGTCCATAATATGAAGATTTCTTTTTTAGCGTCATATGTTTATATTATTTTAATGATAAACTCCTACTTTTTTGGTGGGAATGTGTTTATTACTCTTATCATATGTACCTCTAAGAAAGAAATAAAATAATGTTTATTCATACATATAGGTGAACCTTATTATTTCCAATTATTTTATCTAATTTTAGTGATTGCCAACATACCTGAACTAGAAAAAAACCTTTTGACGACATGTTTTTATAAGATTTAAGATATTAGTGTTAATTGAATAATGTTAGACAATAAAGACAATCCAACATATGATAAACGTGGGATAATAAAATATATGATAAATACAGGACAATACACCACATTTATAGATGCGAGATAATACAACACTATAGATGAGGAATGTACAACATATGGTAGATGCATGACAGAACAATACATGGTAGATGCGGGACAAAACACTACGTAGTAGATACAGAAAAATACATCATATGGTAAATGCATAACTACTTATAAAGAATATGAAAGATGTCAGATTACTTACAATAGTAGATATGAAATTCTTTTGTAAGTATATGCGAGATAGTACACAATTAATATGAAGTCATACATATATTGAATATGCGAGACGAATTATATATAAATAATTTGGGTCTCGTGTCTCGCAGCAAGACACGATAAAGCTAAATATTGGAAATTTAATAACCACCAAACAATGTTGCAAAACTTTTAAGCAAAAATAATAATAAATGCGAGAAGTGTTTGTACGTGAAAGGACAGTAATATTTAACCATTGCAAAACGAATAACCAACAATAACATTGTAAAAACATGCAATATTATTTCTTAGTGTATTTTACGGTTTATAGTACTAAATATAAATTAAAAAATAAAAAAAGTTTAGTTTCTAATAATTTCAAACTTTGTTCTATCAAAATTTGAAAATAAAAATGCAAATCAAGAAGATGATGATCATAACTAGATATCTTAGTGTTTTAATGAAGATTATGATTTAAAATTGATCATAACTGTATTTTGGTACTATAATGATAGTGAAATCAATGAATGTATGTGTTTTTTGAGCTAGAATGGATGAGTTTTTAGTTGAATGAGAATCTTAAAGTAAGGAATGAGAGCTAGAGAGAGAAAGTATTGTTCGATGAATGTAAAGTTAATTATTTTAGTTAGTTTTATGTTTTAAAATTGTCTTTATATCAATAATATTTTGAGTGGAAAGTAATTCGATATTTGGATCCATGTAAATGATTTTTATTACATTAATTAGCGTAGTGTGTGGGAACCGATAGGTTCCATGAAATTTTAGTTATAAAAAACAAGAATCAAATAAAAAAAAACTACAAAAAATCTAAATAAATAAGAAAACTTAGATATATAACGTATTTATGAATATCGACTGATAGCACATGCATATAAAAATCAGAATAAAAAAAGATAACATGATCCTCCCTTCGTCAGCAAACAGTTATGGTTTTGACGAGTTTCAAAAAAGATTTTTTTGTCATTGTTATTATTTTGTTTTGTGTTTGTCTCTACAGGTTAGTAAACATCAGAATTCTTCATATGAACTTCTATTAAAGATGAGATTAACAAGACCGGTTCAAAAGGTAAAAATAAAGATGATGGAGTCGAGCGGATAAATCCGAAAGGAAAATATGAATATAAGATACAACAGATGGATATAGAAGTTAAAAACAAAGAAGAATAAACCAACCCTTATAAATCATCATGCTTTAGCCGAACGAGAAGATATGAAGGTAGATATGAAGATGAAAGAGCCAACCCAAATAATCATTTTGCTCCAGCCAAACTAACAGATATGATGGGTAAATATGAAAAGAAGTCATAAAATATATAAGGGTACCAATTTTAAAATTTTACAGTTTGTGCTCAAGGATACTCTAGCACGAGTGAAAGGCGTCCTCATCGTAGAATGAGCAATGACTCAGTCAAGCCTAGCCTCAACTCAGCTGTAATTATATATGGAGCCCAACTTTGGCTTAACTTCAGTAAGATTTGACTATGTCTCAACAATACTCAGTTAGTCTTGGCTCAACCTGAACAAGCATTGGCTTCAACTTCAATAAGATTCATCTCAATATGATAAGATTCAACTCAACCTCGTCGAGATTTAACCTAGTCTTGGCATTATCTTAAATTAGTCTCAGCAAACCTTAGCCTCAGTCTTAACAAGATTTGATTCAACATCAGCAAGTCTTGCATCAACCTTAGTAACTTTTGGCTTAGTTTCAGCAATATTTAGCTCAACTACAACAAGCCTTGATTAAGCCTCGACAAGAATTGGCTCAACTTCATCATGTCATGGATTAGTTCAACATAGCCACAATTAAGTTTAATAAGTTCTTGACCTACAAAGCTAAATTTTTCCTCATCACTTTTTATTAATTACATTATAGAATATTAGAATACATATTAGGCTTACTAGCCCATATATGGTGTACAGTAGGCTTACGAGCCAATAACTAGTACACGTGAGGCTTACAAGCAAAATTTCAAATGAATATTATGCTTTCAAGCTAGACCATATACACCTCCTATTTGTTGAACCATGGTAAAAATAATTACATAAAAATAACAAAAATCCCTTAACATTTTAAGAGTGACAAAGTTCAATCATCTATATTTGGATTTTTACACTTATAAAAAATCAAGTTTGGGATAAAAGTGTAACCATTAACACTTCATAGAGTTTATGGATTCCTCATACAAATCAACAACAATGATTTTATGATGAAAAAAAATAGTATTCGACACTCGAGATCTTAATTTCTATCACAATGAGCAACAATAAGTCCAATATTTTAAAGCGTTAAGACCGATAAAGCTAAAAATATTTAAAGCAACAATATTTTGATTCTATCATAATGCTAACATGATAATATGGGTTCTAATATATCAATCATCCCATAATTGATTGGAAATATATATGCATATCATTCGCACACATTTGATTTTATTATTATTATTTTACTTCACATAATAGATCACACAACAAAGCTTTATCGAAGTAGCATATTCAAAAAATAAGCTTCAACCATAATACAATTAAAATGCAAAATATCTCGATAATCGAACCTTAAAAAAATTGTTAGATGGTTTAATTGAAGACGTTGTTAGTCAGCCTTTCATATTTGAAAATGACTATAGAGACTACTCTACAACGGTATTTTATATTCTTTGTATTTCATTATTCAATATAAATAAAAAAACTTAATCTCGACCATGTAATAGATTTGTATTTTTTTTATTATTATGTAAGTTCTTGCATACGACCATGTAAGAATAATAAAAGGGATATATTTGGCTATAATAAAGTTGAAGGATACACCACATGAGTTAGGTTAATCTCCATCATCTGCTTATATTTACTGACCTACTACTTCGACCATGATGGTTAGTTATTTCTTTATATTTTTAAAAAACTATGAGGTTACTCTCTTATATAGATAAACAACCTTAAAGGTAATATGAGGCCCTTCCGGTTGGGTCAAATATTCTAACCAACATAGCAGTATGATACCTATTATTATATTTTTTTAACCTTTGGCAAGATAACGTTGTTTGTTTCAATGGATATTTTGGTTGGTGAAAGATTTATCATGTCGGCAGAGCATAATGGTATTTTGATGTTGTAATAATAGTTTGTAATAAGAATAATAGATTAAGAAAGATGAAGTACTTATCTTGTAAATAATAATTGTATGGGTAGAATTAGAATAGAGAAAAGTAAGAATATGATAAAGTAGGTCACCTATGTGGGTCAGGGCCCATATCTACTACTATATAAAGGAAGATTCTCTTTATGGGGTGGGGAACATTTATTATAGAATAACTAATTTTTACTATTTTCTCTCTCTAGAATCCCATGTTTCTCTCTCTATACCATGTTATGACTTTTTCTGGTAGTAAGTTTAGTGTTCAAATATTTATAGAACTATCACTGGCGCCGTCTGTGGGAAACGAAGTGATACCCGGTGGCAGTTTCTCCCAAATCACAAAATTAAAGATAGATGAATACAGATCCCGTAAAGGGAAGAATTATGGGATTGGAAGACAGTGGAATTTTATCTTATTCCGAGGACCGTCGATTTAAACTACAATAAGTTGAAGAGTAACATCACGATAATGATCAATATGGACAAGGGCGAGGTAAGTGATCGACCCTAATTACAACTGGGCAACAGTTTTTAGATGATATAGGTAAGCTCAGTGTTGAGAATAAAATGGCCTTAGCTGATAAAATGAACAAGTCACGAGTTCAAAGAGAGCGATCACCCGATAGCGATAGAGAAGAAAATCACAGCCAAGGTGGAGAAGAAGAAAATCGTGATCAAAGTCGAACCAAGTTACGACGACAAGATACTGGGTTGTTAAAGAAGGATAGGGAGGTCACCGATATACGCGATAGATTAGTGATTCCTCCTTTTATGACTTAGATGATTCCTTGTCTCTGGAACGATAATATTGGCGCCATAAAAAAAGAATAGAGCATTAAAGAAACAAGAGATCTGACGTCGTATGTCTTGTCGGTCAAGAATATTGAAATGCAACGGGAACAACATTGATAAGAGAGCTCATGTTTTCTTGGATAATGATAGAGCGATCATGGTCAACAGAAAAGACCAAACCACAGCCAAACCATGGGTATCGTGTCAGCAATCAATTCTCTTACCCACATGACAAAGGGTTGTATGCGACCCATGTAGAAGGTCTTGGAAGTAGAGCTGGTGGGGTTGGGCATAACTGAGGGTCATCCCCTCTTTACGATGAAATCCTTTCGGGGCAGATTCCCAAGTGATTCGAGATTTTCTGTTTGGAAACGTACGATGGCAAGAAGGACACATGGAACCATTTAGAATTATTTGAAAAATTCATGTTAAACTTTGATAATAATGACAAACTACTTTTCCGCGCATTCTCGCAAACATTCAAAGACTGCGCCTCGAAATGGTATAATCAATTGCCATAAGTTTGCAAAAAGCATTTTGATATATTTTGGGTAATATTCAGGCAGTAGTTTGTGGGGAGCAAGAATTTCTGAGCAAATGGGGATACAATTGTCAATTGTAGATAAAAAGCCGGGGAGAGTATGAGAGACTACACCCAACGCTTCGTGGATGCCAAGACTGATATTGACGAGTGTGAAGAGAATATTATTGTTACAGGTTTTAGACTGGGTCTTCTATCTGGTCTTATGAATGAGCCAGTAAAGAAGAAACAAACTTTTATTTTTGTGGCTTTGTTGGCTCAGGTCGAAAAAAGAATTTTGATTGAGGAGAACTAAACGTCCGAGATGGTAGATCAATTACAGCTGAGCGCACAAGGAGCTGATGTGCTATACCATCAGAATCTGACTTCATTCCCACAACCTTAACCAATGAATACCTATCAAGAGATACGAGACGTTCAACCAATACCCTCAGGCTCGTAGCCCCCACGAGAAGGTTTAATAATCATATAGTAAGTACTCAAGTTGGTTCTTGACCCATCTCAAACAAGTGGGTCTGAACCGCTCGTTTTGTTGAGTTGACTGAGTGTGTGTCAACCATCTTTGAAAAATAAAAGAACTTATCAATTTTTAAAAACCTTTCCATATTTAGATCTCTCAAGAAAATCGTAATAACTTATACTGCAAGTATCATGAAGATGTGGGGCATGATATGTGGGATTGTATCGCATTAAAAATAGAGGTACGTATGCTAATTGAGAATGAAAAGTTGACGACGTTTTTAAGAAACAAGCTCAGCAGAACGTCAGGGTAAAAAAGGTCGTATGAGTACCAAAGCAAGAAAGTACGATGGTTATTTCTGAGATCACCGACCTGTTTGATGTAGCCACAGAATACTTAGACCCGAATGAGGATCGAAACATAATTTATGTCGTGGAAGAAATAATTCGGAAGAGAAGAGGAAAGGGTAGTGACTTGTGTAGATTTTTTGAGTTGCTAACTATCTTTGGAGGTGATTCGATGACAGGAATTACGAATTTCTACGGAAAGAGACATATTATGAGTTTAGCTACACTATTAGACCGCATGAAGATGAAGTGGTAATTGTGGCCACGATCGCGGGTGATAAAATGCAGAGAGTATTGATAGATACGAGAAGCTCAATAAACATTATTTTTATAACAACATACGTGAAGTTTAAAAAACCTCTAGTCATTCTCCGATCAGAATGGGCCATAGTGGATTTTACAAGGATTACAACTAAAGTAGTTGGAGAATTTGAAGGAGTGGTAAAGCTCGGCCAGGGACCTTTCAGAAAAAAATGTAACAATACTTTTTATTGTTATGGATGTGCCGACCTCTTATAATACAATTTTTGGGAGATCACGACTTTCAAGAATGCACGTGCTGGCGTTGACGGTCCACCAATGTCTAAATTACGTGATCGGTAATAACGTGGGAACCGTGCGAAACACCAAGAAAACGGCTAGGGAATGTTACCGAACGTCAAAAGCGTCAAAAGAAGATATGGAAATAGAACAATGAAAAGATTAGTAGTTAGCGGTGTTAACTTCAGGGTCGGATCCCATAGACGATCCTAGGGAGACCCCCAGATTCCTGCTTGCGGATGAGAATTACGAGAACTATGAATTTCCCAGAGGAAAAGTTTAGAAGATTAGAACGAACTTGTCTTCTGAATTTCTAGAAAAATTAATTTATTTCCTTGCAAAAAGGTTGTATTTATTCACCTGGTGTTCAGAGAAGCTGGAAGGGTTACCCGATAGCGTGATTTGTCATAGTCTGGCCATACGATGAAATGTTAGACTAGTCATTAAAAAACGACGATCTTTTTCTGAAGAGAAAATATATGCTATTATTACCGAAGTTGACATAATGAAAAAAAGTAGGGCATATTAGTGAATCTCAGTACTCGCTATGAACGATAAATCCAGTCATAGTCAAGAAGAATGCAAAGTGGATAATGTGTGCATGCTTCACTGACCTCAATAAGGCATGGCCTAAATACCCTTTCCCAATACCAAAAATCTACCAATTGGTGGATTCAACGTCGTGAAATAAACTTCTATCTTTCATGGATGCTTATGCGGGGTGCACCCAAATAAGATTAGACCCGAAGGATCAGAACAACACATCATTTATAACTGGGAGAGGTCTGCATTGCTTTAAATTTATGTCATTTGGTCTAATGGAGTGTTTAGATATCAAAGGTTAGTGAACAAGGCTTTTGGGGGGTCAGATCGGGCGAAACTTTTAAGTATACATTGACGATATCTTGGTTAAGAGTGTGAGAGATGAAGACCATTTTTCTGACCTTAAGAAAACATTTGACAACTTGAAAATAATAAACCTCAAGCTAAACCCCAAACAATATTCATTTGGGGTTTAGTCCGGGAAGTTTTTGGGGTATATGAGAGGGGGATAAAGGCAGATCCAATACAATTGAATGCTCTGAGCACCATGGCCCCGCAAAGAAATATATAAGAAGTCCAGATTTGAACGAGGCCTTTGACGGCTTTTTCACAGATTTATATCTCGATTCTCTGACAAATGTGCACCATTTTTTCAGGTATTAAAACAAGCGAATGATTTCAATTGGACCTCTGCGTGTAACTAGGTCTTCCACGGCTTAAAAGAGTATTTGTCTTTCCCTACTTTATTAACGAAACCTTTACCGATGGAAAGTTAGCACGACACTTGTTCCTGAGACAGATTGGACTTCTATACCTATTTACTATGTAAGTAAGAGTTTATTGGATGTCGAGAAAAAGTACTTAAAACTGGAAAAACTAGCCCTAACATTGGTAACCGCAACCAGAAAAATGTGACCCTATTTCCAGGCTCACTTCATCATAGTCCAAACATAATTTCCATTAAAAAATGTATTGCAGCGTCCTGAAATTTATGGTAGAATAACCAAGTGGTCTATCGAACTAGGTGATTTTGACATCGAATTCGAACTAAGAACGATCATTTAAGGTCAGGCGTTGGCAAATGTTTCATTGAAGGCTTTGAACAGTAACTCATCCCTGGACTATCGCACTTGGTGACAGATAGTCCGTGGACTTTCAAAAGTCCATTTGTAGTCCCTCGACTATCTAGTTTGGATAAAGTTAATCCCCTTTCATGTGTTGACTATCAATTTTTGTGACAGATCATCCTTCAACTATTCATTTTCGATAAATTTAGTCCTTTGACTTTCTATTTTTGATAAAGTTAGTCCCCTTAATAAACATGCGCATGTGACTAACTTTATCCAAACTGGATAGTCGAGGGACTACTAACGGACTTTTGAAAGTCTAAGGACTATATGTCACCAAACTGGATAGTCCAAGGACTACGAACGGACTTTTGAAAGTCCAGGGACCATCTGTCACCAAAGTGGATAGTCCAGGGACGAGTTACTGTTCAAAGCCTTTCATTGAATTTCATTGTGACCGACTAGATAAAAACCGAGTGGATTGTCCAGACATATGGGGGTTCAAGCATTAATGGATGTGGAACAGGAGTCTAGGTAACCATTCATCCGCGAATAGCAATGCATCAAGCCATAAGGTACGGTTTCGCAGCCTCAAACAATGAGACTGAGTATGAAGCAGCGTTTGTAGGATTGAGACTCGCCCATATATGCGTGGCTATGCATGTTTGGTTAATAACTGATTTCCAACTACTGGTTAATCATGCTACTGTATATTCCGAGGCGAGAAATAAGCTTTTGGTCCAGTATTTGGCAGCACTGAGGGTTTTAGTTGTGGCTTTTGAAAAAATTATGTATGAACATGTCCATAGAGTGGAAAATGTAATTGCAGATTATCTAGTAACAGTGGTATACACCGGAGATTACTCGTGGTACCTAACGCATGAAAACACATCAATAATCAGAAGAACCGAGCTAGATAATCGACCACAAAAACTTGCCAAATTTTGATGATTACTAGCATAGACTGGATATATAATTTTCAATTATTTTTTATGAATAACGTTTTACCCACGGATAAAGCAGTAGCAACAAAAGTACAGTTTAAAGCTCGCAGTTTCACACTTCTAGGGCGCATACTCTAAAAAATTCGTGACTATACCTTTGCTAATATTTCTTGGATGTAACGAGTTGCAGATGGTTTTATCCGAGCTTCATAATGGAGAAGGGTCGACTCATTGTGGTTTCAATGCCTTAATTAGAAGAGTGTTCAGTCCGGTTTTTACTGTCCCACAATAGTGACCGATGTTAGAGAGTTGTTTAAGAGGTGTGATACTTGTCAAATATTTTAGAACTTAATTCAGATCCCTGCCATGCTACTTGAGTCCGATTATGAGGGGTTAACATTCAATCAATAGATCGATTTGGTAGGGCCACTTCTGATGGTAACATGGGAAAGACATACGATAATGTTTGCCGTGGACTATTTCTCGAAATGGGTTGAAGCTGAACCTCTGTCTGGGACGAGAGCTAAATATTTATTAAGTTCATCTGGTCAAACATGTATTGTCGTTTTGGTGTCTGAGGAAGTTAACTATGGATAATGACCCACAGTTTGATAGCAGTGAAATGAGATATTTTTGTTCTTCTTGAGGAATCCAACAATTTTTTTCAACACTGTTTTACCCGCAAGCAAACGGTCAGGTTGAACTAACGAACAAAATGATTATCGACCGTCTCAAGAAATATCTGAAAGAAAAAGCAGGGAAATGACCAAATTACCTACAATAGGTGTTGTAGGCCTATCGAACTATCCCTCAAACCACTATCCGAGAGTTGCCTTACGCCTTGTTATATGGTATGGACGCGGTGATCCCCTCATAAACTATGTTCCCTTCATACAGGGTCGAACATTATTCAGAAACATCATCGGTGAGGGTCGATGTCTTGCCCTCGATTTGATAGAGGAAAACAAAAGCTATGCCTATTTGAATTCATTACATTACCAGACCCTAATGCGAAGCAGGTACACGTCGAAGGTTCGAAAAAAGAAGTTTAAGGTCAGCGCTAAGGTCCTAAGTAAAGTATTCTTACTTACCAAAAGAAATTGCCTCAGGAAATTGGCTCCCAATTGGGAAGGCCCTTACCATATGATAAAGAGGATAAAGTCGGGAACCTATCGATTAAATGACAAAGATAATCGACCCTGCCCCCAAGGGGGTAGCCGAGTTGGTTGAGTAAGGATTGCTTGTGACCAAAGGTCATGAGTTCGAGTCCCTCTGCATATGCTTTCTTGGTTGAGCCTGTCACCTTGTGTGATTTACCTTCTGGCATTGGTTTGCAGGCTATTGTGTCAGACTAAAGGTTTACCCTGTGTGCACTCGTTGAGTAACGGCTGCGGGTTCCCCAAAAAAAAGATAATCAACCCTTGCGGCTTCCTTGGAATACGAACATCTCAAGTTGTATACAGAGCAATTTTGAATATTTGTATTTTTGTCTGTATTATTGTAAACAATATTGGTCGAGGAGACATTCTTTTCTACCCTAATGGCGCATGAAGGGTTTAACGAGGTGTCTACAGAAATTGATTCGTTAATATAAAATGATGCGTTTATCAATGTTTGTAGGATCATTCGAACCGTAAGGGTTTTTCAACATCGATTTATATACAATGTTTTCATAATTCGGACTTGTAAGTTTGTTTAACCATTTTCATCTTCGCGTCGGAAACTGATAATTTTCGACTAAGAGAATGAAAATACGAGAACTAACGCAAGGTACATTAATAAAAAACCGGAAGCCACATAACGAACATGGCCAGGGTATAAAAAAATGGCAATAGTTTACCGATAGTACACGGTGAAATAAAAAGAAACGGAGTTAGACTTAATCTTTCTTTCTCGAAGCTCAATCATCGGATGACTCTTCCAGTGAATCTTCATTATCATCTTCCCTTTTTCACTGTTGTCCTCGCAAATAACTCATTCGAGGCGGTTATTTTCAGGAACATCCAACCACATCAACCCGAGAGATAGGTTTGGAAATCGATGGTGGAGATCATTAACTAAAGTATATTTAGCGTCGACAACTTACCCCTCTATGGTCTTTACATATTTTTCAGCAAACTCATTATTCGCTACCTTGCTCATTTCTGTTGTTTCAATTTGGAGTTCGCGAAGAGCCTTGACCATTTGAAAGAGGTGGAAACGAGTTTGAATTTTGTGAGCCGCCAATTCCTTGAATAGCATGATCCCACTATTCTTCAACAACTAGTTTCGTAGAGTGCAAAATGTTAATAATATGTTGGTATTTGGTTTTTGATTTTTGCCACTTTGCCTCCTTTTTCTGGAGTTCTACCTCGGTCGATTTGTCGCAGGAAGTTGCGCGATGGATTATATCCCATGTATCTAACTCTAATTCTCTAGAGCATAGAGCATGCTATTTAAGTTGTCCTTCAAGTTCGGATATTAGACTTTTAGCCTCTAATAGTTCATCACTTAGATTCTTGGCTTTTATTTCTTTTGAAGTTAGAGGAGCCAACATATGGTACAACGAGAAGGGAATTGTGTCTGACTGTTGAAGTTGAAGGACCCAGAGGTCGAAGAGTTGTCGGGAAATCGAGGGTGGCTAAGACGATCGATTGCGGGAAGAGAAAGTACGGGAAGTGGGTCTTCAAGCGTTACGCCTCCACCCACGAGATTGTATTATTTAAGGTAAGGGATAAAGTTTTCTCATGGGGCGGTGCAGTGTTTGATGGTTCTGACCTGACTAAGGACGGTGTAGGGTCGACATCACGTTTGTCAGATTGATTTTTCAAGCCCGCCGCACCCAGACCGTTTTCCAGTTGTACAATTTATGTGTTGTGTTTTAAAATACTCATTTTCCATAATTATTTCTTTTTATGATCCCACATTAGGTAGTACCATTTTGGCCCCTCCCTCGTATTGTTCGAACATGGTCGTTATAATAGTCTGCTCGACTATGGGTGGGTCAGATGTTGGCACAATAGAAACCTGTGATCTCTTTTTCTTGGCGGCTCAAGATTTTTTGTTTCTACCATCGACAGTCTTATTTTTCTTTCATTTCTTTCCTCGATTTATATATTTCTTTTCTTACCATCACTAATAGTGTGGTTGCTAAAGATGGTAGTGTTTTTCGGGTTCTACATTCTCCACTATTAGGGGCTTAGGATCCATTATTTGCACCACTGGCCCCCAGGATCAGTTGTCTCAGTCATTGTAGTCTTAATACCACCCGCCTCCACAATTATGGTATGAGGCTCAGCTTTTTCTGATTGAGGTTGAGTTTTTTCAATTTTAAGATCAAACAACTTGTCAAACTTGGCCCCTCTAGTAGGAGCTCTATTGCGCTTAGGTAAGCTGACTTGGGCATCGGGTGCTTGCAGCTTTTCGACCAAGTCAATAGGATCAGTTGCCACCATCAACTGCGAAGCGGTTAAGTCAATATCAGAGTAGCGCCAAAAATTTCTAGTAATGAGGTTTTTGGGTAGATTGCAACGATATAAAGCCATAACCCAGTTTCTTTTGGCCCAATCATGTAGCTCTTTAAAATTTTATGTGGCAGATTCTAGATCCTATTTTTTCAGAGCCTGCAATTTTTCCTTAGGGCTGACGAAGAAGCTACTATTTAAAAAAAAAGTTTATATAAAAGTGTGTACCTTCTTGGACCCATTTGTAGGTCCTACGCTTTAGGTTTTTATCTTAGTGAGGCCGTTAATTTTCCCAAGCCCCACTAATGAACAAAAAACAATATTACCACGCCTTATCGGCCTCTAGCAGGTCGTTTACTATTTTCAAATTGTTGGGTAAGGAGATGTAGAATAAAGGAAGTTTTGGTGACTTCGATATACCAGTCATTGCTACAAATTCCTCCATGGGCATCAATATTTTAGATAAGCACAAGTCCATTATACAAGCCATCAGTGTAAACTAAGCATTCAGTGTAAGCTGGGATGAGCAAAGCTCGATAAGCTTGAAGTATCTTACCACGTCGGGGTCAAGTGGAAACCTAATGCACTAGTTCAGGACATCAGAAAAAACTGCAACAAAGACAGCCTTCCAATAATCCTTCTCTACAAAATCTGAATACGGCAAAAAATACTGCATCTTGACTTGTTGAGCCCTATGTTCCTAATCAATCCCTCTCTCAACAACCAACTCAAGAGAATGGCATAACTTATGAGCAAGTTAAACCTTCACGATCTAGTCTAAAGGCCATGGAAGAAAACATGGAAGATATCAGTAAGAATTCCCCCTTTGAGATAAGTGGTGAAACCGGGAAGACTTCGAAGCCAGTTAAAAAGAAAGCTTCTAAGAAACTTTGTAGTAAAAAGGGAAATGTCAAAGGCAAAGCCCTTTAAACAGAACCCCACCACTTTCTATATTCTTGATTGGACGCGTATGGTTCAACTTTACAAAGGTCAATGTCAAACACATTATGGCCATATATAAATTTTCTTACATATATTTTTATGAGAATAAATTAGAAGTTGTCCATGTAAAGTGGGGATTCCCTGATGAAGTTAAATTTAAAATTCATACACCAAGAGAGACCCCGATGTGTTGTGGTCCTAAGGAGCTAGTTATCTATCCAGACATGATCAACTAGGGCCTTCAATTTCCCTTGGACACTGATATCGTGAAATACTTTAACCTAGTAGGATTATGTCATAGTCAGGCTAGTCTGAATGCTTGGTTTACCTTGATGCCATGCATCGTGGCTTCTAGGATATCAAAATTGTGATGCTAAATGAGTAATTCGCTACTATTGTTGGGTTGTCTCGCAACTCCCAAATTCTATTTTACGACTTCAACATGGGGAATGAATACAAAGTGGTAGATGATTTTCTTGAGGTATATAAACCATAAAAGATGCAATTTATCTTCATCAGCAGCTCGTGGGAGAATGGTAATAAATTCAACTCACAATGGAATCTGAATTGTCTTACTAGGTTCTGGAAGAACACATGTAGCTCACTTTGAATTCTTATTTTTTTCCTATAAATACATATTTTGCAGCTTGAATCTAACTATCTATTAATTTTTTTTGAATAATATTCAAGAAAAGGGTTCAACACCTATTTCGAAGCCTTATATACATCAGTTGGAAGATGTGAAAGCCACTTTCAAGAAGCTGAATCAGTGGGTCAAGGAAAGATGGTCTAACGACTTCCATTAATGTTTCACTCCCACCAACTTAGTTTGGAGCCATCTTTGGAGGACTAACCTCAAACGTGAGTTGACATGGGAGCAGTTTACTACCATTTCAAGATCAACTACTATTTTAAAAATAGTTGAAGATGCAGATGGCAAGGTATATCTTCTGACCAGTTGTCCATGTAAAGTGGGGGTTCCCTGATGAAGTTAAAAGTTAAAATTCATACACCTGGAGAGACCCCGATGTGTTGTGGTCCTAAGGAGCTAGTTATCTATCCAGATATGATCAACTAGGGCCTTCAATTTCCCTTGGACACTGATATCGTGAAATACTTTAACCTAGTAGGATTATGTCATAGTCAGGCTAGTCTGAATGCTTGGTTTACCTTGATGCCATGCATCGTGGCTTCTAGGATATCAAAATTGTGATGCTAAATGAGTAATTCGCTACTATTGTTGGGTTGTCTCGCAACTCCCAAATTCTCTTTTACGACTTCAACATGGGGAATGAATACAAAGGGGTAGATGATTTTCTTGAGGTATATAAACCATAAAAGATGGAATTTATCTTCATCAGCAGCTCGTGGGAGAATGGTAATAAATTCAACTCACAATGGAATCTGAATTGTCTTACTAGGTTCTGGAAGAACACATGTAGCTCACTTTGAATTCTTATTTTTTTTCCTATAAATACATATTTTGCAGCTTGAATCTAACTATCTATTAATTTTTTTTAATGATATTCAAGAAAAGGGTTCAACAGCTATTTCGAAGCCTTATATACATCAGTTGGAAGATGTGAAAGCCACTTTCAAGAAGCTGAATCAGTGGGTCGAGGAAAGATGGTCTAACGACTTCCATTAATGTTTCACTCCCACCAACTTAGTTTGGAGCCATCTTTGGAGGACTAGCCTCAAACGTGAGTTGACATGGGAGCAGTTTACTACCATTTCAAGATCAACTACTATTTTAAAAATAGTTGAAGATGCAGATGGCAAGGTATATCTTCTGACCAGTTGTCCATGTAAAGTGGGGGTTCCCTGATGAAGTTAAAAGTTAAAATTCATACACCTGGAGAGACCCCGATGTGTTGTGGTCCTAAGGAGCTAGTTATCTATCCAGATATGATCAACTAGGGCCTTCAATTTCCCTTGGACACTGATATCGTGAAATACTTTAACCTAATAGGATTATGTCATAGTCAGGCTAGTCTGAATGCTTGGTTTACCTTGATGCCATGCATCGTGGCTTCTAGGATATCAAAATTGTGATGCTAAATGAGTAATTCGCTACTATTGTTGGGTTGTCTCGCAACTCCCAAATTCTCTTTTACGACTTCAACATAGGGAATGAATACAAAGTGGTAGATGATTTTCTTGAGGTATATAAACCATAAAAGATGGAATTTATCTTCATCAGCAGCTCGTGGGAGAATGGTAATAAATTCAACTCACAATGGAATCTGAATTGTCTTACTAGGTTCTGGAAGAACACATGTAGCTCACTTTGAATTCTTATTTTTTTCCTATAAATACATATATTGCAGCTTGAATCTAACTATCTATTAATTTTTTTTGAATGATATTCAAGAAAAGGGTTCAACAGCTATTTCGAAGCCTTATATACATCAGTTGGAAGATGTGAAAGCCACTTTCAAAAAGTTGAATCAGTGGGTCGAGGAAAGATGGTCTAACGACTTCCATTAATGTTTCACTCCCACCAACTTAGTTTGGAGCCATCTTTGGAGGACTAACCTCAAACGTGAGTTGACATGGGAGCAGTTTACTACCATTTCAAGATCAACTACCATTTTAAAAATAGTTGAAGATGCAGATGGCAAGGTATATCTTCTGACCATAAAATGAGCCCTCAATCATCGGAGAATAATAAGAAAATCACCTCACAAAGGAATCTGAGCCGTCTTACAAGGTTCTGAAAGAATATTGGTAGGTCTATTTGAATTCATTTTTTTTCTTATAAATACATATTTTGTAGCTTGTCTCTAACTTTTTCTTCCAACAGTTATTTCGAAGCCTTATATGCATCACTTGGAAAATACGAAGGTCACTTTCAAGAAGCTGAATCAGTGGGCTGGGAAGAAATGGTCTAACGGCTTCCATCAATGCTTCGCTACCACCAACGTACTCAAAGTCATCTTTAGATGACTAACCCCGAACGTGAGTTGACATGGGAGTAGTTCACTACCCTTCCCTGAACAACTGACATTTTAAAAAGAGTTGAAGTTGCAAATGGCAAGGTATATCGTGCAGAACAAAATCGAGCCCTCAGCCATTAGAATAATAATGATAAGGAAAACAATAATGGCTCATTAAAGAGTGTTGCTGAAGTTGGAACCGAAAAGCAGCCATATGAAATTGATGAAGCTCTGTTAGATGATGTTGTTGCCATTGTTGAAGGAGATGATGTGCTCACGAAACTTTCTATGTCCAAGAAAAAAAAACACATAAGAGAAGCAAATGTGATGTAAGGGATAAAAAGAGAAAGAAAACCTCTCCCCTTCGAAGATTAAAATCTCTTCGGAGATTACTCCTCTAATGATCCCTACCGTCAAACTTTCACCAACCTCAGTATTATATCCTTCTTCTCCATTGCTCCCCACACTTGAGAAGAATAAATTTGGATATTTCAACCCAATGGAAGGTATTGGGGGATTTGACTTCGATGCATTTGAGAAAGACTTCCCAGAATCTATAAGAATCACCACCAGTGTGGTGTTTCAAGGTGTACCTTTTGAGTTGTCAAAGAAAAATAACGTACTGGGATATTTGATGTTGAGTTGTATGAGGTCTATTGTCAAGTTAGAGAACTTGCCAAGGCAAAGAATGTTTTTGAAGAGCTGTAGTCCTCTAGCTCTAAAGATATTACTTTGTTGAAGAATCAACAAACCACTGATAGGCACGCCATCGAAAACTTACTGAAGGAAAAGAATGATCAGGAATCCCTTATTTAAAAATACGAAGACGAGATAGCTTCTCTTAAGACTAATGCTAAAGAGACAAAAGAGGCTTTTGACGCATATACTGATGAGATCTAAAAATCCCTAAATAAAAGGGATATCTAAATCAAATATGATATTGTCTTGGAATTTCACAAGAGATTCCCTACACTAGTCATCGGGTCTTTGTGGGAGTTGGTTCTAAACAACTTATGACCCAAATATATGGCTATAGCGGATCAGTTATGAATATCTGTCGAGTCACCCAATGATGACTCTGATAATAGTGATGTAAGGGACTCCGAAAGTTGAAGTTAAGAAGAAGAAGAATGATATACTGATAGGAACAAGCCCAAAGGAAAATAAATTTATATATTGTTGTATCGTTCAATTCCTTGTTATATACAAGACATTTTGTGATATTGGTCGGAAGGTTTTGTATAAGTCTTTGTTATGGCCAAGGAACTTTTATAATTTTCATCTCAGATCAAGTCATTGGGTTTTCCAAGACATTTTGTAGTTGCTATTAATTCAAAATCTTTATCTCATTTCTTTATAACTTTTCATTTTCATTCCTCGACCCAATCCATTTGAAGGTAATCAACTTTTAGAATAAATGTTCGAAGGTAATCCATTCGAAGATACACAAATTTAATACACAGGTCATTTGAAAGTAATCAATTCGAAGGCACAAAAATTTAATATAGAAGATATTTGAAGGCAACCAAATTTAATCAACAAACCATTCGAAGGTAATTCATTCGAAGGCATGCAAATTTAATACAATAGCCATTTGAAGGTAATTCATTCGAAGGAACACAAATTTAATACACAAGAAATTCAATGGTAATACATTCGAAGATACACATATTTAATATACAAGTCATTTGAAGGTAATCAATTTGAAGGAAAACAAATTTACACAAGTCATTCGAATATAATCCATTCAAAGGCAAAAAAATATAATACACAAGCCATTCAAAGGTAATCCATTCGAAGGCAAACAAATTTAATACACAAGTCATTTGAAGGTAATCCATTTGAAGGAAAACAAATTTTATACATAAGCCATTCGAAGGTAATCAATTCGAAGACAAACAAATTTAATACACTAGTCATTCGAAGGAAAATAAAACCAATACACAAGTATACTTATGAACAATTTTTTAAGGCAAATTTGGTACATTACTAATAAATCGAACACCTCGTTAAAATCTCCCCGAGTTACCATGATAGGAAAAAGTATGCCTCCAAATATTTATATTAAACAAAAATAAAGTAAATATTTACATATTTTATTCAAGATAAAGTCTCAAGTATACGACGTTCCACATATGCCTCAGTGGACTGCCCTCCTGGTCAACCAACCAATATGTTCCCCACTTAATCTTTTTATTGACAATATATGGACCTTCTCAGTTTGGTGCCAACTTTCCGAATTTCTTATATTTGGTGTGTAAAAATACATTTCTCAAAACCTTATCCCTTATTTTGAATTCTCTTCTTCGAAATTTAGATGCATACTTGCTTCTCATTAGAATTTGATAATACACCATTTTAAAATGAGCTTTGATTCTTTTTTCTTCAATCAAGTATAGCTGAGATCTTACTGGATTCTTACGTGAGTATGAGAAGTAGTTCGATAGGCCCATAATACCTCTTATAAGTAATCTAGCCATTTGTCTCTTGCCTCTTTTAAATTATTTTTGATACCTATCAAAATAGTTATGTTCACAACTTTTATCTGTCCATTAGCTTGGGGATGAAAAGGTGAATAGAAACAATGGTGAATTCCTCTAGATGTACAAGAAATCCCCATACCCCTATTATCAAATTGAGGGTCATTATTCATTGTAATACATCTAAGAATTCTATATCTACAACATATGTTGGAAATGATGAACTTGATTAATACTTTAGAAATAGTTTCGAAGATAGGTGCATCTTCTACCCCCTTAGAGAAGTAACCTATTGATAATATAATGGTTCGATACCCTCCAGAATATACTGGTAGAGATCCCACCAAACCAAGCCCTCATCTATCAAATGGCACTAGTTTGACTAAGGCTATGGCTAACTTTTCCATCAGTCCCAATGGAATAAATATCTGAAGCAATCCCAATGAAATCAATATTTGAAATAGTTTCATTTGATATATGGGGGCTTGATTTGGTGGGACCTTTTCCAATGGCTTCTGGAGGGTATCGAACCATTATACTAGCAGTTATTACTTCTTAAAGTGGATATAAGATGCACTTCTTTCTTGAACCACTTCCAAAACAATACTCAAGTTTATCATTTCCAACATATGTTGTAGATTTAGAATTTCTAGAAGTATTACAATGGATAATGGCCATCAATTTGATAACATGGACATGTAAATTTTCTGTACATCTAGAGGAATTTGTTATTGTTTCTCTTCATCTTTTCATTCGCAAGTTAATAGACAGATAGAGGTTGTGAACATAACTATTTTGATGGGTCTCAAATGCGTCAAATTCAAATCCCCCAATATATTCCATTGGCTTGACATCTTTGAATGTCTTTTCCTCTAGTGTGGAGAGAAATAGAAAAGGGAAATCTGATACTAAGGTTAGTGGAAGTTAGCCGATAGGGATCGTTAGAGGAATAATCTCTGAACAGAGGAAATTTCTGAATGAGTCGAGTTTTTCTTTCTATTAGTATCTATTTTGTCACTGCTTTGTTTGCTTCTCTTGTTTATCTTATTTTTTTTGGATACATTGTCTCATTCAATAGTGGTAACAAACAACAGGTAACAAGGCTTCATCAATTTCATCTGGTTACTCTTCGGTTCCAACTTCAGCAGCAACTATCATTGTTTTTCTTATCATTCTTGTTCTTATAACCAGAGACTCGGTTTTTGGTTGCAAGATATACCTTGACAACTGCAACTTCAAATTTTTTGAATGACAGTTGGTCGGGGATGGGTAGTAAACTGCTCCTATGTCAACTCACGTCCGAGTTTAGTCTTCCAAAGACGACTTTGAATTAAGTAGGTGGGAGTGAAGCATTGATGGAAGCTGTTAAACCAATTCTCTTCGACCCACTGATTCAAATTCTTTAAATTGATCTTCGTATATTCCTACTTTAACTGTGTTATTCATGTGTGCATTTAATGTATAACATTTGTAATTTCAATGATATTTTACTAATAAATTAACATAATTAACAATATTACTATTATTGTTTTTAACATATTTTTTAATTTATTAATGATTAGGTAATATAAGGTGACTTGATACCCAATCCAGAAGAAAAAACTCTGATGGTTATAAAGAATCTCTCAAGTGATGAATAATATGATCAAGAGATCAATGAATACATTGAAGAAGACGAGGAAGAGATCGAAGAAGATAAGGAAGAGATCGAAGAAGATGATAAAAAGAGCAACACAAAGGATAAATAAGGTGTTGAAGAAAACAGAGAAAATGAAGAAAAATACGATAATTATAATGAAAATAATTGAAATGATGATATAGTTGAAACTATAAAATATGGAATACAAACAAGAAGTATAACAAAAGTATTACAATTATGGAAAAGAGAATATGAAAACAACATATCGAACAAAGTGAAAAAGATGACAAAGAGGATGAGAAACAAATATGGAAACAAGAAGAAGATGATGCAAAAAATGACAATGAAATTAATGAATAATGGAGTGAGAAAACAACTCTATTGTATAAGAATACATAACTAGAACATTTAATCAAACAAAATAAGGTAACTCTGCCTTATTTATTTAAAAAACAATTAAAACAATTAATAGTTTATTACCTGAGAATGAATGATTGAGTATACTAATATACTGAAAATGCTCAACATTATGACCAAAGAACTACAAAAAAAAACACAAAGAATATGTGGTACCAAAAAGATCTGATTATTGAGTGATTCACAGTTAGTCATTCATCAAACACAGAAACCAAGAAACATCATTTGGTAAAATACTCAAAGGTGTTAAAAGATATCTTTAGACATGGCTAAAAGATTTGATCTTTGTCAAAGGTATGGAAATGCGATCCATGTACCAGCAGTACCAGCAGTTCCCATGGAGTTTGTATATGAAGCGGTACATTTTGATAGATGGGGGCTTGATTTAGTTGGACTAATTCCGATGTCTTATGGGGGATGTCATACTATCATCTTGGAAATTGACTATTTTGGCAAGTGGGTGGAAGCTACACCACTATCCAAGACAACTTCCAAAGATGTTATAAAATTTATTATTTCCAACATCTGTTGTAAGTTTGGCATTCCCAGACGTATTACTACATACAATAGTCCTCAATTCGACAATAAATACATGGAGGTACTTTGTACATCAAGAGGAATTCATCATTGTTACTCTTCTTATTTTTATCATCAAGCCAATATACAAGTTGAGGTAGCAAATCGAACGGTTCTAATGGGTATGAAGAATAACTTGGAAGGTCGAACGCGAAGATGGCCAAATTATTTGCAAGAAGTACTTTAGGCCTACCTAAATACTCCCCACACAACTAGTGAAGAATATCCATGTGCTTTAGTTTATGGAATGGATGAAATTGCATCAATAGAAGCTACTCTTCCATCTTTCAGGGTTCAATATTATTCTGAAGAGAATAATGAGATTGCAGTAAGGGCTCAGTTGAATCTGATTGAGGAAAGAAGAATAAAATCTCATTTGAGAATCGTTCATTATCAAGGCTTGATAAGAAGTAGATATCTGTCTAAAGTTTGAAGGAGAGATTTCGAAGTTGGAGATAAAGTTTGAGAAAAGTGTTTCTACATACTAAAGAGAAAAAGTTTGGGAAACTGGCTCCGAACTGGGAAGAACCGTACATTGTATATGAAAATATTAAACAAGGAACATACATGATACTTGATCAAGAGGGAAATATTTAAAAAAAAAAACCCATGGAATGTTAAGCACATGAGGTTATATCTAGAATAAACTTGTATTGTAAATATTTACCTAGTTTTAATTCAATGTAAATATTAAAGGGGCATACTTTTTCCTACCCTGGTGGCGTAGGAAGGTTTTAATGCGGTGTCTGAACAGTTGTTAATCTACTATTTTTTTCCTTTAAGAAATGTGTTTCTATAAGTTAAATTACCTTCGAATAGTTTTCTTATTTCCTTTGAATGGATTACCTTTGAATGGCTTGTTGGGATTACTAAATTTCCTTTGAATGGACTACCTTTGAATTACTGGACCAAACCAAGTTAAATTACCTTCAAATGGATTACCTTCGAATGGTTTGCTTATTGCCTTCGAATGGATTACCTTCGAATGGCTTGGTGGGATTATTAAATTGACTTCGAATAAATTACCTTCGAATGGTTGGGTTGGACTAAGTTAAATTGCCTTCGAATGAATTACCTTCGAATACTTTGCCTAGTCTTAAGTATATTAGGTTTACATTACGTTTGAATGACCCATTTGTTCGAAGTCCTTAATTACCTTTGAATAAAGCACAATTAATCATGTTCGGATTAATAAGGATAAAAGATAATATAAAATTACCATTGGTAACTTAAAGCTAAAAATAAAATCCAATAAAAGAGTTACAAAATTCCTTGGCCAAGCCAAAGACTTTCATAAACCTAACCGATCAAAAAACAACATATGCCTTGTATTTATCAATGACTTACAAAAAGATACATCAAAATATGTTAACCTTAGGGCTGATTCCCATAGGTTTTTCCCTCATTTTTCTCCTTTAGACTCTCACCATCAGAGTCCTCTTCTTCAGAATCATCTTCATCTAATCCATCAGAGAGACTAAACTCGTCTGCAAGTGGTAAGTCATAAAAATGAATCTGATCAATTGGCACATGTCCTCACGGATCCTTGAGAGGTAACATGGGGAACCTCTTATTGAACAACAACACCATATCCGATTTTATCGATTCATCTCTCTTTTGAATAGACTCTATTAATTTTTCAATATAAGCATCTTCAGCATCGACCACCACTTGAGAAATTTTTTCCTTGAGAGAGGTGATTTCATTGGACATGCTTTGAATGGTAGACTTTTCATCAGTTTGCTGATTTTTTTTAAGGAAGTGATATCATTGGAAGTAGATGACTGCAAATATTTATAGTCAGATTGGAGCTTATCATGATCAGATTTTGTTCGAACCAACTCTTCATTAATAACTTTTATTTCCTTATCCTGATTTTCAACCTTGTCTTTTTCTGCCTCAATGAAATTCTTTAGACTCTGATTCTTATCCCGAAGGGAAGTGATGTTTTCAACCTGATCACTTACTTGTCTCTTCAAATCAATAGTTGGCCTTATATAACCGAATATAACATACCCCAATTAGTCATTATCCTTAGACACTCCAAAAGAAACTTTTTCATATATCACATCATTCGCGTGGGTGGTGGATTCAGGGAAAGTATGCTCAAAGTCTTTGAAATTAAAGTTTCCTAAGTCTTTCATACGATCACCACTTCCAAAAGTTATCCCATAATCTGTAAGAATCAGTGGAGAAGAAGGATTAATTATGCAGTTGTATGAGGGGGAACCTCAACGGGAGTGGTTAAAAGAGGAACCTCGATGGGAGTGGTTGACGAAAAAACAACTTCTTTCTCTTTTTGTTTTTGTCACGATGGCTGGGAGCTCTATTCCTAACTGGTAAAAATAGTTTACTATCAGTTGCCTCAGTCCTTCTGAGGATTTTGATGGATCGGGGACGACGAGTAAATTATTTCCATGAAAGGATTTGTCCTCCATAGGTGAGCCCTCACAAAATTTCATGGGATGAAGCAATTATGAAACTAGTTTTACCACTTCTTGGTGACCTACTAACTCAACTTCGTAAAAGTTTCTTTCTTATCCTCTAAATGTTGTGCAGAGGCCTTCAAGATTACTGCAATAAAATGAATCTGAAGTGAGAAATAATACCACTAAACTATGGAAATAAATAAATCTTTAAACACTCACGTGAGCTCTTCAAATATCTTGTGAGCATGATAAAAATTTCTTAAAAGGTAATGTTTCTACCATTTTCCCAAACACCGCTGATAAAAAAGAACTGAGTCTCTTAAAACTTCTCTGCTTCGAGAAGATTGACTAGAGCACTTCACCAAATGGAAGTATCTCACTATCTCTGGATCGAGGGGATGCCAAAAACCCCAGTTGAGTACATCGGTATAAATTACTAGTTCTCCAACCTTACAATCCATCAGATTATCTCCAGGTTGGGGTAACCTGATCTTGATTGGTTCAAGGAATCCCCATTTTTTCCGAATCCCTTATAGTTTGGATTCTTAAAAATAAACGCATAACATTTTATGTAAGTCCAAAAGATACTTGACACCCACTTTGGTAAAGTTGGGCCCAACTCGCCCAACGAGGGACTCAAAAAGTGGTTTGGATTTCAGAATCGTATCCTTGTTTCCTTTTTCTCGTGTTACACTCTGAGTATCCCCATACTGACCAGATATCTCTAAAGGGGTATCTTCATTACCGTCTTCCATATTATCCTCCATCACTTGTGGTCTATCTTCCACATATCAACCAGAATGAACATATGAATTTTCTTTCTCAATTGTAGGAAGCTCAGATGCTGCAGTCGAGAGATTTGCTGTTATGATCGGCCCTGATGGAATTTCAGTTACAGTGGCTTCAACCTTCATTATCGGAGTTTGAGTGGGGGGATCACTAACAGCAGAAAGTTTTTCAACTGGACTTTCAGTTGATTTATCTGATGCAAAAGGCTTGTTTTTTGGTTTATAAAGCCTCTTGAGTCGTTGTGGGGTATTTTCACCAATATCTGATCTCATGGCAATAAAGGTTGAAGGATTTCTATGACTAGTGACCCCTCTATGTTGGGATGACTTAACTGATTAGGGAGAATGAGTAAAATATGTGGATGATTGCATGTAACCCAACAACAACCATAGCCATCCTTTTTTCTTTTTCTAACTCATATAAATTAAGCCAACATCCTTTAGTAATACTTTTCATGACGGTAAACATACAAACCCTAGAAAGCGCCAGAAACGTAATTACCACTTAACAAAATTAAAAAAGTGTGAAGAATGTCGTCTGAAAACTTAAAGTAAACTGCTTTCTCTCTCTAGAAACTTAAAAATGACTACCTTTCTGTTCTTAAATTAGCAACAGTGAAAAAGAAAGGAATTTGTTATAAAGGTTTAAAAATACTTGAGTATTTTACTAAGGAATGATATTCGAAAAAATAGTTAGGGGGCTACAAAAGAATGTAACCGTTTCTCTCCTTTGATTAGGTGGTTTTACTTAGACCAAAACAAGTTCGTGGGTCCAATCAGAATTTGACACATGTCTCTAAAAACTAATTGATCTAAAGTTGTAACTTTTGAATGGTAACTTATTTTAAGAAAATTCTTCGGATGCGGTTCGGATTTATTCGAATATGTTTAGCTCTCCCATAAACTTCTGAAAGAGCTAAATGGGCTAGATGATAGGATCAGATTCTGTTGGAGGTCCAAAGAGTAAAGTGGATCAGATTTCTCTTTGAGGACATTTCAGATATATAATAAAACAATGTCAAGTAAGCTTCGTGTATAGTATAGTAAGCTCAGTGCCTACTTCACTTTATCTTGGACCTCCAAAGCTTACAAAACTTACCCAAATCCATGACCCGACCCAATGGACTCATGAACCTATCATTAATCTATATATATTGAAAAGTACCGCATTTAAGAGGGTTAGAACATACCTAACCATCTAACTTACTATCAATACATTTCAATCAGGCATCACCCCCACTAATACTAAATTATGATTAAATGAAAAAATAAAAACACTAACTTATCTAGTTGAATATGCATTTTCTATATATCAAGTAAACTCTTACTTACGTAGTATACAGGCCTTGGATTGCTATTCACATCTCTTACCATAACAACGTTTATGATATTGTCGATTAAATGTAGAGAATTTCGTTTGGAATAGGCTCAGATACGAAATCTATTAAAGTGTTTCTTAATTTTATTAAATGCATGGTCACACTATTCGGAGAAATCGAAACATACATCATTATTTAGTACTATGACAAAATGAAAATAATTGTTTGAAGACCGGGAGATAAATATATGTAGCGATGTTAGCCTTCATGCCAACACTTAAAGTTCTTTGATGTACATAGAGAGTGACATTAATCTTAAAGTTTTTAGTTATGGTGAATCAGATTTTATTCATTTCTCATTGACCAAGTAACCAAGAGATTTACCATACCACACCTAAATACACATTTTCAAGATTCAATTTAATAGTGATAGTCCGTAACCTAATGAATACCTCAAGAAGATTTACTATATCAATGGAATCATCGTGACTCTTGAACGTCATATCAATGATAAATATGATGCTCACTTGCTCATTTAAGTGCATCTAAATTTGGCTATATCTCAAACAGATATCCATGAAGGATATAAGTTTATTACCAAACGTGAATTCCACCAACTAATCGACCATTGAGATTAGAATTAAGTCTTTAGGGCACACATTTTTTCAAATATGTGGATACCATACACTATCTCGTTTTAGTTTCTTCTTATGGACAAAATAATCAGATTATTTGTCCATATAGGAGAGTGCAACTCCTGAACATGACCTACTTTTGAAAGCTAATCAACATCAACCATTATAGCTTCTATATTTTCAAAGGAAAAAAATGTGCATATTTTTTATAGGTGTAGCTTGGGGTTGACGAACAACTTATGACAATGATACAGGAAGGTACTCCCATTATTTCTTATGTATTCTATTTAAAAACATCTAACTTGTTAGATAAGAAATCACAGTTCCATTATGAGGTTACGTGATAATGCATTTCCAATCTCCAAGCTCTTTCTTTTTACTAACTTCAAGTCTTCATTGTCTTCTCCATGTACTACCGAATTTGGGGCTCCTCTTGGGTCATCCATAGCATCGACATTGATCAACGACTTTCATGATTTATATTTTTTCAAATACAAAGAGATCACATAAAATTTGTTGGTGACCTTCATATTACTTCTTATGAACCCCGCATTATTGCATGCAAAATAGCAAATACATTGATGTACCATGTAGACAATGACATATATCTTATCAACCTATGACCTATCAAGAATAGCAACATAAGATGAAAGAGATCTAACTACCATAAATAAAGCATATATAACCTCATGATATTCACAAATTCTCAAAATAATTTGACTCTCAAACTCTTCACATACTGAGAAATTTACACATGTAAAGCCGAGAAATTTATTTTAGATTGTAAAAGAACTCGTCATATTATAATAGTTTTGGTGTGGATTATTTCAGTCTGGCGGTAATTTGGTCAAGTGTTTTGTGATGTTTCAAGGTTATTTAATGTTTAAGTGGTTTGTAGTGAGAGATTTGAGCTGCCTGGTTGTATTAAATGTTCATTACCTTCATTTAATGAAAGTGGTTGGGTATTTATCTCTCTTCTCCAAAAACGCATTTTAGTGTAAGTTTATGTTTACAACAAGAAACGCTTTAGTAAAAGGTGGGTGGCTGAATCTGTCGGAGTTAGAGAAAGCACAAAGGGTCGAACGAGAAAAGCACATTGCAGTAGGCCTCACAGTCTCTCCTATTGACAAACCTGAAACACCAACCTCAGAGCCTGATCGTAGTTCGTCTTCTGCCAGAAGTTCCAAACCTAGAAGGTTATTTCAACCTAGTCTTTCACCGATCATCTCAAGCTCATCGGTCCATGAGTCAAAGCCTATTGTTGAACAAGAGCAAGTAGTTACAAGTGCTAGGACACCCTTTACATTCATATACATGGGATCAGATGCTGACGTTTCCCCAGAAAAGCTAGTAAATCGTCGAAAAGGTCGTCTGGTAAAAGGCCAGGCTGCTGCTCTACCATCTAAATCTCCAAAATCTGTGCCCTCTAAATCTGGGGCCAAAGACAAAGTTTTAGGGTCAAAAGCGCCCATTAAAGTTCCTAAGGACAAGTTGTCTGGTCTAGAGGCCACCAGTTCAAGCCTTCGAAACGAACCCTCCGGATCCGAGCCCCAGTCGGACTCCAGACCATAAATAGAAAGCAGTTCTCAGCCATCCGGACAGCTTAATGAGCCAACCACAAGCACTTCTCTCCCAAAAAAAGCTGATAACCCTTCCATGGTAATGGAAGACGTAATGGAGGATAGTGTTGAATAAGCCCCTTTTGAGACCGATGTCTCCGGAAAGACAAGTGAGATCGCCATTGTTAAGAAAAGCAAGGGCAAAGAGAAACTATGCTTGAAACACCCGGACCTGCCGGAGTGCCTTGTTGGAAAAGTGGGACCTTGCTTCCACAAAGTGAGTGTGAAATATCTGCTAGCCATGTAGAAGGTTAATTATGATTTTATTCACACAACTGAACTAGGCCGGATCCGGACGAAGTGGGGGATCCCATAAAATGTTAAAGTGAGGATATCGGTCGATCCGGAGACGCCAATGGATTGCAAGCTCAGTGAGATAGTTTTCTACACTGAGCTATTTAACTGGGGGCTTAGGTTTCCCTTGGACCCAGAGATCGTCAGGTATTTCCATCTGATAAAGCTCTGCCCAAGACAACTGAGCCCTAACACTTGGTACACCCTCATGGCTTGCATCGTAGCCTCTAGGCTCTCTAGAATCCTACTTCCGATGGAGCAGTTTACTGCTGTGGCCAGCCTTTACAGAAACCATGTCATCCCCTTTTACCATTACAATATGGGTGACAATTACAAAGTTGTGGACGACTTGCTCGAGTCGGAGAAGAACTGGAAGACTCAAGTTTTGTTTATTAGTGGTGTTTGGGAGAATGGGAGGAAGATTAAAGCTGGTGTCAATCCAAGCATGCTCACCAGCAGATGGAAGAGCACATGTAAATATTTCATTAAATATTTCCATATTTTCTTATAATAAGTTTGTTTATTTAATTTCTCTTCTTTTGTTTTTTGGTAGTGCTGCGGAATGAGTTTAATGACTACTTAGAGGAGGGGCAGACCACTTGTGCCAAACTAAATGCTTGGGCTGCTGAGAAATGGGGAAATCGCTTCCACAACTGTTTTACTGGAGGCAACTTGGTAAGATCCCATCTCTGGAATACAACCGGCTGGAGAGATTTGTCTTGGGAGGAATTAACCACTCCACCCCCTCCGGAGGTGATTCTTCAGAAGACAGATGCAAAGGATGGAAAGCTAGACTTTCCGGGCAGAGCTAAAGCCCCAAACAAAATGAAGGGCAAGAAAGGCAAGGCTAAACAAGACGTGGCTGAGGTCAATCCAGGTGATGTTGAGGAAGCTGCCCCAGCAAACCAGAAGGAGCAGGACCAAGGAAGGATTGATGCTGCTTTGCTACAAGTGGTAGAAAACGAGAGTACCAAAGTGGCAGTTGGATCTCCAAAGCCCCCAAAAGCTCCCAGGAAAGATCGAAAACGGGGAGAAGAAGGTGGAGATAGGGAAGCTAAGAAGAAAAAAACCTCAAACGGAGATGAAATTGCTCTCCGTCCTTCGGAGGCTCTTCGTCCGGTCGACCCAACAGACCCAACTCAAGCAGAGGAAATCCCAAGTGACTTTCGCACCGGAGAGTACTTTCACACTAGAGAGGTCGCCGGAGGGGACATCAACATTGATGGGGTAGACATCAGTGGCCTTCAAGGGATTTGTCTTTACTTCGGAGACCTTGAGAATGATGACTTTGCTGGCCCTTACCTCCTCCCAAGCTCTTCAAACATGGTTATTTTCAATGGTAAATATTTTTCTATTTCAGGAGAGAAGGATATGGTGACCCACTCCTTGTTGAGCAATATCCAACCGGTGCTCAACTTGGAGAAGCAAGTGCGAAACCAGTCATCCATCATCAACACACTCAATTCTGACAAGGAGAGTTTGTCCAACGACCTCCTTACAGTCAAGCAGAGTCTCGAGGCATTAAAGAGAGAAAATGAGGAGTTGAAAAAGGGGAAGGAGGACTTGGCCACCAAGCTGGCCACTTCGGAGGGGGTTGTGAAAGAGCTTCAATCTAAATTTTTCGACTTAGAGAAGAATCTTTCTACTTCAAAAGAAGAGGTGAAGGCCAAAGACAACATCACTCAGACCCTGACCAACGATAAAATTTCGCTTGAGGATGCCGTGTCTAAGGCCAAGCAAGAAAAAGACGACTTGGTAAAGGAACAAGAAAAGACAATCCAAGCCAGAATTGATGCATACACCAACAAGGTGATAGACTCCCAAGAGGAAAGGTATGTCGAATTCAAATCAAACATATTCTTGCTCTTTCATGAGAAATTTCCAAAGAGTATACTGGGAGATTTATGACGATTCGTGGAATACGAGGACCTCCCTCACCACACCATGGCTGATGGTGACAAGCACAGCTACTTCATCGGTTGAGATGATACCACTGATGAGGATGAAAGGACTGGAGAGAGTCCAGATGAGGAGATCGAAGATCCCAAGAAGAAACCAAGTAAGGTTGGGCCATCCAAGAAAGCTCAGCCTTAAAGTTTTAACCATATTTTTCTTTAATTTTTGTGACTAAAGTCCTTGGATGGCCAATGCAATTTTGTAACCGTGTCTGGCCCTAGTCCGGACAAACCTTATTTTTGAAACTCTAAAGTCCTTGGGTGGCCAAGGCACTTTATATATTTAATATCATTCCTCGGTATCGGCCGGGCAGTTCCATCTTACACAACTCTTATATTGTTTTATAGTTTTCCAATTTTGATGGCTCGTATTTAAATAGCCTTTGAATATTTTAAAGTGAGAGTGTTTAAATTCTCCGATGACAAGTGTTTAAATGGTCATCATTCTACTGAATTAATCCGATAAATATTTCAAGAAGGCATCAAACTTTATTAAAAAACCTCGACACCTCATTAAAACCTCCCCGCGCCACCAGGGTAGGAAAGATTATGCCCCCAAATATTTACATGGACTTTAAACAAGTAAATATTTACATAGTCTTTATTCTAAATACAACCGAAGGTGTTCAATGTTCCAAGGGTGATTCAAAATTCTTCCATTTTTATCTTTGAGCATGTATGTCCCAAGTTTAAGCTTTTCAGTAACCACATAGGGTCATTCCCATGTTAGAGCTAGTTTGCCGAACTGCTTCTCCTTGGTGTGTAGGAAGACTTTTCTCAGCACCTTATCACCTGATTAAAAATCCCTCGTTTTGATTCTGGAAGCAAATCTGCTTCTCATCAAACCCTGATAGTGTGTGGCTCTAAGGTGAGCTTTGACTCTTCTTTCTTCCATCAAGTCAAGCTCGCTTCTGATTGCCTCTTCATTAGCTTGTTCGAAAAAATGGTGGACTCGAAATGAAGGGAGTGTGGCCTCTATGGAAGCCATTGCATCTATACCATATACCAAGGCAAATGGGGATTCTTGTGTTGCAGCCCCATGAGTGGTCCGATAAGCCTGTATGACTTCTTGTAGATAACTTGGCCACTTTCCAGCAGTCCCTTCTAGATTCTTTCTAAGACCGGACAGGATGGTTCTGTTAGCTACTTCAACTTGACCATTTTCTTGTGGGTGAAAAGGAGAAGAGAAACAGTGTTGAATCCCTCTAGAGGCACAGAAATTCTCCACATCCTTGTTATCGAACTGTGGCCCATTGTCTGTGATTATCTTTTGTGGAACCCCATATCTGCAGCAAATATTAGATAGGATGAATTTTATCACAGCTTTCGAAGTAGTTCCTGCTAATGGGACTGCTTCAATCTACTTTGAGAAGTAATCAATAGCAACTATTATAGTTCGGCATCCTCCGTATGCCATGGGTAGAGGTCCCACCAAATCTAGCCCCCAGCAAGCAAAAGGTATTGGCTCAGAAATTGACTCTAATGGGACAGCTGAAATATGAATTTCATTACTATATCTTTGGCATGGATCACACTTTTTCACAAATTCCTTGGCATCTTGCATTATGGATGGCCAATAGTACCCTGTTAACAAGACGCTTCTGGTTAGAGCCCTGAATCCACAGTGTGCTGATCTTTCGCCATCATGCAATTCGGAGAGTGCTATTTGGGACTCTTCACACCCCAAACATTGTAAAAGAGGCCTACTAAAGGATTTTTTTGTAAAGAACATCTCTTAAGATGACAAAACCACGAGCCTTATACTTTACTTTTCTTGCCACTGCTTTTTCCGGAGGTAAAATGCCATCTGAGAGGTACTTGAAAAGAGGAAATCTCCAATATTGAGGCTGATTTACTTGTATATTTAAACCTTCTTCTTCCTTGTTCTGACTGAGTTGAATGGATGGGAATTCTTGCACATGAATCTATGGATATGACTCATAATAGGCTATGGTTGCCAAGGAATCTGCTAACGTATTTTATGTTCGGGGTATGTGCTCATAGGTAATGTTTTTAAAACTAAGTGTCACTTCTTTTAGAACAAGTAAGTATTTAACCAGTTGCTCTTTTTTGGCCTCGGATAGGCCTTGTGCATGATGGATTAGAAGTTGTGAATCGCTCATCAACCTGACCCTTTTGGCTCCACAAATTAGAGCTAATTTCAATCCTGCTATATCAACTTCATATTCAGACTCGTTGTTGGAAGCCCTGAAAGTGAAACATATAGCTTGATACATTTTGTCACCGTACAGAGAGGTTAAACATATTCCAGCACCACAGCCCATGGTACTTGAGCCTCCATCAGTCCGGACAACCCATATTTTCTTAGCTTTTTCAACTGCTTCTTGTTCGGTGTCCCTGTTTAAGTGAAATTCCACTAAGAAATCAGCAACAGTCTGGGCCTTGACTGTTGTACGAGGGGCAAAATCAATATCATAGTCCCCCAACTCCACCGACCACTTGGTCATTCTGCTTGAAACATCCGTCTTTTGAAGAACGTTTTTCAAGGGAAAAGACGTCCAGACAATGATCGAATGAGATTGAAAGTAGGGCCTCATTTTCCTAGCAGCAATTACTAAGGCCAATGCTAGTTTTTCAAGTTTCAAATATCTTTTTTCTGCATCAATCAAGCTTTGCTGATATAGTACACCGGACGAGGATAATTATCCACCTCTCTTACTAGCACTGCACTTAGGACGCAATCAGAAACTGCCAGGTATATGTAGAGCGTCTCTCCATCAATAGGTTTAAACAAGGTTTTAAGGGATGATAAGTGCTTCTTAATTTCATCAAAAGCATGGTCACACTGGGGAGACCAATCAAAATCTTTTGCGCCTTTCAAAGTTTGAAAAAACGGAGCACACCTATCCGAAGACCTTGAGATAAAACGGTTTAGAGCAGCCAACCTCCCTGTCAATCTTTGTACTTCTTTAATATTCCGAGGAGGCTCCATCTGAAATAAAGCACTAGGCTGGTCTGGATCAGGTTGTATGCCCTTCTCACTTATTATGTACCCTAAGAATTTTTCGGACTGCACCCCGAACACACTTTTCTGGATTTAATTTTAAATTTACCTTTACCAAGTTGGCAAAGGTTTCTTGGAGATCTGCTAAGTGTAGCTCTTCGTCCACACTTTTTACCATCATGTCATCAATGTAGACTTCCATGTTTCTTCCAATCTAATTAGCGAAAGCCTTGTTTAATAATCTCTGATAAGTAGCCCCAACATTCTTTAACCCAAATGGCATCACCTTGTAACAATGGAGGCCCCTATCAGTAACAAATATAGTATGTTCTTGATCTTTCGGATCTACTTGAATTTGATTATACCCGGAGAAGGCATCCATAAAGGACAGTAGCTTGTTCCCAGATGTGGAGTCCACCAACTGATCAATCCGAGGGACAGGATATAGATCTTTTGGGAAAGCTCTATTGAGATCTGTAAAATCAATACACATACGCCACTTTCCATTTTTCTTATCTACTAGCACCGGATTGGATGTCCATAAAGGATATTGAGATTCCTTTATGTGTCCCATTTTAGTAAGTCGGTCAACCTCTTGAACTATGACATCATCCTTTTCCTTAGAAAAAGCTATCCTCTTTTGTACAACTGGTGCTATATCCCTCCGGATGGACAATTGGTGTGATATAAGGTATGCTGGTACGCCGGTTACATCAGCATTGCACCAAGCGAAAACATGCTGATGGTTTTTCAAAAAGGCTAACACTTTACTCTTTAACTCCGATGCCATCTTGGATCCGATCTTGACACTTCTTCCTTCAGCCAGAGAGTGAGTTTCAACTTGTTCAATAGCTATTAAAACACCAGGGTCTCTCTGGGGTCATCAATTTCATCAATCCTCAATGATCTGAACTGCCCCCAAAGTTCGAGGGGCCAGTGTTGTTGCATAACACTCTCTTGCTACCTTTTGATTGCTTCAGACAACTCCTACTTGTCCTTGCACAACATATTTCAGACATTGGTGGACTGTTGAAGCCACAACATGCATCCTGGAGAGCCAAGACCTCCCCAAAATGGCATTGTAGCACGTAGGACAATCCACCACAACAAAAAGTATTATGGCCATCTTCTTAAAAGGGCCCTTGCCCAACAGAACTTCCTCTTCGAATTCCCCAATTACACCAGCTGAGCTTCCAGTGAAACCCACTATTGACCTGTTCGAACGTTGAATCACGGCTGGATTCTTCATCTGTTTATAAGAAGTTAAAAAGAGGATATTGGCCGAACTGTCGGTATCCACCAAAATTCGCCTTATGTCATGACCCCCAATGCATGCTCCTATTACAACAGCATCTTCATAGGGACCAACTATGTCTCTCAAGTCATCTTCGTAAAAAACAATGAAGGGAAAATGAATTTGTGATTGATAGGAAGTCATGTCTCCTTCCAGTTGGGCGGCTAAAGTATGCACATGCCTCTTTATCGAAGAAGCAGTTGGTGTTGTCATGGTGTCTCCCCCAAATATTGTAAGTGACTCAAAAAGGTTGATGAGTCCAGACACCGACTTGCAACGCTCTGTGATAACACCCACCTTGTTTCGGGTTGGGTCAGGATCCAAGTATTCTGATTCTACATCAAATCTTTCAATTATTACCATAGCATCATCCGAAGCCGATGTCCCTACATTGTTCGGGCCAGTCCGAGGAGCATTATTAGGCCTATTTCCACCTCTTCTTTTAACATATGCCCCCAACTTCCCTCTCTTAATCAAATTCTGTACTTCTTGTTTCAACGCAATGCAATCTTCAGTGGTATGGCCAGTATCACGATGATACTGACAAAAACTGTTATTTCGACTTTCCCTTGGTGATTGTAATGCAACCGACTTTCTTAAATGTACTTCATCTTTCGTTTTATCATAAATGGTAGCTACATTTTCTTTTAGTTCAGCAAACCACTCATGTTGAACCCAAGGTCTTCGCTTATTTCTAGATTGCTGGATTTGAGCTGGTGCAGCTGGGTGGGATTGAGCCTTGGCCCTGTTTTGACCATGCCCGGCTTCCTTAGCCTTGTACCTGGACTGATTCTGGTTTTGATTTGGTGCAGCTGGAGCAAACATCACCTGCCAGTGCACCCTGGTTTTCTTTGTTTCATCCACATTAATCTGTTTGCCGACCTGATTCAGTAAACCTCCCCATGTCATGTCCTTTTTCCTGGTTACTGAATCAGCTAGATTGTCAGGGTTCAAACCTTACCTCAGAGAAGCTATTGCTACTTGTTCAAAGCAATCAGCTAATCCATTTTTGGTGTTCACAAAGCGACTTATGTACTCTTTCAAAGATTCATTTGGTTCTTGGGTACAATGGATTATAGTGTCTCAATTGCCCTTCACTTCTTTACTTCCCACGAGCTGCCTCCGAAAGGCCACCCAAAAAGTGTCGAAATTTCTGATGCAACCCTGTGGCAAACTATTGTACCACTTCAGAGCACTCCCCGTAAAAGACTGGGAGAATGCTCGACAGAGTAGCTTATCATCATCATCATCAAAGTTCATCATAATTTTTTTGAATTGCTCAAGATGGTTATCTGGATCTTTACTACCATCATACTTCTCCATCTTTGTGTTGTCAAACCTCTTAGGATGGTTTCTGGACAGTATTTTGGAAGACAATGGAGATTGTCTCCAATTCCGGCCACGACTAAAAACAGTATCTTCGTTGGGAGTTGCAAAGATACCTGGTTCATCATGAAAGACAAAAGGATCCATTAACAAGCGGTCTACGTGTATCCGGCCATGGCTGTGACTATGAGACGACCCTTTACCCAGATGCCTTTTCAACCTTCCATGCATGTCCATTTTTCTTGAGTATTTTTTAACCAGCTTCTGTTTCTTCTTAGAACGGCCTTCATCACTGCTGGATGACAGGGATTCCTCGACTCCGTTTTCATTTGAGGAGCTGTTGGAAGATTCTGAGTCTGAATCTGAGCTCTCCACCGGTTTAGACCGGTAAGACTTCTTTGATCTAGCATGAGTCTTTTTAGTGCTTACACGAGTTTTTGAGGGCTCATGCTCTCTTGGATTGTCAGTATGGTGAACTGCTGACACTTTTGACTTTTCTTTCACACCCAATTCTGCCTTTTTAGCAGCCCTCAAGGCTTCTATCTCAACTTTTAGTCTATCTCGCTCCTCGATAGTATATTCATCATTTTCTCCCACCACTTCTGCCAAGGCTGGCGACACTTCCTGCTCGTCCGGATTCATCCGAACTGATTTTCCTTGATGGTTTCGAATGCTTGATTCAGGAAACTTCTCCTCCCACTATGGTCGCCAATTTGGTGTTGATTATTTCAGCCTGGGGGTAATTTGGTCAAGTGTTTTGTGATGTTTCAAGGGTATTTAATGTTTAAGTGGTTTGTAGTGAGAGATTTGAGCTGCCTGGTTGTATTAAATGTTCATTACCTTCATTTAATGAAAGTGGTTAGGTATTTATACCCTTAATTACGGGCCTCATGGGTTTTCGGGTCAAACTCATGAAACCGGGTCGAATTCAAAGACCCATTAGTTTATTAAGCAGGTTGGTAATTAGCTTAGTCATAAAGTGATTAGTTTTTAATACTTTAGTCCTGTTCGGATAGTTCAGTGGGTGGTTTTTGTCTGAATTGCCATTGTCCGGTTTCTACAGTGAGTGGTGAGAAAAACCAGACTCATCAAGTTTTATTTGAATATTATTTTGGCAAAGATTACTATATTAACCAAAACCTTATTGTCTTATACCTTCATAAAAACTACAACTGATCAAAATGGATTCTTAATGAGGCGTTGTGATTCATCTAAAATCGTCATTATCAAATAAAATTAGAGGAAATTGGATTCAATAAATTGAGTTAATGTCTGCCATTTGATACTGAAATTTGAGATATTTTATATTTCTATTTCTGGAAGTCTTAGAAGCACAAAATAAAGATTTCCATTCAACAATAGTCCTTATGATATCTCAATTGAGATATGGTCAAGGTAATTATTGGTTTAATCCAACACTACCATATTTTATTCTTACTCCAGAACATGTACTGGGTTTTAGACCTTTATTTTGCCCGCTTTGGCTTTACCTTACTGTCTTTTCGATCGAGACCCGTTCGAGTCTTAACAAACACGATAATTTTTTTGTCATCGATGAGGCTTTTGATTTTTTATCTAAGAATTATGTAATCAATTGTTAAATAAATAATATAATTATGGTACATAAAAAAACATTATTTGGATTTTTTTATTCCTAAGGTTTTACCCTAAGAAAAAACTTTCATGATGCTGTAAAGTCTTTAACATTTTCATAGATCCCTGATATACTTTCGGTCAGTTTTGTGAAGTTTGCATTGCGACTTTACCTATTATTTTGGTAATTTCTCATTCTTCTCTAAGAATCAACCCACTTAAAAGAAATTGGAACCAATTTCCACTTAACCACGACATATATAGGTCTCGGTTGATGGGTGTTTGAAGGATAATAAAATTGTTATTGTTATTGAGATGTGTGGGTGAATGTGTACTTGATAAGACACCATGGTTAATATATGAGTTGAGTTCGAGGTTGTTGGGATTTCCTATTATGCATCACTCTTGGTCGTATCGTATCATTTACTTTGATTTGTGACTCAATATGAGCCAAAATAACACCAAAAATAAGATTTTTCTTCATTATATCTTATACAAATGAACAAGGAATATCTCTTGTCAGAAAAAATTCATAAACAAATGTTATATGATAAGTTTTGAAGATGTTTTTTATTTGAAAAAAACGCCGAGTGTAGTTCTTCAAATTATTTTTGATATCATATTTCAATTGTATTATGAAATCGCCACCAAAATTAATCGTTTGCTTCCGATAAATTTGTCACTAAACAAAGTCCAAAGCGTATAAAAGCTTTGATGGGACCTCATGAGAGATGATTGGACCAAGTTAATACATATTATTTAAAAGTCATTGAAGCCCGACATATAAGTTTGTCATCTCCCCTGAATCTTAACATCAGATTCATAGAGTATTTTATATGCGTGCTTCAGATCCTATCAAGTGTGGTGTTTATCTATGTTATATGCATCAAATTTAGATAGAAGATATAAAGCAAAGATTTTTAGAGTGAGAGACAAAAGGACTAAGTTATGCCTCACATTGTATGAAAAATTATTTACACCATCTTCCAGCTTGAGTATTAATTTGGACCCTTAAACAACTTGGAATCAATCTTATAAAAAAGGTTCATGTGTGAAATGTGGACATAAGAAAAAATAATTGTAACTGAAGTAGCTAGGCATATGCAGAGAGGCTCATCCTCACTTGGAGTTGAGATTTAGTGATGATGTTTATACCTCATATGGTGTCGACGCGTAATATATGTCATGATTTGTCGATAATGTTGTGTTTCAGGTGAAGACAAAACTTCTTTATCATTAGCAGATTGACTTTTGTTATAACAAAAAGAATATAATATATGGCGAGAGTGGTTTTATTTTCTTATAGACCTATAACTTTTATCCATATGGAAGTTTTGCAATGATTACACGACCCCATTGTCTATTTCGGTGATTTATATTTTTATATATGCATGTTTTACATATGACATCAAAGTTAAAGGTCTTTAAACTATATTCTTTATATTGTCTTAAAATCTTGCTAGTTCAATCGTACGGACCGATGCTGTTATTCGAGTTGAGCATGAAGTACTACCGGGTCAGGAGGCTTCCAAACCTCTAATTTATGAACCCTCATTCGTCTGCTATTGAGTTCGGTCACTGTAAATATATTCATATATGTGAACCAATAAGGTAAATAGACTTGGAACTACTACTTAATGATTTTAGGAAAATACTTTCAGTTACTAATCTATTTCCGTACACAACACGATATATATAGTATTAAACTAGTTGTACCTACCAACCTATAATACGATTTTTAGAAAGAAATTTCATAAAAAAAATCGACTAGTACATATATAATAATATTTATTCATAAAAAGATTACAAACTTCATTTATAACAATATTTATGTTTTTTTTTTATGAATCTATAGATACACAAAACATTTATTGAGTTTAGTCCATACTTTCTACTGATACAAGTCATATGGTCTATCCAAAGTTAAAAGACTAATAATATTCTTATCATATATATATATATATATATATATATATATATATAAAATATAAATTAATTAATTGTATATTTTGTGTTTTTTATATTATAATATTTATAAAATAAATTATAATTCTAAAATTTAAGTTATATGCTTAAAGTTATCGTTTATTATTTTTAGTTGTACGCTATTTTTATATACAATGATAAACAGTATCTAGTCGTATCCCATAAAATATTTGGTATATTTATAAAAAGATTATTATATTTTCATATGATAATGATTTTCAGATTTAAAATATTAAAATAAGTGATAAAACTATTAATTTGAATAATTTGATAAAATAATCACACAATAACATCCATAACTAATTTAATGAGTAAATAATAAATTTTTAATATATTTAGTGGTGATATTATTATTATAAAAATAAAAATAAAGGTTATTTCCATATAACTACCAATATAAGATTGAAATGTATTTTTTATTCTTCCTTAAATGTCTAATTCCATCAAAATATCAAAGTACATTAAATTTTTTTAATACTATTTTTTTTTGAAAACTCAAAAATAGCCTTAATATCATACTAATCTCAACAATGAGTACACACCACCATTTTTTTCCAAAAATGAGCACATTTTCAATGGAAAAACGACGCTACCGACAATACTAAAGTTGATATAAATAAAGTACACACTATTTTTTAGATTAATAATCCAGTTCTTGTGTGGTTACGTTACTTTACCTTTCTAAGCTCTTGTTTAAATTAGTATTTTAATGTTATTAAACTTACAGTAATTTACATACTCTGTTAGATTGTCTTTTACAGTATAATATTTTTACCAAGTGACTTCCATGTTTTGTTGACAGATGGGATCCCAATTTAAAAGAGCCTAAAAGAATAATTAGCAAAAACTATAAATCAATTGCATCCTGGTTTGAGGCATAAAATGATAAACCACAATAAGGATTCACTGGCTACAACTCAGATCTTTAAATGACAAACTATATAAAATGCTTCCATTAAAGAAATATGAATGGCAGAAAAATACGAAACAATCCTTTTATTATAATTTATGAGAGATGGTAACTTGTTGTTACATCTGCACCTTTTTTTTATAAATTATTGTTCCTTGAAGATTTCTCGACCGATAATCATTATTTTAATTTCACTTGTACCTACACCGATTTCATACAGTTTTGCATCTCAAAGTAAACGAAGGGGTCGGTATTCCCGTTGCCGCCTAAATATTGTATAGGCTACCAATTCAAGGAATATAAGCTTCCAATTGAGAATGACTTATCATAATGTATTATACACATAGTCAATATTGAAATTCGAACTTGGTTTCTCCATCCTTATAGTTTAAGTTACAACAAGAAAATATCACTATATTTTCAGTTTTTGTTAAAATACAGACATAAGACAAGAGTTACAACTTTAGAATATATGAAAAGATGAATTAGTTTACCATTGTGCAAATTGCATAATTAAAGAAATCCAAACTAAACAATTTAAATTGCATAATGGAAGAGAAAGTAAGGAAAAAAAATTGAGGAATCCAAACTAAACAATTCAAATTGAATAGTTAAAAGAGAAAGTAAGGAAAAAAATTATGTAAACATGTATCTTTGTTAATAAGTGATTTGAAACAAGAGTCTTAAATAAGATTAGATTTTTTAATACTGCTAATTAGCAGTTTTAAATTTTTAACCGTATTAACCTAATTTTTTTAGAAGTTTTAATTTTTTTGGAAACATATCATATATGTGAATTGTTTGATTCGTCTCCTAAATATAAACTCAATGATGATTTCAGTTTCATTTTTGGATTTATAAATAAATAAAAGGAACTTTTAAAAAAAGAAAAAAAAAACTTATTTTTTGTTAGGAATTACTGAATAATATTACAAAGAAAGGTATTATAATACTTTGATAGATGCTTGGTATCAAATTTGGATAATCATCTTACTTGGTATGATTTTGAACTAATATTGGGACTTATATGGAAATCTCATTAAAGTAATTTGTATTAACTTTATTTTATTGCGTAAAATATATATACTTTTTGTTTGTTATTATCCTTTTGGTGAAAGCAAATAAAAACGAAAATATATTAAGAAATAATATATATTTAAAATAAAAATAAAAATAAAAATAATATTAAATTTGAAAAGAAAAACACATCTTCGACTTATTATATTAAACCATGATAAATGATATATTTAATGCATTTTTATTAACAACATATTTTCTTTAAATAATCAATAAAATATATTTTATATTTAAAAATAGTATATATATATATATATGATTATGTAAAAAATTTAAGTTAGTAGAAATTTAATTTAAAAATAATCAATATAATTTATTGATAATCATTTTAACAATTGTTATAAAAATGATTGTAACATTTTATTTTTTTTATATGTGCTTTCTTCTTATTTAAATTTAGATGAATTGACATGTACACGTGTGGATATTCAACCCACACAAATGTATTTAAATTTTATCCATAAAAATATAGTATCTACAACTTAGATAATTATTACTTGAATTATCATAATTTATATTAGTCTTTTTAATATGATATTTATTGTATTTAAATTTTTTTTTTATATAATATTGTTATCTACAAATATCTTTAATTAATATATAATTATAGATTATTAAAATTTATTGTTGCAAAAGATGTCAAGGTGGCGACCAAAGCTCGCATTCCACGTTGGTTAGACATGAGAATGATCATTGATATATAAGTAAGAACATAACTCAACTAGTATGAGATATTTTGGAAGTGGACCAAAATCAAGATGGTGTTGGTCTTCGATCCCAAATCGGATAATGTCATACTAGTGTGGAAATTGATTATTCTTACTTATATACGGAGACGGGATATGCGGTACCCATATTCCCAATAATTGGTATCAGAGCTCCATGCCTAGAGAGAGCCGAATGCGAGTGAAATTCTCAGAGGTCAAACTTGATGAACCAACAGCCGTGCTCAAGGTGAATGATCTGCTTTAGAGATTCTAGTTCGGAGTGCCTGTGACTCATCAAGATGGTGGTACTTGATTGGAGTGGCGCTAAGGAACAAGGAAAGTATGGTATAATAGGATCTAAGCATATAAATCCACCATAAAGCTCTATGGTTCAGGTAGTCTGGTAGTCTGTAACCTGATCAGAGTGGGCGAATGGAAGTCAATTGAGAGTAAGCTAAAATGGTACTTTGTTCAATAGGAGGATTTGTTAGGGCGGCGACCAAATCTCACATTCCACATAGGTTAGACATGGTAATGATCAATGGTATATAAGTAAGAACATAACTCAACTAGTATGAGACCTTTTGGAAATAGACCAAAAGAAAAGTTGTGCGGGTCTTCGGACCCAAAGCGGACAATATAATACTAGTGTGGAGATAAGTTCTTCTTACTTATATACGTAGACGAAATATGCGGCACCCATATTTCTAACGGATGATTTTTATGGCGACTACAGTTATTAGAAAGTAAGATCAACACATACAAAAGTTAAAGAACTTCGGTTACAAAAATAAATGAGAATCTTCTTCGCTCAATATAATTTTAGACATATATGAACATATTTTTTTTATACAAAATTAGTATTATTTTACCATTGATTTAGATACTGAGAACAAATCCACTCGATATACGAATCCTTAACTTCATAAATAATTAGAAACCAACTTTTTGTAATAAACTATTTAGTAGGTGCGAGAGTGATCTAGAATAAGCCTAAAATTTGTGAGAGATATTAGTTTATGTTATTCATCATGTAATATTATATTTGAATAATAATATGGACAAAACCCTACAAAATATTATGATATTTTATAAATAATTGAATTATTAATACATATTTGTTTAAAATAAAAATATGGACATGCTCGTCACGGAACAATATAGTTTACCGTGCCATAATATTATTCATCGCGACAATATGATTTATTATCAAGAAAAAAAATCTTTTTATCGCGACAAATAATATATTTGTTGCAATCACCCACATTATGAACTTTCTAGAAGGTAGTTAAACCCTTATAGTCCTAATGGATATGTTTGTTGTTGGGACTGGTGTGGATTATTTTTGACTCGGAGTAATTTTGTCAGATGTTTTGTGGTGTTTCAAGTGTATTAAATGTTTAAGTGTTTTGTAGTGAGAGATTTAAGCTGCATGGTTGTATTAAATGTTCATTACCCTCATTAATGAAAGTGGTTGGGTATTTATACTTTTAATTATGGGCCATATGGGCTTTCGGGTCAAACTTATGAAACCGGGTCGAATTTAAAAACCCATTAGTTTATTAAGTAGATTAGTAACTAGCTTAGTCAAAAGGTGTTTAGTGTTTTAATACTTTTGTCCTGTCCGGATGGTTCAGTGGGTGATTATTGTCCGGATTGCCCTTGTCCGGATTGCCCTTGTCCGGTTTCTACAGTGAGAGGCGAATATTTCCGGACTCATCAGTAGCCCCTTTTTCAGGTTTTGTCAAAGGCCTTTGGCAAGACCTAAAAAATCTTCTTAGGCACTAGTAACATTATCCGGACTGTTTAAGTGTTCAACTCAGGATTTATCCGGACCAAATATTTCTCAGAAGTTCAAAAGTTTTGTTTGGATCGTGGAACACGTGTCACCTTTTGATTCGCCTCACCAGCTGTTTTCCTCCTACAACGACGCACCCAATAATCCCAAAAAGCAACCTCTTCATTTAATACCTATGACGTCAGCGCCGTATTCAATCATTACTTTTGCCTTTTCGTTTTCTCCTAGGTATTTGGTAACTCTTTTTGTCTTACTAGTATAAATTACTTCGTTTCACTGTTTTACCATCTTCATCACTTTCTCATTTCTCCATTTCAAATCTTTTACTTCTCTTTTCAAAATTCTTCTTGTGTAGGTTTATGTTCACGGCAAGAAACACATTGGTGAAAGGTGGGTGGCTTAATCTTTCGGAGTTTGAAAAAGCACAAAGGGTTGAGCGAGAGAGACGTATTGCTGCGGGTCTTCCAGTTTCTCCAAATGATTAGCCCGAAACACCGTCTTTAGAAGCTGATCGAGGTTCATCTTCTGCTAGAAGTTCCAAACCCAGGCGTTTGTTTCAACCAAGTCTTTCGCCCATTCTATCAGGCTCCTCGGTTCAGGAGTCACAGCCGACTATTGAAAGGGAAAAAGCTGTATCAAGCACAAGGAGACCCTCTCCATTTATAGCTATGGGGTCAGATGCTGAGAAATCCCCAGAAAAGGTTACCATTCGCTGGACAGGCCGTTTAGTAAAGGGTCAAGCTGTTGTTTCCCAATCTAAGTCCCTAAAATTAGGGCCCTCTAAGTTTGGGACCAAGGACAAAGCTACGGGATTAGGGGCATCTATCAGAACCCCAAAAGATAATCCTCCGGTCTGGAAGCCGCTGGAAATAGCCCTCAAAATGAGCCCTCCGGAACCGAGCCCCTGCCAGACACCAGACCCCGAAGAGAGGGTGATGCTCAACCGTCCGGACAACTTACTAAGCCAACCACCAACACTCCCCCACCAACAACAGCTGACAAACCTTCCATGGTGATGGAAGAGGTGATGGAAGACAGTATAGAAGATGCTCCATTTGACACCGACGTCTCCGGGCAGACAGGGGATGCTGCCACTGATAAAAAAATCAAAGGTAAATAGAAATTGTGTTTGAAACATCCGGACCTGCCGGAGTGCCTGGAAGGCAAAGTGGGACCCTGCTTCCACAAGGTGAATGTGAAGTATCTACTAGCCATGCAGAATATGAACTATATCTACACTCACACTGCTGAGTTAGGCCGGATCCGTACGAAGTGAGGGATCCTTGAGTCCGTCAAGGTGAGGATACCGGTAATTCTGGAGACCCTAATGGACTGTAAGCTTAGCGAGATAGTCATTTATACAGAGCTGTTTAACTGGGGGCTCAGATTTCCATTAGACACAGAGATTATCAGATATTTTCATCTGATAAAGCTCTGTCCAAGCCCGCTGAGTCCCAATGCTTGGTACACTCTTATGGCATGCATCATGGCCTCTACGCTCTCCAGCATACTGCTTCTAATGAAGCAGTTCGCTGCTGTAGCCAGCCTCTGCAAGAACCACATTATCCCTTTCTACCACTACAACATGGGAGATAACTTTAAGGTGGTAGATGATTTGCTCGAATCAGATAAGAATTAGAAGACCCAATTTCTGTTTATAAGCGGGGCCTGGGAAAACGGGAGGAAAATCAAGGGTGGTGTCAACCCTAGCATGCTCACCAGCAGATGGAAAAGCTCATGTATATATTTAATGATGTTTGTCTTTCTTTCCTTATAAAAATATGTTTCTAAACTGCTCTTCTTTTTCTTTGGGTAGTGCTGCCGAAGGAGTTCTCCGACTATGTGGAGGAGGGGATACCACATGTGTCAAGCTGAATGTGTGGGCTGCTGACAAATGGGGAAATCATTTCCACAATTGCTTTACCGCCAGCAATTTAGTGAGTTCCCACCTCTGGAACACAACAGGCCGGAGGGACCTTACTTGGGAGGAGCTGACCACTCTACATCCTCTGGTTGTCATCCTCCAGAGAACAAAGGAGAAGGATGGTAAGATGGATTTTCCTGCCAGAGAAAAAGCCCCAAGTAAGATGAAGGGCAAGAAGGGTAAGAAGAAACAAGTTGCAACTGAGGTTGCTCAAGGTGGTGGTGAGGAGATCGTCCCAGCAAGTCAGGAAGTGCAGGGCTAAGGGGGAATCGATGTTACTTTACTTCAAGTGGTTGAAGATAAGAGTATCAAAGAGGCAGGTGAACCTCCAAATCTTCCAAAAGCTTCTAAGAAGGATCGAAAATGGGGAGCAGATGGTGAAGATAGGGCAGCCAAGAAGAAGAAAATCTCATCGGGGGATGAAGTCGCTCTCCGGCCTTCTGAGTCTCTTCCTCCGGCCGACCCAATAGAACCCACATTGGCAGAGCAAATCCCAATTGGTCTACATGCCGAAGAGGGTACCAGAGAAGATTTGAACATTGATGGAGTGGACTTTAGTGGCTTCCAAAATATTGGTCTCTAATTTGATGATCTTGAGAAAGACGACTTTGTTGGTCCAGACCTTCCTCCAAGCTCCTCAAACATGGTTACCTTCAATGGTAAGTTTTTTTTTGTTTCAAGGGAGAATGACATGGTGACTCACTCCTTGCTGAGCAATATTCAACCGGTGCTCAACCTGGAGAGGCAAGTGCGAAGCTAATCTACTCGTATCAACATACTCAACACAGACAAAGAGAGCTTATCTAATGACCTCTTTAACGCCAATCAGAGTGTTGAGGCATTAAGAAAAGAGCTCGAGGAGTTGAAGAAAGGGAAAGAAGACTTGGCCACCAGGCTGGCCACTTCGGAGATGGTTAACACAGAACTCCAAACCAAGTGTTCTGGCTTGGAGAAGTATCTCTCCGCTTCGAATGAGGGGGTGATGGCCAAGGATAATCTCATCCAAACAGTGTCCGGTGACAAAAATTCTCTTAAAGATGTTGTGTCTAAAGTCACCAAGGAGAAAGAGGATTTGATAAAGGAGCAGGAGAAGACAATCCAGGCCAAGATCGATGCATACACCAACAAGGTGATAGATTCCAAAGAAGAGAGGTATGCCAAAGTCAAATCTGACGTGGTCTTGCTTTTTCATCGAACATTCCCGAAGAGGACGCTTGGTACTCTTATGGCAATATGTGGAATACGAAGATCTACCATTCCATATTATAGTAGATGGTGACAAGCACAACTATTCCAGTGGTTATGATGATACCACTGATGAGGAGGAAGGGACCGAAGAGAGCACCAATGATAAACCCAAAATCCCAAAGAAGAAACAAGATGAAGGAGGAATATCTAAGGGAGCCAACCCTAAAGTTTTAACTATCTTCTGTTTTTTTTATCTTTATGTCAGACTAAAGTCCTTGGATGGCCAATGCATTTTTGTAATCGTGTCTGGCTCGTGCCCAGACAAGCTTTTTATTTTTAAACTTCAAAGTCCTTGGATGGCCAAGGCATTCTATATGTTTTAATATTATCCCTTGGTGTTAGCCGGGCAGGTTTACTTTGCACAATTTTTTCCTTGTTTTATATTTTCCCAATCTTGATGGCTGATGTTTAAATAGTCCCTAGTTATTTTACAAGTTTTTTAAGGTGAGAGTGTTTAAATTCTCCGCTGACAAATGTTTAAATGGTCATCATTCCACCAGTGCAATCCGATCTGTCAATGATACTTAAAAGGCTTTAAAGAAATTATCAATCAAACCACTCCAAATTTTTTAAGAAGGCATCAAATTTTATTAAAAAACCCGGACACCTCATTAAAACCTCCCCGCACACCCTAATATTTACATAGACTTTAAACAAGTAAATATTTACATAACTTTCATTCTAGATAGAACCGTAGGTGTTCAATGTTCCAGGGGTGGTTTAAGATTCTTCCATTTTTTTTATCTTGAAGCCTGTATGTCCCAGTCTTAAGCTTTTCAATGACCACAAAGGGTCCTTCCCAATTTGGAGCTAGCTTGCCGAACTGCTTCTCTTTAGTATGTAGGAAGACTTTTCTCAACACTTTATCCCTTGGTTGAAAATCCCTTCTTCTGACTCTGGAAGCAAACCTGCTTCTCATCAATCCCTGATAATGGGTGGCTCTAAGATGAGCCTTAACTTTTTTCTCTTCTATCAAGTCGAGTTGACTTCTGATTGCCACTTCATTAGCGTGTTCGGAAAAATTGTGGACTCTGTATGATGGAAGATTTGCCTCTATAGGAGCAATTGCATCCATACCATATACCAAGGCAAACGGGGATTCCTGCGTAGCAGCTCCAGGAGTAGTCCGGTAGGCTCATAGTACTTCTTGTAGATAGTTTGGCCACTTTTCAGCAGTCCATTCTAAATTCTTTTTAAGACCGGACAGAATGGTCATGTTTGCCACTTCAACCTGATCATTCGCCTGTGGGTGTAAATGAGAAGAGAAGCAATGTTGAATGCCTTTAGAGGCATATAAATTCTCCATATCATTGTTATCGAATTGTGGCCCATTGTCTGTGGTTATCTTTTGTGGAACCCCAAATCTGCAGCAAATATTAGATAAAATAAATTTTATAACAGCTTTTGAAGTAGTTCCTGCTAATGAGGCAACTTCTATCCACTTTGAAAAATAATCAATGGCTACAATGATAGTTCTGCACCCTCCGGACGCCATAGGTAGAGGTCCCACCAGATCCATCCCCCAACGAGCAAAAGGTATTGGCTTAAAAATCGACTCCAAATGGACAGCTGGGACATGAATTTCATTACCATATCTTTGGCATGGATCATACTTCTTTACCAATTCCTTGGCATCTTCCATTATGGATGGCCAATAGTATCTGGCCAACAAGACTCTTCGGGTTAAAGCTCTATAACCACAGTGTGCTGACCCTTCACCATCATGCAGTTCAGACAGCACTATTTGGGACTCTTCAATCCCCAAACATCGCAAGAGAGGTCTACTGAAATAATTCTTGTAAATGATGTCTCTTATGATTAAATAACCACGAGCACTATTTGGGACTGCTTTTTCCGGAGGCAAAATACCATGTGAAATGTATTGAAGAAGAGGATACCTCCAGTCTTTAGGTTGACCCACTTGTATATTTAAACTTTCCTCCTCTTCCTTGCTCTGATTGAATTGAATGGATAGGCATTCCTACACATGAATCCATGGGTAGGACTCAAAGTATGATATGGTTGCCAAAGAGTCTGCTAGTGTATTCTCTGTTCTGGGTATGTGCGCATAGTTGATTTCTTTAAAGTTAACTGCCACCTCTTTAAGAATGAATAAATATTTAATCAACTGCTCCTTTTTAGCCTCAGATTGACCTTGGGCATGATGGATAAGAAGCTGAGAATCACTCGTTAACCTGACTCTTTTGGCTCCACAAATCAGGGCTAACTTCAAACCAGTTATAGCAGCTTCATATTCAGACTCATTGTTAGAAGCCCTGAAAGCAAAATATATAGCTTGGTATAGCTTTTCGCCGTACGGAGAGGTTAAACATATCCCAGCACCACAACCCATGGTACTTGATCCACCATCAGTCCGGAAAACCCATACCTTCTTAGTCTTTTCACCTGTAGCTTGTTTAGTAATCTTGTCCGAATATAACTCGACTAGGAAATCAGCAACAGACTGAGCCTTGATTACAGTTCGAGGGGCAAAATCAATGTCATAGTCTCCCAATTCCACTGACCACTTGGTCATTCTGCTTGATATGTCTGCCTATTGAAGAACATTTTTCAAAGGAAAAGATGTCCGGACGACAATAGAATGAGACTGAAAGTAGGGCCTTATTTATTTGGCCGCAATTACCAAAGTTAGCGCAAGTTTTTTTAGTTTTAAATATCTTTTTTCAGCATTCATCAGACTTTTGCTGATGTAGTACACCGGATGAGGATAATTGTCCACCTCTCTTACTAGCACCACACTTATGGCATATTCAGAGACTACTAAATATATATACAATGTTTTTCCGTCAATAGGTTTAAACAGGGTTTTTGGGGAGGATAAATGCTTCTTTATTTCATCAAAATCCTGGTCGCACTGTGGAGACCAGTTGAATTCTTTAGCACCCTTTAAAGTTTAGAAAACGGGGCACGCCTATCCGAAGACCTTGAGATAAAATGGTTTAGAGAAGCTAACCTCCCTGTCAATCTTTGTACTTCTTTAATATTCCGAGGAGGATCCATCTGCAGTAAAGTATTAAGTTGGTCTGGATCAGGCTGTATCCCTTTCTCACTTATCACATACCCCAAAAAATTCCCGGACTGCACTTCGAAAACGCATTTTTCTGGATTTAACTTTAAATTAACTTTTACCAAGTTGGCAAAAGTCTCTTGCAGATCTGCCAAGTGTAACTCTTCTTCCACACTATTTACCATCATGTCATTAATGTAGACTTCCATATTTCTTCCAATCTGATCAACGAATGCTTTGTTCACCAACCTCTGATAAGTAGCCCAAGCATTCTTTAATCCAAAACGCATCACCTTGTAACAATGAAGGGCCCTATCAGTAACAAAAGTTGTATGTTATTGGTCCTTCGGATCCACTTGAATCTGATTATAACCAGAGAAGGCGTCCATAAAGGACAACAACTTGTTCCCAGATGTGGAGTCCACTAACTGATCGATCCGGAGGACTGGATATAGGTCTTTTAGGCAAACCCTATTAAGGTCAGTGAAATCGATGCACATACGCCACTTCCCGTTTTTATTTTTTACTAACACTGGATTGGTTGTCCATAAAGGGTACTGAGATTCCTTTATGTGCCCCATCTTAGTAAGCCGATCAACCTCTTGAACTATGACATCAGCTTTCTCCTTAGAAAAAGCTCTTCTCTTCTACACAACGGGTGCTACGTCTCTTTGGATGGATAACTGGTGTGATATAACATATGCAGGGACTCCGGTTACATCAGCATTGCACAAAGCAAAAACGTGTTGATGGTTTGTTAAAAAAGATAACACTTTGCTTTTTTAGCTCTGATGTCATCTTAGATCCAATCTTGACACTTCTTCCTTCGGCTAGAGAGTGAGTTTCAACCTCTTCAATTGGTATTAAAACACCAGGGGTCTCTCTGGGGTCATCAATTTCATTCTTTCCTCCACAGGGCCCCTCCAACTGCTAATCTTCACTGATTCGAATTGCCCCCAAAGTTCTAGGGGCCAGTGCTATTGCATAACATTCCCTTGATATCTTCTGACTACTCCGGACAACTCCCATTTGTCCTTGCACATCGTATTTTAAACATTGGTGAACTGTTGCAGCCACAACATGCATCCTGGAGAGCCAAGACCTTCCCAAAATGGCATTATAGCATGTGGGACAATCCACCACAACAAAAAGTACTATAACCATTTTCTTAAAAGGGCCCTTGCCCAATAAAACCTCCTCCTCAAACTCCCCGACTACGTCCGCAGAGCTTCCAGTGAAACCCACAATAGACCTGTTCGAACATTGAATTACTGCTGGATTCTTCATTTATTTATAGGAAGTTAAAAAGAGGATATTGGTTAAACTGCCAGTGTCCACCAAAATTCGTCTAATGTCATTGCCCCCAATGGATGCTCCTATCACCACAACATCTTCATGGGGACCAGCTATGTCCCTCAAATCATCTTCATCAAAAACAATGAAGGGAAAATGAATCTGCGATTGATACGAAGTCATGCCTCCTTCCAATTGAGTAGCCAGGGTGTGAACATGCCTCTTCTTTGAAGAAGTAGTTGGTGCAGTCATGGTGTCCCCCCCCCCCCCCCCGCAAATATGGTAAGTGACTCAAAAAATCTTATGAGCCCGGACACCGTCTTGGTGTGTTCTGTGATAACGCTCACCTTATTCCTGGCTGGATCAGGATCCAAATACTCTAACTCCACATCAAATCTTTCAATAATTACCATGGCCCCGTCTAGAGCCAACGTTTCTGCATTGTTTGTTGGGCCGGTCCGATGAGCATTATCAAGCCTATTCCCACTTCTTCTTTTAACGTAAGTACCCAATTTTCCTCTTTCAATCAAATTTTGCACCTCTTGTTTCAAAGCGATGAAATCTTCTATATTATGGCAAATATCATGATGATATTGACTGAAACAAGTATTACGCATTTCCATGGGAGATTGAAGCGCAACCGACTTCCTAAAATGTACTTCATCTTTTGTTTTGTCATAGATAGTTGCCACATTTTCTTTCAGTTCGGCAAACCAACCTCGTTGGACTCAAGGTCCTCGCTTATTTCTAGATTGTTGGCTCTAGGCTGGTGCTGGGTGAGATTGAGCCTTGGTCTTGTTGGGACCCTGTCCGGCTTTCTTAGCCTTGTACCCGGACTGATTTTGGTTCTGGTTTGGTGCAGCTGGGGCAGATCTCACTTTCCTGTGCACCCTAGTCTTCTTTGTTTCATCCATATTGATTAGCTTTCCCACCTGATTCAGTAAATCGTCCCATGTCATGGCCTTCTTCCTGGTTATCGAATCGGCCAGATTGCCAGGGTTCAACCCCTGTCTTAGATAAACTATTGCGACTTGTTCAAAGCAATCAGCTAATCCATTCTTGGTGTTCACAAATCGACTTATATATTCTTTCAATGTTTCGTTTGGCTCTTGGGCACAATGGATGATAGTGTCTCCATTGCCCTCCATCTCCTTAATTCCAACAAACTGCCTCCAGAAGGCCACCCAAAAGGTATCAAAATTTCGGATGCAGTCCTGTGGCAGGCTATTATACCATTTCATAGCACTCCCCGTAAAAGATTGAGAGAATGCTCTACAAAGCAACTTATCATCATCGTCAAAATTCATTATAAAGTTTTCAAATTGCTCCAGATGATTATCTGAATCTTTGCTCCCATCATATTTTTCCAGCTTATTACTGTCAAACCTCTTTGGAAGGTTTCCGAACAGTATCTTGGAAGCCAATGGAGATTGTCTCCAATTCCGGCCACGACTAAACACAGTATCTTCATTGGGAGTTGCAAAGATACCTGGTTCATCATGGAAAGCGAAAGGATCTATCAACAGTCGGTCTATATGTCTCCGGCCATGGTTGTGGCTATGAGACGACCCTTTACCTAGATCTATTTTCAACCTTCCATGTCTGTCCCTCTTTCTTGAATATTTTTTGACTAACTTTTGCTTCTTCTTAGACCTGTCTTCATCACTACTGGATGACAGGGACTCCTCGACTCCATCTTCATTCGATGAGCTACTAGAGGATTCTGAATCTGCGCTCTCCTCCAGTTTAGACCGGTGAGACTTTTTTGAGCTAGCATGAGTCTTTTTAGCACTCTGATGGGTAATGCTCTATTGGATTGTTAGTGTGGTGAACAACTGACACTTTTTACTTTTCTTTCAAGCATAACTCCACCTTTTTAACAGCCTTCAAGGCTTTTATCTTAGCTTTCAACCTGTCTCGTTCTTTGATCGTGTATTCATCATTTTCTCCCATCACTTCTACCAAAGTTGGTGGTACTGCTTGTTCGTCCGGATTCATCAGAACTGGTTTCTCTTGTTGGTTTTGAATGCTAGATTCAAGCACATTTTCTCCCAATGTGGTCGCTAATTTAGTGTGGATTATTTTTGACTGGGGGTAATTTTGTCAGATGTTTTGTGATGCTTCAAGGGTATTAAATGTTTAAGTGTTTTGTAGTGAGAGATCTAAGATGCCTGGTTGTATTAAATGTTCATTACCCTCATTAATGAAAGTGGTTGGGTATTTATATTTTTAATTATGGGTCATATGGGCTTTCGGGTCAAACTTATGAAACTGGATCGAGTTCAAAAACACATTAGTTTATTAAGAAGATTAGTAACTAGCTTAGTCAAAATGTGTTTAGTGTTTTAATACTTTTGTCCTGTCTAGATGGTTCATTGGGTGATTATTGTCCGGATTTCCCTTGTCCGGTTTCTACAATGAGTGGCGAATATTTCCGGACTCATCACGGACAATATGAGCAATTACTGACTTCATTTACATTAGGTGGTTACATGTTTACTCGTCTATAGAGATGACAATGTGGACCTTGTCCAGCTCGACTCATCCGGGTTTGTCCGGTCTGAACATAGAATGATCCGGATACGGGTTTATAAATTATAACCCGCATGCAGTTCAGGTCGGTCTCAGGTTTCTAAATCGTTCGACCCGGTCCGACCCCATAATTATAAAATAATTATAAAAAATAATATATATATATACAAGATAATCTAATATATTTAAAATATAAAATATATATAAAAAAATAGTAAAATTTATTTCTGCAGACGGACTTTAACAAACTAGCTCGGTTTTAGATATATTAGATATGAAGTGGATCGGGCAGAGTTCAGACTGAAGTGTAGAAACAACGGGACCGGGCGAGCTGGCGTGAACTCGGTCCGCGGACGACTCATTGTCATCCATACTCGTTTAGTTTGTTCATCTCGGATGACCCGGTTTGAACTTGGTCCGCGGACGACTCATTGTCATCCCTACTCGTCTAGTTTGCTCATCCGATCTTGGGTTTTACCGACTATCTGGGTTATTCTCTATATCAATTTTGATCACCTTATTTAGTTAAAGTTCTAAAAATATATCACTCAATTAAATTATATCTCGCACTTCTTCATAAAAAACTTTTATGTAAAGATAAAATAATATTTGATCTGAAATTCATTTTAATTTAATGAAAAAAAAATTGATCGAAATCTTTGGTAGTCGTAACTTTGGATTAATGGTTCCATATGACCGACAATCTTAAAAACATAAATATTTTACTAACATCTTTATCTATTGGTTTCTTCACCATAACTTAATTATGTACTTATTCGACTTAAAGGTAATAATTAATATCAACTCAATATTTTGTAAGATGTAATACTATTCATAGATTCTCATAAGTTGAATTTTTATAATATATTTTTATCTTAATAAAAAAATATCACACATACAATAAATTATATTAAAATTTATTCTAAGTTATTATTCCACAATATTTGACCTATGTATGTTACTCTTGATATATGGAACTTATTTTTATATACATGATTTTGCTCATGATTTGTTATTATCTATCGTAACATTAAGTTTCTCAAAATATTTAATATTTTTAAAATCATTTTTTAGATATTAATTCTATTGATTTTTATACTAATAATTTAGAAAATAATTGTTTTATATCTTTACTATAAGACATATAGTATAATATATGATTTCATATTGAATCAAATTTCTAACATCTTATGTCTAATATATATAATTTATATTATATATCTCATTGTGGACTCTATAAAGTGTTATTTGAGTATCATTATATTATTCAAATTTTTATTTTACTATTATAATTGATTAATATATCAAACAAGTGGTCTATTTACCAATAAACGTTTTTTCCTATTGAGGTCAATGTTATATACTCTAATTACACAATCGAACATGATAAACATTTATATATCTTTGAATAAAAAAACAACCGTACATGTCATAGTCAAGACTCACCTCATATTCTATTTGTTATATGCTAGATTGATGATCTAACTTGTATTTATTTATCCCTAGAGCGCCAAAACAAATCGAAGACTAATGTTATTGGTATTTGTAAGTAACCAAAAACCATCCCAATAACATTATAATATTAAGTACTTGAATTATTATTAAATTGACTTAATTTACTAATCGTACATAAAATATAAGCCCATCCATTAGACTTTCAATAACACTAGCATATTCCAATCGAGCCATCCTACATCATGTATTCTTTATGATTTTTAAACTTAAATCTTAATATCATCGTGTTTTTAAAATTTTATGTACTTAAATTTATTGAATATATTTTTAATGCACTCATGCTGATTTAGGAAAAAGTTCTACTATTTTTTATATTTTTATTGTTAAAAATGTTCACCTTATCAAGATTTTTAGTCTTATATGTTGAACATAAAAACCCTTGTTATTTTCATAATATTTTTCATGTAATTAGTCAATATAAGTAAGTGATATATGATAGTTCCAAAGATATCTTATAGGGAGTGTTTCTCTAATCTATGTTTTGAGGAAAGTGTTTAGAGAAATAAACACGAGAAAACTAGAGAGAGAAGTAGACAAAAGTAGTAATAAATTAATAAGTATTCACCATTTCTAAAAAACAAGGTATTGCTTTATATAGTACAAAAGATGGGCCCATAAAGCACATGATTAGCCCATTTAAGATAATTTCACCTCACTATTTTACTAATCTCAACAATAATTATTATATATTACACAAGGCACCCTCAATGGTAAACATTTATTGAGTTTCTTTTACAAGACTTTTAAAAATCCAATTATCCCCTTAATTTAACCGATTTGACTATTATTCTAAATAATTTTTCCCCTTATTAATAGCATCCCAGTCCTTTGCAGAGATATTTTAGCAATGACTAAACTGAGAAATCGTCTCAGAGATGCCTGACCCCTTCTTCTTTGTGTATCTCAATGAATCTCTAACATCACCGATCATATTGTTGACTTCATAATTGTGCATCTTATATTTCTGCTTCAAATTCACGTGTCAAGATAATTTTTGATTAACGATGCATGCTCTGCTTTAAGTCTACGTGTCAAAACAATTTTTGAAAGACGACGTGTGCTCTGCTTCAAGTCCTCGTGTCAGTCATTTTATGACATATACATGCATGTATTCCAGATTGACTTGTGGGTTAATAAGTGTGTCAAAAAAATCTTACACTCCTCAACAAGCATGCACTTCAAATCATAGGTGGAACGGATATCAAACTCTTCATCTTTCCTATGAATTCGTCACCTAATGGAAATATTTCATCTACTTGGGCCCTCGTAACCCTAATATTTTGCCTATAAATACTCAGACACTTCATAATTTGGAGTTGTTCATTTTCATAATCCTAAAGAGAGAGATTCTTTGTAGACAAATTCACAATCGTAGATTAGTTTTCCATTGGCCAAAAGGCAAAGAAAGAATAACATTTGGTTTAACTGAGGAGCTCAGACCACTACAGATTGTTAAAACCACATACTACGGTCCGTGGTCTCCAGTCAAGAAACAATTTGAGATGATGGAAATTTAGAACGCTAGTGACTCATCTATCTCTACTACTACTCAGCCTAATGGTCAAACTTGTTCGATGCACGACAATAATGACCTTAACATTTCAAAGAAATCAGTTTATGCATCAATGTTTATTTCGATAGGTGATAAACAAATGAGGTCAATAAAGCAAATGGTGACGGTTCGAAGAGGAAGCAATCTTCCAAACCTATACCAATGTGAGAGTTAATACGTCAACTACTCCCGCTCCTCAAAACATCCCTCGAAATACCTCTAAAAAAACTTCGGAAACAGCCCATCAGCTGGTAGTTATGGAAAATGTTGTATCTACGGTAGTGCCCGCAAGAGTGCAGTCCTCAAACCAATTAAATAGATGAGGCCAAAACACTTGGTCTATGAGCCTGGAAAAAAATCAAGACTATACTACTGTTGAAGGTAATCAACACAAAAAAATGACTACCGCTTTGTTTTCTCAGGTCGAAACTTCCATGTAAACCGAGGCTCTAACCCCTAAAAAAAGTTAATGTGGGTTCTGCTACACAAAAGGAAAAATCTAAACTGAAGAAGAAGAAAAATAATATTGTTTGAATTACCCTCAAGCATCGAGGCTATCTTAGGAAAAAACTTGTAAGAAATTGAGGGCAAACATCTGTTGGATTTTTATGATATGAAGTACAAGTACTATCAACCTTCCGAGAAAGCAAAAATTCAAGATAGATGGGGGATACCTAGCTTCATAACAATCTAATTTTCTGAAGTTGGAGAGACTCCTCCATCTGTTTGAGATAATGAGCTGATCTTCTACCCAGACCTTCTAAACTGGGGTCTTTGGTTCCCTTTGGACCCCGTTTTGGTGAGATATTTCAAACTTATAAATTTATGCCCTGGTCAAACATGCCCCGAATATGTGGTTTACCATGATGGCATGCATAATGGCGGCCAAGATATTTAGGATTGGATTATTGATGGAGCAATTCGTCAGATTAATCGGCATTGCCAAAAATCCCCACTTCTTATTTCATTCATTGACGATGGGAATAAATTAAATATAGTAGATGATCTTTTCGAGGTCGACAAAAAGTGGAAGTAAATATTTTTATTTTTCTCCAGAGTGTGGGAGACATGATTTGAGGAGTCTACTGAGAGACCACATTGGCTCTCCTTAAAATGGACTAGTAGAGGTACATCATTACTCAACTTCTTTTCATTTTGTTTACTTGATTTACTATAACAATTTTTTTATTGGGGCAAAGTACTTCTTGGTCCAAGATTCCACCAGTGCTTCACCCCATCTAATATTGCTAAAAGACAACTTTGGAGGGCTGACCTGAGGAAAGTTATGATGTTATAAAATCTCATGGTGCTTCTTACAAAATCCAACATACTTGAATAATTGGGGGAAACAAATGTTATCGTCTACTTGACTGCAAGAGCTAGGGCTCCAAGCCACCGTGATCCTTAAAAAAATGTGGTTGAGGAATAAAATATTGAAGTTAAGACGAAGGAGGTTGATCCCGCAGGAGAAGGTGACTCCAAGAGGCCATCGAATGAACAACCTTCGAAGAGGAAACATAAACGCAAAATTATTGAAGAAGTTGACCAATAGGCAGAAGAAAATGTTACTCCTCCGGGTAATGAAACAATTTAGGCTAATGTATTATATCATGAGAGAGTAGTTACTATTGACTCAGACTCTCCTTACGTATTAACCAAGGAAATTTTCACTTAAGAAGACGAGGCGGTTGATGCCCAAGAAGGTCAATGAGATGATACCCAAGTTCATGAAAACTTCAAAGTTGGCTTTCCATCAGAGCATTCGACATTTACATCGGTGATTATTTAGGTCTCGATCTTCATAGACCACTTCATCCTACGACACTTTTTGAAAAGAAGGCCAAAACATTGAATGTTCAAAAAATATTTATAAAGACGAGGCTTTCAGAAGGAGGCTGAAAATGAAAAAGTTGGAAGCAGAAGTCACCAATCTAAGAAAGCTTGTTGTCGAGCGTTTTACACAACTCAAAACGATAAAAGATATGTTAAAGTTAGAGCATAATACATTTGATAACGAGCGAGAGAGTTTTGTTAAGATGGATACTCAGAAAAGTACGCTCATCGAAACGCTATCTGAAGGGTATTAAAAGACCAATTAATTTAAATGGGATATCAAGGATTTTGAGAAACCTGATACTGAGAACAAAGCTCTTAGAACCCATGCTAAATCATATAAGGATGCTAGCCTTGAAAAATATGATGTTGAATATGTTTCTAAATTAAATGATATGGATGCTAAAGTAAAATCTGATATGGTGCTAGAATATCATGAGCGCTCCCCAAAGCTAAAGTTAGACAGCTTCTGGGAGCTCGTGCTTGATAAGAATGACCCAAAGGGCATTTTTTGGAATATGAGTAATTACCCGAAAGTTTGGATGAGAAAGTTCTTCGTCTGCCTCATTGGAAGATGGATATGAGAGTGCCCTTTCAGGGTAAGAAGTAATTGGTTAATTTTTTGGTTCGATGTTGTATGTTTTTGTAACTTTGTTGTGCTTTATACATTTTTGTGAATTTCTCGTATCATCGGGGCAGTTTTTACTTCTCATGTTTTATCAATAGTACTTTTATTCTTCTAGATAATTTTTTCTTAACCATTTTTTATATATCAAATAAGAAATAAATGATTGTTATGACCAACTTTCATTGGAAGATCTTCCGGTCCAAAAATAAATAATTGTTGACCAACATTTGTTGGAAGACCCTTCCGGTTAAAAAATAAATAGTTGTTGACCAACATTTGTTCTAAGAACCTTATGGTCCAAAAATAAATAGTTGTTGACCAACATTCCTTGGAATATCCTTCCAGTCCAAAAATAAATAGTTGTTGACAAACGTTTGTTGGAATACCCTTCCAGTCCAAAAATAAATAATTGTTGAATTTTTTTTAAAATGACAAAGAAATATTATATATAAATCGGCTATAAAGGAACCTTATCAAAACCTTTCTGCACCAACAGGGTAGGAAAGAGTATGACACCGATCTTTTACACAAGTTTAAACATACATAATTTTTTTTACTTTTATTCCAAATAAAATTTAAGATGTTAAATGTTCAACAGTTAATGAAGATCCCTTCCGTCTTTATGTTTGAGTCGATATGTATTCGGTTTTAATTTCTCAATTACTGCGTACGAGCCTTCCCAATTAGGTCCCAATTTAACAAGCTATTTTCCTTCATATGCAAAAACACTTTGTTTAGTACCTTGCCCCCAATATTGAATTCTTTTTATCTCACTTTAGACATGTATTTGATTCTCTTCAAACTTTGGTAATGTAAAGAATTCAATTGTGATCGCTTTTTTTTCCTCGATTAACTCTAACTCAACGCGCCTTCTCGCATTGTTACCTTCCTCGAAATATTCAGTAATTCAACATGATGGAAAGACTACTTTGAATGGAACAATAACATCCATCCCATAAACTAGTGCAAATGGAGATTCCTGAGTTGTTGTTAGAGGGGTGGTTCGATATGCCCATAGGACTTCTTGTAAGTACCCTTCCAAATTCATTTTAGCTCATCAAGAATTTTCCGACTAGTGCAAATGGAGATTCCTGAGTTGTTGTTCGAGGGGTGGTTCGATATGCCCATATGACCATTTTACTGTAGATGAAAAGGTGCCAAGAAGCATTGTTGTATTATTCTAGAAGAACAAAAATCTTTCGTGTCTTTATTTTCAAATTGTGGCCCATTGTTCATCATTATTCTCCTCAGAATACCGAAGAAACAACAAATATTTGACACAATAATATTAATCACATATTTTTATTTTATTCCTGCCAAGGGTTCAGCTTCCACCCACTTAGAAAATTAGTCTACTGCAACTATTATTGTTTTTCGTCCTCCATATGTCATTGGTAAAGGTCCGACCAGGTCAATACCCCATCGATCAAAAAGTAACGCCTTAGATATTGATTCGAGAGGGATATCTCATGCGTGGATTATGTTAGCAAATCTCTGGCAAGTATTACACCTTTTAAACTAACGTTTTGGAATCGGAAGCAATCATTGGCCAATAATATCCTGCCAAACGAACTCCTTTTATCGAAGTCTTGTATCCATAATGTGCAAACCCTTCTCCATCGTGTAGCTTGGATAATATCATATGTGATTCATTTCTCCCAATGCATCAAAGCAAAGGTTCGCTAAAAGATTTCTTATACAATATGTCTCCCAGTATCACATAATCGTGTGCCTTGAACCATATTTTCTTTGTCATTGCTTTATCGATTGGAAAAATATCATTGACTAAAAAATCCTTGATGTCGTATCTCCAATATTTTTTAGTACTTGTAGAGATTTAGAAGGCTTCAACTGATCCTTCTATCCATTCATATCCATTTGTATCGAAGTACTTTCTTTTGTAAGAATCCAAGGATGATCTTCGGAATACACACTAGTGGCCAGAGAATCAACCAAAAAATTATCAGTCCAATAAATTTGTTCATACTTGATGCTTTAAAAAAATTCTAAGACATTTAATGGTCTTAAGTACTTCACTAAGTGATATTTAGCTTCAGGTTGGCTAGATACATGATTTATCAGAAGTTGAGAGTCACTCACTAGCCTAACATTTTTGGCTCCACAAACATGAGCAAATCTTAACCCTGCCAAAATAGCTTCGTGCTCTGCCTCATTATTCGATGCTTAAAACCTGAATGGTATAGCTTGTTACATTGTAATCTTATCTTGAGAGAGCAAATAGACCCCCACCCTACATCCCGATGCACTAGAACTTCCATCTGGTTCGGACTATCCACTCCACCTCTTAATTTTCTTAGTCTATTTCCATATATGGTCGATAAGAATGACGTTCAACTAAAAAATCCGCTAAAGCTTTTGACTTGATTGCATTTCGAGGCACAAAATCAATGTCAAAATCACCCAATTCCATGGACCATTTAATTATTTTGCTTGATACATTAGGTCTTTACAACATACTATTCAACAGAAAATATGTTCGAACAATAATAGAGTGAGCCTGAAAGTAAGGTCTCAATTCGAGCTGTTATAACTAAAATAAATACTAGGTTTTTTAACTTCAAATATATATTTTCCATACCCATAATAATTTTATTGACATAATACACCGGGCGTGGGAAATTATCTACTAATTGAATCGATAAGACACTCACAACATAATCTGATAGCGTTATATAAATGAACAACTTATCCTCCGGACTAGGTTTTATCAAGATTTCCGGAGATGATTGATACTCTTTAATTCGTAAAAATTCTTCGAACCACTCTTCGGTCCAGTTAAAGCATTTTGCTTGTTTCAACACTTGGAGAACCTGGATATAAATTTGTTCAAGACTGTCAGCCTCAGTGTCAATACAAATCTTATCATTTTGTGTCTGCTCCTGATCATTTCTACATCGTTTCCCACGATATATTTCAGACATGGTTGAACAATCAACGCCATTTCATGCATTATAGAAAATCAAGATCTTCTCAATATTGTATTATATGATATTGGCACATCCACCACAATAAACAACACTGTCCCCTCGCGACCTAGCTCCATTATATCTTCAAATTCCCCAGCTAATTTGATAGTTACCCTTGTAAAACCCACAATTATTTGATCCAAACAAAGAATAGTCGAGGTTTTTATCTTTTAAAAAATCATCATGAACATTATATTGACAAAGCTACCAATATCTATCAGAATTCTTTGTATCTTGTCCCCGATAATTCCTTCCACGATTACCACAACATCCTCATGCGGGCCAACCACGTCCCTCATATCAGCATCTTCAAAACAAAGTAGAGGAGATTAACTCTTATATAAATGCGGTAAACCACCCACTTCTAATTGAGTTGCTAGGCTCACGATATGCCTTTTCCATGAGTAGTTTAATGTCCTTGAAATAGTATCACGTCTTAAACTTATTAGTGATTAAAAGAAAACACATAATTCAATAACCTTTCCATTCATAATTGGCTCATCTACCAACATAATCTTATTCTTTCCCGGTTTTATATCTAAATACTCAGAAGAAACATCAAAAGAGTCGACAAGTTCCGAAATCATTAAAGTATTTTCTTGCTTCAGAGTTGCAAGAGAATTTTTTTTAACAAATGTTGTCAACTTCCCATTTTCAGTTAGAACATTTATTTCATTTTTCAATGTCATACAATCCTTCGTGTCATGTCCAACATCTTTGTGGTACATGTAATATCTGATACTTTTGTTTTCCCTCAGAGTTTGTATAAGGCAGATTTACGAAATTGTATATGATTTTCAGCCCTGTCAAAAATTGTTGCTACAAACTCTGTTAATTCAGCAAAATGAGTTGGTCAGATTCACTTGTTTGACATCAGCCTAACACTTTATTGTGCGTTTGTCACTTGTGAATTTACCCTCGCTCTCGAAGGTAACTACCATAGATTGTTATGACAGAGTTTGTTCAATTTTCACCATTAAAACTCATTTTCGATGCCTATGTCTCGTACACTAAATTTTTTTTTCTGAATCCAACAATACCCTAAACGGCATGGCTAGCTTTTCCGCAACATTATCTTTTAAAATACCATGGATGAGTCCCATTAAAAAAAACTAGTAAAGCTACATGATCTTTGTAACCCTCTATATCCATCTTATACCGGGGATGAGTGTAATCCTTCAAACTCTCTCCGACTTTATATCTACAGTAAATTGTCGTTTTACCATTCACCTATAATTTTTTCTCCCCATAATGTGTTAGCTGAAGATGCTCCAAAACATGTCAATTTTTTTAATACAACCATGAGGCTAACATTTATACTAATTGGAAGCAGCACCCTTAAATGTTTGGGAGAAATCCTTGCACAAGAATTTATCATCGTCGTTATAATTAATCATAAAACTCTTAAATTTCTTAATGTGGCTGTTTGGCTTGTGTCCAATCAAACTTTTATAACTTTGCGATGTCAAAGCATTTTGGCATATATCTTGATGGGATTTCTATAAAAAAGAAGATGACCTCTAATTATGTATAGTCTTATACATAAGCCCAGTGACTTCGTTCATAACGGTATAAAGACCCTATTCGGACGGGTATGTGAACTGGTTACTCACACGATATTAAAAATGGCGACTTCCCAATCGGATATGTACATAGAGCACAACTTGCTCCTTTTTGGAAACATTTAAAATATTATCATGTTCCTCGGACCCATGTTCCCTTTTTCTTAATCATTTCTTTCTCTTCACGAATCGTTATTCTAACGAGATGTCCAATGATTATCCCTATGCTAATTCAAATCATTTCTCATGTAACTTTTCCCGTGTCAGTTTTCCCTTTCCTGAGAGGAAGACTCATATGAGTCGTAAAGGGAATGGTCACTAAACTCAATGGACTCGTATAGGCGCTTAGGTTTTATTTTTCTTTTTGAAGAATATCGGAGTTGTCTCCGATGCAGTTCGTGATTTTGTTGGTCCGATGAGCATCCCTTAATTCATTTTTTTAGTTATTGTCTCCCTTCAAACCTCCGACCTGAGACTTTTTGAATTCAATATTGCATCTTTCTTTACGTTTAACCTTTTTACATCTTAGAAGATTTTTTTCTTCCGGGATACTAAGGCGGATTTCTCGAGTAACTCATTAACATGTTGATTATCATCGCATCGTTCCTCTATTATCTGTTTTTGATAGGATAATCTATGGATGAGTTTCCGACCACAAGACCATCAGTGCCAACATTAGGCTCCCCTAGCGTTTAAGTATCCATCTATTTCAAAGTGTTTGACAATACCATAGTGGTTTGGGAAAAACGATTTCGGGTACCAATCATTTCCCACAACCGGGGCCAATGATAGTTCCAAGATATCTTAGAGGGATTATTTATCTAAGCTATGTTTGGAGGATAATGTTTAGAGAAAAATACACAGGAAAACTAGAGAGAAAAGTGGACCAAACTATTAATAAAGTAATAATTTTCACCATTTTCGAAAAAGGGTGTTGCTTTATATAGTATAAGAGGTGAGCCCAAAAATCACAAGATTAGCCAATTTAAAGTAATTATACCCCACTATTTTACTTTTTGCAATGTTACACATTTGTTTGGTTTCGTTTACAAGAATTTTTAAAAAGCCAAATTATCCATTTATTTAACAAATTTGACTATTATTCTAAATAATTATTTATCTTACCAATCTACATAAATATATTATGATTATTGTGCCACCGTAAATCTTAACATACAAATATTTATCCTCCAAATTATGCTTAAATTCATCGGTATGATGGAATTTGTTTTTTTGATAATTTCTTATGTCTATATTTTTTTTTCTATATAATGATTATATATATTTGATTAATCACTCGAGAACACAAACCGCTCAGGTTGTTTTATGTAAACCTCATTATCGATGTTTTAATTTAGGAGTGTCATTTTGATATCCATTTGTTGATTTTTAAATTTCACATCGATGCAATTGAAAAAAAAAATTATACTTGTGGTTCTTCTAATCATAATACATGTATCCAAATAATGGATTCTTCATTTTACTAAAATATCAAGTTAATAATAAGGTATTAAAATGTTTAGATCCGTTTAACATCTATATCGAAATATTCACTTACAAATAATAATAATTAAATTGAAAAGTAAATAAATCTATTTTTAAACATTGTTTGCTATTATTGAATCTATTTAATCTTTTATGACCTCTTACCAAAATTGAATATATCCAGAATGTATTACATTATTGTAAAATTTAGGATCATCTATAAAAAATATAACATCATATTCTTTAATATGATTTTATGCCAAAACTATGCTTTGTTACGTTAATGATATCTAAGCATTAGCATAAGTCGATCGAGTTAATAAATAGTTGGATTAATTATATTGATATATAATTAAATATGAATTGGACTTATAGATGAAAATCTATTATCGAGGTATAATTGTAGAAACCAGATTGAATCTCCATGAACGATTGAGTCTAAAAATAAAAATCTGAGATTGAACTAATAATTTAATGGACTAAATTGATAAAAAAAATGATTTAACGAGTTGTGGTCTGCGAGGCTTAAATTACAGAATAGTCCCTCGATTTTTTTGTTTTTTTTTCATTTAGTCTATCAACTTCAAAATCATTAGTTTTGATCTCTACGCTTGGAAAAATCTATAGATATAGTCTCTCACATGTGGTCTCTTCTCTGATGTAGTCACGTGCCACCAAAGTCAATTTGAGAAGCGTTGCACAAATAGTTTTTCGACTTATTTATATTTTTACCCTTCAAATTTATATACTTTTAATGTTTTTTATCTTTTTATTTTCAATTTTTTGTTCTTAAAAAAAACAGAGCATCGTAAATATTTAATACTCTGTTTTCTTCTTTCTATTAATGAAGTTGTATAAATGTAAATAGTGTAATATAAAATAGCCTAAATATGTAATACTAGAGGGTATATGATGTAATAATGAGTATATGAGTAAGATTAGTAGAGTAATGGTGTGGAATAATCTTAAACGAGGTATCTATGTGAATATGGGTCTACCACCTTTAATATACAAAACAAAATTACTTTTTGGGGCCCCCAAGGGGGTAGCCGAGTTGGTTGAGTATGGCATTCTTATGACCAAAAGGTCATGAGTTTGAGTCCCTCTACATACGCTTTCTCGGCTGAGTCTGTCACTTTGTGTGGTTTACCTTCTGGCATTGGTTTGCAGGCTATCGCGTCAGACTAAGGGTTTACCCTGTGCGCACTCATTGCACTCTGAGTAGTGGCTGCGGGTTCTCTCCGGAAAAAAAGGAAAAAAAAACATTAGTTTTTTGGGGAAGAGTGAAAAATTATTATGAAATATCTACTTTTGACATTTTCACTCTCTGCATCCCGTGTTTATCTCTCTATCCACACCAGATATTATTGGAACTATCATTGGTATCGTCTATGGGAAAACGTTGGTACATGGAGCCACTTATCCAAAACCATCAATTTGATTTTAAGAAATTTGCTTTGGTGGCAGTAAGAAAATAATTATTGGAATACATTACTAAGTTGAAATTGAAGGAAGATGCAGTAGTGGCTGTTAAGAGGCTCAGGTATGCGAGCTAACGATAAGCACAATAGAGACAAACGTCAATGCTGTTATTCTTAAAAAAGAAAGAAAAATACAGGTATCAGTAAAATTTTACATACTCCACTGATTACTCTGTCTACGAATCAGATGAATCTTCTTCCTCGAATAGAGATTACAAATGAAAAAATAACACACACAAAAGGATTCAAAAAGACAAATGGACAGTCGTCGAATGTCCCACAGAGTTAAGAACCCAAAATACAAGATGAGTAATTCCTACAAAAGGACACTGGGGTCCAAGGACAGGGATATGGAGGTAAACATCGATAAGGGAAAGCAAGCAACACCCCACATCAAGTTATTATTAAGAAGTAAGAGTTTTGAATACCTCATAAGCAATCAATTCGCAAACCTTTCCAATGAGGGTTTGTACATGGTCACGGACGAAGGCTCTCGATGTAGTCTGTACAAAACCGAGTATAATTAGAGATCATCTCCTTTGTATGCTGAGATCATGTCCGGAAATATTCCAAAATAGTTCGGTATTTAAAGATTGGAAAGGTTCAATGGGACTCATTACCCATACAACCACATAGAGAACTTCAAGAATTTCATGATAAACTTCGAAGATGACGATAAACTGTTATGCAAAACATTCTCCCAAAAATTTAAGGATGATACTTCGAAGTGGTATAGTCGTTTACCATAGAATTGTATTAAAAACTTCGATATATTTTGGAGTATTTTCCAACATCATTTAATGGGAAATAAGAAGTTATGTACAAATAGGTTCATAATTATTTATTGTAGGTAAAAAATTTGAGAAATCTTGGGGGAGTATACCAGGCGACTCATTGAGACGAAAATTGAGCTGAAAGGTTGTAAGGATAAGGTATCGTTGGCAGCATTCAAGATGATATGTTTTCCTCCTATCTTAAAGGATAATGTTTCCAAAAAGTTGGTTATGGCGTTTGAAGTGGTTCAAGTAAAAAAAATGGATTTTAGTCGAAGAGATGCAAGTGTTAGAGTTAGCTTTTATGGCTCAGCAATAGTTGGGCCAACAATCTCCAACAATAATATACCAACCAGCACCTACATAGGTCCCTCAACCTCAAACCTTGCAGACTTATCATCCATCAACCACTGTCCAACCTATGGTACCAAACCAACTACCTTTGAGCCAAAGATGAATCAACAAGTGGTAAGTACACAACAAACTGCCAGATAAATATCTAATAAGTGGCCATGATCTATAAATTTTTATGAATTGACCGAGTGTACGGATACCATCTTTGATAAGGCCCAGAATCACATACAATTTCGAAAACCGCCCCCGATTCAGACCCCGAGATAAGGTAAAAACAACAGATATTGCAAGTACCACGACAACATCGGATATGAGACAAAAGATTGTATAGCCTTGAAAAAAGAAATACAAGTGTTAATTGAGAACGAGAAACTGAGTACACTCATCAAGAAGCACTCTCAGCATGCTCCGATGACAATTGAGGTTGTTGTGGCTCCAAAGAAAGAAAATACTTGGATGATTTTAGAGCACATTGATTCATTTACTGTATCTTCATAATACTTGGACCCAAAGTCGGATAAGAGAATGGTTATGATGGTGGAAGAGCCCAGGACTAAAAGAAATGTTAGTGAACTCTGTAAATTCTTTGAATTCTTAACCATTCTTTGGGGTGATATTATTTGATAAATTTTCTAAAAATAAACACATCGTAAGGCTTGCTATTCAGTTTGAAGTCAGTGTTTAATCCTATTTGTATAGAAACATACATTTGTTGCTCTGTTTTGATGATGATGATATGAGAGAGGTTATAGGGTCGCACGAGGATGCGGTGATAATCATAAGGGGCATTACTGGATAAAAAATTGGAAAGGTTCTTATAGCAACAAGTAGTTTTGCTAACATTTTGTTCATAACAATGTATGAGCATATAAAAAACTCTATAACTATTCTCCTATCTGAGCAGACAATTGTAGGTTTTACCGGGGTAACTGCCAAGGTAGTCGGAGAATGTGAAGGATCTTTGGAGTTGGCTCGTGGTCCGTTTAAAAAAGAAGTGACAGTGTTGTTTAACGTGGTGGATGTGTCCATGTAGTATAATACAATATTTGTAAGATCTTGGCTATCTATAATACACATAGTTGTTTTGAAAGTTCATCAGTGCTTGAAGTACATGGTAGGAAGTAACATAAAAATGGTTCAGAGTAGCCAGAAAATAGCGAGGGAGTGTTATCGAACAACTTTGGCCTCAAAGAAGATTAAAGGGGTCAAACCAAATAAAATGTAGTAGTTAATATGGTCCATTTTGTGATCCAATCGTGTTGATGATCCGAGGGAAACCCCTGGGTTTTTGGTCCCAAGAGGATTACGTTTTTTCTAACGGGAAGAATTTGAAGTTTGGTACAATGTTACCTCCGAAGGTGAGGGAGAAGTTAATTCACTTTATATCAACAAAGTTACACATGTTTGTGTGGTACATTGAGGATGTTACAGGGGTACTCGCTGATATTATTAGCCATATATTGGCTATCTGAAGCAGTGTACGCCCAATTATCCAGAAAATAATATCTTTTTCTCATGAGAAATTTGAGGCAATTATGGACGAGGTGGATCGTTTGTCGAAAGTGGGCCACATACGAGAATCTCAGTACCCATTGTAGACCGCCAATCCAGTCTTGGTAAAGAAAACAAATGGGGAATGGAAATGTGTGTGGATTTTACCGACTTGAACATTTTTTGTCTGAAGGATCCTTTCCCAGTTCCCCGAATCGATCAGTTGGTAAACTTTACATCAGGATATAGGTTATTGTCCTTTACGATGCATATGAGGGTTACAACCGGATCAAGATGGATATGAAAGACCACGAAAACACGTCGTTCATCACTGAAAGGGGCTTGCATTGCTACAAAGTCATGTCATTTTAACTGTTAAATGTCGGAGCAACTTACCAATGACTAGTGACCAAAGCTTTCAAGGCTCAAACCGAATGTAATTTTGAGGTGTATATTGATGACATGCTCGTGAAAAATGCCAAAGACGAAGACCATTTCACAAACTTTGAGGACATGTTCAGTAACTTGAAAGCAAGAAACTTAAAGTTGAATCCGGAGAAGTGCATGTTTAGAGTCCGTTTCAGTAAATTCTTGGACTACATAGTCATGGAAAGAGGAATAAAGGCCGACTCAATAGAGTTGAATGGTTCAAGCGATATGGTTCCTTCTCGGTCCATCAAGGAGGTGCAAAAATTATCCAAGAGATTTGTGGTTTTAAATAGATTCATATATAGGTCTTCCGACAAGTGCACTCTATTTTTACAAGTACTAAGACAGTCAAAATGTTTTGACTGGACTCCAGAGTGTACTGAATTATTTTTCAGAATCAAGGAATATTTTTCCTCTCCAAAAATTTAACCAAGACAAGCCCGATAGAAAAGTTGTTCATTTATATAGTCGTATTTGATTATGTAGTGATTGCGGTGTTAATTTGCGAGGCTGATAATAGCCCACGACCAGTTTATTATATTAGTGAAAGCCTACTAGACACTGATAAAACGAGTCTGAACTTGGAAAACATTGTCCTCGCATTAGTAATTGCGACTTAAAAAATAAGACCTTATTTCCAAACACATTCAATACTGGTTCAGCTGTTTTTTCTTTGAAAATGTTTTGCAAAAGACTGTTGTATCGGGGAAAATACTAAATGGTCGGTAGAATTGATTCACATCGAATTTGAGCCTCAAACATCAATCAAGGGCCAGGCTTTGGCGGAATTTATGGTCAAGTTCCATTCTGAACGACCTTGTATGGAAATCGATAAAAATGATGATCATGTATAATGGACAGTTCAGACTGATGGTGGGTCGAGTGTTTTGGTTGTGGTACATGAATTCAGTTAGTTGCTCCGACGGGGTTAAAAATGTATCACGCCATAACCTTCAAATTTATAACATCAAATAATGAAGCAAAATACCATGCTCCCCTTGCAGGGCTACAATTTGCGCAGATTAATTGTGCTAGAATAGGTCGACTGATAAGTGACTCGTAACTCGTAGTCAATCATGCATCAAGAAAATCTAAAACCATGAAAGATTATTTGGTTGAATACTTAAAAGCACTGAAGGATTTGGCAGTATTTGAAAGTATTAAATACGAACACGTCCATAGGGCTGAGAATGAAGTGGCTGACTCCCTAGCAACCACAACATACTTTAATGGTTACCCATGGATACTTATGTAGGAGAGCCCGTCGATCATAAAACAATCGAAGCAAGTCATTAATCTTAATGGAGGTTTTCAGATCTTGACAAGAAGGAACACAGATTTGACGTATGATTCAAAGCGTGTGGTTTCACTTTCATTAGTGGAATACTTTGCAATAAATCTTTAAGCAGACCGTTGCTGCGTTTCCTCGTATACAAAGAATCACAAATGATATTGTCCAAACTGTCTGGCGATGAGGGGTTGGCTCATTATCGATTTAAATATTTGACAAGGAGAGTTATTTTTACATGCTATTATTGACCCACGATTATGACCGATACTTAAGAATTAGTAAGAAGGTGCGACACTTGTCAGCAATTTGCAAATTCTATTCACATACTTATGATATTTCTTGAATCCATCTCTGAGGCACTATCTTACGACTGGTGGGGTATAGGTTTAGTTAGACTTTTGTCGATATCCTCGAGATGAAGACAGCCGATAGTGGTCGTAGTGGAGATTGACTATGGATAACGACCCACATTTTGACAATAAGAATATGTGAGCATTTTTCTCTTTCCGAGGAATTAAACAATATTTTTTTATATATTTTCACCCGCAAGAAAATAGGCAGGTTGAAATGAGAAAATGAAACGATTCTTCACAGTCTCAAGAAAACATGGAAGAAAAGACTAGGAACTGGCCAAATTACTTACAATATGTATTATGGTCATATCGAACCACTCGTTACACCACAACTTAGGAATCACCTTACGCACGGGTCTATGGGATGGATGTTGTAACCCTGTTTGAGGCTATGCTACCCTCATATCATGTTGAATTTTTCTAAGGATAATAATGATGAGGGTAGGCGAGCCGAGCTTGATTTGATTGAGGAAAAGAGGAGACGATCGCAGTTAAATTCTTTACACTGTCAGACGTTAATGAGAAGTAGGTATGCTTCAAAGGTCAGATGACGAGAGTTTAAAGTGAGAGATAAAGTGTTGAAAAAGGTGTTTTTTCATACTAAATAAAAAAACATTGGAAAGTTGGCTCCAAACTGGGAAGGCTCATACACAATAATTGAAAGGTTAAAGCCCATAACCTACCGATTGAAGTATAAAGATAATAGATCGTTTCGACACCCTTGGAACATCAAACATTTAAAATTATACCTAGGGTAATGTTAGTATGTCGTACATATCTTTTTTCATTATGTATGCATCGATCGGTAACACACTCATTCCTACGCTAGTGGCATATGAAGGTTTTAACGAGGTGCTTACTTAACCAATTTATCAATGTACTTTTTTACCTTTTTATATGTCTTGCAGGTTTGAATTTTACAGCTATTCATTTGAAATTTTGTACATAAAAGGTCTTCCTACTTGGGATGGTCAACATTTCTTTATTTGAAATTTTGGATCTGAAGGGTCTTCTAATTTGGGTTGGTAAATATTTATTTATTCGAAATTTTGGACTTAAGGGGTCTTCAAACTTTGGTTGGTCAACATTTATTTATTTTAAACTTTGGACCTTAGGGGTCTTTCAACTTCGATTGTTCAACATTTAATTATTTTACGTTTTGGACCACGAAAGATCTTCCAACTTCAGTTGGTCAACATTTATTTATTTTAAATTTTAGACTTGAAGAGTCTTCCAATAAAAGAAATGATTAATAAAGTCTAATGAATGCACAGTGATTTGTCTTTGCTTTGGAGACTGATAACTTCCAATAAAAGATAAAACCAAAGTCTAAAAGTAAAAGATAAAACCGGACTATTTAATTAGAAGATTAATAAATACACCATGATGGGAAAAGTAACATGAATCCTCGAATTCCAAAACAAAACATGAGCAGCAATACCGATTCACAAATACAAGAAAAATAACAAAATAAAAACTTCTAGGACTACTATTCAGAAATGGCAAAAAATAATTAGAGAGAGTGTTTCTCGAATTCTCTTTGGATTCATTTTCTTCATTACCTTCGGTCGATGATTCTGCTAATGACCCATCACTTCTTGCACTATCTTCACAGGAAAACCCCGAGGGACGATCCCTTTTAGAAACAAGTTTCCAGCACAACCCAATTTTGAGGTCCGAAAACCTTCCATGAACGGTTAAGGTCAAAAAACAACATGCGCGTAAGAGTTTAGTGCAGTCGCATTATCATACTCCAACGTTTTTTTGGAGAGCTTCAAGAGCCTTAGCTTTGTCCTTCTTGGACTTAAGTTTTAAATGAGTAAGCTCTCGAACAAATTCGTTTTTTTCTTTTGGATCTTCTTTACAACAATTTATAGAGCCACGTTGCGTCCATTGTATTCCGAATACTACCTTTTTTGCCATCATGCATTGGTTAATTTCTTCATGAAAAGTTATCTCTTGATCTCTAAGCTCTTTTGAAGCATAATTAGCCCATTATTCTGCACATTTCAGTCGGTAATTTTCCAATTTTACGTGACATTACAAGTCTTTGTTACTCTCCTCGAGTTGGGAAATCCGAAGCTCCGCGTGGTATATATCATTCTTTAGTTTTTTTTATGTTTTCGTCTCAAGCATGGTGACTGGAGCCACAGATAATACAAGGAACAAGCATGGCATCCAACCGTTTGACCTGAAAGGACCCAGTGACCACTGAGTCAATTGATATAGCTTGACCACCTGAGTCTATTTACTAGGGCCTCGGAGAATATCAGCTGGTTACTTGGGATCGGAAAAGATGTTAAGCGTTGAACATCATTTAAACGCCCTGGTACGTTGATAAGTCGTTCATGTAGGGACCCTGAATCTGGATACCCAGATTCATCTCTTCCAAGTTCCCTTCGACGTTAAAGTCTATTTTTCTCTCATAGGGGTCACTTAGAGCTTGATTTTTGTCTTCTTCGACATGATCATTCACTTATGGAGAACCTACCTTGATAAGGTATAACACTCCAGACTGAGGTACCCTTGACTATGCAAAATTTGTACTTGGGTAAGTGATGGTGTTAACTAGGTCCAAAATTGAAAGTGAAAATATGGTTTCCCCACATGGGCAAGGAGGGCAAGGCCCTCAATGAGTCCAAGAGAATCAACTCGACGATAAAGATGTTGTGGGAGTCGATCAAGCAGAACAACGAGAGTTTTATGTGATGGCTAACCAGACTGACGATCAGTCTCGTGTTAGTTCTGAGGAAAATATTGACGAGCCCGCTAGGGGTTTTAACCAGATTGACGATCAGTCTTGTGTTAATGCTGAGGAAAACGCTGACAGGCCCATTGGGGGTTTTAACCCATAAATTTTGGTATGTCTTCCACCCTTTCGAACGTGAAGATCTTGGAAACTCAAATCAAGGAATTCAAGCGTGAGCAACAACGAGTAGCTCAGTGGCATCATGAAAGACACCGTGAGGCCAGACTGTGTTTTGAACAAATTATTGAAATTATCCGGTTCTTAAGCGAGAAGGTGCATCCAGAGAATGTCGGTAGGTAAGATGTTTTACTGAAAAATGGTGGGGATGACATCACACAAAAAAGCAAGAGTCGTGCTAACAGAGGCGAACACACCGATGAAAGAAAAATTTAAGAAATAGAGGAAGAAAATAGTGATGGATTCTCATCGGGACGAGCTGTCTACCAGCGGGGAACCTAGGGAAATTGGAGTGGTGAATGCCGCTAAATATAATCATGTAAGACCTTTTTTATTGCGTATGTTTTGTAGGAATCCCCTTTGTGAAAAGCATCCTCAAGGGAAAACTTCTATAGAAATTTGACCCACATAAGATGGATTTATATGACGGCTCAGGAGACAGCGAGCACCACCTTGAACAATTTAGGAATATAATGATGGCGTTCAACCCTAAAAACGTTATGCTTTGTAGAGTATTTTCAATGACATTAAAAGGAAATGCGTTGGACAGGTTTAACAACCTCGAGAAGGGGTCGATCAAGGATTTTGAAAGCTTATGGGTTACATTTTAAACAATGTTTTGTGAGAAACAAAGAACATAAACATGAAGGAGATGCTATCATAGATTTGTATCAGTAAAATGGGGATACGTTGAAGAGTTATGTGCAATGATTTGTGAGGGAGATGAACTCCCTGTTAGGTTGTATTGAGGAAGTAGTGGTAGAGGCGTTCAAGAGAGGGTTGAATCACGATGGCCCTCTCTTCATTGACCTCATCAGGTTTCCCGCTCCACGCTTTCAAACTAGGTGGTTGCGCCTCTCTTACTACGAGAACCCAACAATAAAATTCACGCCCCTGACAGAGAACATAGTTGTTATCAATAAGATAAATAAGGAAAAAAGATAAATACCAGACACGGAGGAGTATGTTAGCAGCTCCAAACAAGCGATCCCCATGGTAATTTTGCGCCTATCACAACTATCATGGACATCCAAAAGAGGAGAGTTGGCAGCTGAAAGAGGAAATCCATAGATTAATCAACAGTGGAGACCTCGTCCAGTTTATAAAACAGAAAGAGAACACAGTGGAAGACGGGGGGTGCGCAATACGGAACCGACCGAGGCATCAGAGAGGCCCACAGAGAAACAATAAATGATTGTGGACTATTTTTTGTGACGAAACTTTGTCTGGAACAGACCCTACGATACAAAATTGACACTGTAAGGACCTCGATATTCACCTAGTTAGTGGCTCCTCATATCATAACTTCTAGAAGTCGGTTGCGGATTTGACCTTCAACGATGATGATTTGAGAAGAATCATCACACCTCATGAGGATGCGCTGATGATAAGTGCCAACATTTCCGGAGTCATGGTTGATGGGTTCAGATATTATTAGAACTGCCATTACAACTATCTGAAGGGACAGTTGGGACAAATCAACAAAGTTTGATGAATGCACAGTGAACTCAATTGGATATTGACTCAACTGTTTACTAAACCATTTTTTGTCTTGGACTTTGGAGTCTTTGAGGCTATCTCGAATCCAATATCTGCTCGAACGACCCATGGGCTCTAAAACAAAAGTATAAATACCCCAACCAACCACATTAAATGGGTTGGAATATTTCTAAGGATATTAACTACTAGCACACACCTCTCTTATCTTTTTACCTTCTACTTAAAAATTTAATACCCAGTTGATAAACTACCTCAAATACCATTTGATTAGAAATCATCCATACCAATGGTAACCGGGATAGTAATTGATAATGGTAGTTTGGCCAACGTTACCTTCAAGATAAAATATGAGCTAATACTGGGGGGGTCTCTCTTAACAAGACAACGGACATGAAACTAGTTAGTTATGAGGGAATATCGACAAAATGTATTGGTGATATTGAACTTTCGGTGACAGTCGGGTACGAAAATACCAAGAAAATAGTCCATACCATGTTTATGATTACCAATTCTCTCGGTTCCTACCATGCAATTATATGGAGACCAAGGCTTCATAAGATCGAGGCCACGACGTACTCGTTCAGGTCGTGCATCAAATACCCAATGGAAATATTGTGTGGTTAATTTGAGGCAATCAAAGACAGGCAAGGCAATGTTATGCTATAACTCTTGACCCTTCCAACAAATCCAAATAACAATTAACAAACTCTAGGGTATGGAGTCGCCAGGAATCAATTGAAGAAATAAATTTAGAGGTGGATGACCCCAGAGAGAACGAAGAGGAGGAGGACGTCCTGTTGAAATAAGAGAGCTTAACTTTGACAGAAGGAAAGATTGTCAATATAGGTAATAAACTTGAACAAAAAATTAAAATTAATTTAATAGCTCTGCTACAGGAAAACAAAGATGTGTTCATGTTGAACGATGATGAAATAACTAGAGTGTACCAGACTATGAGTTCTCATGCATTAGCCATATATAGCAACATTCTACCAATAAGGCAAAAACGGGGGGGATTTTTCTCCAAACAATCAGAAGCCATACTCACAGAGGTCGAAAAGTTACTCAAGTTAAGTCATACCAGATAGGCACATTACCCGATTTGGATCGCCAACCCAGTATTAGTAAAAAAAGAATGAGCTATGTCGGATGTGCATCGATTTCAAAGATCTCAATCGAGTCTGCCTGAAGGACGCCTTCCCCTTACTAAGAATAGACCAACTGATGGATGTAGCTTCAGGAAAAGAGTACATGTCATGCATGAAAGTATATTCGGGGTACAATCTGATATCTATGAAATCATCGGATGAAGAGCAGGCCACTTTTCAGAAAATTATAAACTTTTCTCCTTATTATATGAGATAGAAGCAGTAGTGCCAGCGTAAGTCATAATACCAAGCCATCAAATAACTACCTATTCAGAAGAGAAGACCAATCAAGGGTGACGATCATCAATCGATATGATAGAGGAAAGAAAGGATCAAGCGAGGGTACGATCATAGCATTATAAAATCTTAATGAGAAGCAGATTTAACTCTAAACTTAAGCATCGAGGCTTCAATATTGGTGATTTAGTTATGATTTTTTTCAACGAGTGCATGACAAAAATGCGGGCAAGTTGGGTATGGATTGGGACATACCATATCGAGTTGTTTCTAAAGGACATCATAAGGCCCATAGATTGGAAGACATAGAAGGTAATACATTAAAACAAACTTGGAATGTAAATCATCTGAAAATGTATTATCACACTGATTAAGAGCGGTTGTGCACTCTTTTCCCTTTTGGTGGCGCTTAATGGTTTTTAACGAGACACATTGTAAGCCAAAATTATTAATGAAATCATCTCCGTTTTGTCATGTTTTGGTTTGTATTATTTTATTTTCGAGTACTTATGTCACAAGTTCTAAGAATTTATAATTATTCAATAACAAAAGGGGGGATATAATCAACTACAACAAACAACGAAAAAGGCCAAAGTTGGCCATGCCTATTTGGCTACGCAATGGGTCATACTTAGCCATGACTACCTACAGTCAATCAAAGAGAGAGATAATGTATATCACAAGCCTTGAAGCCTATACTAGGGGCCATATTGAGCCTGAGTCATACAGCTCAGTAAAACAAATTGACTACCTAGTCACAGTCTATAAGAAAACTGTAGGGGCCATACTGAGCACATGCCAATAAGACCATTAAAGTGATAAAGGTTATACAAATTACTATAGCCACGCAACAAACAATAACAGACTTATTCACAACAAATTTACCTTAAATCACACACCCACCCGCCGCCGCGCCCAAAAAAAATATATTCCAAATATGTTATCAACAATAAAAAGAGAAACAAGATAAAGCATATTGAATATTAAGGCAGATAAATAAAATGTTCATACAACAAACACCTATAAATCATATAGCAAGGACAATGCATAAAATGGTTCGACAATACAATACAATCACAAATTAGGTTCAACAATACCGTCTTCCTAGCCAGAGGGTACATCTGGTAATCTAGTCTTAGCAGGAAATGTGTCAGAGTAATTAATAGAGGGATCAACTGCTAACCCATTGGCCAATAGGGGAACTTCTAAAACAATAGGGGCGACAACATTCATCTCTCTCTCAACAACCTCTTCTTTCTCTTCTCCTTTGCTTTCACTAACCCATGGTTTTTCATTATCTGGCATAAATGCTTTAAACTGACCAAGATCTATATCGGCATTTAGTCTCCAAAGCTTGATGATGGTCTTTTTTCGAACCCACTCCAAATGTGGCTTCATCTTCTCCAATGCTTCTATTTGGACGTCAACATAGACCTTTGAAATAAGTTCATTATGCCACCTTTGGATATGCTCCAGTTCAAACTCCATACAAGTTGCCTTTGGCTGAATGGTGTTATTTTCAAATAACATTTTATGACTGTTAGTAGATGACTTCTTGACTGTGATAACAAACCTTTAATTCTGATCGATCAGCTTAGTTGAACGTCTCGACAAAACCTCGTTCTGACTTGAAAGGATTTTTCATTTTTACCTTGGAAAAAATAGTGGCTACTAGACGACTGGTGAGATCAGTATTCTCCTTCAATAAGTTTTTGCAAAAGGACTTTGACGAACCATATCTCTTCTTATACAGGGTCAGGTCGGCATATGAGTCTCCAAAGATCCAAACGATAGAGGCTCGGGCCGAAAATCATCCATAATCTTTGCGTTTGTGGGGTTCATTCTCTGATATCCAAGAACCATTGAGTTATGGTAGTTCTGCAAGATAAATAATAATAGAAAGTCAGATGAGCTCAAAATACAATAACTCAAAGAATAACACGATACCTCTACTGATAGTTCAAGTTGGTGCTGTAGGAGATCTAACATGCTCATATTATTGTATATAGTCATTTTCAGACAGTATTTCAACTGTTGGAGCATCAACGACGATGGCTTAGGCATGCTTGCAGCAGGAGGTCAATTAAAGTGATCGGTTTAGGAGGAAAACTTTAGAGTACTGGGACCACCAAACGAAGTGTTGTTTGGAGGCTCAACTACGAGGAAGCCAGTAGAAGGATGCCCGTCACTTACACTATTGCCAATGGAGGTAAATGAGGAGTGCCCTTCTCTTTTAAATGAGGGGTATCTAAGAGGCCTCGGCTATGGTTCGTTGGGTATTCAGGATGGGTACGCTTTTTGCTACCACCAGCAGAAGAACCCTCAACCTTACCTTTCTTAGAATCTGTATGTACAAAAAGAGGGTCACGCTAACCGCCATAGCCAAGCTATCTAGAATAATTAGGGACTATTCCCTAAACCCACCATAATTACGGTTCATTGGGGAACCATTCTTCCTAAGCACCATTTTCATTCTCACAAACCCTTCAGTCAATGGACTCATTTGCCCTGTAATCTCGCTCTATTTTCCTAGCGAGGATAGTACAACGTAATCACTAGAATCATGTTGTTCAAAGGTAGTGGGAATCTCAGTAGTGTCAGATGCATAAGTAGTGAGAGGCAAGGGAGAACTAATTTTTTCTTCTTTTTAGGCTTCGCCTCGTTGTTTCCACTAACCCCAAGGGCTCTCTTCTGCCCAGAAGCAACACAAGAACCAAATTCCAAATCTTTAGATCTCGTGGGTGGCAGATCCATTATGACATCCTTCGAGTTATCAGCATACACCCTCTCCGCTTATATAACACTCGCAACTTCCGCAGTAACAGGTTCACCAGTAGAGGTAAGCATCACTTCTCCATCTGTTGACATCTCCGTCTCTGCTAGAGGCCACAAAGAATTTTTCATAAAGTTGATGGGGGTAAACAAGCGGTAATACTCTAACTCCCACTGAGTATACACATCAGCAGACAATTATTCAAGGGGACTTGCTTCTCGGTCACCGTATACTTTCTTTGAAAACTTTTGATACTTCTTTGAGTCTATACCTTTAACAAGAAAATGATAGCATATATCAGCAATAACAAATATTTGATATATATAATGAAAGGGAGCAAACTAATCCAACTCTTATGTGTATTCATCCATCGTTTTTCTAACTGAATATTCTGTTTGGTGATATGGTGTTCCCAATTTCTAAAAACAAAATAAAAGAGTGTTTACAGTGTTTATCTAAATCTAACAATCTGACAATATTACCGTAGGTAGATGTGTAGTAGAAAGGGGGTCTTCAGAAGCTTATAAACATCTATAGTAGCAAACATGTCACCTATATAAATATTTTTATCTAATAATCTCGAGCTCAGTACAAAACTAAGAAAAAATCGCCATTCATTAGCGGTCAACTATGTCGGGAATATTTTAATATACCTAAAAACTCGTTTATTAACTCGGGTAGAGGTATCGAAACCCCCAATTGAAGAGAGTAGTGTATAGACAAGTTTCATCCTCTCTAGCATGATGGGGATATTCGCCAGGCTCCAAAAGCTTAGTAATTACAAATTCATGGAAATTATATATTAATCAAAACCTATCAATCCCTTATGGGCTCAAGTTTATATAAAGTATGAGAGACGGTCGAGGTAACTATCTAGAAAATCTCTGTTTTCCACCCTGTCTGTCGGTGGAGCGTCGGACAAAGTTCTACCGGTAATGTTAGACTTCTTCACGGATCAATTTGAATTCTATTCTGGGGTACACAAAGAAGTTGATGTTAGAAGAGTCGAAACATATAATGCAAGATTCCAGGTTTTCTAGGCAGATGGTTGGGCTAACTAACGACCACAACATAAATGACATATTCAGAAGAAATACAAGAAAGTAAAAGTATTATAAAATTTACATTTGATTGAGGTTTGGCGTTTGCAAAAACTTAATTGGTAAGAACTTGAATAAAGAAAATCCTGTGCCTTTAAGGATGCTATACGGGAAATAAGGAAAAAAGAAAAAGAAAGGGTATATTAATCTAATTTATTGAAAATTGAAGGGGGTCCAATCGACCAATTTACAGGTCAAAAGTTAAAAGGAAGTGAGAAAGCCACACCACTTCGATAAAATAGATAAATGGGAAGTGTCATTTCTACAGGTACGCAATCAAGAATGGCGTTTGTCAGGCATGTGAAACAGAATCGAGACACGTGGCAAAAGAAAACTAAATATAATGATAACACGCATGATAAAAAAACAGCAACGTGGGACCAATACAATTAGTAAAATGTCATACACCTCAGCTGGCATATTAAGTTTAATCATTCCAAAAGGAAATTGTTTTACAACTGCTCCATTGGCCAGACTGAGGTACCCTCGACAATAATCGGAGGGCACTACATCAAATGAAGTCCAGGTCGAATGACGTTAGGAGAAGCAAAATCATGGGACGACCAGAACGAGGTACCCTCAGCAGAACATGGCAAGGATAAAAACATGCATAGAAGAGCTAGGTGTCGCCCAAGGAAAAACAGATTCATCATCCTGTGTTATAGCAGACCGGTACCTTGGTCAGCATCGAATAAGAACCCGCTTGAAAATCGTACATTACCTCGGCTAGAGTCGAATAATGGCACCGAAAATTAAGGCCACTAGGAGCAGTATTCATGATGAGGAAACCAGGCTTGAACCCACGATCAAGCTCAACAAAAAGTAGAGAATTATTAGGAGATATTGGAATAATGTATTTTAATAAATTATATATATATATAATAGAGATTCGAAGACTATACAAGGTAATTATATTCTCGATAAAAACAATAAGATATTAACACTTTATTTTCCTATTTTTCATCCCTCAAACCTATAACTAAAATCCCTCACTATACCTTTGATGAAACTGGAATTGGTTATTTAGGATCGGGGGCGGTGTACAGATCGAACATGGCAGAAATCATATTTTCATCTTTAGAAGGATTCTTAGTCGTAGGATTCCACGAATAGCGTCGATTTTTTCTTCTTCACCACCTCCTTCTCTTTGTCCACCACTATTTTTTATGGTGTTGTCTTTATTATCTTTGGCCTTTGGGTATCATTTTTCTTGTTAACTTTCACTTCATCGGTTTTCTCCACTGCAACAATAACAATATCTGTATCAACAGTAGCAACATTTTCCATGGTTGTGGCTCTGCTTTTTGTATTCTTCTGAGAAGAACCCCCCCCCCCCCCCCCCTTCAATGTTTTTTGGGACTCGGTGTTTGGGTACCCTTTTCCGGTTAGGAAGTAAAACACGTGCATCATGGGAATTTAGCCTTGTCATGAGCAAGCTCGAGATGGGTCATAAATTGTTCTTCATTAATTTTTCCCTCAAAGGAACTCAATAGATGACTGCACACCAGGTTCAATGTTGTAAAATACTTGTAGAATTCATTGGTCGAGTTTTCACAAACCCAGAAATTCAGAGGTATGAAAGTTTTCTCCGCAACCTTCAATGAGTTTTCCCTGAGAGTGTGTAGCTGCGCCTTTTGAACTGCCAAAGACAAGTACCATTGTGAAAAATCTGAAGCCATAAAAAAGAAAATATAACAAGACAATTAAAATTTCACGTTCATATCCACGGAAGTTGCCTCAGTTGTTTTCATTGAGTGAGTTCGATCTTTCTCTCAAGCCCCACTCATGAACAAAAAAGTTGTTTCCAAATTTTATCAGCATCTAACAAGTTATTAACTATTTTGTAATTGTTTTGAAGGTAACGTAGAAGAAAAAGATCCACGGAACCTTAGACAGTTTGGTGATAGCCACAAACTCTTCTATCGATGTCGAAATCTGAGATAAGCACGGCATTATGATGCATGATATAAGAATGAACTATGCGTTTGGACGAGCTTGAATGGGGTACAATTCCACCAGTTTTAAGTAACCGATGACTGAGCGGTCCAGAGGCAGTCAGAGTCCCCAATTAAAACTGTCATGGAATATTATCATCTTTATTTTCCTGACGGTTATGAGTGTCTCCCTTATAGTCGGTAAGCGCACGCAGACAAAGTCAGAATTCCCAAATATTCTTTTAGTTTGAAGACTTCGTCGTCACCATAGTAGTGGTACTTACCGATATAAAACCCTAAGAGGTGCTCATTCTCTAACCTACAAAGATTGTTGACCAAAATTGATGATATCTTCGAGGTTCATGCCTCTTCGGCTTTGGTGGTCGGCCCGTCATTTTCGGTGACAAACTCTTTACCTTATTTGTTTTTGACAGCGTATGTTGTAGAGGTTTCGACCCTGATATTTTTACAGACATCGGGAGTGGCTGTTGAATCTCAAGAATTGCCTAATTTTATTTTTTTTAACCTTTCAGAGTTGACAAATTCCTTGGGACTTGTAGCAGTAGTGGTTTCCGTCTGAGCGTCGCTTTTGGGCTGTGTGAATTTAGGGATTGCCTAATTACCCCTGTAAGAGACTTCACGTATCCACGACCCATTGGATGTCGCAACAGTATTAATACCGGTCATGATACCAGTTAGAGAGGAATTTATTTTTAAATATGGAATTGTCTTTGGACGAAGAGTCAGAACTAGAGTCCCCCATTGCTAGAAAACACGATTTTTTACGACCTTTTTTAGTATGAGCCTCGGGTACAATAGCGGATTTGGGAACTTTGGGTCGGGAATCTGTTGGACTCTCTTAGTTGTTTAAAGCAGTGTTTTATTTGGGCTGAAGTTTGTTGCTTTTGTGTAAAGTTTGTGCCGATGCAGAGGTATATAGAATACCCGTTTTAAATTTATAAACCTTACTCAGGTTGAACTCTTCGTAGGTAAAAGTTTGGGTAACCTCTATGGGAAAATTGTCGATTATTCCCGCAACTTAGAATTCGTCGAATATTTGAGTTATGGACCAATCAAGGACGCTCAATCCGCTTCTCATAAATTATGGTCACTCTAAAGTGTTTGGGTCGAGAACAAAATTTCTCTCTCTAGAAGATATGACACCGTAGCTTTTTTTTGTCTCTCTTGAATAATGTAAAGAGGAGTTATCAGGCATTGAAAGGTATTTATAAGGGAAGTTCTTACCTCAACGGTTATATACATAGAGAAGTGGAAACAATTATGCTTCGGGAAGGTCAATAGTCATTTTTCAAACTTTTGAATGAGTTGACCTGAATGACGAGATGACACGTGTAAGGAAAGGCCATGACTAGCAGTGTTATTAGGCCTAAGCTAACTAGTTTAGTGTTAATGGGCCTAAGTTGACTACCCTAGATATTGACACTAACACCTTGAATCTTAACAACCTTTGATAATAGGTTTCCGGTCCGAAGCGAAGTTGACCTTCTTGCAAGGACTATGAGGCTACTAATAAGGGTATCGTTTATCCGGACCAGATCATTTCGGTCGAGTTTTGGATGGGCTTGTCCAAATATAAATCTTGTAATGTAAAATAACAAAAATATGTAATATTGAGGATATATGATGTAATAATGAGTATATCAGTAAGATTATTAGAATAATAGTGTCGAATAATCTTAAACGGGGCATCCATGTCCATTTGATCCCACCATTTTTATCATATAAATCAACATTTCCTTTTGGGGGAACATTGAAAAAATAAATATATAATACAGACTTTTAGCATTTTTATTTTCTACATCCCGTGTTTATCTCTTTCAAATTGGTACCAAAGATATATGGCAACAAAATTCACCCCAGATTTTCTGAAATTATCAGCATACATTAAACTAAAAGTCAATCAAAATCCTTTATTATAATCACATCTTTATTATGAAACCAAAATGATGACACGTTTAAAGGATCAAAATGTAGACAAAGAACTAGAACATCTTTGTATTTATACAATTTTGAAATAAATTTACATGTAAAACATTATTTTCAAATATTTATTTCTTGGTTCAATGAAGATAACAAAGACATGGAAAGCATATTGAGAACATGGTAGATCAGTGTACCAAGTTTTGATTTGTGTTGAGTACTTCTAATACATAGAATCATATGAATGGTCGTGGTTGTAATTCTATATTATCATTTTTTAGAGATCCAACAATATTACCGCTCATTATTGGTTTGTGGTCAAGAACGTTCAATTTGGCCTCAAGTCTCAACAAAAAACAACTGGATCATACGTGGTGTCATTGGTCTTGGAGGTACCGACAGTCATGCTGCATCTATGCTCTTAAGGTTAGGAGTTGGCAACCTTTTTCTTGTGGACTTCAACCAGCATAACTTATTATGAAGCACTATTATGAGTACATATTGATTGTAAGACTGAAAATGATACATTACTAAAAAACAGAGTATCACAAATTTGCGATACTCTATTTTTAGAATAGTAAAAAATTAAAAGCAAAATTAAAAATAAAAAGATAAAAAATACTTAAAAAAAGTATTAATTTTGAAGGGGAAAATAAAGTTAAAATCGAAGGACTATTTATGCAATGCTTTCCAAATCGACTTTGGTGACATGTGGTTGTATCTAAGAAAATACCACGCATGATGGACTAAATTTACAGATTTTGCCAAGCCAGGGACCTATATTGATGATTTTGCTAAGCCATTGTCTATAAAAATGAGATATATGTTTTAGATTCCTTCACCATAATTATAAAATAATATGTCATTTTTGTTGGTTAGATTGACCATACAATTAAACCTTATATATTTTGTTATCTTTGTCTTTATTGTTCATACATAATTTTTTTTTGTCTACAATTACATTGTCCTTTCGACATAATATAATTTTTTTTACAGGATTGGAAAAACTCATAAACAAAGAAGATTCAGAAAGTGAATAAAGAAATTTACAACCACATATCTACTGGAATTAATTGTTATTAGGATGAGTAGCCTTAAAAGTAAATGCATCCGCTTTTATTACATTAGAAGTGAAACATAAATGGGTATATTTTTTTTTGCATATTATAGAATAATTGAATGAGTCAATAAGTTACATTAATTAGTATTTAATTTATACTTTTTGTGAATGTGTATATTTGATTGTTATATATATAAATTTGAAAAATATGTATTTTAATTACATTAAAGAATTTTATAATTGGAATTATGTAATTAATTAACTTGGTTATGGTATGGATTTGAGAGTTTGTGAAAGCGTGTTATATTTGATTTATTTATAAAAAGCATGATTAAGATATTATTATTTTTTGTAAATTAATAATATAAATTATAATAAAAATAGATTATTTCTTTTAACATATGATTTAATTATTGCAAAAAAGATATTATTCCAATTTTTACATCAAATAAATGTTGTATTAAAAGAGACGAATGTGACCTGATCCGACAAATAACCTTTGATGTTACTGTTGGCTGAGGACTGCATGGCGACATTGTATGTAGTCAACAACATGCTACCGATGCTACCAAACATTGCAGTTCGTTAGTGCGAAAAACCTAGTTGTTATCTTGAGGATAATAGATGCAACCATCGGCTAGGCCGATTCAACTTTTACGATAGTATCGTTGACTATGTGTTCAACAAATTACAGCATGCTAGTTTGGTCGGTTCGGCTGAAGCGACATCAGGTATTGGATGGGTCATTTGGTCAAACGATAGTAGTTGATGTTTAAAACGATTATAAAAACAACAAACATCAACTTGTTGCAGTGAAAGATCCATCATTGCATCGGGCCATCGTGTGTATATTTTGGATTTAAAAAAATCAATTTTATGACATGTGACCACCTGATTTGTGTTTGGTCATGTTGGATTTTGTATGTGTATGTGGTTTGAACAAATTATGTATTTAAATTCCTATGTGGATGTGATAACTAAACTTTAGAAGATATGATATGTGAATTATGACATCAATTAATCGGCCCAAACGAAGATTAACTAGTGGATTGAAGATTTTAGGGTCTCGTTCAAAGATTGGTTTATTTCAAGTATTATCGGCCCAAAAAAATCAATGCTCCAAATGATTAATCATAAAATGAAGAAATTTTACTAAATATTAATCATTAAGTTTTGAATTAAAGTAGGTTGAACCAACCCAAATCAGAGACATCTCAAAAGGAGCATGTGAAAAGTACCAAACTTAAATAAAATCTAATGTTAATCTCACAACTATTGTTTACTCATAAATAAATTTAATTTAAATTTTAGGAAATAGCGACAGGTTTGTATGGTTATGACGACCTATGTTTGTATTTTTCTAAAGGATATGATAAGATTTTGAATACTTAGTGATGTTGAAAGATCCATTCATAAAGTAAAGGGAAATGAGCTTTTAGTGTATGCAATTTATGATTCTTAGTTATTGATTTATATGAAAATTATTGTATTGAAAAGATGCCAATAAAAAATTGATTTTTTCATATAAGAGACGTCTTAATATATATATATATATATATATATATATATGAACAATGCCTTTTTCTTTACATGATAACACGATATGCACTAAATATGTAAAAATGAATAATAACTTGCAGTTATAATATAGTATTAAGCATTACAAATAAGTAATGACCATATATGTATCTCACAAACTAAATTGAAAAGCTGAAAATATGTAAACTTTGACGGAAACACATAAATATCGTCCAAAAAAGGAAAATTAGATTAGCTTGCTGCCAAAAGTTTTATTAAACCCCCTCACTTATTTAGAGTTTGGTACTTGTATTTAATGTATCAAATGGGGAAATATACCAGAATAAAAAGGCAAGGGGTATATGGAGTAAAAGAAAATTTTGAATTGATCCATACCGAGATTTGTGAATTTTTCCCTAAGGAATCACGTAAGAGGTAGTGGTTCTTCGTATTATTTAGGTGACTTCCCTCATTACATGTACATGAGAAATAAAAACCATGGACAAGTTCATAGCTTTTAAGAGTGAATTTGAAAAATAACTAGGTAAAAAAATTAAGTGCATTAGATCTGACCTTGGTGGTGAGTACTACGATAGACATGAAGAATCAAGCAAATAACATCAAAACCCATTTACTAGATACTTAGATGAGTGTGTGGAATAGTCTCCCACTGTACAATATCGGGATCACTCAGTATGAATTGTGTATCTGTGAAGTATAACCGATTACTAAAAGATGTGATTAAAAGTATCATAACTAACTCAAATCTACCATTATCACTCTGAGGTGAAGCTGTCAAATATGCCAGATTATATTCTTAAGTTATAAAGTAGGAAACCTTTGTGACCCCGTATGATCTCTGGACTAAGTGAAAATCTAGAGTGATAGTGGTAGAGTTAAGTTACTTATAGTTAGATCTAACACATTTAAAACTTTGACTTAGTTGTTTTTAACTCCAGTCTTACCAGCTATCAACTTTTCTATGGTTCATTGGGTTAAAGCGTCAAATGTGCAGATTATATTCTTAATAAAATTCTCACAAAGGCAACCTTTGTGACCCCGTATGATCTCTGAACTGAGCGTAACCCTTGTTTGAAACATTTTTTATATATGAGGGTTTACATTTAAAACTAAGTCTTACAAGACTCGTGAAAATAAATTGGACAATGAGAGGGTTAACTATTACTTCATTGTATATTTTAAGCATTTAAGGGATTATATGGGTTATGATCCTTCTATTGTTAGTATTGTTTTAAAGGGAGCAATAAAGTTTCTTGAGGATGTTAAGTTTTTTTTGAGGAAGTGGGGGGGGGGGGGAATTCACTAACAATTTTTTATTGGGTGAAGCTATTTCCTCCATCAAATTTTTTATTTCCCCCATAAATAAAAAGAAACTCCACTTTGTTATTTCCTCCATAAAGGAAATAACATATTTACTCTTTTCTTTATTTTTATTCCAAACCCATTGATTCTCCAGCACCTTCATCGATTTCTACCGCCATCCCAACTATCTCCATCATATTAACTTATACACACTCAACCAGTCATATTAGCTTCTCACATCAATCCCTCATAAGCTCTAACCCTAGCCTAGCCACTATAAAGACGGTCTCCTCTTCAAGATTTCTCTTCTAAAACCATGGCCAACTACTCGATTTCTCTTTTAATCTTAACAAAAAACGGCACACTCTCCCGAATTCGTCTAAGGTATAAGTCATTCGTTGTTTTAAAAAACAACAACACTTAAAAATGCACCATTGTTTATTAAAACAGATGAAATGCACCTAATTCCGAGACGACATCTCGGAATTATGTGCGTTTTTTCTTGAAAAAAACACCTGATTCATAACTGCTGTCTCAGAATCAGGTGTTTTTTTATTAAAAAAAAGCACATGATTCCTAACTGTTGTCTCGGAATTAGTTGTTTTCTGCTAAAACCTGCACAAATCGGGATTTTCGAATTTTTTTAATAAAGATTCTCAAGTTATATGAATGTAAAACTAAAAAAACAAGATTAAATTATCTTTTTTGTTGTTTGGGTGATGTTCTCCGGTGTTAAATCTTTAGTTTGGGTGTTTTCCTCTTCCATGAGTAATCTATAAGAATTTTTTTGTTTTTTTTTGTTTTGAGGGTTTAATTTTAGAAGTTAAATCGTGTTTGTTGATATAAGGGTTTCATAATGGTTAATGGCATCAAGTTATAAATTAGAAGGTAAAATGAGGACAAGATAGTAAAAGCAAGTGATAAGTATTTTTTTCATTTTGAAATATGGAGGAAATAAAAAATGTGATGGAGAAAATAGCTTCACCTTTTTTTATTTTGATAAAGAATCTATAGAGACTCATAAAGGTTCCAACAAGGATACGTCAGTCATCAAGACAACACATCGGCCCAAATGAAGATTGTTGGATTATTTATGATCAAAGATAATGATATAACTAACATATCAGCCCAAAAGAAGTTTATTGGTGAATTGATGCTTAAGTATCAAATGATTAGTTTTAATGCTAGTAATTGAAGCTTTATTAGAACATTAAGTCACTCAAGGTGAATATTTTCTTATATACATGGAACAAAATGAAATTGTTCAAAGAAATTATAACTCTACGTCATTAACAAAGTGAAAAATTAAGATATAGTGCCCATAAGTACATCTACTGGAGATAGGAACAACTCTATATATTTGACTAGTATAGTGTATCTTCAAGAACATACAAATTTGTGTGAGCAACAGTAAACGAATCGTCGTGTTTTCAAAAAGTTGTGATTCTTACTTGTGGATCAATGCTATAAAATAAGAGTATAAACTAATACAAGACAACATGGCATATGAGCTTGTCCCATTACCTAATAAAGAAAAAGATGATTGGTTATAAGGGGGTTTACAAAACCAAACAAAAAAATTGGGTAGTGTAAAAATTCAAAAAACATGCCTTGCAGTGAAAGGTTATATTTAGTGTGAGTGGATTGATCTTAAAGATAACTTCTCTCCAATATTACGAAAGACTCATTTCTATATTTAATGGCATTAGTTGCACATTTTGATATGGAGCTTCATCAAATAGATGTGAAGAACGATTTTGTTAATGTTGATATTGAGGAAATGATTTATATGGTATAACCTCGATACTTTAAAATAGGTAGCTAAAAGTTTATGGTATACAAACTTAATAAATCCATTTATGGGATCAAACAGACTTCTTGTTAGTGGTACCTTGACTTTTTTTGTATAATAGTCACATTCAGTTTTGAGATAAGGATCGCTAATGTCCCAGAGTATCTATACAATATGGATATCATGCACTTTATCGCCTCCTCAATTGGTCAACCTCTCAAGGTTTGGGTGCCAGACAAAAATAGAGCTATGTATAACACATGTTATGCATGGGTGGAGCTTGACCGCACAAAGAAACTTCAATATCATGGTTGGGTTGGTTTCAGAAATAGTGATGGATGTTGTTTGAAATAAGCTACAAGAATTTCCTTGATTATTGTCTACTTTGTCATCACATGGGTCACTCACGATACAAATACAAGAAAGCTCAAACTAAAAACCAGTTGAATGATAATGTTAAAAAGGGTATCACATATAACATTATAGAGACTAACACAACACAAACTAGTCAAACAAAAATGAAGTCGATTATTATTAAATTTTACCAAGATGAAATCAAAGATAATCGTAAGGAAAATACTAACCAGAAAAAAGATCATCCTAAAAGGTAAATTTCACCATCAACACATATAAATTAACTCAGAACATAATAACTTCTAAAGAGTTTAAAAAGGATAGTTTTTCAAATAATATTAAAAATACATGCAAGAATGACAGAAGCACTTATGGAGAATTGGCGTTTATTGAGGCAATCCAAACTCTTTAGTATGGCTATACGTTATCTTCCTCCATTAACTATGAAAACCTAGTAACTGAAACTCATAATCCACACCAACAAAACACTGGAATCCTACCTCTCACTCTCTTTCTCAAGAAAAGAGAAGTTAACAGAGAATTTCGAGAATTGCTAAACAAAAAGCTTAAGGAAGCTAAAAGCAGAAAGATGAAGGGAAACTTGGTAATCAAGTCTTTGTTTGGGAGTGGCAAACCGTACTCAAAATCATGATTAAGCTCCTCAACTGGAATATCTGTGATATTGAAAACTATAAATCTTTTAGAGGATTGAAATCTATTATTTACAAATAGAATATTAAGCTGCTTGCAATCCAAGAGCCCCTCATTAAGATGAATCACCTTGAAAATGTAGCAATCAAGTTAGGATTCAAAAATTACTTTTCTAATACTACATACACAATTTGGCGTCTATGAAATGAAGAGTTTGAAGTTAACATTCTTATGGATCATCAACAACTTATCCATGCTGATATGAGTTATATATCAGTTGATAAAATGTTCTTAATTACTACTATATATGCTTAATTACTACCCTCATATCAATATCACCAACAACCAAAAAGTGGGTAGGTAATGGGTGACTTTAATGAAATAACTTTCTCTGATAACAACTTGGTTGTAACTATTTTTTTCTTAATAGTAGTGAAGATTCTAATGAAACTATTACTGATTGCCTTCTAGAGGACAATGGCTATATTGAAACTAAGTTTATATGGACTAACAAAAGTAAATAGAAGCGTTTAGATTGGGTGCTATGTAACTCAGTATGGTCTAAATATTTTAACAATACAAAGGTTCTTTATATGGCCAAAACAAGCTCTGTCATACCCCTTTTTGCATTACAATATCGCAAGATAAAAAATCTCTAAATAAGGTTTCAAATTCTTGAACATATGGGAATTAGAACATAGTTTTTTTATGTTGTAGAAGATAACTGGAATAAGAAGATGATTGGCTACCATATGTATGTTTTTAGGAACAAGCTCAAGATATTGAAATAACCTCTTAAAGCTTGGAATAGACAATGTTTTGGAAATATTTTTGACAAAATGCTGGAAGTAGAGGAATCTGTTAAACAACTAGAAATTAAGCTGCATGGATTTGATAATGTGGAAAACATAATCAACTTATCTAAAGTTAATGCCTTATATCTTCAAGCATCAACTTATGAAGAATCATACATGGCACCAGAAGTGCTACTCTAATTGGATCAATGATGAAGACATAAATACGAAAATCTACCACAGTTTGTCAAAAAAAAATGAATTGTATTCTAAGCATTAAAGATGGTATAGGTTGGATCACATATAATCATCGATTGGGCATATCTGCTTAAGTTTACTTAAAAATATTCTAATTGATTTACTATACCCTACTAATGATGAAGAGATCAAGAGAACAAATGATAACATATTTAGACGTATTCATAAGATGATCACAAAAGAGGATAATAACTTATTTATGGTTATTCCTTATGAATATGAAATTTTCTCTATCATTAAGAGTCTCAACTCCAATAGCGTTGTTGGCATGCACATTTTAAAAACTTCTTTAACATTACTTGTTGGCAAATAAAAAAAGAAGATTTATGTGAAGCTATGGGATCTTTCATTCAAGGTCAAAATATCCCTTATGGTATATTGGCCACTTGAATCTGTCTTATCCCCAGAGCTTGCAACCCTACAACATGGAAATAGTACATGCCAATTGATGAGTCCGAATTCAGCATGCTCCCCGGACACGGACAAATCAGTCCAAGGCCTCCGGATCGGACAGATCGGACAGATCACATGGACCGGACAGATCACTTTGAACACTATGACCATAGGACTGTTCAAACTATGACAAAAGTACTAAAAAACCTAAACACTTCTTGAATAAGCTACTTGCTCTCCTTCTTAGAGCTCATGGGTCTTTGAACATGACCCGGGTCCATTAAACATGACCCGAAAGCCCATAAGGGCCCAAACATCAGGGTATAAATACCCAATCACCTGCATTAACTAGAGGTAATGAAAATAAACTACTACCAAGCTGCTTAATTATCTCTCTACTCTCTACTTTAAACTCTTAACACCCACATACTTCCTTAAAACACCAACAAAAATTACTAGCCTACCCTCAGGCGATTATTATCCACACCAAATTGGCGACCACAGTGGGAGGAGAAGGTGCCTGAATCAAGCATTCAAAACCAGCTAAGAAAATCTGTCCAAATGAATCCGGACAATCCAGAGCTACCACCGGCTTTGCTCGAAGTGGTGGAAGAGAACGATGAATACACTGTCGAAGAGCGTGATAGGCTAAATGTGAAATAGAAGCTCTGAGGGCTGAAAAGGCCAAGATGGGCGTGAAAAAAAAATCCAAAGCATCGGTTGCTCATCACACCGATAACCCCAGAGAGCATGGGTCTTCAAAAACTCATGTGAGCACCAAAAAGACTCATGCCAGTTCTAAAAAGTCTCACCGGTCCAAGCCTGTGGAGAGTTCTGACTCGAGCTCAGAATCTTCTGATAGCTCTTCGGACAGTGAGGGAGTTGAAAAATCCTTGTCCTCTAGCAGCGATGAGGGTCGAACTAGAAAGAAACAAAGGCAGATCAAAAAGTATTCAAGAAAAAAGGATAGACATGGAAAAATGAAGAAGAATATTGGAAAAGGGTCATCACACAGCCGGAGGCATGTGGACAAGATGTTGATGGATCCCTTTGCCTTCCACGATGAAACAGGTATCTTTGCAACTCCCAATGAGGATACTGTGTTCAGTCGTGGAATGAATTGGAGGCAATCTCCATTGTCTTCTAAAATTCTGTCCGGAAACCTCCCCAAGAGGTTTGACAGCACCAAAATAGAGAAGTACGATGGCAGTACTGATCCGGACAACCATCTGGAGCAATTCAAAAACTTCATAATGAACTTTGACGATGATGATAAACTACTTTGTAGGGCATTCTCCCAATCCTTTACGGGGAGTGCTCTGAAATGGTACAACAGCCTGCCTCAGGGTTGTATTAAAGATTTCGATACGTTTTGAGTGGCCTTTCGAAGGCAGTTCGTAGGGAGTAAAGAGCTGAAGGGCAATGGAGACACAATAATCCATTGTGCCCAGGAACCAAATGAATCCTTGAAATAATATATAAGTCGTTTTGTGAACACCAAGAATGGGTTGGCTGATTGCTTCGAACATGTGGCAATAGCATCCCTAAGGCAAGGTTTGAATCCAGGCAATCTAGCTGATTCAGTAACCAGGAAGAAGGCCATGACCTGGGGGGGGGGGGTTGCTAAATCAGGTTGGCAAACAGATAAATGTTAATGAAACAAAGAAAACCAGGGTGCACAGGCAGGTGAGGTCTACCCAAGTGGCACCAAGTCCCAATCAAAATCAGTCCGGGAACAAAGCAAGAGAAACTGGATAGGGGCATGGTAGAGCAAAAGCTCAGTCTCAGCCAGCTGCTCCTGCTCAGAGTCAGCAATCCAGAAATAAAAGAGGGCCATGGGTGCAACCGGAGTGGTTCGCGGAGTTAAAAGAAAGTGTGGCCATCATTTTTGATAAAACAAAGGATGAGGTGCATTACCGGAGACCGGCAACACTGCAGTCTCCCAGAGAGCATCGCAACAACTATTTTTGCCAATATCACAATGATATTGGTCATACCACTGATGACTGCATATCATTGAAGCAAGAAGTTCAAAACTTGATTGAAAGGGGGAAGTTGGGAGCTTACGTAAGAGGAGGCAACAGGCCTGACAACACTCACCGGGTTTGTCCAAGTAATGCTGCTCCGGAGGGGGGCATGGTTATAGTTGAAAGGTTTGACGTGGAATCTGAATACTTGGATCCTGATCCAACTCGAAACAGAGTGGGTGCTATAGAGGAATGTTCTAGATCAGTCTCCGGGCTCATTAAGTTTTTCGAGTCGCTTACAATTTTCGGAGGAGACACTATGACAGCTCCTACTGCTTCTTCGAGGAAGAGGCATGTTCATACTTTAGCCTCCCAGCTAGAAGGAGGCATGACATCCTATCAGTCACCAAACTCATTTCCCTTTATTGTGTTTGATGAAGATGATTTAAGAAACATTGCTGGCCCTCATGAGGATGTTGTTGTCATAGGAGCATCTATATGGGGCAATGACATAAGACGAATCCTGGTGGATACTGGAAGCTCAGCCAATATCCTTTTCCTAACCACTTACAAGAAAATGAAAAATCCAGCTGTAATTCAGAATTCGGACAGGTCAATCGTGGGCTTCACAGGCAGCTCAGCAGATGTGATCGGAGAGTTCGAAGAAGAGGTGTTATTGGGCAAGGGCCCTTTCAAGAAAATGGTCAGAATACTCTTTATTGTGGTGGATTGTCCCACTTGTTACAATGCTATTCTGGGGAGGTCTTGGCTCTCTAGGATGCATGCAGTGGCTTCAACAGTCCACCAATGCTTGAAGTATGCTTTTCAGGGGCAGGTTAGAGTTGTCCGGAGCAGCCTAAAGATTGCAAGAGAATGTTATGCCACTGCCTTGGCTCCTCGAACGCTGGGGGCAGTCCGTATCAATGAACAATAGCAGTTTGAGGGGTGATGGTGAAATTGATGACCCCAGGGAGACCCCCGGAGTGTTGATACCAGTTGAAGAGGTGGAAACACACTGTTTGGAAGATGGTAAAAGTATCAAGATAGGATCTAAAATGCCATCTATGTTGAAAAATGAAATGTTGAAGTTTTTAAAAAAACCATCAGCACGTTTTTGCTTGGTGCAATGCTGATGTTACTGGAGTCCCATCAGAAGTGATATCACATCAACTATCAGTCCGGAGAGACGTAACACCAGTAGTTCAAAAAAGAGGAGCTTTTTCCAAAGAAAAAGCTGATGTCATTGTACAAGAGGTTGACAGGCTCACAAAGATGGGGCATATTAAGGAGTCTCAATACCCTTTGTGGACTCCCAATCATGTCTTGGTGAAAAAGAAGAATGGCAAGTGGCGCATGTGCATTGACTTCACAGACCTCAATAGAGCTTGCCCAAAAGACTTGTATCCGGTCCCCCGAATTGATCAGTTAGTAGACTCTACCTCTGGGAACAAGATGCTTTCCTTTATGGATGCTTTCTCCGGATACAATCAGATTCAAGTAGATCCAAGGGATCAAGAGCATACCACATTTGTCACAGACAGAGGTCTTCATTGCTACAAAGTTATGCCATTTGGTTTGAAAAATGCTGGGGCTACTTATCAGAGGTTAGTCAACAAGGCATTTGCTGATCAAATTGGAAGAAATATGGAAGTGTACATTGATGACAAGATGGTGAAGAGCGTACATGAGCAGTTGCACTTGTCCGATCTCCAAGAAACTTTTGCCAACTTGGTAAAAGTGAATTTGAAGTTAAATCCTGAAAAGTGTGTGTTCGGAGTGCAATCCGGGAAGTTTCTAGGCTATATCATAAGTGAGCATGGAATACAGCCCGATCCGGACCAGCTAAATGCTCTTTTCCAGATGGAACCTCCTCAAAACATTAAAGAAGTACAACGGTTAATGGGGAGGTTAGCTGCCTTAAACAAATTTATCTCAAGGTCTTTGGACAGGTGTGCTCCTTTCTTTCAAACTTTGAAGGGTGCAAAGGGCTTTGATTGGACCCCACAGTGCGATGAGGCTTTCAATGAGATCAAGAAACACCTGTCCTCCCCCAAAACTTTGTTCAAGCCAGTCGATGGGGAGACTCTCTTTGTATACTTGGCAGTTTCAAGTTGTGCCATCAGTGCTGTGCTGGTAAGAGAGATCGATAGTCATCCCCATCCAGTGTACTACATCAGCAAAAGCTTGATAGATGCAGAGAAGCGTTACTTAAAACTTGAAAAATTGGCATTAGCCCTGGTCGTAGCTGCAAGGAAGATGAGGCCTTATTTCCAGGCTCATCCTATCATCGTCCGGGCCTCTTTTCCCCTAAAGAATGTCCTTCAAAAAGCAGACATTTCGAGCAGAATGACTAAGTGGTCAGTAGAGTTGGGGGACTTTGACATAGACTTTTCTCCCCGAACAGCAGTCAAAGCCCAAGCTGTGGCTGATTTTCTGGTCGAATTCCACTCCGACAGGGATTCGGAGCAAGCTACTGATATAAAAGATAAAAAAGTATGGGTCGTCCGAACAGATGGTGGATCTAGCACAATGGGATGTGGTGCAGGAGTATGTTTAACTTCCCCGTACGGAGATAAGATGTACCAGGCTATTTGTTTTGCTTTCAGGGCATCTAATAACGAGTCCGAATACGAAGCAGTTATAGCTGGGTTAAAGTTAGCCCACATTTGTGGGGCCAAGAGGGTGAAGCTGTTAAGTGACTCTCAACTACTTATACACTATGCCCAAGGCCAATCTGAGGCTAAGAAGGAGCAACTTGTGAAGTATTTACTCCTCCTAAAAAATGAAGCGCTTAAGTTTAAAAGTGTTGTCTATGAACACATTCCCCGGGCAGAAAATGAGCTAGCAGACTCACTAGCAACCGTAGCCTATACGGAGTCATACCCATGGATCCATGTGTTTGAAATCCCCTCCATCCAACTTTGTAAGGGTAAAGAAGAGGAAATTTTTGAAATACAAGTGAAACAACCTCAAGACTGGAGGTTTCCTCTCATACAATATCTCTCCGATGGTGTTGTGCCTCCGGATAAGTCACTAGCCAGAACATTGAAACACAAGGCTCGTGGTTTCATCATATTGAGAGAAGTGTTATACAAGAAATCTTACAGTAAACCTCTCCTGCGCTGTTTGGGGGATGAAGAATCACAAATGGTCCTCTCCGAATTGCATGATGGTGAGGGGTCAGCCCATTGTGGGTTTAGAGCTTTAAGAAGAAGAGTTTTACTCTCCGGTTACTATTGGCCATCAATCATGAAAGATGCTAAGGAATTGGTGAGGAGGTGTGACCCATGCCAGAGGTACAACAATGAAATTCATGTACCAGCCATTCCTTTAGAATCAATTTCTGAGCCTATTCCTTTTGCTCGATGGGGATTGGATTTAGTAGGGCCTCTCCCTGTGGCGTCCGGAGGGCGCAAAACTATAATTGTGGCCATAGACTACTTCTCGAAGTGGATAGAAGCAGCCCCTCTAGCAGGGACAACATCAAAAGCTGTTATAAAATTCATTATGTCCAACATATGTTGCAGATTTGGTGTTCCACAGAAAATAACAACGGACAATGGGCCACAGTTCGACAATAGAGAAATGGAGAGCTTCTGTGCCTCGAGGGGTATACAACATTGTTTTTCTTCATATTTCCACCCACAAGCAAATGGGCAAGTTGAAGTGGCTAATAGAACTATACTGTCCGGCTTAAAGAAGAATTTGGAAGGGGCTGCTGGGAAGTGGCCTAGTTATTTACAGGAGGTCTTGTGGGCCTACCGGACAACACCTGGGGCTGCAACACAAGAATCACCCTTTGCCTTGGTCTATGGGATGGATGCAGTAGCTCCCATAGAAGCAACTCTCCCCTCTTTTCGTGTTTAAAACTTCTCCGAACATGCTAATGAGGTGGCAATCAGAGGTCAACTTGATTTGGTAGAAGAAAGACGAGTTAAAGCTCACCTTAGAGTTGCACACTATCAAGGTTTGATGAGAAGCATGTTTGCTTCTAAAGTTAAATGAAGAGATTTCCAACCTGGGGACAAAGTATTAAGGAAGGTCTTCTTACACACTAAAGAAAAGCTCTTCGGAAAGCTGGCCCCAACTTGGGAGGGTCCGTATATCGTTGTTGAAAGAATTAAGCCTGGAACTTATTGGTTGGAAGACAAAGATGGCAGAGTTCTAACACATCCTTGGAATATCGAGCATCTCCGAATGTACTTGGAATAGCACTTGTATAAATATTTACTTGTTTAAACATCCATATAAATATTTGGGGGCATATTCTTTCCTCCCCGGTGGCATGGAGAGGTTTTAACGAGGTGTTCGAGCTGTTAAATAAAATTTAATGCCTTCTTAAAACATTTCTAAGTGTTTTTTAAAGTTTTGTCCCTTGTCATACTATCCGGACTGAAATATCTAAGGGCTATTTAAACTCTAGCCGGAGAATTTAAACACTCTCACAATGCAACAACTAAAGGCTACTTAAACTCTGGCTATCAAAATTAAAATGAACAATGAAAGAAGATGATGGTTGCACAAAACAGAGATATTCATTGAATGAAATAACTTAAACTTGCCTTGGCCTTCCAAGGACTTTTAAATAGTCAAGATACAACACAAAAAACGTGTCCGGTCGAGCACTGGACACCATTACAAAAAAGAGTGCCTTGGCCTTCCAAGGACTTTAGTCTGAATAAAAAATAAACAAAGTAAATCATAAGTTAAGGTTGAGCCTTTGAAGATGGCTCACCTTCATACACCTTCTTGCCTTTGGGATCGTTTTCTCTTCATCTGGGCTCTCCCCGGTATGCTCTTCATCATCGGATGAGGACGCACTGGAGACTTCATCCTGATCCTCTTCGGCCATTGTATGATATGGAAGGTCATCATCGTCTACATAACGCCACAAGTCCCCTAGGTTCCTCTTCGGATATTTTTCATGAAAGAGTAAAACCATGTCAGACCTCACCTTCTCAATCTATAGCTCTTCACTTTTAATCATCTGGTTGGCATAGGCATTGATCCTGGCTTGGATCGTAGCCTCTTGATCCCTTAACAAAATGGTTTTCTCCTAGGCAGCCTTGGATGCTGCATTCTCAAGAGCAATCTTGTCAGTAGTTAGGTTGGTGATAATCTTGTCATTTGCCTTGGTCTCTTCTTTTGAGGCAGTAAGGTCTTTCTCCACTCCGGACAGCTTTTCCCGGAGATCTCTGATGGTTTCCTCTAGAGTAGCAACTTTTGTGTTGCTTTCCTCCTGATTCTTCTTCAACTCCTCATTTGCTTCCTTTAGCATGTCAGCATTGGCAGTAGCAGTGCGAAGGTCTTCAGACAGCTTTTCCTTCTCAGACTTAAGGTCTTTGATGGTATCTGTTTGACTCCGAACTTGTCTCTCCAGTGTAAGTACCGGCTGCACATTGCTTAGCAAGGAGTGGGCTATGGTGTCCTTTTCACTAGAGATAATGAAAGTCTTACCATTGAAGTTGACGGTGTTAGAGCTGCTCGGAGGAACGTAGGGCCCTGCGAAGTCGTCTCTGGGGAGGTTGAGGAAGTATTCGCCAAGTTCACCAAGACCGGTGATGTCTACTTCATCAATGTTGAGCTCTCCTCCCTCAAATTCATCAGTATGAAAGTCCCTTGGGATCTCTTCAGCATGTGTTGGGTCAGAAGGGTCAGCCTGGAAAGAAGGCTCCAGATCCCGGAGAGCAAGCTCATCTCCCTTAGCAGACTTTTTCTTCTTGGCTGCCCGGTCTGCCCCTTCACTCCCCTGCTTGCGATTCCTCTTGGAAGCCCTTGGAGGTTTTAGGAGGTCTGCTTCCTGCCTTTCGGACTCTTGCTCCACTACCTGCAAAAGAGCAGCATCGATTTGGCTCTGAGCCGGCCCCTCCGGGTCTGTTGGAGCATCCTTCTCAGCATCAGCAGGAATAGCATTGCTCACCACCTTTTTGCCTTTCTTTTTGCCCTTCATTTTGCTTGGGGCTTTGGCCCGGCCTGGCAGGAAGAGTGTCCCATCTGCTTCATGGGACCTCTTAAGCATTGTGTCCGGAGAAGGTTGGGTGGTGAGCTCCTCCCAAGTCAGGTCTCTCCGACCTGTGGTGTTCCACAGGTGAGACCTTGCCAGATTTCCACTAGTGAAGGCATTGTGGAATCAGTTCCCCCAATTCTCTGCAGCCCAGGCATTGATTTTGCCACAAGTGACCTGTCCGGCCTTCAAGTAATCACCGAACTCCTTAGGCAGTTCTGTTAAGACAAAAAAAAGATCAATTAATTTAAAACCAACTTTAAGAAGGAAGAAGTAGACAAGGATTTAAAATGGAAGACTTACGATCACTCCTCCACCTGCTTCTGAGGAGGTTTGGGTTCTTTCCGGACTTGATCTTTTTTCCGTTTTCCCAAGCGCCACTGACGAACAAAAACTGGCTCCTTCATTTACTCTCAGACTCCAATAGATCATTAACAGCTTTGAAACTGTCCCCCATATTGAAGTGGTAGAAGGGGAATTGGTGATGTTTGCGAAGATTGGCCACTGCAGCAAACTCTTCCATAGGAAGAGGGATCCCGGACAGCCTTGATGCCATAATGCATGACATCAGAGTATACCAAGCGTTGGGGCTCAGCTGGCTCAGACAGAGTTTGATCAGATGAAAATATCTGACAATCTCTGGGTCCAATGGGAATCTGAGTCCCCAATTAAGTAGCTCCGTGAAGATGACTAGTTCATTCAGCTTGCAATCCATAGGAGTTTCGGGATCTATGGGAATCCTTATCTTCACATTTTCTGGGATCCCCCATTTTATGCGCATTCGACCTAGTTCAGCCGTAGGGATGAAAGCATACTTGGTCTTCTGTAAGGCCAAGAGATATTTAAGTTCGACCCTGTGAAAACAAGGCCCTACCTTCCCTTCGAGACACTCCGGCAGCTCCGGATGCCTCAAGCACAGTTTTTCTTTGCCCTTATCTTTTTTGGCAGCAACAGTGTTACTAGTCTGACCGGATGGCTCAGACTCAAAATGGACTTCTTCAACAGAGTCCTCCATTCTTTCCTCATGATCGTAGGAGGAATATCAGTGGCAGTGGCCCGGAGAATTTTCGAACTTAGCTCAGCCTGGCTTCCGGACTACTGGTTTTCTGTGTTTTCTTGACTTCTAGTCTCAGGCTGGGGCTCTAAGGCAGAAGTCTCTCTTTGAAGTGCTGGGCTGCTAGCCTCCGGACCGGGTAGTCTTTCTCGGGGAGCTCTGATAGGAACTTCAGTCCCAGAGCTGCTATTTTTTGCCCCCGATTTTGAGGGAGTGTTCTTAGAGGCTTGCCCCTTAACCAGCCGACTCTTTCTTCGATCGATTGACTTCTCCGGGGAGTTTTCTATATCTGATCCCATCGCTATGAAGGGTGAGGGTTTTTTTAAGCTAGTGGCAGTTACTCCTGATTCAACGATGGATTCTGATTCCTGAACAGAGGAACCAGAGATGATGGGGGAAAGGCTATGTTGGAATAACTTTCTAGGCTTAGTGCCTTTGGAGGAGGAAGATCCTCGATCCAACTCTGCAGCAGAGGAGACTGGTCTGTCAACGGGCAAAGTAGGTAACCCTGCTGCGATTCGCCTTTCCTTCTCAACTTTTTGTGCTTTCTCCAACTCAGAAAGGTTGAGCCACCCGCCTTTGATCAAAGCAGTCCTTGCTGTAAACATAAACTATCAAGAAAATCTTTGCTTTAGAGAGAGAAAGCTCTAAGAAAATATGCAGAGTAAATATGAAAGAGATAGTAAAACAGTAGAAAGTGAGTCTGAATTTATAGTAAATCTGAAAAAGCAGTTGATTCCTAGGAGAATTCGAAAAGTTTGGCAATGATTAAAAGACGGCGCTGATGTCACCATATGTAATTAAAGAGGTTGCTTTTCGAAGAAGGTGGGTTCGAAATTCAAGGTAAAAAAACGGCTAAAGCAACCAATCAGAGTGTGACACGTGTCCCACGAACTCTGACAAAAACCATTTTGAATTCGTGAAGCTTTATCTGTCCGGGTAAACCCATAGACCTGTCCGGATTGAGAACTACTTCTGACGTCGGACTGTTTTTCAGGTCTCTGACAAGAATACTTGCTCAAACACCTAAAAAAGGGGCTCCTGATGAGTCTGAATTCAGCATGCTCCCCGGACACGGACAGATCAGTCCAAGGCCTCCGGATCGGACAGATCGGACAGATCACATGGGCCGGACAGATAACTTTGAACACTATGACCATAGGACTGTTCGAACTATGACAAAAGTACTAAAAAACCTAAACACTTCTTGACTAAGCTACTTGCTCTCCTGCTTAGAGCTCATGGGTCTTTGAACATGACCCGGGTCTATTAAACATGACCTAAAAGCCTATAAGGGCCCAAACATCAGGGTATAAATACCCAACCACCTGCATTAACTAGAGGTAATGAAAATTAACTGCTACCAAGCTGCTTAATTATCTCTCTACTCTCTACTTTAAACTCTTAACACCCACATACTTCCTTAAAACACCAACTGAAATTACTAGCCTACCCTCAGGCGATTATTATCCACACCACCAATCAGCTTGTATACGCAGATGAACATAATAATGTCCAAAATCCTCAACAATAGGCTAGTAAATATTATCCATACAATTATTACTAATGTCCAAGGTGCTTCTGTTTTATACAGATACATTTAGGGTAACATTCTTATTGCTAAATAACTAATCTACGAGTTAAACAGAAATTATAAAGGTGGAAACATCCTGATCAAGGTGGACATGTCCAAGGCCTTTGACATGATGTCTCACAGTTTCATCTATAAAGTTCTACAGGTTTTTGGTTTTTGTCTCGATTCCGTAAACATAATTGATAAGATGATTATAAATGTATTTGTTTACATCTTCACTAATGGAGAGTCCAAGGGTTGTTTCAGGACTATAAAAGGCATTAGAAAAGGGGATCCATTGTCCATCTCTTTATCATTGCAGAGAAAGTTTTAGTCAGAGGTCTTAGGTTTTTATTTGAAAATAAAAAATCTATGCAGTTTGCCTCAAAAAGTAGTATAAAAATTCATTGTTTAGTTTGCTTATGACATCTTTATATTTACCAATAGGTTGAAATCTTCTATAACGAACCTGGGTAACTTTCTACAGATATTAAGAATTTTCTGGTCAAGCAATTAACAAATAGAAGACAAAGATCAATACATCTTTAAACCTCCATCTTACGAAAGTATCTACAATAGTTAACTTATTTGGTTTCAGTAACAACTTCCTTCCTACATCCTACATAGGTATAATACTTAACACCGAGAACATAACTAGAAACTTTGACCCTTTGTTAAACAAGATAAGAAACAAGATAAAAGAATGAAAGGGTAAATACATATCTTATAGAGGTAAGCTTATATTAATTAACTATGTCGTAGTTGTCATCCTTGTGTATTGGATGAAATGTTGCTCTATTTCTAGTAGTATAATTACTTGAATTGAAAGAAATTTCAACAAGTTCCCATGGGATTCTACTCAGGATAATCAAAATGTTCACTGAACTTGTTGGTCTAAGGTTTTAAACCTTATGGTGAAGGTGGTTTGAATGTTAGACACTTAGTAGATATTCAAGACACACTATCATGCAAGCTATAGATCAGATTCAGGGAAAATAAATCTCTATGAGCTAATTATCTTCATAACATTTACAATAAAGGTCTGCATCATCTCCATATCAATTATTATATTAAAGGATATCAGACTTGGAACATATTAGTTAAGATAAAGTATAAAGCTAAAGCTAACATAAGGTCGAACCCAGGCTGAGGTGATATCGACTTATGACTGAACAATTGGTACAGAAAATCCCCTCTAATATGTTTGATGAATTTTTTTTACAATAACTCGTATATGCCTGTTAAGGTTCGCACTTTTTTGGGACAATAATTCATGAAACCTTAACAAGCTTATTGACATTTTTTCTGCTAATGAAATAAACTAAATACAGAGACATTTTATTAAAAATCAGAATGATGGTACAATAATACGACTTCTCTCAAAAGATGGTCCCTTCAACACAAAAGAAACATGGAACCGCCTTAGTGTCAAGCACAACAACTCTAACATACTTAGCAAGCAATAAAATAAAATAACTTATATGAAATTCTCTTTTTTGCATTAGAGAATCCTTCACAATTGGTCATCTATTGTTTTTATAGTTCAAAAAAGACGCACATCTATGGCTTCCAATTTCCATTTATGCAACAACTCAGAATCTCCTAATCATCTGTTTGTGGCTTGCAACTATTCTTGGCATGTCGGGACTTAATTTTCTACTATATTCAAGAACCTGGTTTTGGTATTCTCAACAAGAAATTGATGTTTGTACTAATTTTCCCCTATTATATGTTGTGCCATATGGAAATGGAAGAACAAAGTTAAGTTATAAGGCATTGACCTGAAGATAAAGCAGTTGTTATTGAACTAGGCTGTTATAACCACTTAAAAGAAAAACAAAAGCTGACCCTCCTCAGATGGTCTCTTCCTCTGATTGATAGATATAAGCTTAACACTGATGGGTCCTCATTTGCCAACGGAGAATCTAGTGAAGGTTTTATAATCAAGGACAACAAGGGAGATATTGTCCATGGCTTTGGTAATCTTTATGGCAAGCTCAATGCAATCATGGCTGAATCCAGAGCCATACTTAACGGTCTTCAAATATATAAGAACAAAAATCTAAGTAATACAGACATAACGTTGACTATCTTATTATAGTTAAACTTCTTGCTACTAAAAAAAACGATTGGTCTCTTGAGCCAACCTTAACATGTTGTAGACGCCCAAAAAGGACGAATATTGTGGTGTTCTAACAGCGGCAGATCAAAGAAGAACTTGATGAGCGAAATCTGCTAACGAAAAAAAAAGAGCTCTTTTTAAAATTTTGAAGCCTAGCGTCTCCTGAGAACACTCTATAACCTTAATCCATTCTTTTGTTGAGGGTCTTGCACAAACAGAGTTTATTCTCTTTCTTCTCTTAGTTCTTCTCAGTACGCACAAAGTAAATCTCTCACATACTACTTAATTCAGGAGTTGAGTTCCAACTGCCTGCTGGTTTAGTCATAACATCCATCACTTTAGGGAGTCGGCGTAGTGTAAACAAAGGCGCAGACCCGTGCCACTTTCTGCTGTAGTTGCGGAAGCCGTTTTGCTTTATGTTACGGAAGAAGGAGCTCTAATCCGTTTTTTCAAGCTTCCCATCTGCTGGCTGATCAAGTGAGTGAGGTCGAAAGACTTCCCAGGTTGGGGGTTTCTCTGGACATCTAATCCATGCAGGTATGTCAAATGACTTTCTCTTTCTTTTTGAACGAGGAAGGGAAATGTAATTTAAAAGAAGAAACCTCGTGGGTCCCATTGCATTAAAAGAGTGGCTAAAGATGTTTTTGGAGAAGATAAGGGTAAAAAGAACTCACATAAAGAAAGTAGGTGGTGGAACCAGATGTATGTCGTCCGACCCAACCTCAGACTCTTTCTTCCCGATCTATTTTCCTTTTTGGCCGCTGTTATTTAGGTGGTATCCCGAGATTGAAGAGAGAGATCGAATTCCTCCCGGGAACACACGAAACAAAGATATGAACTAGGTAAATAGAAATGGAAAAGAGATGTTTCCAATTCATCAAAATTAGAAGCTTTTTCTACATCCATATGATCTACTAAAGTAGATCGGTATTGCCCATATAATGAAAGCAGATCTTGGTCCATGGAGTCCCAAGAAGGCAAGAACTCCAACATGTCCGATGCTTCTTCGGCCAAATACAATATACAAGTGGGACCTGCACTATAAGCAAGCTGTGCGAAAAACCGCTTCTTTTTCCGGTTCCGCAACAACTTGGGCGAAATAGGCTTCTACCGGGAAACCATGGATTTTTGAGTTTTCGCCATTGCTTACTGGTCGAGCCACTAGAATGGAATAAGATAAGAATATCTGTAGATTTTTCCGTACGGTCCGTGCACCGTTTTTCTTCTCTACCATGACGAATCAATTGATTTAAAGTAGACATCGCTCTTTCCTTTGTCCTTCCCCCCGATTTTTCCCCTATCACTAGTGATTACTCCCGATCCGAAGCACCCCTTTTCCATTCATAGATAAATCCAATCGTCAAAATCAATAAAAAGGCCATCATGGAAATAGTGAATCAAGATCTAGATGGATCCATATCTTTATCTCTATCCATGGGGATACCCAGGATTTCTATCCATCTATGAATCGATCTAGACTATCCTCTATCCTGATAGATATGTCCCTATGAGCGACTACGCCAATCTTTATATGTTTTGGCCACGTCCGTTTCCGCTCCGAAGAGGAAGGTTTGGATCTTTCAATCTTATGTCGTGAGGGATATGACCTATCTTAGGTCCATAAGATACCACAGCTTTTGGTGTTCTATGATTCACCTCCGAATAATGAGTAGGTAGTTCGATCCTTTTGATTCTTCTCTTCATAGTAAACTGATGTGGGGATGCGGAGCAATAGGTAGAATTACTATATAAAGAAGAGTTGTAAACTATAGGACTTCTTGTTCGAGTAGGAAGATTTCGGTTTTTATCGTTCCTTCTCTTCGATAAGAATAGGTATTTAAAATGATACAAATTCCTCTTCATTCTGTTGTACTCAGCGAAGGAACTACCTAAGCATACTTTTTCGGATCCAAAATTATTTGTTCTTTCTAAGTCTTCTTCTTGCATAGAAGAACGCAACTGTTGAAAAAACCGGGATTTTAGTAGTAGGCGGCATCCCCTCTTAGTTTTGAGTAGGTGGAACCATTCTGTTTTGGTTCGTCTCCACATTTTTACCGGATGATCCAGGAATTTGCCTATGATTTTCTCAACTGATATTTCGATATAGAAAGATCTCCTTATTTCTTCACCGCGGATTCTCACGTTATTTTCTTGAAAAGATATTATATCACCGTGGGAAAGTTGAAAATGAGTAATTATTTCCATTCCATTATTCACACAAACCCTTCGATGACTTATCGGTTGCCTTGCTTGAGGAATAGTTTCACGAAAATGGAGACGAACCGGAATAACGTCCAATCTTGTTTCTGGATTGAGTAGAAAAGGGATATATGAAGTTCGTTCTCTTTCTCTGTGCATCTCTGTGATGGGTAAATCCCCATGAAAAAGGGGCAACTTTCGTGTAGTTTGTAATTGGATGTAACTGTTAAGATTTTCTCTCGGATAAATCTTTCTCTTAATAGATCTCTTCTTGTTCCTCAATCTTCGGAGAATGCGGCGTTGTATTATTGTAAGTTCTCTGTTCCGAACATTTCCTGAAAGTAGACGACAAGTTTTAAATCTTAATGCAGGCAAGGCATATCTTGTTGAATCAGTCTTTTTCGCTTGTTGACTAGACATGAGGTACATTTCATCTTTCAATCTTTTTATCTGCAGGGATACTTTGAGCCTTTCATCGGGCTTTCACCCCTTGCCAGACTGTTTGTTACCGGGTGATCCCTCTCCTCTACTTCTTAGGCTACGCTTGGAGTAGACTAGACGAATAGCTTTGATTTGTTTATACTAGGCTATATCACCCATTCGAGCAAATAGCCTGTCTAGTATTGACAATCATTCCCACGGAATTTCATATTGCATGAACCAAATGGGGAATTCTCCATTGTAGATCTTCAAAGCTTATCATTGGTTCAATCTTGATGAGCAAGAAGATGTTTTCTAGACGAATGCGAAGATGACAGAGCTTGGAGTTTCCCACTCAAGGGCTGTTCGTCCTAAGGGATGCGCTCGATTATTAACATATTATAGTAATGCGTCAGAGCTCTCTTTTTATTTGAAAATCGGGTTGCCAGTCCGATTGGACAGAACTGCTAGCCTTCTTCTTCGCTTCCAAGGTATTATTATCGCTTAACGCTTGTGCTAAGGAATTTAGTAACAAGATTTGGAAATAGATTGATAGTTGGCTGGTACCTCCCTCTCCTCTGGTGGTGCAATAGAAGATGGTGGAGCCTCGTTCAATGCTGCTTAGCCGCTACTGGCCAACTTGCTTCCATATCCAGTTCTGGTCCATTGTTTGCTCCCGGGAATAGGAGCTAGCATCTGATCACCTTGGTTCCGCTTGGCACTGAAATGATATTATCACTTTCATACTATGCAATTAGCTACCATTGCCTCAGATTCGATTCACTTTCTTATTATACGGAGTCACTTCCATCGCTAGCTTCCATTGACTTCGAACCTTCCCTGGCACCGGAGATAGAAGAAGATGGCTTCTCGGGCATCCCTGTTCCATCGGTTATCTGTTGGGCTTGGGATGCTTCCATCGTGTATACTTGCAATAAAAGGACTCGAATCAGAGCTGTGGGCATAGCAGCTTCAACCGAATTGTCCTCCTCTTCTTCGACCAACCTATAATGTTGAACCCCTGCCTATGATTTATGAATCAAGAAGTCCTGCCTTCGGCTATTCCTTCTATCCCTTGCTACTGTTTAACAGGAGCGGAATATCCTTTGGCCCCAACCAGAACAAACAGATGGGTGGTCGGTCACTTAAAAGCAAAACTAGACCACGCCCAATGAACACTTCTGCCCTACACAACCTAGGTTTACGCTCCATGAGCAAGACCTAACCGACCCACTCCTATTTATTTTATTGTACTTTCAGAGTGAGTAATGAAAAGGGAGAAACTAAAGTGTAGGGCAACCTAGGTTGTGTAGGGCTGTTCGTCCTAAGGGATGCACTCGATTATTAACATATTATAGTAATGCGTCAGAGCTCTCTTTTTATTGGAAAATCGGGTTGCCAGTCCGATTGGACAGAACTGCTAGCCTCCTTCTTCGCTTCCAAGGTATTATTATCGCTTAGCGCTTGTGCTAAGGAATTTAGTAACGAGATTTGGAAATAGATTGATAGTTGGCTGGTACCTCCCTCTCCTCTGGTGGTGCAATAGAAGATGGTGGAGCCTCGTTCAATGCTGCTTAGCCGCTACTGGCCAACTTGCTTCCATATCCAGTTCTGGTCCATTGTTTGCTCCCGGGAATAGGAGCTAGAATCTGATCACCTTGGTTCCGCTTGGCACTGAAATGATATTATAACTTTCATACTATGCAATTAGCTACCATTGCCTCAGATTCGGTCCACTTCCTTATTATACGGAGTCACTTCCATCGCTAGCTTCCATTGACTTCGAACCTTCCCTGGCACCGGAGATAGAAGAAGATGGCTTCTCGGGCATCCCTGTTCCATCGGTTATCTGTTGGGCTTGGGATGCTTCCATCGTGTATACTTGCAATAAAAGGACTCGAATCAGAGCTGTGGGCATAGCAGCTTCAACCGAATTGTCCTCCTCTTCTTCGACCAACCTATAATGTTGAACCCCCTGCCTATGATTTATGAATCAAGAAGTCATGCCTTCGGCTATTCCTTCTATCCCTTGCTACTGTTTAACAGGAGCGGAATATCTTTTGCCCTAACCTTTAGGATAGGGGAAAGAACCTAAGATCAAAAAACAAGCACTACCGCGAAAGGAACAAGGGCGAGATGGATAGGCTAGGATCGGGGAAGGTTGGAAGCTCAACCATCAACAAAAATGCTCGAGAGAAGGGCTCTAGAATTTTAAGCCGTGCGTGTAGAACCAGCTAAGGTAACATATGAGACCGATCAAGTGTAGGAATTAGTGCTGGAAATTGACCCTATCTTTCTTTTGGAAGGGAATTTTATTCATCTTATTTTCATAATAAGTATAGCTATCAGAGAGCTATATAGTTGAGGTGAGCGAACAAGCAAGCCTCCTCTCATCCCACAGGAGGAAAGCATATGCCTAAGAAAAAAAAATAATAGGGGCCTAATTCACAAAATTGTGCACATATTAAGGGACGAAAATAAAATTGTCGACTGGCTAGCTAAATGGACCTTCAAGTGCAAGATGAAAATGAAGTGTACCAATCATCAAACCCCCTTTCATATGAGTGCAATAACTTTACTTGAAAGTATTGGCTTGAGTTACGCAAAAAAACTTCCTAGCTCCTCTATAAACTTTTTTTTCATCAATTGAATCAAAGATACTTTCACTAACCTCTCAATACAAGTTTTTTTAACTTCTTATGCTTTACAAGACAATAGAGTTTATGAAACTGAATATGGAATAGAAGCAAATTGAAAATGTCTTTCGTCGGGCTAAATTTTCATCGTTATTAGATCAATTACTCTCAATCACAAATCGTCTGGGTGGTGTAGTCGGTTATCACGCTAGTCTCACACACTAGAGGTCCCCGGTTCGAACCCGGGCTCAGACATAATATCATATTTTTTTGGTTCGGTCGAGACCGAAACCGAGGTATATAAAGGTGTTCCATTTTAGGAATTGTCCTTCTATGTCAAGTTGCCTTTTTCTTTTGTTAACCCAATCAGATTCCTTTTACGCGTCACAAGAGCAAAGCACAATCATCTTCTTCTACTCCATAGGTTTGCGATTTTATCTCTCTAGTTTTAAATTTGTCACTTGATCTTCGCTAGTTCTTCGATTCCTCAAACTAGTCAGAAACCAGTAACGGGGACGTTTTATCTCACCAGTTTCACGAAAACTGCAAACTCGCCACTTGATTGATTGCTGTTGGTTTTCGAGTGTTTCTAGAGAGAGAAAATATGGATTGGGGAAATGTAACAGGTGAAGATCTAATCGAAGCGTTGAGAGAGGTTGACTGGTCGTCTCCTCCTCGTCCTCTTAACGAGTTCTTCTCACGATTTACTTTTCCTCGCTCGTTACACAAGTGGACGAGTCGACTCAAGTGCAATCTCTACTAGTAACTCCCTCTCCCTCTCCCTCTCTAGATTGCAAATCACTCACTTCCGATTTGGATTAAACATGCTCTACAACTCTAGCTTTTTACTTAATTATCATCTTTTGATGCAGCTATAGGACAAACTACTTCATCTTGATGATTTTCATTCTCGGTAAGCAAATGAAGAATTTTATATGCTCACTCGTTCTTGTAGTAATAACTAGTCTCTTCCATTTCTATTGATTTCTTCTGTGTTTTTGTTTTGGGGATGGTAGGAATTCGCTTTATTACTACCCCTTCGGCTTTCCTTGCTGTTACTTTAACAGCTCTCAGTATTGCCTTCCTTAATGATAGGTAAGTTTGATCTATAATTAGCTAGTTACATTTTATGCGTTCTTCTGTATTGGAATGTTTTATTTGCTAATAATATGTTTTGCTTATCTCACCTTAATCATAGTAAAACCCTAGATAGGTTTATTAGGCCTGCTCGGCTCTGAGTTCATTACTTCTGGAGGTTTGGATTTGACATTATGTTGATATAGAGATCAATCATTTTACGCTAATTTCAATGGACTCTAGACTCCTATATTAAAAATTGGGACATGGGACTTTATCAAGAACAGCTTCCTTCCATAACATAACTTTGTATGAAATCTGTACATGCTGTAATGATAGTCTCACTACCATACATGAGATTGGTAATGATTGCTCTCACAGTTTTGCAGTTACTTTTGGTGAAAAAGTGACAAGATTTGTAAGGCGAATATCTCCGCATTTAGCTGTAAAGATGAGACCGCCCCACATGTGAGTTGGTCAATTTTCTGATATGTTTCTTTCAGAAAAACAACAGAAATTATGTCTTTACCACTTTCAATTACATGCAGGCCTGTCATTCGTGGACGTCCATCGGCAAAGAAGGCAATACACATATGCGGTCGCCCACGTTGGGTGTTTATCTTTATTTTCTCAGCTGGTATGACTTGTGTTACTTCATGATTTTTTGCGGGAAATATTAGGAAATTCATGGCCTAGGGGCAAGTTATTATTTATTCCTACATATATAGAATTACTGTAACTTTTGATTTTGAAGTAATGAAGGGGAGTAAAAAACACAATTAACTTCTCTAGGGTCTCCCTTTGAGGTCCTAGGGTTAAGGATGACTGAGGTGAAAATGAAATTGGGATAGAATGAGCTAGTACAGTAAACAATGGAAGGCATTATAATAATCATGTGGTTAATGAAAAACCACAAAAACTTTTGTGCCTGTCCTGTTGCATTCTTTCTTCTATTAAAGCACTTCATTTGACCTTCTTCCCTTGTGCTATCTACCTGTAGAGTTGACTTCTTGGTTCCTGTATATAACACCCTAGACTGTCTATAGGTATACATCTCTCCCCGCGATCAGGCGTATATTAGACAAACATAAAAGAATTTGAGGGAGTAATCTTAGAAGGTAATAGGCTAGATAGCATAAAAGATGTAGTTCTTTAACTGGCCAAATTGACAACTATTCTACAATTGATTTCTTAAACACCTCCAATGGATCTGGCTGATGGTTACTTTTTCTTTGATAGTGAGCTTTATCTTATGGTTTTCGTCGTCTGGGTTGTTGCCTGCTTTGTGGGCTTTTATGATTGCTCTGCTCGGTAAACTTCACTTCCTACATAGTTGAAAACACTTTTCAATAGCTTTTTCTGTTTTATTCTGGCTAAAAATGAATTTTCTTCTGTAGTCACCATCCTTCATGCAAGCTTTCGAACTCCCAATCTGAAAGCACGCCTAAATACTTTTCGCGAAGAGTTCCGTGCTGTCTGGCGCAATTACAGCGAGCTATAGTTTGGGGAGCGCTAGAATGTGAGTAACCTGGAAGCTATACTGTCGCCAGTTTATATATGTGTTCTTTATAATCAATTGGATAAACATGGACACTCTGTCAACTATTGCATAGTTTCTCAAGTAAAGACCCTGATGAAAGTCAGAAGCTTAATTTATGCCAAGCTATAAACTAATAGTTCAAGCCGATGTTTCTGAAAGAAACTATCCACTGTTTAGTTTTGTTTGGTCCTGCTTATAGAGTTAGCTCATAGACTATTGCATACTCTCGAGCCGATTTATGCTTTATCTAAAAGAAACTATCCGGCGTTTAGTTTGTTAAGTATTCTAACATGTCTATAGTTATTGTATATATATTTTTATTTAAGCATTGCCATTCTCTTTCCTGTATGTGCCTGATATATAGGATTCTTTGTGCTAGACTTTTCTGTTTTTTTGTCTCTTTTTAAAAGTCGGAGAAGGATATACCTGAGGAAGAAGTTGCATTAGGGTGTCAGGAGGGCAAACCTTCTGGAATTTATATCAGAATTTTACATCTTCTAGAAAAACTTTGGATATATCTGAAAGAGTCTAAAGCACCGGTAATAGTAAAAAATTGGTAGCAGATTTTCTTAGCTAACACTTCATGAATTTCAGATATTGTTCAATTGGTTTAATTACTATTGATAGGAAATTTTGTTCAAGTTCTTTTCGTTGAAAGCTTCTGGGGATTTATTTTGCTACATATTTTATGGTTTTGTATATATATTCCCTGCCGGAGAAAAAAACAACTGGCTATATAATCCATGCCTAATTAGTCCGAGACATCTCTAAGAACAGAATTGAACTTAAAAATAGTCCAGTCCGGTTACAATCTTATGTATCAAATGACCCACAAGACTAAAAGGATAATTAAGACATTTTATAATCCTGTTTTGTACCTTAAAATCTCTTATAAGATACATTAGAAAGTTACGTAGTCAGCGAAAAATAACTAGAGTTTTCACATAATATGATTAAGATGCTCCGATGTTTGATGTTTGATGTTTTCTTTTTCTCTCGCGTTGCAGAAACATGCAGGCGATACGCAGTTGTTAAGCAGGTCCATGTCTGGGAATATTAATGGACGATATAAAAACAATGAGACAGAAGTGACATGTAGTACTCTAAAACGGTTTGAGAATCCATGTATATGATAACTGTTTCTTTATCAACATGTTAATTAAAGATAATTTGCAGCATATTAATCACAAGAAATGTTGTGTAATCTTGCAGCTCTATTAACAATGCTGTTGCAAGATCAACTCATGGTTGAAAATATTTTATTTTTATCCTGATGTCTTTAGAAAAAAGATAATTAGGATTCTAAAAACAATTGAGAATTGTAAACACTAAAATCGTGTTGGTGAGAAAATCATCAATTATGTCGTACAAAATTTTCATTTTACATTTAGAATTTTCCCTTTTACAATTTTTTTTAGTAAGTCTTTACAATTGGCGGTCATTTTTTTATTACTTGGCTTCAATTTAATTGAGTCTAACATAAGCTGTTTTTTTTTTTTTTTTTTAATTTTAATATATTCAAAACTTATTGTCTCGGTCTTCATTTTAAAACATATTTAAATCAAAATGAATTGAATAATTTAAAATCAAAGTATTAGTTATATGTTAATTTATGATTTTAAAATTGTTTTAAATATTTTTTCTAATAAAGTTTATTAACTCCACAATAAGTATAATAAATATAAATTTCGAACATCCGGAGATTTGACTTATTGAGATATTATAGTTTTGCGCAGAACATTATTTTTTCGAATATCTGTGATAGAGTTGAGTTACTTATCATATTTCTAATCGTATCTTTTAGTGTTTTGTACTTTTATATACGCTGTTTCTGCTGGGTGATTTCGATATTATATACACTACTTTAGGTATCATGCAAATAGTCTTTGACGATGTTTACCTGATCCGTCATATCTGCCATAATATCCACTACTTTGGTCAGAGATAACGTTCTTAATGCTTTTATTTAGTAGTTTTCAACTTTAGTCATAAAAGCTATGAACTTGTCTACGGCCTCAGACTTATCATGAAAAAGGTAAAGCGAACGGTTCATTATGCATTCCATGATTCATTTGCGAACGATCCACAAATATCGACATGAATCAGTTTTAAGACTCGTATCGCTCTATTTACCCATACCTTTTTAATTTAAGTATTTTTACCCTTGATACACTTGATACAGGTACTAATGCTTATATAATCTAGGGGACCTAGTAAAACTTCGGAGACAAGCTTATTAATTCTAACTCTGGATACATGACCTAAGCGTGTGTGCCACAATTTAGATGATTTTTATTTTATTTTATTAATCTTATCATTTATTAAATATTATTCATGACTATGTTATGATAATCAACAATATTTAATAAATATAGTCAATCATCCATTATTAAACTACTAGTACCAACAACCATATAATTATGGGAAAGAGTAGGCATGCGCATATGGTTACAGAACCGAACCGAACCGAAATAACGAATTCGGTTCGGTTCCGGTTCTTTCTAAATACCCGTACGGTTCCTTATCTTAAATACCCACGGTTCTCGGTTCGGTTCGAACCGAGAATCGAAAATACCCATTAAGAACCGAATAAGCATTAATAATTTAGTTTAACTTATTTAAACTAATAATAAAAAATATATAAATAATCATTAATAATTTAATTTAATTTAATCGAATATCGATAGACTTTCAGAGATTTTGCCTCCTCCCATCTTGTAGCCTCCATCTTTAGAAATTCCTATACCGACATTTTTCTTCTCCGATCTTCTCTCCACCGGTAGTGTCTAGGCGAATCTGTAATTTCTAATCTTAACCTTAAACCAAATGATGGAAAAATCGGGTTCTCGTTCATGCCCTAACTAAAAAACTGCAATGGAGGAGTCTAGATTATTTCCATCTCAGGTATTTTATTCTTATATTTTTTTTCTCTAACTATATATTTTATTCTTGTAGTTTCGCTTCGCTGTTGTGTCGACTGTAGTTATATAATCGAATACCGGTTAAAATTTTGCTTGAGTTTGCTTATTCAGTATAAACTTTGGGTTATATTTTGTTGACTGTAGTTATATATTTTGATTACGTAAAGTCAGTACTAAACCAGAGATTAAGGATATATTAAACCTATGATTGCTTTAGGAATTTTGGATATTTAGGGCATAAGATTTGGTTAGAACTCTAGAAAATGTTTATAGGTTTGTCATGGAAACAGTAGAGATTCAAATTTGATTATAATTGTGCATTGTGTTTGTGTATGTTGATTTTAAATCAGAAAATCAAAATTATATATATTAAACTTTGAAGTTACGTATCAAACAAATGCAATAATCTCTTAAACCAGTTAAGCATACATATCTAAAGTCGCTTAGCAGTATTGTATATAAATACTTTATGCAGAATAAATATGTTACTTTGCTGCAATTTGCTGCAATATTAGTAGTACTGCAATTTAATAAGTAAATTACTTTACTGCAATTTGCTGCAATACTAATTTAGTACTAGTAGTTTGCAATTTTATAAGTAAAGTAATTTTATAAGTAAATTAATACTGCAGTACTAGTACTTATAAAATATAGTACTAATACTCCAATAAAGTATAAATTATTAATCATTTTTAATAATTGCATTGTTTTACACTGCTGAATTTTATTCTACACAGTGGATAATGTTACAACCAACACTATGGATAATGCTACAGCCAACACTGCAGCTCTCAAAATATTTAAAGAAGAATTTAGAGATATAGGTTATAATTCTATGGTTTTAGGTGGTGAATTTTTGCACATGACAATATGCGGCCCAAATCCTCAACTTAGTTGTGAAGGATGGATTAAAAGAAGCTAATTCAAGTATTATAGCTATTCGCAATGCAATCACACATGTAAGATCATCATACGAAAGATTAAATTCTACTTACTTGATGGTAAGATGAGTATAGGCAGTTTACCATTAGACGTTAAAACACGATGAAATTCTACTTACTTGATGTTACATAGAGCGTTGAAGTATAAATTGGATTTTGATAAGATGCAAGCATAAGATAAGGTTGGTTTGATGAGAAAAAAATGGGGCAAAAAGAGTTGAACTACCAACAAAGGAGAATTGGGAAGAAATTGATAATTTGGTAAAATTTCTTAAAATATTTTACCATTCCACTTTGGTTATTTCAGCTTCTGAATCTGTTAACTCATCTAACTGTTATGCTGAGATTGTCACCATTGAGAGAAATCTTATTACACTTTCTAAAGATCACGATAAAGACATGCGAGATAAGGCTGACGCAATGAGACTGAAGTTTGACAAATATTGGAAAGGAGTAAAAGAGATCAATAGGCTAGTAATTGTTGCAAGTGTGTTAAACCCGGCAAGCAAGATGTGTTTTGCTACCCTATGCTTTGAGGAGATTTATAAAAAGGGTAGTATGAAGTCAATCGATATTGATCACTTAGTGAATCACGTGATGAAGCAGTTGTTTGGAGAATAACATATTGATTTTGGAAGATCAATGACAAGTATTGGTTTCTCACAATCACATCCTATATTTGAATCAAGTATTGGACAAGAAAATCATGGAGTGAACATAAACGAAATGGAAGATGATACTAGTGAGTATGAAAGAACTGAATTCATTTACAAGAAATTTGTTAACGAGAAAAGGCTCCAAGAATCAAGTAATGAGTTGGAGCTTTATTTGAAAGAAAGTGCTGAAAATCAAAATCTGGTACTTGGAATAAAGTATGACATCTTGCCATGGTGGAAGGTTAATGCTAGAAAGTATCCAATCATGTCTGAAATTTCTAAAGATATATTTGATATGCAAGTATCGTATGTTGCTTTAGAATCAGCCTTCAGCACAAGTGGTCGTGTACTTGACCCTTAAAGAAGTCGTCTTACTCATTATACGATAGAAGTTCTCATGTGCACCAAACAATGACTTAAAAGTTCATTAAGTTTAAGAGACAAAGATGGAGATACAACTACTGAAGATATTCTTTCAGAAATTGCATTACAAGATCAACTTTAAAAAGGTAATTTAGTTTCCAATTTCTAATTATATCTTACATTTATTAGATTAAATTTATAAAATTTAATTGTGAAGTCTTTAATTTTATATATTTTTACTTTTTAGAGTTTAGCCGTGATTTTCTCAATAGTTAAGCAAATGTTTGGTCTTTGTTGGCTTCGTACATCAGGTCAAGTATCTCTTTAAACCTTTTTTCTAATTTACATCATTCTAATCTATTGTTTGTAATGAAAGGAACAGAAACTCTAAACCAACTCATGCCAAGTTGTTTGTTTGTATAACTTGTTTCCATAATGCCAAGTTGTTGTTTGTTTGTATAACTTGTTTAGATACCCACACATGCCAAGTTGATGTTTGTTTGTATAACTTGTTTCAATAATGCCAAGTTGCTGTTTGTTTGTATAACTTCTTTGCATATCCACTTTTTTGTGTTTTCTCATTTGGAAAATTGGAATATATCTAAAAGGGATATATGCCTATTGAGAAACCAACTAGATTCACTATTTTATACAATGATGATCCATAAAGGCAGTTAATATCTTTCACCTAAATTTTTTTCCTTTATTAATGAAGAGCATATTGTCCCTACTCCTTTGGAGCTTACAAAGTTTGGTACGTTGGATGCTATGGAAGTTACAGAGTTAATTTTTTTAACTTATATACAATATTATTAATGTTTTTATGTTGATGGATTTGTGTAATTTATATTATTTTATTAATATTATTTGTAATTTCAAATTTGGATAAATTTCTGGATCAATTATTTAAATTTGGAAGTTGTAATGTGTAACTTGTTATGGGTTATTTTATTGTTTATTTTTTTGTTCCATTCAGATTTAGTTCATTTTGAAATTTTGGTTCCTTTCGGATTAGGTTCCAAACGGTTCCTTTGGTTACAAAATAACCATTTGGTTCCTTTCAGATTCGGTTCCAAACAGTTCCTTTGGTTACAAAGTAACCATTTTGTTAAGTACCGAACTGAACCAAGAGGAACTGAACCGAACCGGACCGAATTTACATCGGTTCTAAATGGGTACCAGTTCTACAGAACCGAAAAAACCGAAAAAACCGAACCGGACTGAACCGAAGAACCGAATGCCCATGCCTAGGAAAGAGTTAACTGGTTATTTCCAAACAGATAAAAATAACCATTTTTGTCCAAAATAGGGAAAATCAAGTTATTTTAAAAAGAATCTACATGTATAACATTTTCCAAAATAATAAATTTATAATAGAAAGTTTTAAATAGAAATCACACAACACCAGAGCTTGACATGAGTTCTCTTCAGCCGTGGAGAAAAACCTTTCATCTTTACTTAACCTCTAGCACCTTATCGTACCTTGCAAGAAAATACACACACGAGTTATTACAACCATATCAACCGACCAAATATTATTTGCAACCAAAATAAGATTAATTTCTAAACATACATAAGTTGTGAGACTACCCTTCTCTTTGTAGAAAAAACGACCCTCGGTCGGTTCCTTTGGTTTCTTCTTCTTATAAAGACCAGATTTAGATCTATTTCAATCAAATTTACGTTTCTAACCTGCCTCCATGTTGGAGCTTACCAGACTTACCTCAATTGGCTTCCCTTTCAGTATCTCATTCATGTGCAGTGTGTGCAATCAGCTTACTGATTGTTAGTGTTTTCCCCACATGAAATTATAGGTGGACCTAAAATGTTTCCACTTAACTGAAAGATAAAATCTACCACACTCTCCTAACGGAGGTCTACCTTGATTCACTTGAACTTTGTAGAAATTATTAACATCCCATAATATGATCTGTAATCACATTTGTCATTATGCATTTTGGTGAAAATCTTGTTTATTAGACGCTGCATTTCCACAATAATTGTTCTTGGCAAATGATTTCTCACCCTAAGTGAGAAATTCGGAGGTTATGTTAATCGCACTTGGGACACCCCCACGGAAAGTAGATGTTACCCTTTGGCGCGTGAGAGCCAAACACAAACAACTAAGCCTTTCCGTTCCCCAGATCTTTTATTTCTTCATATGTAATCTCACGAGTAAAAGGAGCTGGTTTTTAGTCATAATCATGACACTTTGGGTACAAATCTATATAATTCTTCCATTGGTTAAAATCTGACCCATCAAACATGGGCGGTTTAAACCCCGTCAGATTGTAACCAGTAGCATCAATTGTTTGAACATTTAATACACATCACATAAGACACATAAAAATTGACATATGATATTTAAACGTGCTTAAATATGGTATATACATGTAAAACATAATATATAATGATAATAAGATACCTTTGGGTAAACATACTAACATATATATATATATGAGCTCTCAAAAATCATCATTAATATATTATTTTATTTTTTAAGGACGGATAAAACCCACTTTTTGGGTTAATTCCACCTACTTTAATTAAAATAAACTCAATGATTAATTATCGATAATATTTCTTCAGTTCTTGATTAACCATTCCAAGCATTAACCTTCGTTTTGGTTTGGTATACTTGAATTTAAATTAATCCCTTGGAATTTTCAAACCCTAGGTTCCTCAATCCATCAATTAACCTTCTTTTGCACCGATTAATTAATTTTATGATTCATCTACTCAAATCTAAAATCGTAGTCATGCATATCCGTATATATAAACACATAGTTTATGCAACCACATATACATATAAATTGAGCATATCCACACACAAATCATGTGATGAAAGATCACATATAATGAAGGAAAATCTTACATTTTTTTTATTTTTTTTATAAAAAAACTAAAAAAAACTCAATGCGCATTGTTGCAGTGATTAATTTTGTGCGATAGTCGTCCGATGTGCCATTCGACCCAACTAGAAGTTGTGTTGTCACTGAGCCGAGTGCCCAACCAACGCTGCTGTTGTTGTTATCGCGATAACATCGCGATTGCTTACTGTGAGGTTCAACCATAATGACAACGTGTTTCTAGCCATAATGCACGTCAAAGACCAATCTCGGCCGGTATTAACAAATGAGGTTACTCTTCGGATTATCCATTGTCCAACCAAGTGTTATTTTTTTAATTAAGCGTTTATTTGATATAAAATTTGGTAGATTTTTTTAGCAATCAAATAAAGCATAGTTATATATATATATATATATATATATATATATATTATTCACAGAAAAACATCATTAATCATATTTTTATGAATCAATCAATCATATCATGCTTTTTTTCACAAAGACTTTGAATCCATATCCTAACCAAGTCAATCAACACTTAATCTCAATAATATGGATTTTTTACAATAAAAGAAAAACATAATGTTCTATTGAATCGAATATATATAAATGAACAATCCTACTCTTTGAATCACAAATTAAAAGACTCTAATACCCATTGATGAAACCTATTGAATCACTCAATAATTATATATCATACATAATACGAATCAACCCTTTGCGAGTTTCAGTATTACTAAAACAAGAGGGAAATTGTAACTTACTTGTAAGGTTGCTCATATTAGCAACATTTTGTTCCACTAGAATAATAGGTGAAAATTTCATATTGATCTTCCTCTTGAATTTCCCATGATTTAGTGTTCCTCCAATCTTGTAGAACACATAAAAGGAAGCAAATATAGTTTTAGAGTTTGTGTATCTTGGATCACAAAAAATAGTAGACATATTTTAGGTAACGTGGAAAGAATCTATTACATAAATATATTATTTATTAATAATAGACGATACAAATAGATTAAAGCTCAAACCCAACTAAACCATTCCACCCACTAAATTGATTTATATCATTTTAGTCCACAAACTTATCGATTTAGTATGAAATATTGATATTTGGTCTGAGTTCTTCACATAGCCCAAATTCAATATAATCTGTACATTTGTATTTTTGTAATAGATTTTAACACAATATATAATTAAATAGAAATTTGACTTACGTATGGTAATAACCGAATATATCATTACTATAACGATTTATATTTTTTCCGATATTATATACATGCAACAAATTCTAAAACTTAATCATTATTTTTTATTTGTAACATAAAATTTAAACTACCGGTTTAACCCATAGATAACCAAAACTCAACATTAAAAATCAACGTTAAGATCGAAAATTGATTTTAATCATACGGCTTTTGTTTTTTTTATTGAAAAAAATTCAAATCGATCAACCGAAGCACTAGCCATGCGTAAACATGGCAGGTCTCTTTTACTATCATGATAAGAAATCAGCGTCCAGCATGACATGCCTATTTCACTATTTTAGATCTTTGATGGCACTTAGATACCTGAACACTTTTATTTGTTAACCAGAAATTGAAATAAGTATACATCCAAAATTGAACTTCGCAACATTGCTATACCAACTGTATATGGTTGCGGATTGGCGACAATAGTAATTTAGTAGGTTCGATATGTTCATTTCTCCATTTGGACAATTTGTATGTATAAATTACAGATGCACCTAACACTATTATTTGTTGTTTTGTGCGAAAAGCAAAACCAATACACATGGGCCAAGTATAAAACACATGCACTACTTGTTTTTGTTTTATCGAGCATCTGACAGTGCTGACAATCTTGTATAATTTAAGCATTATTGGACAACGGAACTGAAAGTGGCAATAGGCCTGCCGTGTGGTTCTTTAAAACTTGAAACCGGATCTACTTCGATTTGTACGTGAATTTATATTTTTGGACCGAATCTAATAGGGATGGATGGATTGATGTGATCCATCTCATATGTCCTAAATTAGATTCAAGCTCCACCCGCTTCAATATCATTTAATTTTTTCTTTTTCAAAAAAATCATTCTGTTTTATCTTACATTAAAGTTTTACACAATTTTTTAAAGAATGTAATAAATTTGTATACTGAAAAACAAATTCACTAATAAATAATATTAAATTTTATATTAATGTACCAAATCAATATTCAAGTAGAACAATTATTTTTAAAATACGTAAAATGAGACGAAAGATAACCATACTTAACTTATGTATATTTTATTTAACAAGTTTTTGTATTAATTTTCTAATATGGTTATAATTGTTAAAAAAATTATGTTAACGACTGTGTAATAATTTTATTTTGTTATTTTCATAAATAACTAGTTTTATAAAATTATATAATTAAATGAATATGATGAAATAATATTGATATGACAGAACATAAAAAAGACAGTGTTAAGTAGAAAGTTTACTCGTCAAAGAATAGAAGATACATTTTTCGTATATTATTTACCTATTTTTACTATGTCATAGTAGTTACAAATTATCATTCAATACATGAATCCACTAATTGTGCACGCATATCACATTTATGATAATGGTTCCATATTTGTGGTCATTACTTCAGTCTCTATGCGTTTCGTGGTTGACTAGTCAACTAGTGTAGATCATAACCGTTTCTTTCATTATTCGTTTTAATAACTGACCTCGACCAGTTTCGTCGTTATGCACCACTCTATTATGATATTCGCTTGGTTGTTCTATAGCTCGGTAAAGACTCGATCGTTTACCTTTGATGATGGCTCTTGTTCGACTTTCATTTCAGCTCTCTTTGATAACCGGCTCGGTTCATTACATGCTCATTGACAGTCTTTGCTTGGGAAGGCATCTACCCAATCCTTCTTTCATAAAATGGCTTTGATATCTTGTTATTTTTTACCTTATCGTCTTTGCTAGTGATATTACTCAATGACAGGCTATCGATTACCTTAATGAAATGTTATTTCCCCTCGGGTTGGCCTCGATTATTCAATATTTGCTGATGTACTTGTGCGTAGCTTTAGTCCACCTTATATCTATACGGAAATATCTCGATTCATTATTGTTCATACATTCCTGCCGTTTCCATCTACTATGATATTGTATGGTCTTTTAGTTGGTGTAAACCTCCTCATCAGGGCACCCGTCTAGTTCATGTATTGTATGTTGAAAACATAAACTTAATGAAGTAAAATTGTAAACAAAGCAGATGAGATGGTAGAATTATTGAACTAATTATATATGACGTATGCTTCATGATGTAATGCGTGTACTGGTGGAGTATTTGGATTTTCAATCAATAGTGTAACACGTGGCGATATTTAGGCGGCGCGTGGGTAACGACGGTTCCAACAAACAAGTCATTATTATGTAAATGACGCTTGGGTTCTAGAGGAAACGTGTTAGTAATTAATTATGAATGACAACTGCTATCACATCACATATATTGGTGAAAACAATAAAATGTTATTGAAGTAATGATTGGAAATCTGATGTCTCATTTAAAAAACTTTTTCCCTCACCATCAGGGGGAAAAGAGCACATCTTATAAGTTACAATGCCTCACGATACAACTTTAGATGATTTATATTTCAAGGGTGCTTCAAGGCATGGACTTCTACATCGACGAGACGATATGCTCCATTGTGTCCCTTGGAGATAATTGTGTAACGCCCTTCCCAATTTGTCCTAACTAGCTAGTTTCTTTATCGTTGGATCCTTGAAAAATCTTCTTCATGACCATATCCCCTACTTGTAAGTTGCGGTGCTTGGTTCGAACATTAAAGCGACCTTGCATCAGGCCCCGGTAGTGCTCTGCTCGTACACGTGCTTGATCACGTCATTCCTCTATAAGGTCCACATTTACTGCTTGGTCGGTAGTTTTACTTTATTCATCATAATTGGCAATCATGTGGATTTGAATAATAATTTTAACTGGTACCACAACCTCACTACCATAGATGAGGGTGAAAGGAGTGTCACCTGTTGTAGTCTGTGGGGTAATTCGGTATGCCCATAAAACATCGGTTAGTTTATCTGGCTATTTTTCTCTTAGCTCCCTCAAACTTCTTTTTAATTTCTTCCAGGATGGTTGGTTGGTGACCTCCACCTAGCCATTTTATGCGGGTAGTACGGTGTGGAGAAGTGCTAACTATTCTATAACGCTTGCAGAATGTTGTGACCATATAATTTTAGTATTGAGGACCGTTGTCCGTCATCAGGATACGAGGTATTGCAATCCTAGCTAAAATTTGATGGTGAATAAAACCACATATTTTCTAGCCTCGAGTGTGAGAGAGAGCTTTGGATTCCACCCATTTTGTGAAGTAATCCACTGCGACCACCAAAAATTGCTGCTTGCCAGTTGCCATATGGAGTGGCCATACTCGATCGATGCCTCATTTATCAAAAGGGCAAGGGACAGTAGTGCCCTGCATCGGCTCACTTGGAAGGCGACCAGTGTTGGCTAATTATTGGCATTAATGGGATTGTTGGACAAGTCGATCGGTGTCAGCGGCCAATTCTGGCCAGTAATATCCCGCCAAAAGAAAGCGTCGTATTAAGTTATTGTATCATTGGTGTGCCCCAGCTTCACCAGCATGTAGATCGTGCAGAACTGAAGTAGTCTCTCCTTGATCAAGGCAATGGAGCAGTGGTCGTGTTATGATTTTTTTGATATATATAGTTGTCTAATATGCAGTAATTCATTATCCATAGTTGGAGTGCCCGAGAAGCCACATTATCAGTCGGCAGAGTGCTAGATTGCAGGTATAGCAGATAAGATTATCTACAGTCGTTGGTGTTGTCGATTGTGAAAATGGTGTTGCTCTAATTTAAAATTTCAATAGTTGACAATTATTGTGTAAGGATAAACGGATGTTCTCTAAAAGCTGCGGTTTTAGCTAAGTCGTCGGCGAGAGAGTTTTTCAGACGAGGTATATGATCGTATACCATTGTTGTAAACTTGGGCTCATATTCCTTGAGTACTATCAAATATCAACGGATTCCTTATTTTTTTTCGCATCATAGGTGTTATTAGCATGATTGATTACCAACTATGAGTCAGAGCAGATGCAAAAAATTCAAGCCCCACGTATTAATGCTAGCTTCATGCCATAAATCACTGCCTTATATTCCGCGATGTGGTTGGTTACAGGGAAGTTAAAATGGATAGCTTGGCAAACCTCATCTCTTGTGGGTAGTTTAATGATGACCCTTGCACCACCTCCTGAGGTGATCGAGGCCCAATCTGTTTTGATAATCCATTCTATCTACTCAGTCGTAAGTGATGTTTCGTCTTGAGGAGATATCTTGCAATACGAGGAAAATTATGTGAGAAAATCAACAATGGAAAGTCCCGTAATTGTAGTGCATGGTTCAAACTTGATGTTGTATCCCCCTACCTCTGTGCTCCACTTGGTCAATCTTCCAGACGCATAAGGTTTTTGTAACACAACTTTAAGGGGGAATGAAGTTCGGACAGTGATTATGTAGCCTTGAAAATAGGGGCGCATCTTCCGCGCGGCTATTACCAAGCCCATCATGAGCTTTTCAAAGTTGAGGTACCGAGTCTCGGCATCAACTAAAGTTTTACTAGTACTATAGATAGGTCCTGAACACCATGTGGTTCCCAAACCAATACTGCACTAATAGAGAAAAAGTGAAATATATAAGTATAAAAACAAAGTCTCACATACAACCGATGGAGATAGTTTTTCTGGTGATAGGAGATAGTTCTTTAATTCATCGAAAGCCATGTGGCACTCCTCTGTCCACGTGAAATTTTTAGCTCCTCAGAGAATTTCATAGAATGGGTAACTTTTGTCTGAGGATCTTGAGATAACGAGGGACAATGCTGCTAGGCATCCCGTCGGATACTAAACCTTCTTGATCTTCCTTGGTGGTGCCATTTGTATAACTCGTTGCAACTAGAGATGGCAATTGGGCCGTATGCGGGCCGAGTTTGGGTCGGCCCGCCCGAGCCCGCTTTTTCGACACTTGAGCCTAAACCCATCCCGACCCGTTTCCAGGTTTAAATTTTCAAACCCGAAACCGTCCGTTCATGCCCATCGGCCTACTCAGCCCGACCCGTTCCCGAGTTTAAATTTTCAAATCCAAACCCGTCCGTTCATGCCCATCGGCCAAATCAGCCGGCCTGCGAACATTAATTTTAATATTTTCAATATATTTTAAATATATTAATTTATTTTTTATATATATTATTGTTATTATATATAAAATATTAATTTTTATATATTTTTATTATTTTTGGGCCGGAACAGGTCAGACAAACGAGAAACCTGAACCCGGCTCGGTTGCGGGTTACAATTTCTTAACTCGGACTTGTCCCGTTCTATGTTTGGGCCGAACAAAACCCGGTCGGATCGGGCCGGACAACACCCGAATTGCCATCCCTGGTTGCAACTGGGTGGGGTCGGTTTCGATGCCCTTTTTACTTACTATATAACCCAGGAACTTGCCGTTACGTACGTCGAAAGAGCACTTCACAGGGTTGATATTTAAATTAAATTGACGGAGCAGGTCAAACACGGTTTGAAGTACTTCGAGTTGCTTATCAATGTGTGCATTTTGAAAATTATATCATCGATATATGCCTCCATGTGCTTTCCTAAGTGATTTTCGAAAATATGATTTACCAGAAGTTGGTAGGTGGAGCCTACGTTGAACGACATCATAGTGTAATAGTATAGGTCGCGCTCTGTTTAGAACATCATGTGCTCCTCATCAAATGGATTAAGGTGAATCTGATTGTAGCAAAAGTACGCATCCATTAAAGAAAGTAACTCACAACCTAAGGCTGAATCTACCAATTGATCGATACGAGGTATAAGGATTGTATTTTTGGGCATGCTTGATTTAAATCGGTGAAATCAACGCACATGAGCCATTTACCCCCTTTATTTTTTACTAACATTGGGTTCGCCGCCCATACTGGATACCGAGATCGCCGAATATTTCCAAGTCGAAAGAGTTTGTCTACCTCGATACTTATGACCTTTTGCTTTTCAACATAAAATGAGTGTTGATTCTGCTGGATGGGCTTAACATATGACTTAATTTCTAATTCGTAACGAATAATAGAATGATCAACCCATGATACATTACTGATGTTCCACGCAAAAATATCCAAATTTCTTCCTAAGAAGTCAAGTAATAACTATTTAAGCATAGAATCCAAATTTTTACGTAATCGCGAAGTGCAACCCTCTGTTACCAACCCCTCGGTCGAGTCATGGGGGTCTCCGTTGGGCTGCTCCATTTCTCTAGGGGTCATCAACAGGATCAGGCTAACGTACTGCTCTATGTTTTTCTTCACGCAACCCCTTCCAGGTAATTTCTATCAGAGAATTTTTGTTAAGTTCACCCTTACAACATAACACGTCCTAGCAGTTCGTTGAGTTTCTATGATGATTCCAACCGCGTTTCTTATAGAGTATTTTATACATTTTCTGAAAGTGCATGAGGTGGCCTCTATCTGATGCACCCAAGGTCGTATGATAATTGTTTGGTAAGAGCTGAGGGCATCAGAGATAATAAATATCGTCTTAAGCTCTTTCTTAGTAGCCCCATAACCGAATTTAACGATCAACTCGACTTCTCCCACACATTGAGATTCCTTACCTTCGTATCCAACCAAGGCTCGTTTGGTGGGTTTGTAGGGTAGAACTTCATGCATGCGATCGTAGCTGGATTTGAACATGATATTGGCTGACCTGCCTCTTCTACTAAAACCCGAGTAAGCATTACTCTTCTAATGTCCAAATTCACTGTTAATGCGTCCTCATGCGGCTTGTTGACCTCCCTCAGATCGTCATCGTTAAACGTAAGGTCAAAATATGATCTTGGTAGTTGTGGTAGGATGAAGTTTCAATCGTTTGAACTTAATGATCGATCCTTGATTTTTTGTTAGACTTCGAGTTGAAAGCCACCTCAGAGTTTCCTTTAGCAATAGTGAAAAGTGATGGCGTACGGTCACAAGTGTTAGATATTGAGTTGTTGGCTACCTCAGATTGCCCTCCGGCACTAGTGAACAACGATGGTGAAAAGTCACTATCGTTAGCTTTCGAGTTTCCAGTTACCTCGGAATATCCTCCAGCAATGGCGAACACACATTGCTATTTTTATGCATATACGCGCTTATCTTCTTAGGGATTCTTTTCATCGATTGGTCGGGCTTTGTCCCTCTGATTGGGCTGACGATGACGATCTTGATGTTTAACAAAATGGACGAGCTCACTATTTTCGATCAATCTTTAAATTTCTTATTTGAGCTGCCAACATTCGTCAGTCGGGTGACCGTTGTCATCGTGGTAGGAGAAAAAAATATATGTTTGATCTTTTAAAGTCGGGCTCACTCATCTTTTGAGGGGGCTGGTACCGCGTTCTCCTCTTCTTCCGATCATAGATTACCGATATGGTCTCAGTTAACAGAGTGAACCGTCTAGATGGATTTTAATAGTGCGTTGGTCGACGATCGTTATCCCGACGAGGCCCCACATCCGTCTTCTTTCGGTCAAATGATCCTCCTCTTCGATCAGAAATATGTATTTCCGGTGAATCTCCATTTCTAACGTCGTCAACTCGGATGAACTGGTCAGCTCGGGCTAGCAAATCTCTCATCTTTTTTGTCAGAAATCTGATTAAATCAGCGTAAAGTTCCCCTCGTCGATAAAGGTCTCTCTCGAGGGAGGCAACAACCATAATTTCTTCTATATCTGGTAAAACATTCATATAATGGAAAAAACGCTTAACATAAATTTTTAACGACTCATTTTTTCTTTGGTAAAGATCCATAATCGAGTCTTGTTCACGACAAAGTTCCTTGTTGCATATGAATCTCTCTCTGAATGCTCTCCATAAACCTGCAAAATCATAAATAGACGTTTTAGGCAGATTGTTGAACCAGTTCATTGAATTATCTTTAAGAGTCACAGACAAGGCTCAGCGGAGCATAGCATCATCAGGGTTAAAAACCATCATCATGTTGCAGAACTACTGTAGATGTCTTTTTGGATCCTCTATTCCATCATACGCCTCCATTCTGAAAGGGTCAAATTTTATGGTGAGATGTGCCTCGAGTATCTTCTTGATGAATGGAGGTTTTTTGAGGACGTAGGCAGACATTTTTTGTCATACTTGATTGTATTGTATATCCTCATCCTCACTAGCCTTCTTAAAAGCATGTGGTTGCACCTCCTGCCATGGTTCCTGTTCTTTAGAACGTCTCTTGCCTCACTTTCTCTTTCTTATTCTCTCTTATTCTCGCATTTGGAGGCACGATCTCCCCGATTAGCACGACTAACATCAGGCCCCCATTGGTGGTTAACACGGCTGGTTCTTCGAACCTTAATCATCAATCCGTGAAGTGTGTTGTTCAGCCCGACTGTGGTAGCGTGTGTGGCTAGTTCTCTAGCATCCCGCTCACATGCTACCCTATGTTGTTCCTGCTGCAAGTGTTGAACTTGCTGCTCTAACTTCCAGACCGTCGGTATTACCGCTGGATTGTCGCATGTTGCTTATTGAAAAGTCGGGCCTGTTACATGTTCTTATGCGGATGGTACAATCTCTGATCTTGTTGTGATTTCCGGTTGTCCCACTTGAGATGTTGGTTTAACGTGAGTCTCTTTTATCACAACTGGGTTGGTGATAGTGATAGGAGATAACTGATGATGCCCTACCGATGGATTCACCGCAACTCTCCGGTAATTCGTCACCTCACTTTGCTCCGGAATATCCCTCTCGACCCTGATCTGGTTACTACCATGGTTGTAAAATATTACTTTGAGTGTTTTTGTTACTTTCCCACAGATGGAGCCAAAATTATTATGGGAAAATATAACAAAGATAATATCAAGTATAAATTTTATTGATCAATGAAGAGAAAATACATCTTTCGTATATTGTCTGCCTATTTATATTATCTCATATGAGTTAAAGATTATCATTTAATACATGATTCCACTAATTGTGCACGCATACCATATTTATGATAATTGTCATATACTTGTGGTCATTACTCTAGTCTTTATACGTTTCATGTATTGACTAGTCAACTGGTGTTTATCATAACCATTTCCATCATTATCCGTTTTAATAACCGAACTCGACCAGTTTCGTCGTTATGCCCCGCTCTATTATGTCATTTGTCGGTTTTACTCTTGGTCGGTAAAGGCTCAACCGTTTACCTTTGATAATTGCTCTTGTTCGACTTCCATTTCCACTATATTTGATAACCGGCTCAGTTCATTGCATGCTCATTGACAATCTCTGCTCGGTGAGGCATCTGCCAAATCCTTCTTTCATAAGATGTCTTCAATATCTTGTTAGCTATTTCCTTATCGTCGTCACTAGTGTTATTATTGTCCGACGGGCTATCGATTACCATACTTGTACATTATTTCCTCTCGGATTGGACTCGTTTATTCAATAATTGATGTTGTACTTGTGCATAGATTTAGTCCACCTTATATTTGTACGAAAATAGATCGGTTTGGTATTGTTCATACATTATGTCATTTTCATCTGCTCTAATATTGTCTGGTTTATTAGTTAGTGTATACCTCCTCATCAGATATTATTTATTTTGACATGTATAAATAATGTGAATATTTTGAAGGCGAATTTAGAATTTGTTTTAAGTGGTTTTTAGGGTGATTTATAAATATTAAAAAAAACATTTTTATTTATTAATTTACACGAATTTATATTTAAAAATAATTATTAATAATATGTAAAACAAAATAGAAAAACTATTAGTACTAAAATAATTATGTGAATCCAAGTTGACCAATACAAATTTGTTTTTGTCTCCATTTCAATCCATTTGTGAGATTTTACCTTATTCTAAAATCTTGTTTTCCATAAAAAAATATGGTTAAAAACGGTAAAAGAAAAATGTTATCTTGCTTAAACACTCTAAATCATCAATATTATATCATTTTGTAAATTCAATGGTTCTCGTTTTTTCTTTTCAGTATCGTTTTGCATGTTACTACTAGTTTTTTTCCATAAAAATAAATACTAATTTAGTCTCGACATTCTGGGTGGTCCAAGGACTATGATTTTGATTATTTGGTAAATTGAATCGCAGACAATCTAAATTATAATATTATTGGATTATATGAGATTTATAGATATTCATATATCAAGCACCATATTTAGAATATAAATGTTATGATTATGCAATCTATTATCTAATGGGTATTATAATTAAAATTACTACATAATACTTCAAATATCATATTATTAAAAGAAGTAAGGCGTAAATCAACTTATACATGTTAAGATTTAGTCAAATAAGAGTCCTAGTTTTTAGCATTTTTGGCTAGTACGTGGACGATAGTTGTTTCCATTTTTCTAGCAGTAGTTGAGGAAGTGGTTTCCTTAGTTGAGGAAGTGGTTTCCTTAGTTGAAGTAGTGGCATTGTTTCTAGTAATAGGTGGTTGTAATCCATCTCTATTTATGTAATATTCTGCAGAATGAATACATTGTGATTGTGTTTGTTCATTTCATAGCCTTGAGTTAATAGTTTACATTTGGTATCAGAGCAAATAATACTAAACACCTGAGGGAGAGATGAGTTTAGAAGCACACTTTGCAGCAGCCTCTATTCCAAAGTTTGATGGTGACTACGACCATTTGAGCATGGTCATGGAGAACCTCCTTCGTTCCAATGAGTATTGGGTTGCTGTTGAAACAGGTTATATTGAGCCAGCGAGCAGGGATGGATTAACACCAGCGACAATAAAGAGCTTAGAGGAGATGAAGCTGAAGGATTTGAAGGCTAAGAATTACTTGTTTCAGTCACTTGACAAGTCAATTCTGAAGACAATCACTCAGAAGGAGACATCTAAACAGCTCTGGGATTCCATGAAGGTGAATTGTCAAAGAAATGCTCGAGTAAAGAGAGCTCAACTCAATCGCTTACGCCGGGATTTCGAGGTCTTGGCAATGAAGCAAGGAGAAGCAATCACTGATTACTTTGGTAGAGTAATGACGATTGCAAATGAGATGAGGAATTATGGAGAAGATGTGGGTGATGTCAAGATTGTTGAGAAGATCTTGCGAACTCTTACTGATAAGTGGAATTATATTGTTTGTTCCATTGAGGAAGCCAAGGACATAGATCAGTTGTCTGTAGATGCACTGCAGAGTTCTCTGCTTGTTCATGAGGAAAAATTTGAAACAGGTGGAGATGATGAGCAGGCCTTGAAGGTAACTCATAAAGACAGCTATGGTGGAGGAAGACAACGAAAAACTGTTTTTCGAGGAGGTCGAGGACAAGGCAGAGGCAGGGGTCGTCAGCCATGGAATAAGGCAACAATTGAGTGTTACAAGTGTCATAAGCTTGGACACTTTCAGTACGAGTGTTAAGCAAACTTTGCAGATATGGAAGAATCTGAGGAGATAGTGCTAATGACGTATATTGAGACGCTTGAAGGTGATAAAGATGTTGTGTGGTACATCGACTCCGCGTGTAGCAATCACATGTGTGGTGATTTATCTTTTTTCTGTGATATAACGAAAGGATTTAGCAAGGTGGTCAGATTGGGAAACTCTGCAAGTATGAATGTTACTGGAAAGGGAAGTGTTTGCTTAACCATCAAAGGAATTAACTATACAATACGGGATGTCTACTATGTGCCTAGCTTGAAGAATAATCTTCTCAGTGTTGGACAGTTGCAAGAAAAAGGCTTGGCCGTACTAATGAAGTCGAATGAGTGTCGCATCTATTATGACACAAAGGGCTTGGTATTTCAAACAAACATGACAGAAAATCGGATGTTTGTGTTGAGATAAAAAAACTAAATCAATTAACAAGGAAGAGAATTGTCTCCAAGTAATCACTGAAGACGTGGCTTCTCTCTGGCACAAACGATTCGGTCATCTTAGTCATCAAGTCTTGAAGACATTGCAGGAGAAAAGGATGTTCAATGACTTGCCAAGTTTTTCAGTATGCGAAGTTGTATGCACGGATTGTTTGAAAGGCAAGCAACATCGAGAAGTAATTCCAAAGAAAAGCACATGGAGAGCATCGACAAACCTCGAACTGATTCATGCTGACATTTGTGGCTCAATTTCTCCAGCCATAGAGGGCAAAAAGAGGTACTTCCTTTGTTTCATTGATGACTACAGTAGAAAGGCGTGGGTTTATTTTCTTGCATATAAGTCAGATGCGTTCAGTACTTTCAAACTGTATAAGGCTTTTGTTGAAAAAGAAATGGAGAAATCCATCAAATGCCTAAGAACAGGTCGTGGAGGTGAATTCACATCAAGTGAGTTCAACGAATTTTGTGAGAAGAATGGAATCAAACGACAATTAACTGCTGCTTATACACCATAGCAGAACGGAGTTGCGGAGCAGAAAAACAGGATCGTGATGAATATAGTGAGAAGTTTGTTGATTGAGAAGAATGTTCCAAGAAAATTCTGGGCAGAGGCAGTAAACTGGGCAGTCCACGTTCTTAATCGATGTCTAACAGCAGCAGTAAAAGGAAAAACACCAGAGGAAGTTTGGTATGGGGAGAAACCTTCAGTTGGGCACTTGAGGGTCTTTGGCTGTATTTCCCATGCTCATGTACCTGATGCTAGACAAACAAAGCTCGAAGATAAAAGTAGTCGTTGTGTCCTTGTTGGTATAAGTGAACCAACGAAGGCATACCGATTATTTGATCCAATTTCCAATAAGATTATTATCAGTCGGGACGTTGTTTTTGAAGAATATAAACAATGGGATTGGAAAGAAAACACTGAAGAAGACAACTTTTTTGATTTGGAATGGGAAGATGAGACCAGTGAAGAAAGGAACGAAACAGATGCAGATTCAGGTGGTAGAAATGAACAAAGAAATGCAGATGATGAAGAAGAAAATATGGATGAAAATGAAGAAGGAAATACAGAGGATTCTCCGCTAATAGAACCTCAAAATAGAAGAACACCAAGATGGATGGATAATTATGTTTATGGAGAAGGATTTTCTGAGGAGGAGAATCACGATTCTTCTGACGAGGAAGAGACTTACCTAGTTTTGTTTGCTACTGCTGCTCATTCCGATCCTACTACATTTGATGAGGTAGTAAAAGTCAAGAAGTGGAGAGAAGTTATGGATATGGAAATGAAGTCAATTTAGAAGAACAATACGTGGGATCTCATGGAGCTGCCAAAAGGAGCAAAAAGGATATGAGTCAAATGGGTATACAAACAAAGTTGAATGAGCTTGGAGAAGTACAAAAATACAAGGCTCGTCTGGTTGCCAAAGGGTATGCTCAAGAATACGGAATTGATTATAAAGAAGTCTATGCTCCTGTAGCTCGCATGGATACAGTTCGAAATGATTCTAGCTCTTGCTGCACAAAGAGGGTGGTGTGTATTTCAGCTTGATGTAAAATCAGCATTTCTTCATGGAAAAATAGTTGAGAATGTGTATGTGGATCAACCACGGGGTTATGAAAGAAAGAATGAGGAGCAGAAGGTCTATAAGCTCAACAAAGCTTTGTACGGGCTCAAGCAGGCGCCACGAGCGTGGTTCAGCAGGATTGAGTCATACTTCAAAAGAGAAGGTTTCAAGAAGGAGGATAGTGAGCAAACACTGTTCACCAAAGTTGAACAAGGTAAATGTTTGATTGTTAGTTTGTATGTCGATGATTTAATATTTACTGAAGATGATGAAATGATGATGCGTGAATTTAAAGAATCCATGATGAAAGAGTTCGATATGTCAGACTTGGGTAAGATGAGGTATTTTCTTGGCATTGAGGTGATGCAGTTTAATGGTGGCATATTTATCAGCCAAACGAAGTATGTAATGGAGGTGTTGAGAAGGTTTGGAATGGAGCATTGCAATTCTGTTAAAAATCCAATGGTTCCAGGAATTAAAATCTCTAAGGATGAAGATGGTGTGGAGATGGATGACTCGTTCTACAAGCAGCTAATTGGGAGCCTAATGTACTTAACTGCAACGAGGCTAGACATAACGTATGTGGTTAGTTTACTTAGCAGATACATGTCAAGACCCCCTGGTATCCACTATGAGTCTGCAAAACGAATTCTATGGTATTTGCAAGGAACAACAAAGTATGGTATTCTTTACAAAGAGGAAGGAAATCATGTATTGATTGGCTTTACTGATAGTGACTATGCTGGATCAATTGAAGACAGAAGAAGTACGTCAGGTTATGTTTTTATGCTAAGCGGGGCTGCAGTATCTTGGTCATCTCGAAAGCAACCCATAGTAACCTTAAGCACGGCAGAAGCTGAGTTTGTAGCAGCCACATGAAGTAGTTGTCAAGCTATATGGATGCAAAGGGTACTAAAGAAGATAGGCTACAGAGGCAGTGAAAGTACTCTGATTTTCTGTGACAATAGCTTAACAATTAAGTTGTCAAAAAATCCAGTAATGCATGGCAGGAGCAAGCACATTGACGTGCGCTATCATTTTCTAAGAGAACTTGTGAACGATGGAATTGTGCAGCTTCAGTTTTGTGGAACAAGAAATCAGTTAGCAGACATTCTTACAAAACCGTTGAAACTGGAGACATTTCGGGAACTGAGAAAGAAGCTTGGTGTTTGTGACATTTCAGGAGTTAACTAGCTGCAAATACAGTCTAGTTCAAGGGAGGGATTGTTAAGATTTAGTCAAATAAGAGTCCTACTTTTTAGCATTTTTGGCTAGTACGTGGACGATAGTTGTTTCCATTTTTCTAGCAGTAGTTGAGGAAGTGGTTTCCTTAGTTGAGGAAGTGGTTTCCTTAGTTGAAGTAGTGGCCTTGTTTCTAGTAATAGGTGGTTGTAATCCATCTCTATTTATGTAATATTCTGCAGAATGAATACATTGTGATTGTGTGTCTTCATTTCGTAGCCTTGAGTTAATAGTTTACAATACAAACGAGATCAAAGCCACATGTTTCACATTAATAATATTTTAAGACTAAGTTTTATAAATTTGGTTTTTGAGTATAATGAATTGAAAGATTGCACTGTATACTATATGCTAGTTGTGATATATTTTTCTTTCAAAAATATTTTTAAAGATATTGTTTAAGTTCATAATTATAACTATATTTTAATGAATTTACATCATTAGATATTTCAAATCTTTGGTGAAGATATATATGTTTTCTATTGCAACTTACTGGGGTTTTGGATATAAAACCCCTAATTTGATTTTTTTCTTAAGTAAATCAGATTGTTCGAACTGCGTTGCTATGATGGTGAGCTATCATGTCAGTGACTTGTTATGTGCAGGGACTAAGTTACCGTATTGGTACGACAATGTGATACATGACACGTATATAAAACCTGATTGTCTCACTTTTTTCATGTTAATGTCATTTAAGATAAATGTTTATTAGATTTCTAGGTTGTCCTAGACTACTTATACTATCCTATGAATATTTTTATGTATTTTCCCACATATGTCATCTTCATAAATTTACATGACTGAAAACACCCGAATAATAAAAAGCAAACAGTTAAACTATGTATATATTAAATTAACGGGTAGTAAGATAAAAGTATAATTATGAATTCTATAATAAATATATAGTTATTATTAAACGATACATGGATAATATATTTATGAATAGAATTAATACTCTTCATGAATCAATTTCTCTTTTTAAGTTCACCTAGAGATCTATTAGTATAATTACTTTTGCTACATATCCCACACTCTACTTTTTAGTGTGCAACATTTATATCTACATCAATTGTAGTAAACAAATAGTGATTTTGGTATATATATATATATATAGTTCAACTTTAATATCTTACGTATTATCTAAAGAAAAAAATATATTTATTCACTACATATTCAAATATTGTAAACCAAATTATACTCAAAATCTAACATGATATATACAACATTTTACATCAAACAAATTTCACTTAATGTGAAAATATTGACTTTTGAGGAAACTTTATTTTTAGTTCAAATAAAGGATTTTTCAAGACACTCATAACCAAAATTTTACAATTTAAGCTTGAGCTTAATAAGTTAATATTAAGATTTTGTGTTTTTAAATGGTAACATTGAGAATATGAGTTATGTAGTACAACTTAAAACTTTGTTTATACTTATGTGTAAGGTAGAATGTAAATATTAATTGGTCTAAAAATGAAGATTTAAAGGTTTGTAATACTCATACATAAACTTGAGTTAAATTCAGTATTTTGTAAACTTAAAAAATATTATTTATAAGATTAACCGAACATCTTAATTGTTTCATAATTATTCAAAGTTATTAGATCGTTTTTTAAAGATGAATTCAGCCAAAGCTTGTGGACATCACAAGTTTAATGGGAGTAAAATCGTAAATAAAATTGTATGTTGATAACATACTCTTTATTATTTATGTTATGATGATTATATATGAAATATTCGATGATATATCTTTTATGGTATGAATCCTTATTGGTTTTGTTATATAACACATACATTGAATGTATGTTGCAATAATATGGTATGGAAAACAACATGTTTATGAATATCTATACAGAAAAAGGAAATATTTTCTCTCTCTCTCTCTCTCTCATTTAGTGCACCAAAATATATTTAAAATTTAAGAGATGAATTTTTTTATATGTTTTGTTCATTTGATGTTTGATGTATGCTCATATTTGTTTATGTTAGGATGGAAACCAAAGTTTCATATCCCACATCGGTTAAACATGGGAAGGATCAATGGTATATAAGTAAGAACATATGACAACTAGCGTGTGGCCATTTAGAAGTGGACCAAAAGCAAAGACGTGCGGGACTTCGAGCACAAAGTACAATATCATACTAGTGTGGATATTGAATCTTCTTACCTATATAAGAATATGGAATATGTATATTTCTTACAAATGGTATCACGTGATGAACCAATGGCCATGCTCTCTAAAAATCCTAGTACGGAGTGCGCGTGGCTCATTAAGCAGTGTGGCTTGACTGGAGTGTATCAATACGATGGTACTTGATAGAAGTGGCGCTAAGAAACAATACGGTGGTGGTCTAATAGGAGGTGAGCAGCAACATTTGTAGTTCCTCTATAATTCAGGTAGTTGCAACATGATTAGAGTGGGCATATGGAATTCAATTGAGAGGAGACTAAGATAGTAATTTTTTTGAGAGTAGGATCTGTTATAGTGGCGACCAAAGTCCCACATCCTACATCGGAAAAACACGGGAAAGATCAATGGTATATAAGTAAGAGCAGATCTTAACTAGTGTGAGACCTTTTGGAAGTGGACCAAAAGCAAAGTCGTGTGAGTCTTCGGACCCAAAACGGACAAAATCATATTAGTGTGGAGATCGATTGTTATTACTTATATACGGAGGTGGAATATGCGGTACTCATATTCCATACAGTTTACTGTATTGTATTTATAATATAAGCCTTTGGTATGTACTTAGGAGATCCATAATTAACCATTAAATAACAATAATAAAAAATTATATGAAATTTATAAAAAATAAATCTTACGTGTCAATGTAAATAAAGTATCGTAATTAAAAAGATCATTTATATATATATATATATATATGAAAACAAATAATGGATATTAAAACACTTAGTTATTCGATTCAAATATGTAAAACATTCATAAACGTCGAATAATAATAAATAATAAGTCAATTAGTTCATTCCAAATTTTAGATATTTTATTGAATATACATATCAAGATAAAGTACATCAAAATAAATTCCATGATTAAGTTTTCAAATGGTATGCAATGAGAAATAATATATTCTAATTCCATTATCTCTCAACAAAATTTGTACACTTAAAGTCTTTTGTAAACACATCATTGTGTGAGCATTTTTAGTTTAAAATATAGTTTTAATGCTTTGTATTATTTATAGTTTTAGTTTTCAGTTTATATTATATCAATTTAAATTTTTTATATTTCATTTTCAATAATATATTGATATTTAATTTTACACTTCTATCACGTGTTCTTTTGTATGTATAAATTTTTTCATTAATATCAAATAAGATAAGTACCACTATTTAAGATTTGACACGTTAGATTACAAGTTTATACAATTATCATGTTGTACCTTATGAGAAAAATAGATTCATTTATATAATAATTAACATGGTATTATTGATGGAAATTCCATTTAATTAGTTTAAGTAGTTACATAATGATTAGGTGATTGTACAAGTATTCTAATGAAGTATTGTGCTTACATGTGTTGCATATTAGAAAATTAAGAGTTTATTTTTGAATTGTTTCATTCAGTTTCATAAAATGAGAGGATCAACAAAAATAAAGTTTTTTTGTTTTCATAGCTGACGAATGTTTTAGAAAACATATTTATAAATAACTCAAAGGTCTCGTGTTAAGAACAACTACATTATAATTTAAATGAACATCTAAGAGAATTTAGGACTAGAAATGTAAGATATTATATTAATTTATTTGATGATTTAGTTAAGTGTTATTTGATTATATATACATTATTTTCTTTTTACCTAAGCTCTAAGTTATACCTTAAAAAAATCAAACCATAGACTAATCAAGTAGAATGTAATTTTCCCCCCAAGGGGGTAGCCGAGTTGGTTGAGTAAGGCATGCTTGTGACCAAGGTCATGAGTTCGAGTCCCTCTACATACACTTTCTCGGTTGAGCCTGTCACCTTGTGTGGTTTACCTTCTGGCGTTGGTTTGCAGGCTTCGCGTCAAACTGAGGGTTTACCCTGTGCACACTCATTGCACTTTGAGTAGCGATTGCAGGTTCCCTCCGAAAAAATAGAATGTAATTTGTTTGTTTGTTGTGAATACCATCATATCAATTAAATTTTAATGATAAACAAACTCATTCATTTTCCTTAAAAAATTAAGCAGATGATAAGAGGAATATAATAATAAGGGCAATGTCCAACTGTATGACTCTTATTATACTCTTATATGACAATCTTAAAAGAAATCATACTAAAGTATCCAAGGATATCATTAAAACCCTTATAAATTTCATTGTTGATATTAAGATTTTCGGTGTTTCTTCATGCCTTATTAACTCCAAAACGGAAATATCAAAATTTTAATGTTACATTACGACTCTATTTTAAATAAGAGCAATGATGAAATTTATAAATACAACGTATAAAATTTGACTAAAATGTTAAGATGTAAATTTTTTAAAAGTTGATCATTGAGAGGACTTGGCAATGTTAAGATGTAATTTTTTTAAAAGTTGATCATTGAGAGGACTTGGCTCCATCAAGAATATTGCTATAATATACATAAACTACTTCGGATACTAAATATTTTTCTAATTTATATATCCATTTAATGGTTTGATTTAATAATATTTATCAATCTTCGTGTTTCTTTGAAATATAATTAGATTATCAAGAATTCGGTGATAATATAACATCCTTACAACTAATGACAAATCATTTATAGAGAATATGATTTGTAAATTAAGAAAACGTGTAAAAAGGTAAATAAAATTATTATTTGCAATATCGATTTGCATATTAAATATAAAAAATTGAAATATTTAGATAATTAAGCATATTATAGACACCAATATTTATGCAATATTTGTAAAATAAAATTGATAAAATGATTTTTGAAGTATTTCAAGGCATTTTGATTATGTTAGCTATGATAATAGGTCAATATATAAATGATACAAAATAAAATAAAAATTAATGTGAATATATATAAATATAATTCTTACAACAAATTAAATCAGATTTATACAAAATGTTTCTATCAACATGGCTAATATAAGTCATATTATACATATATCAATTTTTATACCACTGTAAGTAAACATCTTAAATTATAGATAAATTTTGATTGAAAACGCAAGTCTTTTTAGATCATAGTAACGAAGTACATCGATAAAATAATTAAGTGCGCGTTATATCATATATTAATTACCATTGCAGGAAGAATGATAGGTCAATAAGCAATATCATGATATATTTTAACTAGTTAACTATATAATATTATTTTTTAATATAATACCTATTGAAGTGGTGATTAGAATTATTGTTTTAACTTTAAACTTAGTCAAACAATTATTTTAATATATTTATACATTTCGAGATATCTTACGGATGGAAAACTCTTTAGACTTAGTTGTACGAAATTGTAATCCAATACATTTAATGTTTTTTTTATTGCACATTCAAGTCATTCTATAAATTTTAAATTAAACTATTCCATAACCAATATCATATTTGAGATGAAAAATAATTATAAGGATAGTTAGTATTAATTAAGTATTCTTATAACACTATCAATTTTAAGAAGAATAATTAATCACAAATTCATATTTGGTTTTTTTTATTGATTGTCTTCTAATTGTGATAATGTTCATCACCTATATATATATATATCAAACTCCTAACTCTAAAAGAAATAATAGAAGTTATTCATGAAAAACATAACTCTCTTTAAGAAATTACACAACAATAAGGCTATCATTATATCACTATAAAGGTCCACAAATAAGGAGAAATGCAATATTCTATATTCAACTTATACTATAACATTTATGAAGTAACAGAAAAAATTCAGTTTGAAATTCATAAATGTCATAAAAGGTTATATAAAGAAATTAGGATTCTTATGATGTAACAAAAGAATATTGTTTAACCTTATGTAACATCGTACGTAGTTTTACAAAAGTGTTAAATAAATTAAAGTCTTATAAAATAATTGTGTTTAAGCTTATCTGACGTCATAACGGGAGTAATGTAGTAAAATAAATTAATTTAACATCTATAATACACATATAATTCTATCTTTAAACATATCTTAATATAATAAAATCAGAGTAAAAATTGATGCATAATAGTTCAACTTTTTATCTTACGCGTTATTCAGAACAACAATATGGTTGTAAGTGAATATATACAACCAATTATAACTCGAAATATAACATCAAAAGGTATATAGAAAGTCTTACATCAAATTACTTTCACACACCGTGAAAAAATGAGCTTTAAGTAAACAATATTTTTTGTTTATACAAAATAATCTCTTCAAACAATCATGGCATAAAGTTAACACTTCAACTTTAACATGCATGTAATGGATACTAATATTGTATTTTTTTAATATAGTAAGATTGAGAATACAATATATATATATATATATATATATATATTATAACATGAAAATTTGTTAAGGCTTTTATTTATAATAAGTTGCAAATAGAAATTTACTTTAAATAATATTAAAAAATTCTCAATCGTTATCTATAAAATTAAGCTATAGTCATCGGTTTGTAAACTTGAGAACTTCATTTATAATGTCAAAACAAATTCTCATCGCGATATAATAAGTTATTAATGTTATAACATTGTTTGGGTGTGAGTCGAACTTAGCATTATATTATGACTACGATAAGTCCAATGAAAGTGGACCATATTTAGTATTGTATGTTGATAACATATTTCTTAACACATACGATAAAACTTATTGCATAACACGAACATATTATGTTGAAGTGATTTGATATAAAATATTTATATGATGCATCTTGTGTGTTAAGATCATCTATGAGATATATTGGTTTTGTTACAGATGACATACATTAAAAATTACAATTCTGTGGATATCTATGTCTAAAAAGAAGATAATTACTCTCATAATTTGCATAATCATACAAATTTATAAATTTATGAGCGACAAATGATTTTTTACTCTTCAATAGATAAAAGTTTGATATATACTAAATTTTCCTTAAGTCAATGTATATATTCTAAATTTAAACCTTAAATATTCACTTAAGTAATAAAGAGACAATATAACATCAATAAATGTTCTCTAGTATTTACAACAAATAAATATCAAATGTTAAATTAAGAAAAGTTGAATAATTAAAAGAAGTAATTAAAGCTTGTATTCCTTTTACTTTTCAATTTACCTTCATATTTTATTATTTTTAATATATATAAATATATATAATATTTAATTTGCTCAGTTCTCATGTGTTTTTTTGTATATTTTTTCAATTATCTCAAATTTGATTACTAAATCATGTAACTTACATGTAACATGTAATGAGAAATCTAATTTAATTATGCATTTCATCATTGTGACTAAAAATTAGACCATGTTACATAATTAATGAGAAGAAACGACCTCTTTAGTCAATTTTAGGTATTGTTTATATGATAATATTTTTTTATATTACATGTTAAAAATAAATATATTTTGAATAACTCTTCAATGGATACATCATTTTATAATAAACCATGATGCAAATGAGAGACTATAAGAATCTTATGTTCAAAATTGATCATAAGATGTTAGTTTGATGTAACCTAAATTATTTTACAAAGTTTGTCTAATAACTAAAGTATTTGAGTTGATGTAATTTCAGACCACCAAGTAATAATATGCTAATATCACATAATTTAAGATAAACCTTATAGATCATTAGGATCTTAGATTATGTGAGAGATTGAACTATATGCAAACAACTTAAGTTTTTGGTATTAATCTTCGTGAGCCTACTAAGTTATGATACTTAAGAACTGTAATTTCAAGTCATAAGCTTACAATCTATAAATCATATCAAAACCCAAAAAAATTAAGAATAAAGTTATTATTTATCGTAAGCTAAAATTTTAGTTCACAAATAAAAAAACACATGTACTCATTTCTTCGTTCAAATTTCTTTAGTGTTCTTCATATAGGATTTTAGAGTTCTCACTTAATGGGTCATCACACAGGGTTCTAAAACATTATGTATAATATTGTTCTTTCAAATTAGAATTTTAGTAATTTAAACCAAATCATTACAAAATTATGTATAAATTTAAAAATGAAGTACATGATATATGATAATAAAAATACAGTAAAAATAAATTAACATCAAACAACATAATTGTGAGTGATGTTTATGATGATGGATAATTTCATCCATAATCATTTGTTTACAGTTATAAATTTATAAAACTTCAAGTTATTCATCGGTGATGTGGTGTTTCACAACCTCCAATTGTTCTTCGATAATTTCGTCAGTTATACACAATGAATAAACATTTAATATCGTTTACCATTCATCATGTGGAAGGTCAAACACTCGATAAATGTGAAGTCTTATCAAATACGTCCTATAGTTACAACTTCTTCGCATACACGTTAGTCTGGTGGTATAAAAACTTGATTTATCTTGTAAAATTTGTACATTTTGCAGACCATTAGATCAAAAAATGTTTTACCAACCATTCATTATTTTTTACACTTTCTCTATGACTTTTGTTATAAAATTTTAGCGGTGCTTCACCTTCTGTTTGGAATATAAGGTTTCATTTCATCAAGGAAAATTCTGAGTATATATAATAAAATTAAAAGAATATAACAATCTACACCACAGATTGATTAACGTAATTTGCAAGTTGCAACTACTAATTATAACTCGACATGTAGTAGATTAAGATTATATATTGTAATATATTAAATCAAATTGATATATCCACTCTCATCTTTCACATGGTACACAAGTATAAAATATATAACAATTATTTATATAAATCTAAGTATGTTACGTTATAACATTATAAAAAACGTTAATAATAAACTATGATCATTACATAAATACGGTTATGATATTATTCATAAAAACAAAATTATAACTACAATTATATAATTAATTCACATATTCTTTTCTCAAATTAAGGACAAATGGTTATTTTTAAATAATAATAAAATAGACGGATGTGACTGAATATGTTGAATATTTGGTAATATAAAATTACCCACCCACTAGCTTATGTTGTCTACTTCCTCGATTAGACGAAGTATAATTATGATACCAGTCTATTTGAAAATATATAAACTTACAAAAAGTTAGATGTTATAAAATATATATATATATATATATATATATTATAATATACACGAAGTTAACAAAATTATATTACTTATACAAACAAAATAATTTCCGCAAACAAGAACAATGAATACAACATGGAACCTTATAAAGGTAAAAATGGTATAAAACCAGCTTGGACAAAACTGTATATCACATATTAATATCGAGTCATTTCATCAAGCTGGTTGTATATTAATATGGACCATGTTTTATCCAAATATATTTTAAAACAATTTAATGTAAACAATTTATTTTTCTAAAACTTCTTTTGTAGTATATATTTCCTAATATAAATATCGATTGTCTATGATTTTGGTCATCAAATTTAATCTCACGCTCCTCTATATTTTTAACACCATTAATTATGTTAGATACAATTTGATAACCGATATATGTGACACAATGTCTTCAACGTGATAAATATTATGATGTAAAAACTTTAGAGTATAACTCGCATATAATAAAATATATTTGTCCTTACTAGTAAGAAATCTTTGATATTTTTTTTATTAAAGTATGAGAGGTTTTTTGTAGGAACGGTAGAAACTGGATATGGGCTTAGCTTCGTATGCACCGTGCTATCTAGTGTACCAATCATACCAGTATTATTCATTTGATAAATGACATGTTTAAAATATGATTTTGACGATTGGTTCAACGATTTGATCTAGATTTGTACTATGATCCCTAATATGATTTTTTTCTTTAGGTTCTACCACTTGAATTATATCGTAATTAAAAATTTGCATGACCTTATATATGATATTGTCCTGAATATCCAACATGTCATAATTGATGAAACTGACATTTATTCTTATTCTTGTTATAATATATATTCATAGTTTTCAAATAAAAAATTTAACTTTCTAATATTTATCTTATGCACCTAACAAATGGTACCTACTCTGTATCAAACATATCTAGTTTGCATGCACACAATAATATATATATTTGTTAAATAATACATTCATTATTATTTTACAACCAATGCATGTTTATCTAAGAAAAATGATAAGTTTTGAACATAATATATAAGGTTGCTCCATATACAAATCCTCGGATATGAACATATAGCAGGATATTGAAGTATTTTAAGAAATCAACTTATTTTTCTTAAATATTTAAAATCAAACAATAGTTTGAAAAAAGTATGAAATTAAGTTGACTCAAACTAATATAATGCTTTAGATCCTAGTGAGTGCTCTCGACATCCTAATACACACACACACACACATATATATATATATATATATATATATATATATATATATATATATATATATATATATATATATATATATATATATAGTTGTTGTGTTGCGTTAATGTATAATATCATCATGATAAAAAAATTCATCACCTTAGAATTTTACTCACAAAGTCATAACGTAATCGGCGATGGTTGGGTACGTGCTAAACAATTTTTCCAAGTTTGTATTCAACGTGTCCTCAATTATGATTCAACGGTAACGTCCCAAACATCCATAAACTATGCATAATAGTTAATATTCAGAATATATATTATTGTACTTGTATGGCTATTTTTGCTTAGAAGTCATTTGTATAACATGCAGATTTCGTTAAAAAATAATTTACTGATAGTCACATCAAGGCTAAGTCTATATTTGTTAAAATAACCCTTGGTATTGCATATTTATTATCTTTCATCATCAACTTTATATAATTAAAAATCCACATGTAGTTCTCTAAGTTTTCAAAATTAAAGAATATAAATATGATGCAAAAGGTCAAGTTGGTTGAACTTATACTGACAACTTTGAACAATGAAAATTTGTACCTCATTATCATGTAAGTACTATATATACTGAGTAGTATTGGAAACGTGTGCAACATTTTGATATTTATGTCATTATATGTGATTGTTCTCTTTCATATTTGATAACAAATATTTCATACGTTAGTGGGTGACTTTTTTAATGATATAATTTACTTACATATCATCATTCTTTTAGTAAATATTTATGACCAAATATGTCTAATAATGCCTTGAATATCATCCTAATTTTTTCGACTAGTTTCACACGAACAAATGCCTTAGTAGTAGACGTGCCTTTCAACTTACAATATAATACCTGGATGACCACGACACAACAAAATGCATACGATCCTATCTATAATGCATTAAATCATTTGGTATGTGATTAACATGGAGACTTGGGTGATCTAATGTAATCATCACATTATCCCATAATAACAGTCTGAATATTTAGGATCCAACAGATAAAAGCAAGAAGAAGCCCCAAAATTCATATACATTATGGATGATCCCTAAGAACATCCTCACTTAGTAGAATATGAAAATTCAACATAGGTTATAACTCTCATGATACTTTAAGTTCTATATGTTCGCAAAGAGTCATTCAAACCAAATTACTATAATTATTATCTAAAGCATGGATGTGTTTGCATAATCAATAGTGGACATCACAAGAATAGCGACCGTGGTAATATTCCACAAGCTATAAATAAATAGTAAATTCAGGCCCATAAAGTAAAAGCATTGTTTTTTTCACAAGAAAAAATAGAAGCTATCGTAGCCAAACTTTACATAATTAGGAAAATTGCACATATCCAAATAGATTTTTACCAAATATGGATTACAAATCCATTCTTGATATAATAAAAAAATGACAAGTTGCTCATGTGCATATATTTCACAAATCTTAACATAACATGCTTAAAGGATCCATTTCTAGTTTCCCATAAATTGGTAGATGTCATTTCGGGTAACAATTTTTTTTATATCTTATGAATGCTTACTCCGGATACAATAAAAAAAAGAAGGCATCCAAAATATAAATAATATGTTACATTCATGACCAAACGAGGATTATATTTATAAAAATTAATGTCTTATGACCTTAACAACGTAGGAGAAATATACCAAAATTTAGTAAACAAAACATTCTCCAGCTAGCTGTAAAATAATTTATAAACATATATTAATGATATGCTTGTAACAAGCAATCAAGAAACCAACCATATAACCGATATTTCAGACATCTTTAAGAATCTATAGATAATAAACTTAAAACTAAATACATGAAATGCTCTTTCCACATCCAGTCAATAAAATTTTGGGGTATCTGGTCAGCAAAGAGAAATTAAAGCAATCACACACAACTTTCTAACCTAGCAGCTATAGAAACTCCATAAAATATCAAGAATGTTGAGATTTTGGCACAAAGAATAGTCGTACTCAAAAGGTTAATTTTCAGATATTCGTATAAATGTTTCATATTTTTCCAAATCCTCAAAGGGGTGAGAGGATTTAAGTGGAATTTGGACTATGACGTGGTATTCATAAAATTAAAGAACAGTTAATCTTTTTTAATGGTCACATAAAATCCGAACCCAGACAAAATTCTAATTTATACATGGTAGCGCCAGATCATGTCGTCACAATAATTTTGGTTAGAGAGGAAAAAACAACCTCTAAATTTGTATATTACGTCAATAAATTCCTCATCGATGCTGAAACTCTATACTTACAGCTGGAGAAGATTCCACTAGTATTAATGGTGACTTCTAGGAAAATAAGATCATATTTTCATGCTCACTTTATCGTAGTCTGCATATCGTTCCCTATAAGTAATATTATATAAAATCTATATACATCTGGACGACTAACATAATGGTCATTAGAATTTAAGGATATTGACATAAAGTTTAAGCCGCAGACTGCGATGAGAAGTCAAACTTTGATATACTTCCTCATAGAATTCCAAGAAGAAAGACTAGCTCATTTGGAGGATAATATTGAACCCATATGGATAGTTTCAACCGATAAAGGCTCCAATAATCTTGGCACTAAAGGTGGAGTACATCTAGCATATCCTTTGGGGGATCTTATGTACAATTATTCAACTTCAGATTCATAATCTCAAATAATGAAACAGAATATGAGGTACCATGGTAAGACTTCGGCTCATTCATATTTTTACAACACAACACATAAATCTGGTGAGACTTATTTTAAGTTGAGGGTAATTTTGTCAAGCGTTTTGGAAAATTGTGAGAGTATTAAATGTTTGGGTGTTTTGTACTGAGAGATTTGAGCTGCCTGGTTGTATTAAATGTTCATTACCATCATTAATGAAAGTAGTTGGGCTATTTATACCCTTAATTATGGACCCATGGGCTTTTGGGTCGAATTATGAAACCGGGTCAAGTTTAAGGACCCATTTACTTAATAAGTTGATTAGAAGCTAGCTTAGTCAAAAAGTGTTTAGTTGTTTTATACTTTTGTCCTGTCCGGATAGTTCATTGGGTGGTATTTGTCTGAATTGCCCTTGTCCGGATATCTAAGTAATTTGTGGTGGATTTATCTGGGCTCATCAGTAGCCCCTTTTTTAGGCTTTGTCGAAAATCGTGGGCAGAACTAAAAAATTCACTTAGTTTGTAACGATATTTTCTGACCCATTTGTGTGTCTGGCTTGAGGTTTGTCCAGACTGACTTTTTCCCAGAATTCTAAGAGCTTCTCTTTGGATCGTGGGACACGTGTCACAATCTAATTCGACCTATCAGTCGTTTTTACCTATATTGGTGCTCCCACTAAACCTAAAAAGTAACCTATGTATTTAATTTTTCTCACGTCAGCGTCGTCTTTAATCATTACACAAATATCTTCGTCTTCTCCTAGGTATCAGTTGCCTTTCTCTACCAATATACAAATCATTTTTTATTGTTTCATTACCTTCATCACTCAAAAATATTCTTTAGAGCTTTCCTTCCTCTCCTTCAAATTCGTTCTTGGTTAGTTTTATGTTCACGGCTAGAAACACTCTTGTTAAAGGCGGCTCGTTGAATCTGTCTGAGTTGGAGAAAGCAAGGAAAGTCGAACGAGAGAGGCGTATTATTGCCGGACTCCCGGTCTCCCCAAGTGACAAGTCTGATAAACCATCCCAAGAAACTGATCAAGGATCATCTTTTACCAGAAATCCAAAACCTAAACGACTGTTCAAACCAAATCTTTCACCAATCCCATCAGGCTCCTCTGTTCAAGAGTCCCAACCTTCTACTTTCCAAGAAAAAGCAGTATCAAGCGTTACAAAACCCTCCCTATTCATAGCCATAGGATCAGATATTGAAAAATCTCTAGAGAAATCCAATTTACACCGGACAACTCGTTTGGTGAAGGCCCAAGGGACTGCCTCACAATCAAAGCCCTCCAAATCGGAGGCCTCTAAATCAGCATCCAAAGATAAACCCTCCGGATTGGAGATAACTATAAGAGCCCAACAAGATAAGCCCTCCAAATCGGAGGCATCTAAAGTAGTTTCTCAAGAGAAGTTCTCCGGAACTGAGCCCCAACCGGACACCAGGCTTCTCAGAAAAACCGGCGCTAAACCATCTGGATAGACCATAGAGCCAGAAGCTGACACCCTTCCATCCACAACAACTGATAAACCTTGCACAGTGATGGAAGAAGTGCTGGAAGATAGTATCGAAGAGGGCCCCTTCGAAACAGAAGCCTTAGGGAAAACTGGGGATGTTGTCTCTTACAGGAAATGGAAAGACAAAGTGAAGGTTGGAGTGGCTCATCCAGATCTTCCGGAGTGCTTGGAGGGCAAGGTAGGACCTTGCTTCCAGAAGGTCAACGTGAAGTATTTGTTGGCCATGCAGAACATAAACTATGTTTATACTCATACTGTCGAGTTGGGTCGGATCCGGACAAAATGGGGGATCCCCGAGTCAGTAAAGGTGAGGATTCCTGTCACTCCGGAGACTCCAATGGACTGAAAACTTAATAAAGTGGTCATCTACACCGAGCTTTTCAACTGGAGACTCAGATTCCCCTTAGACCCAGAGATCGTCAAGTATTTTCACCTGATTAAGCTTTGCCCAAGCCAATTAAGTCCAAACGCTTGGTACTCCCTCATTGCCTGCATAATGGCATCGATGCTGTCCGGAATCCCTCTCCCTATAGAGAAATTTGCCGATGTGGCAAGCCTGTGCAAAAATCATCACATCCCATTCTATCACCACAACATGGAAGACAATTTCAAAGTGGTAGATGATTTGTTGGAGTCGGAGAAGAATTGGAAAACTCAGTTTTTATTCATCAGTGGGTCATGGGAGAATAGGAGAAAGATAGAAGCCAATAATAACCCTAGCATGCTTACTAGTAGGTGGAAGAGTACAAGTAAGTTCTTCAATCTTGTTTTTCATTTTCTCCTTTTCACTTTACAGATATTCCACTTCTGAATCATTCATTACTTCCTTTTCAGTATTACCGAAGGATTACACCGGATACCTGGAGGAGGGACAAACAACATGGGCCAAGTTACATGCATGGGCCGCAGAACGTTGGGGGAACGCTTTCCACAACTGTTTTACTTCTGGCAATTTGGTGAGATCTTATCTGTGGAATACCACAGGCCGGAGAGATCTCACATGTGAAGAATTGACCACACCACCTCCCGTAGTTGTCATCCTCAAACGAACAGAGGAAAAAGATGGTACATTGGCCTTGCCCTCTAGAGTGAAAGCTCCTAGCAAGATGAGGGGAAAGAAGAAGAATTCTGCAGCAGAGGCAGTTCGGGTTGCTACAGAAGAGATCGGTCCGGAGAACCAAGGAGGGGAGAACCAAGGAGGAATTGATGCCTCCTTGCTCCAAGTGGTTGAAGATGAAACTGTCAAGGAGGCAAGAGAAAAACCAAACCCACCAAAGCCTCCAAAGAAGGACCAAAACGGGGAGCCAGTAGCGATGAAAGGGCTGCCAAGAAGAATAAATGTCACCTTATGGGGAGAAATAACTCTTCTCCCTTCGGAGATTCCTCCCCCACCAGCTCCTGCTGACCCTACCTTGACAGAGAAAATTCCAACAGACTTGCAACTCGGAGAGGCCACCAGAGGGGGCTTGACATCAGAGCCCTTCAGGAAATTGGTCTTTACTTCACCGATTCGGAGAAAGATGACTTTGCTGGTCCTTTCCGTCCTTCAGGTTCCTCCAATACGGTAACCTACAATGGTAAGTCTTTTTCTATTTCCGAAGACCAGAACACGGTGGCCCATTCTCTTTTAGGTCATATCCAACCAATGCTTGATTTAGAGAGGCATGTGAAAAATCAGTCCACCTTTATCAACACTCTTAACATAGATAAGAAGACTCTGTCAACTAACCTCCTCAACGCTAACCAGAGCATTGAAGCACTGAAGAAAGAGCTTGAAGAGTTGAAGAAGGACAAGGAATATCTGTTAACCAAGCTGGCCACTTTAGAGAAAGCTAACACTGAGTTCCAAACTAAGTGCTCCGGTTTGGAGAAAGACCTTTCCACCTTAAAGGAAGACGTGGAGACCAAATATGATACCATTCAGACCTTGTCCGGCATAAAGACTTCTCCTGAAGAGGTAGTGTCTAAGGCAACCAAGGAGAAAGAAGACTTGGTGATAGAGCAGGAATAAAGAATTCAGGCCAACATCGATAAATACACCAACGAGGTGATAGATTCCTTGGAAAAAAGGTATGCCAAAGTGAAGTCTGATATGGTACTGCTTTTCCACGAAACATTTCCGAAGAGGACGTTTGGTACCTTGTGGCAATATGTAGAGTATGAAGACATATCATTCCATACGATGGCAGATGGTGATAAAAAGAACTACTCTAGTGGAATCGATTCTACCACCGATGAAGAAGAAGGAATCAGGGATAGTTCAAGTGCTGAGCTCAAAGGCCCTAAGAAAGGAGGTGATGCCAGAACATCCGAAGGATATAAGCCCTAAGGTTTTTAACTATCTTTTGTTTTTTCTTTATTTTGTGAACTATTAAAGTCCTTGGATGGCCAAGGCATTTTTTTAATTGTATCTGGTTTGAGTCCGGCTAAACCTTTCACAAAACTTAAAGTCCTTGGATGGCCAAGGCATATTTTGTGTTTTAATATCATTATTCGGTTCTTACCTGGACATGCTTATCTTATCCAATTTTTTTTGTTCCATACTTGCTTTCAATTTTAATGGCTAATGTTTAAAGAGCCCTTCTTTACTTTACAAATATTCAAGGTGATAGTCTTTAAAATCTCCGATGACATGTATTTAAAGGTTATCATTCAACCAGATTAATCCGATCTGTCAAAAATCCTTAGTATTAACTTGAAGACTTGAAAGGAATTGTAATAAAATCACACAAAATATTTTTAGAAGGCATCATATTTCATTGAAAAAACCAGACACCTCATTAAAACCTCCACGCGCTACCAGGGTAGGAAAAAGTATGCCCCCTCATATTTATATTAACTTTAAACAAGTAAATATTTACAAAACTTTCATTCCAGATATAACCGGAGGTGTTCAATATTCCATGGGTGCTTTAGGATTCTTCCATCTTATGCCCCAAGCTTAAGCTTTTCAGAGACCTCATAAGGGCCTTCCCAGTTCGGAGCTAGTTTGTCGAACTGCTTTTCCTTAGTATGCAAGAAAACCTTTCTTAATACTTTATCTCCTGACTGAAAATCCCTTCTCTTGATTTTGGAAGAAAATATTCTCCTCATCAAGCCTTGGTAATGGGTGGTTCTGAGATGAGCCTTAACTCTTCTTTCTTCTATCAAGTCCAACTGACTTCTAATTGCCAAGTCATTGGCTTGTTCGGAATAGTTGTGGACTTTGTACGATGGTATAGTTGCTTCTATAGGATTAATTGCATCCATCCCATATATCAAGGCAAAATGAGACTCTTGGGTAACAACTCTAGGAGTAGTCCGGTACGCCCATAATAATTCTTGCAAATAGCTTGGCCACTTCCCTGCAGCCCCTTCTAGATTATTTTTCAGACCTGACAGAATGGTCATGTTCACCACTTCAACTTGACCATTTGCTTGTGGGTGGAAAAGAGAAGAGAAGAAATGCTGAATACTCCTGGAGGCACAAAAACTCTTTATATCCTTGTTATCAAATTGTGGCCCGTTATCTGTGGTTATCTTTTGTGGAACCCCAAATCTGCAACAAATGTTAGACAAGATAAATTTTATAACAGCTTTTGAAGTAGTTCCTGCCAGGGGGACTGCTTCCATCCACTTTGAGAAATAATCAATGGCTACAATAATAGTCTTGCACCCTCCGGACGCCATTGGTAGGGGCCCAATTAAATTCAGTCCCCAACGAGCAAAAAGCACTGGCTCAGAAATTGATTCCATAGGTACTGCTAAGATATGAATTTCGTTATCATATCTTTGGCATGGGTCATATTTCTTCACTAATTCCTTAGCATCTGCCATTGGATAAAAAAAATTGGGACTCTTCAGCCCCTAAACAACGTATGAGAGGTCTACTGAATGACTTCTTATAAAGAACCTCTCTTTTGATCAAGAAACTACAATGCTTATGTTTCATTTTCCTTGCCATAGTCTTCTCCTGAGGCAAAATTCCATCAGAGATGTATTGAAGAAGGGGAAATGTCCATCTTCAGATTGAACCACTTGTACACTTAAGCTCTCCTCCTCTTCATTTCTCTGATTTGATTGTACGAATGGGCATCCTTGTACATGAATCCATAGGTAGGACTCAGACTATGCTATGGTTGCTAAGGAGTCGACCATCGTGTTTTCTGATATAGGAATATGTTCATAGCAAACATTTTTGAAGTTGGCTGTTACTTCTTTAAGAATGAATAAGTATTTGATCAACTGCTCCTTCTTGGCTTCATATTGGCCTTGAGCATGGTGGATAAGAAGCTGAGAATCACTCATTAATCTAACTCTTTTAGCCCCACACATAAAAGCTAACTTTAGACCAGCTATAACTGCCTCATATTCAGACTCATTGTTAGAAGCCCTAAAAGCAAAGCACATAGCATGGTCTAACTTATCACCATATGGAGAGGTTAAACAAATCCCATCCCCACAACCCATTATGCTTGATCCACCATCTTTCCGGACAACCCACTCTTTTTTAGTTTTCTCTTCTGAAGCTTGTTTAGTAATTATGTTCGAATGAAACTCTACCAAGAAATCAGCAACAGACTTAGCCTTAATTGTAGTTCGTGGGGAAAAATCAATGTTATAATCACCCAATTCTACTGACCATTTGGTCATTCTGCTTGATATATTTGCTTTATGAAGCACATTCTTCAAAGGAAAAGATGTTAGGACGATGATGGAATGAGACTAAAAATATGGCCTCATTTTCCTGGCCGCAATCACTAAGGCTAGTGCCAGCTTTTCAAGCTTTAGATACCTCTTTTAAGCATCCATCAGACTCTTGCTGATGTAGTATACCGACAAGGATAATTGTCCATCTCTCTTACCAGCACTGCACTTATTGCACATTCTGACACAACCAAGGATACATATAGTGTTTCTTCGTTAGCAGGATTAAAATGGATTTCGGGAGAAGACAAATGCTTTTTTATTTCATCGAAAGCCTGGCTACACTATGAAGACCAGTTGAAGTTTTTAACACCTTTCAAGGTTTGGAAGAATGAAGCACATTTGTCCGAAGACCTTGAAATGAAACGATTCAAAGCAGCCAACCTTCCAGTCAGCCTCAATACTTCTTTAATATTTCAAGGAGGGTCCATTTTTAACAGAGCATCAAGTTGATCTGGATTAGGCTGTATCCCTTTTTCACTTATTATATAACCCAAGAATTTTCTGAACTGCACCCCAAACACACACTTTTCTGGATTCAACTTTAAATTAACCTTTGTCGAGTTGGAAAAAGTCTATTGGAGATCAATCAGGTACAACTCTTCTTTTAAACTTTTAACCATCATGTCATCTATATATATTTCCATATTTCTTCCAATATGATCAGCAAATGTTTTGTTCACCAATCTTTGATAAGTAGGCCCAACATTTTTCAACCCAAAATGCATCACTTTGTAACAATAGAGACCCATATCTGTAACAAAGTTAGTGTGTTCCCAGTCCTTCGGATCCACCTGTATCTGGTTATAACCGGAGAAGGCATCCATGAACAATAATAGCTTGTTTCCATATGTGGAGTCCACCAACTGATCTATCCGGGGGACTGGATAGAGATCTTTTGGGAAAGCTCTGTTGAGGTCAGTAAAGTCGATACACATACGTCATTTCCCATTCTTTTTCTTGACTAACACTGGGTTGGCTGTCCATAAAGGATACTGAGACTCTTTTATGTACCCCATCTTGGTAAGCCGGTCAACTTCTTGGACTATTACATCAGCTTTCTCCTTAGAAAAATCTCTCATTTTTTGCACAACAGGTGCAACATCTCTCCGGATAGACAGCTTGTGTGATATAACACTTGCTGGTACTCTGGTCACATCAGCATTGCACCAAGCAAAAACATGTTGGTGACCTGCCAAAAAGGACAATATTTTTTTTTCTTTAATTCTGATGCCATCTTTGAGCCAACTTTAACACTCTTTCCTTCAGCCAGAGAGTAAATTTCAACTTCTTCAATCGGTATCAAAACACTAAGGGTCTCTCTGGGTCATCAATTTCACCCTCACCCCCAAAGGGCCCCAACAACTGCTAATCTTCATTAATTTGAACTGCCCTTAGAGTTCTAGGAGCAAGTTCAGTTGCATAACATTCTCTTATTATATTTTTGCTACTCTGGACAACTCCCAATTGTCCTTGAACCGTATACTTTAAACATTGATGGACTGTTGAAGCCACAGTATGCATCCTAGAGAGCAAAGACCTCCCAAAGATCGTATTATAACATGTGGGGAAATCTACCACAACGAATAGTACCCTGACCATCTTTTTGAAAGGGCCTTTGCCCAACAATACCTCCTCATCAAATTCTCCGATTACATCCTCAGAACTCTCTGTGCAGCCCAAAATGGATATGTTTGAACCTTGAATCACTGTCGAATTATTCATCTGTTTATAAGAACTTAAAAAGAGAATTTTGGCTGAGCTACCAGTGTCAATCAAAATTCGTCTGATGTCGTTGCCCCCAATTGAAGCTCCTATCCCCACAACATCCTCATGAGGCCCAACTATATTTCTTAAATCATCCTCATAAAAAAAATGAAAGGAAAAGAAATTTTGGACTGATAAGAAGACATGTCTCCCTCTAATTGAGTAGCTAGAGTGTGAACATGCCTCTTCCTTGAAGAATGAGTCGGCGCAGTCATAATGTCCCCCCCCTAAATGTAGTAAGTGACTCAAAAAAGCTTATGAGTCCGGACACTGTCTTAGTTTGTTCTGTTATGACCCCCATTTTATTCCAGGTTGGATCAGGATCCTAATAATCCGTATCGACATCAAATCTTTCAAGGATCACCATAGCCCCTTCTGGAGCAGATGTCCCCGCATTGTTCGTTGGACCAGTTTGGGGAGCATTGTCAGACCTGTTTCCATTCCTTCTCTTAACATAAGCTCTCAGCTTGCCCATTTCAATAATATTCTGTACTTCTTGTTTCAAGGCGATATAGTCTTTAGTTTTGTGGCCAATATCATAATGATACTGGCAAAAACAAGTATTACGACTTTCCCTAGGAGACTGAAGCGCTGTCGGCTTCCTGAAATGCACCTCATCTTTAGTTTTGTCATAAATGGTTGACACATTCTCCTTTAATTCAGCAACCCACTCCGGTTGGACCCAAGGTCCATGTTTATTTCTGGACTACTGGCTCTAAGCTAGATTTGGGTGGGATTGAGTTTGTTTGGCCCTGTTGGATCCCTGTTTGGTTTCTTTGGCCTTGTATCTGGACTGATTCTAGTTTGGAGTAGCTGGGGCAGACCTCACTTGTCTGTGTACCCTAGTCTTATTTGTTTCATCTACGTTGATTTGTTTTCCCACTTGATTTAGCAAACCGCCCCAATTCATGGCCTTCTTCCTTGTCACTGAATCATCTAGATTCCCAGGGTTTAACCCTTGTCTCAAAGAGGCTATTGTTAATTGCTCAAAGCAATCAGCTAACCCATTTTTGGTATTTGCAAACCAACTTATATAGTCTTTCAGTAACTCATTTGGCTTTTGGGCACAATGGATAATAGAATCTTCATTGCCCTTCACCTCCTTACTCCCCACAAACTGCCTTTAGAAGGCCACCCAACACATATCAAAGTTTCTGATACAACCTTGTGGCAAGCTGTTGTACCATTTCAAAGCACTTTTTGTAAAAGATTGGGAGAAGGCTCTACAAAGAAGTTTGTCATCATCATCAAAATTCATCATAATTTTTTTAAACTGTTCCAGGTGGTTGTCCGAATCTTTGTTCCCCTCATATTTCTCCATTTTAGTACTGCCAACCTCTTAGGAAGGTTTCCGGACAGTATCTTGGCTGAAAATGGCGATTGCCTCCAATTCCGACTACGACTAAAAACTGTGTATTCATTAGGTGTTGCAAAAATACTTGGATTATCATGGAAAGCAAAAGGATCCATCATCAGTTGATCCACATCCCTGTGACTATGGTTGTGGCTGTAAGACGACCATTTTCCCAGATGCCTTTTCGTCTCCCATGCCTATCTCTCTTTCTTGAATATTTTTTAACTAGCTTTCGTTTCTTCTTGGACCTCCCCTCATCACTGCTTGATGACAAAGACTCCTCAAGCTCATCCTTGTTCGAGGAGCTACTGGAGGACTCAGATTCTAAGCTATCTACAGGTTTGGACCGGTGAGACTTCTTGGAACTGACATGGGTCTTTTTCGTGCTCAAATGAGTCTTTGCTGATGAGTCGTTCTCCATTGGGTTTTCAGTATGGTGAATGGATGACGCTTTTGATTTTTTCTTTAAACCCATCTATGCGTTTCTAGCGGCCCTCAACGCTTCTATTTCAGCTTTCAACTTGTCTCGCTCTTCGGTCGTGTACTCATTGTTTTCCCCCACCACCTCCACCAAGGGTGGTATTGCTTGCTCGTCCGGATTCATCCGAACCGGTTTTTCTTGTTTTTTTTGAATGCCACCTTCTCCTCTCACTGTGGTCGCCAATTTGGTGAGACTTATTTTAAGCTGAGAGTAATTTTGTCAAGTGTTTTGGAAAATTCTGAGAGTATTAAATGTTTGGGTGTTTTGTAGAGAGAGATTTGAGCTACCTGGTTGTATTTAATTTTCATTACCCTCATTAATGAAAGTAGTTGGGGTATTTATACCCTTAATTATGGACTCATGGGCTTTTGGGTCGAATTATGAAACCGAGTCAAGTTTAAGGACTCATTTACTTAATAAGTTGATTAGCAGCTAACTTAGTCAAAAAGTGTTTAGTTATTTTATACTTTTGTCATGTCCGGATAGTTCAGTGGGCGGTGTTTTTCCGAATAACCCTTGTCTGGATATCTCAGTAAGTCGTGGTGGATTTATCCGAACTCATCAAAATCTACTTTGTGAATCTTAAATGATGATCAATCATGAACAAGACTAAGTTGAGGCCAAGATTGGCATCCGTATAATTTACATAAATAAGCTTCACAATGAAGTTGTTAAACTTGAATAAGTCGAGTATAAACAAGTACCTCATACATAAAATACAATGGTTGATGCACTTAATTTTTCAAGATTTGCTGAATCTACTCAATAGGTAGTCTTTCAAAAAAACTAGCCATTTTCAAGACTAGTAAAACCAGACAAACAGAGTTAGCATAATAGTTCATGGTCATTTAAGAGCCTCTGAACGAACCCTCATTCAAGCGTGCCTCACTTAAAGAACATTATCCATAAAAAAAATTGAGGTAAACAAACATTTAAATTTGATCAACTTAATACATATGGTCAACTGGTCAACATGGGTTAACCATGATAGTGCTAAGGTACCTTGGTTATGAGGAGACAGTCTTGGTTATTGAAGATTTCCATGATATGGGGAGATGTCCACCATGGGTACAAAACTCTTCATATATATATATATATATATATATATATATATATATATATATATATATATATATATATATATATATATTATTAACAATATTTTTTAAGCTAATAATATGAGCAGATACCAAAATTTTGGTCCATCATTGTTGACATTTGCAAATGTATTACTCCTATGGTTACACAACTAATAATGTGCTTCCAGTTGTAGATAATGGTTGCTCCAATCCAGTTGATCCTAATTAATGTCGATGGTGAGGCAAGCAGCTGCAGTTGGGCACATGGAAGAAGCGCTTCTCGATGACAAGGCGGAGCTTGGATATGGTTTCCCGATCGGAGATCCATGGATCACAGACGGTATCTCCCCATGGCCTTTCGCCTTTGAAAGCGTCCTTCCTTCTCAATGCCCGGGCAGCCGAGAGCGGACCTTTTTGGATATATAATCCAATTCGAGAGTGGAGTTACGGGAACAACCGTCTGATGGAAAACTACTTTCACATTCGGTTCAGAGAGCATTTTTTTCGTTGAGAATTCCTCGTTCCCTTTCGTGTGAATTCCCTAGCGGCGATTCAAAAGGCGAACAACCCCCCCCCCCCAAACTAGTCGTATGGTGTGGGGTTCTTGTGGTAAGCTTCCTTGGATATGAGAAAAATCTCGGGCTGCTAGTGAGTACAATAGGGAAATTTTTCTCTATTCATAGTAGGTACGACGACCCTAGCAGACCCTCCCTTAATTTTAATACGCACGTGATCTCCTTCAACCCGCTTTTCTGCCTATGGCCGAGTCATAAACTATATCTATCACGGTGGAACTCTAAAAAATAAATAATTAGTTGCTCCCAGCTAGCAGAAAAGGTGAATGTGAATTAATTTATATTAGAAAGACGCTATTGCGCTTCTTTCTTGCCTTGCGTTGAATAGTAATCTTGGGTAATGGGCATAGGCCCAGATCAATATCTATTTTGACTAGGGATTTGACTACCCCTGGGGCACTCAGACTCTTTTTGGATAGAAAAGGGTGTAGCGCAGTCTGGTCAGCGCATCTGTTGTGGGTACAGAGGGCCAAAGGTTCAAATCTTGTCACCTTGATGTGGCGAAATAAAAAAAACTGAGCAAAGATCCAGATTATTTAGGTCTTCTTTGGCCACTCCTTTTATGGGTGAAACCTCTAGTTAAGGTTGCCAATTGTACCCATTGAATCAATTTCCAAAGCATCAATTATAATAGATGGGGTTTAGGCTTAGTGTGGCTATTTTTAAAAGCATAAGAGGGTCGATAATACCTATTGGTATTATTAAATTACTAATCCAAATGGGTACTCCATGTTTCTATAAAAGTATGAGCAAAGAAGGCTATCAACTTCCTCAAAATAATCCTATGATGTATATACGAGATCCTTAAGGTATAAACAACTACCAAATAACTAAAATTTCCAGAATGCACAATATTATACAGAACTACAAGAGTCAATCAACCTTTCTCAACATCTTTCATCCCTACGTGAATGAGCATGTTGAAGTTAACAACCCTTTATTAGAATGTATATGAAGACTCTTATAAAGAGCAACACAGAAGTGGTCAGACGCGCTTCATGAATTCTTATGATCGTACCAAACCACATTGCACAACAAAACATATGAGAATTACTTTGCATGAGTATATGAAATGAAAATCGTGGTACAAGCTTAAACATATATACCTTCCTTCTGACTCACTCACATCTGTAGGTCACGTCACATAAAGATATTTATTGACTCATAATTTATGGTCAATTATGCACAAGACCAAGTCGAGCCCAAGAATGACATTTTAGCAATCTACATAAATAAGCTTTACACTGTAGTTACTAAATTTGAATAAGTTGAGTATGAACAAGTACCTTCAGTTCATATATTCAAGGTTTTCATTCATGTCATTCGATGTTGTATGTCGATGGAACTTTCTTAAGCGGAAAGTATACGGGTGTATTGTTGTCTGTCGTAAAAAAAGATGACAACGGCGGTTATTTTCATGCTTTTCCTATAATTTGATGGATTGCGAGAGTTGTGTAAAAATTATAAAATACAATGTGAGTTCTTTGTTAACTGAATGAGAGTTCTTCACTATAATATAATCATGTGAGTTATTTGATTTATATTATGCATACGAGTATGGGAGTTCTTTGTTACCCAAGTGCGAGTTGTTCATCTTAATATACACATGTGATTTGTTCGAATTATATTTTATATACGAATATTGCAAATCTAACTAACTCACATAATGCGTGTTGTTCATTATAAGCTAGCTGGGCGAGTTGTTTGATTCATATTTTTGTAAATGAAGATTACATGTCTTTGCTAACCAAATGCGAGTTATGTCCATTGTAATATAACATATCATGAGTTGTTAGATAACATATATTATGAGTTCTTGCACAGATGACATTGCGGGTTGTTTATACCATTTGACTATGTTTGCCTTGTATTTTATGTCTATTCCCATTTTCTTTTAGTATCTTGAGTACTAAGGATTCTGATAATTGGCTGTGGTTTTAGAGTGTTTAAAATCTCATTTGTTGGAGCGCCAAATCACATTTATTCCGGATTGTCATTCTGGTATCATTAATATTGTTTATATCTTGTATCTAAATTGTTATCATACGTATTGCTATTTCCATGTTGTACAAAATTTGAGAATTTCTCTAAGTCACACTAGCATAGGCTATAAGTCTAGGATGCTATATTTGTTTCCATCGATGTGCTTATGCTCCCACTAAAGATCTATTTAACGATATACTAACAAATTTTCTATGTGAAAGTGGTGATAAAATTAAGAAACTTCTTGAAAATTTACCTCAAGATAAGTACACCCATGCATTTGTTAAAGGGAAATGATACGGGGCTATGCCTTATACTACGACCAAATCTTTTAACACCCAGATAAAAACAAATACGGCCTACTCATTGTTGAATTGGTTGACATGATTGGAGTCTTGCTTATGACTCGAGTTTCACGATGATATCAAGAGAGGCTAAGCTGGAGTACTAATTTGTGCCCGTATTATGAAAAGAAGCTAAAAGATAATGTTGAAAAATATCAAACGTGAGTAGTCTGTAATTCTTTCACAACCTTATTCGAAGTATTTTTAGAACATGTAATGGTTGTTAATATGTTAGATTTCAAATGTTCTTGCGGCGCATGACAACAATGATGTTTTCTATGTCCTCACGCTTTAGCGGCAATAAGTCTACCCAACAAGATCCTCTTACGATAATAGAGTCGTTCTTCATGATTAACTATTATAGGTCAAGCTACTCTTTCAGCATACCGACGAAAACCAACTTCGGGGAAAGATCAAGCTCTAACGATTCGTCGGAGCTGGAAATTTTGCTTCCCAACATGAAAAGACACCCTCGAAGGTCCAAGAAAAAGTGAATTTCGTCTAGAGGAGAAGTGGAAACCAAGCAGTTGAGGTGTGGTTGTTGTTCTAAAGCAGGTTATAACAAGAGGACATGTGAAGTTCCAGTTTAAAAAGCGATTTGTTTGGTACATTAATAAGTCACATTGCGAGTTGTTCAATTTTATCAATTTGAGTTGCTTGCATTGCACTAATGAAATAGGATTTCTTTATATATTAAATTCAAATTTGAGAGTTCTTCATTATCGACAGTACATGTTTTTTTTTCCGGAGGGAACCCGCAGCCGCTACTCAGAGTGCAATGAGTGCGCACAGGGTAAACCCTCAGTCTGACGCGATAGCCTGCAAACCAACGTCAGAAGGTAAACCACACAAGGTGACAGGCTCAGCCGAGAAAGCGTATGTAGAGGGACTCGAACTCATGACCTTTTGGTCATAAGAATGCCATACTCAACCAACTCGGCTACCCCAGTACGTGTTGTTTACTTTACAACGAGTAAATGCGAGTTGTTTGTATACTGAGATAATTAGTATTTTTTGCATATTAAATAGAACATCGCGAGTTGTTCACTACCCCATATTGCGAATTGTGTACATACCGTTGAGAAAATGAGAGTTGTTTGTATGTCCTTCTAATGAGTCTTACTTATATATTACCATCGACCATTTGTGAATCCTTTGGAATTTTAACATGTGATTTTTCTTGCGATTTGTGTGGATATTACTATCCGGAGAGTTCTTTGTAATTGAAATGCTCACATTTGTATGTACACAAATAGAGCGAGTTGTTTGTAAAATAACAAACGAGTTGTTTGTAATTAGTTTTAGAAGTTGATTCTAGTTAGATACAACAAGTTGTTTAAAATGAGATTCAGCGTATTGTTTAAATTAAGGTCCAGCATGTTGCGTGCAATTAGATTCAGAGAATTGTTTGAAATTAGATTCAACAAGTTCTTTGTAATTAAAATGCGCGAGTTGTTTGGAAATTGAGCCACTTCCATTACTTCATAAACTTTTTACACTAATAAAAAGTTTATACAGAAAAGATATTACAAGGTCATAACAACCTTCATGCACTCAATCCTTCCAAAAAAATACCAGAATCTTTAGGGTTGGTCAGTTTGCATGAAAAAAAAACAAAAGCATTAACAATTAGTCTTCACCAGATGAGTCTTCTTCTTCAGACTCATCTTTACGTTCATTATTAGTATCTTCTTGCAGGTCTTCCTCATCAGCTTCTTCCATCTCATGACCCTCATTCGACGTCCGATCATCTTCCTCCTATTCCTCTGTATCTTCCATCTTCCTTTTCTGGGTTGGAACCTCGTTGGGTTGAGAGTCAGCCTCCAACTCAACTGACCCAAAGTCTGCAGAGAAGTAGTCGAGGGTAAACTCCAATATATAGGCTCGGTTGTTAGGCGGTGCCATCGGAGAGATTAAGCCGGAGCTTCTGTTGGTCGTGATGGAAGACCATGAGTTACCGAAGGAACCAGAGCTAGATATTGTGGTTGGAGTCAAAGATGTTAAGTGCTTTTGATTTAAAGAGTTTATTTTTAAATTACCCTATAAAAACTATTATTTATAGGCAGAGAGTGAGTCCTTTTGAAGTGGTGGCTATGTTAATCATTATAGCCTCCTCTGTCAAATCAAAAATTAATGGATTGTCTTGATTATATGGTTTTTTTGTGTGCTTAATGCATATATCGGTTACCCAGTCAGACACTTTAGTCGTTTCGTATTCATTGATATTCTGCGAGTTGTTTGAGAAATTCCAAGCGTTGTTAAGTAATTTAACTTTTTATATAGCGATTTGCTTAGTATTAATTCTTGTACGAATTGGTATGGCGAGCTCAATAGTAAGAATTGTTAACTACTACACAAACGCAAATTTTTTAGTAGTGAATTCTTGTACACGTTACGAATTGTTATGTCGATCTCAATAGTGAGAGTTATTAACTACTACAAAAACACGAATTGTTTGAAGCTAAAATACATAATTGTTTGCGATTTATAAGTCTTGTGCTAAATTACCCATATTTATTTCAAGTAAGTACAAGAATGTTATATATTGCATTTTTTGAAGGAAAAAACTCTATATATACAAAAAAATCCAAGTAATATATATACAAAAAAAAATCCCAACCAATATATCTACCATTGCATGTTAGTGTTGTTATCCAAAAGATATGTACACAGTTTTCCACATAAAAAAGATGACTACCATTGTTGGTTAGTGTTTTTATCATTGAAGAAATAATAAACATTTCAGCTCTAGTATGCCTTACTATATAGGTTTGGTAAGTCTTTGATACACAGCCTTTTTAAATAATATATTTGGTGTATTGAAAAATGAAAATACCGCAGTCGAGAGTGCCTAGTTTTTGTTGTGGAATCCCTCTTATATTTTTCACTTTATAATCAGTCTTTGACTTAGGTAAGTATCCCATTTCGACACAATATTCAACTGTTTATAAGAGTTTGTATCAGGTATAATATACTCATAAACAATGAGTTTTTTTAAATACAGATGCGAGTTGTTTACTAACATAACACGAGGTGCAATTTGTTTGCTAATAACAGATACAATGTGTTTACTAACAACAAGTGCGAGTTGTTTACTAAAAATCAAGAGAGAGTTGTTTATTAAAAACATGTGCGAGTTGTACACTACAAACAGGGATACCAGACGCATTATAATTTGTAATTCTATATTTTTTTGTTATTTTTCAATATGCGATAAGAATACCATACGCATTATAATTTGTTTGGGGATGATTAAAAAAATTAAACATATATAACAATGATCAAACATATACTTACTTCTCTCGTTTGGTTGTCAAGATTCCACTTGTACCGATTCTTATCAGTATAGGTCTTCAATCTATTTCTTGTTTTTTCAAGTGCAATCTTATTTAGAGTAGTCTTTCTGCATTGCAACAAAAAATGACCGAGCGTTTCATCCACACTATCATCTTGAACGTCTTCGGTCTATGTTTGGGATGTCTGGGTTGGTGTTGGTGGAATCGTTGGTGTCAGGCTTGTTGGTGGTCGGTAGTTTGGTTCCGGATTAGAGACTTGTCGTGTGTATGTCACCATTTTCCTTGTTTTTTAAGTTGTGTTTTTGTGTTTTTTCCTATGTATTTCTTCGTGTAAAACGGTGCAACATCTGGATATTCATTTCCTTTAACTCCTCTGAATGCCGCTCTTTCAGCCTCTATCAACCTCCACAACCTATCAGGTGAAGAATAACCAAGTTAATACATGCACACGAGTTGTTTAATACAATAAACAGATCGCTCGAATTATTTATGGTCACACAATTATGGGAGTTCAATTTTACCAACGTTTATTGCGAGTTGTGTTATTACTAAGGATGCGAGTTGTTTGCCTACTACCAATTGCAAATTGTCAGATAGATTCTGAGAGTTCTTCTATAATTAGTTAGATTCTGAAAGTTCTTCCATATTGAGTTATAACAAAGAGCGTGAATTGTTAGCGAGTTTTTGTAAAATATGTTAGATTCTGAGAGTTATTTTATTTTTTATATAATGCGAGTTTTTCTAAAATATGTTAGATTCTGAGAGTTATTTTATTTTTTATATTATGCGAGTTGTTCTATTATATGTTACTACAAAGTTGAGAGTTGGTTTATACTTAAATACAAGAGTTGTTATATATATATATTCCATACCTCATCATCTCGCAGGTGGTTTAGCCTTCCAATAATCTACATGGTCGTCGGTTTGGACTCCAATCCCCACCATTTGAAAAACCTTGGGATCATTTTTGGCTTTGTGAGGTCTAGCCCAATTGTTGTGTGCTCAATGATGAAGGGCTGCATTGCAAAAATTATTATTATCAATATATTTATGTTAACTAATATTTAATTAAGATAAAACAATCTTACAAGTAGAAGTACGACGCATCCGATAACTCTATCGGGTTTTCCTCTGCAACACAAACTCTGATCGACTGGATAAACTTCAACAGTACTGATGTGGACCAGTCATAGTCGTTTATGTTGCCGAGGTTTCGATAAAATACAACACATTCCAACCCATTACATCTCCCGAGACTGAGTAGAATTGGGTTGAGCAAAGAAACTGTATCAACAACCGAGAAACGTCCTCCAATTTATTATTATCAAGATATTTATGTTAACTAATATTTAATTAAGATAAAACAATCTTACAAATAGAAGTATGACGCATCCGATAACTCTATCGGGTTTTCCTCTACAACACAAACTCTGATCGACTGGATAAACCTCAACAGTACTGATGCGGACCGGTCATAGTCATTTATTTTGCCGAGGTTTTTGATAAAATACAACACATTCCAACCCATTACATCTCCCGAGACTGTGTAGAATATGGTTGAGCAAAATAATTGTATCAACATCTAAGAAACATCATCCTATTTATTATTATCAAGATATTTATGTTAACTAATATTTAATTAAGATACAACAATCTTACAAATAGAAGTACAACGCATCCGCTAACTTTTTCGGGTTTTCCCTCCGCAACACAAACTCTAATCGACTGGATAAACTTCAACAGTACTGATGCGGACTAGTCATAGTCGTTTATTTTTTCGAGGTTTTTGATAAAATACAACACATTCCAACCCATTACATCTCCCGAGACTGAGTAGAATAGGGTTGAGCAAAATAATTGTATCAACCACCGAGAAACATCCTCCAATTCATGCTCCCCCCCCCCACGGCTGATGGTTACAGCTATACCTGCATATATACACAACATAATATGCCATGTTAGTACAACTGAAAATAATATCCTGTTTATAACGTGAATTAGTTTCATAAGTATATTTATAATGTCACTGGATACAGTTTTCGCATTTGTTGGTCTAATTTTCCTTGATATTTCACCCATGGAGTATGTTTTCATCATCCTTGAGTCATTCTCCATCCCGTCTATATATTTGCTGAAGAATGCTCATGGTTTTGTTAAAGCCAAGTGCTCTGTGTCGTGCTTAAGGTCGAAAATGGAATTTACATCGTCGGTCGTTAGCTTCACCAGCTTGGACCCAAAATAGAACACGTCTTCCTCGACCGAGAACATCTTTATAATCCACTAAACTAGCTTATAAAACTTTTTCTTTGCGATCTTCTCCCGGTGGAAGTCAAAGGACTTTTTCAAAAGGGCGTAGAAGGGTGTGTTTCTTGTAGCTTCGATGTGGGCAGAGGTAATAACGTCATTTTCAGCAGACTCATAAGCCTCACCAATCCGGACTCGTAGAAGCTTGCTTTCACAGTCATATTGCTTGCAGATACATGAATATTCACTTGTAAATAACAAATAACTCCCGTGAGGTAACTACAACACAACTTCCTTAATCAATGAAACTAACAAGAGACTTGGGGTGATGACATTTAATAATGTGATTTCTTTGTTAACCTATACAACGAGTTATTTGAAAATAGTAAAATGACAAATTGTTTGAATCATTTTTGTATTGCGATTTGTTTGTTATGCACGATAATATTACGAATTTTGTGTAATCTTTAAGAACGCGAATTGTGTTGAAACACCACCAAACGAGTGTTATGTCCAGTATACTACCAAATGCGAGTTGTTTGTATAATTTTACGATGAGGATGTGAGTTGTTCTACTATGCATGATATGCAAATGCGAGTTGTAGCTACTTTTCGCATATCCAAACCAACAAACAACTTAATAGACTATATCAAATAGATATCACAACATGCAAAAACTGATACACAGTACATACAAACGCAAAACCTAATGCCGAGAACGATAAACCCAATAACTAAGATCCTACTCATGATCGTAACTACGTAATTTCAGTATAAATAACCAACATTGATCGTGAATAAACACCAACATGCACTTCAAACTCAGTAAAAAGGCAATAAAAAAACACATTTTTGAGAGAAGCATATACTTGATAATTGTAATCGTGGGTTTCTTCACCGGCCGACGTATACACAACGACAAATGGTTGAAGGCTTTGTGGTTAGTGGTTTCAGAGAGTAGACGACAATCACCAATCGAATTTCGGTGAAAACTGAAGAAAGTACGGTGAGGAAGACTAAAGGTTTTAGTGTTCGAGAATATGGAAAGTCTCTAGAGAAAGAGAGAAAAAAGTAGTATTCCCAGGTAAAATGAGACTCGGAAAAGGAAAAAAATTGGTTTAAAAGGAAAAAAATACATAATCTAAGGATATTTTTATCCAATTTTTAGGTTGAGGTACAAAGTAACACTATCTTATTTTTTAAAGATTAAATTACCATTTAAGACCCAATACCCAAAGTATTATCCATCTAAGACCCATATTTTCATTAATCTCCAAGAAAAACCTGTTTTAGTCAAATATTTACCATTAAAGACCCACTAATACCCTAAATACCCCATACTCTATAATATAAAAGGCTTTTAGACCCATTCTTCACCTTTTTCCCTAATTTTTTTTAATCTCTTCGTCAATATAACAACTCTGTATTAGGCGATTCTTTCATTTTTTTACTCGATTTTTTTGTTTTTCTTTTGTTTTCATATAATTTTGATTTGTGTTTTTACTTGATTATGAGAAGATACTCAATGTTTTATGTGTTTGAAACCCGAATTTGAGCTCGAAACCGCTGTGTTTTTAAGATATGTTTTCGTTCGTTTTCATAGTGTTTCAAGTCGAATTTCTCGTTGGTTTTGAGTTCGAATTATGGTAATGTAGTTTATTTGTAGCATTGTATTAGTGTTTCATTGATTTTTGTGTTTTATTTTATGTTTTTAGGATTTTCAGTCGCGTAACAGTTTATGTGTTTTGAGTGAAGGAGATCTGAAACGTTTAATTTCAGTAAGTATAGATGTGAAACTTGTATGTTTCTTCACTGGTAGCTACAAAACATATTTTGTGTTAGATGCGAAACGTTTGTATTTGTATCTACTGATAGTTGCGAAACATGTAATTCTTTTGTAATGGTAGATGTGAAATGTTATTTGTTCTTTAAAAAAATTTAATTCAAAACATATCAAGAGTGTACTAGTTTTGTTCGTCTTAAAAAACAAAACCAACGGTATTTTCGGATTTTTTTTTTCGAGTTACAGTTTAAAAGATACAGACTTTTAAAGTTTTAAAATTTATAGGGGTTTCGCGAAGAAGATGCGAAACCTTATTCGTTATGATAGATGTGAAACCTTCTTTATTCTGCTAAATGTGAAACCTTCTTTATTTTGATAGATGCGAAACCTTTTTTATTTTGGTAGATGCGAAACCTTTTTTATTTTGATAGATGCGAAACCTTTTTTATTTTGATAGATGCGAAACCTTCTTTATTTTGCTAGATGCGAAACTTTTTTTATTTTGATAGATGCGAAACCTTTTTTATTTTGATAGATGCGAAACTAGTCACTAGATGCGAAACCATATAACCGAGAAACGTGTGTATATATATATATCATGAATTTTAAAAAATTTCAAAACATATCATGAATAATACTAGTTTTGTTCGTTTAAAAAAAATAAAACCAATAGTATTTTTAGACTTTTTTTCGAGTTACGGTTTAAAAATTAAAATTTAAAAAAAAACAAAGAAATAGAAATGGTTAGTATTCTATATAAAAAAGTATTTAACGTATAAAATGTCTTAAAAAGTTTAGGTATTTATGTGTGATATAAATTTGTTGAATGAATATTTATTGATAAGTCTAATTTTTTTTTAATACTAATTAGTAATTAGATAATTGAGCAAGTATTTATGGATAATTGATTTTTTTAATAAATTAAATATTAAATTTATAATAATAATAAACATCTAAATTACTTATATGTTCATGTGGAGCACTACTCATTAGATTTAGCAGCCGCCGCCTCCTACCTTCTCCCACAAATCTTGTATTTGACTTAAGAATATTTTAATCACCCTCTCCCCAACTCGATCAAATCCACATCATTTTGTTTCGCAAATAATTATCCTCAAAATAAACTACTAGTACTTCAACAGTTTTTGACTGATACCACACTTTTCACGGATCCAAATTCTAGATTCTAAAAGTCACTATGAGTCCTTCATCTTTTGTACTAGTTTTAAATTAGCTTTTTTTTATTTTTTTAACTTTTATTAGTATTCATATTGTATCTACATTTTTAATTTTTATATATCTAATTGTTTAGAAACTGTCACGTTATTGGTATCATATTTTCTTTTTTCCATTTTTCATTGATAATATTTATTTTTTAGATTTAAATATTATTTTATAAAATTAAAAATGTATTACTGATTAAAAAAAATTGGGAGATCAAATATAACGAAAATTACTGTTTTGACATGTGATAACTTCGTAAACACACATAGCAAACACATACAATTTTAAAACCTGATATGAAAGAAAAAACTAATTGAATCATTATAACCAACCAAAAAAACCATTGAATACCTACACATAATATGGAACAAAATATGAGGAGCTGACTGGGAGTTTTACCCAAATTTTAAATCTTCAATAAAAGTGAGCTGACTGGGAGTTTTACCCAAATTTTAAATCTTCAATAAAAGTTTGAAAATCGTGTGTATGCGATTTTTGAGAACTAAATTTCTAAAATTGCAACAAAGGGTCCAAAATAGATAATTACTGTTATGAAAATCGGCACATGTAGCTTTTTTACCGAAACAGAAAATAAGTTTCGTATCGGAAATTTTTTAAAATTGAAAAATTCCGAAGGACACAAAAATAGAGTGAGAGACAACTGTTCAGAAGTTTTCTAAAACTACAACTCTCTCAATCCGGCAATCTAGTCATCTTTAAAACCTCGACCCAACGAGTTCACTCGTCTCTATCTGCTACTGAGTTTCAGAGTTTTTCTACTCGGTCCGATTTCCAAGCACACACGAAAATGAGTGAGATTGATCGGTCTCGGAGTTTCGTCAAGGACGTTAAACGCATAGTTATCAAGGTTTGTTTAAGTCATTTACATTGCTCTTGAATTTAAAGTTGACTAATCAATCAAGCTTTTGAAGTGGGGTTTAACTTGATTATTCGAAGTTTTTGGTTGAAAGAACTGTAGAGAAGGTTTATTTATTTGTGTTTGGTTGCTGACATTTTTTTTTTTGTAAATGTATTGAGTTCTATTAAGAACTGCGTAATTTGAAGTTTGCTGTAACTATTGTGTTATGATTTTGAAATTATGAACCATTTTTTGGGTTTAACTGAAAAGAAAACGAATTCAGACTGAATTTGTTGCTAATTTGGTACGATTGACCTTGCCAAAGAAAATGATATACAGATTTTAGGTTGGTTTGTTAATAGAAAATGATGTATGAATGCTTAGGGTTATGATGATCAATTGATGAGCCAATGAGTGAGTCATTTGTAATAAATGTTTTGCCCATTGATCACTGAAGGTTGGGACTGCTGTGGTGACTCGAAACGATGAAAGAATTGCTCTTGGACGACTTGGAGGGCTTTGTGAGCAGGTTAGCCCGTGTTGACGTTATTTTAAAAGCACCTTGTTTTTATTAGCGACTTTGTAATTTCTTGACGAGAATGCTTTAGCGCTGAAGTTTTATGGATTTTGTATCCGGGTCAGATTAAGGACTTGAACGCTCAAGGATATGAAATTATTTTGGTGTCGTCCGGTGCGGTTGGCCTTGGACGCCAAAGACTTCGGTACCGCAGACTGGTGAACAGCAGGTACATGATTTTTTGAAGGCTTTGTTTGTTCACGTGAAGTCTTGAAGTCTGTATAACTGACACATTTGGTACTTGGTTTGTGGAATTGTTTCTTTTGTAATAACTGGTTCATCATATTTGGGTTTTCTTGTTTGCAGTCTTATTGATCTTCAGAAACCACAATTGGAACTTGATGGAAAAGCATGTGCAGCTGTTGGACAAAATAGTCTTATGGCTCTTTATGATACATTGTTTAGTCAAGTAAGTAGACGGGAACTATATTTATATGTTGGTTTGATTATTGACATAGTTGGTAGAAGAAAGAGTCTTATTTGTCTTGATTTAGCTACCGCTTGTTCATATCAATGTGGTTTCGTTGAATTCGAAGCGCGTTCTTGGTTTTTTATGTTTACATTTTAGATTCTAACCAAAAATAGCCTTGTAATTACAAAGGATGAGAATAGGATAAGTGAATAGATTCAGAATCTTGATGCATTATTTTATTTCTACTGGCTTGTTTGATAGTTTATAATCGGAAAATAGTCACAATATGTTTTTCTAGAATGCAACCTTTTTAAATATATATATATATATATATATGTGTGTGCGCTCTTTTATATGTGCGGGTATGCATCTGTATATATTTTTGTGTAACCGTATTTTAAACGCCATTTAAGTAGTGGGAATCTGGATGAACTCAGTTTTTTAATGTTTGTCTTTTGATTTTGGCAGCTGGATGTGACATCAGCTCAGCTTCTGGTGACAGATAGTGATTTCCGGGATAAGGATTTTAGAAAGCAATTAAGTACAACAGTAAAATCCTTGTTCGATCTGAGGGTCGTTCCAATTTTTAATGAGAATGATGCAATTAGTACCAGGAGAGCCCCATATGAGGTATACAACACTCTTTTTTGTTTTTTCCAGTTTCCATTCTGTTATTTTATTTTCACTATTTCCTAGAGCTTCGGGTAGCACAGACAAGATACCAATAGGTTCTCTAACCCCGATATACATTAGACAGACAACATTATTGGTTGTTAACAAAGAGAAAATAACTCTAGAAGTATTTCTTAAAAGAGATGAGTTTCAAATATTGTTAGATATTATTGCTCGTCTGTATATTTTGTTGACCTTGAGTATGGAAGTTAACATAAATTTTGGAAACAATTTACATTTTCATATCCAAAAGCATCTTTCATTTTGAAAATCAAACATAAAACAACTGGTTTGAGAGAAAACCTAACCATAATAAAACTTTTAACGTTTTTAAGAACCAAACACAACTATTTATGCGTTCTTCGAGAAAATTAAAGTAGGCATAAAAACATGTTAGGTTGTTCAAAAGAGAAAACTGTTTGTAGGAAATACTTCTATGAGGGAAGAAACTTTAGAAGTGTATTCAATTGAAGACTGAGTTTTGTCATGAGTCATGACAAGAGTCCTCGTAAAATGTTAAGTTTAGCTAATGTTTACAGGACTCTTCGGGTATATTCTGGGATAATGACAGCTTGGCAGCTCTATTAGCACTGGAGTTAAAGGCAGATCTTCTTATTCTGTTGAGTGATGTAGACGGTCTTTATAGTGGCCCTCCTAGTGATCCAAATTCGAAGTTAATCCATACATATGTCAGGGAGAAACATCAGACTGAAATTACGTTTGGGGACAAATCTAGGGTGGGAAGGGGAGGTATGACTGCCAAGGTAAAGGCTGCAGTTGGCGCAGCTTATGCTGGCATTCCTGTAATTATCACTAGGTATGGACTTTCGAAATATTCCCGTAATTGGTATAGGTGCTGTAAACTGAACCGTATCAAACTTTATATTGCTTCTTTACTGCTGCATACATGGATCCATTTGTTCTGTTATACTTGTTATTTCATTTTATTTCTACAACAATATAATGCATAAACGAAGTCCTTGGGTAAATGTTCTCCCCTTTTCTTAGTTTCGGGAATTGAAGTTAGTTCATATATATATTCATGCATTAAAACAATTTAGTGAAAGCATTGGAGTGATAATTCCCATCTTGATATAATTGAACTATTTTATAGTTTGTAAAACCACAATGATATTTTATATGTAGCATTTATATATTTATGTTATGCTCAACTCGTATGGTCTTTTGAGATCGTATTTATTTTGAAGTGGGTATGCGCCTGAGAACATATATAAAGTCCTTCAAGGACAGCGCCTTGGTACACTCTTTCATCAAAATGCGCATATGTGGGCTCCGATTAATGAAGTTGGTGCACGTGATATGGCAGTTGCAGCTAGGGAGAGTTCCAGACGCCTTCAGGTAATTGTCTCATTGCTCTGCTATGCAAATTTATATTCTTTGAATCGTAAGAGCGGTCTCAACAGTCACCGTAAATGATATTGAATGTTGAGCATAGACGTTCTCTGTATAACATATAAATTACAGTATTTGTTGTAAAATCTGTCGAAATTATAGACGGTTGGGATGCTCTAAGATGTGATAATTTCATATAACCTTCCGATGTAAATGTAAATTCTCACCAGTAGTTTATATATGATCTGGTTAATTTACATTGTAGGCCTTATCTTCTCAAGATAGGAAAGGGATTTTACTTGACATTGCTGATGCCCTTGAAGCAAATGAAAAATTGATCCGTATTGAGAATGAAGCTGATGTTGCTACAGCTCAAGAAGCTGGATATGATAAACCTTTGATAGCTCGGTTGGCTCTAAAGCCTGGGAAGGCAAGAAGTTTTCAGCTTTCTAATTCCAATTATTGCAAATAAATGTTCTTGGAAACGTTTCTACAAACTCTGCTGCACGTCTTTGAATACAGGTTTCAGCCCTCGCAAATTCAATTCGTGTGCTTGCAAACATGGAAGATCCGATTGGCCATCTGCAAAAGAGAACCGAGGTACGTGGTAGGGGCTTAGTGATTCATATAAGGAGCTTAATGTTTCTGTTAAGTTTCTTAATTCAAGATTTTTGTCATTCTTATATTCTTATGTCAAGAAAGAAAAATAAAAAAGTGTTCCTGCACCATTGAAACAGCAATCAAACATTGCTGAGACATTTCAGTGTTATGTTTGCACTGTAACTTTGTGACTAGGCAGTAAGAGATATGTTTTTAATAATTTCATGCTTTGTATAAACCATTAACTGCTCAATTTAGTAAATGTAATCCATTATATATTATGTCTCCAGCTTGCAGATGGGCTCCTGTTAGATAAAACGTCATCTCCCCTTGGTGTTCTTCTCATTGTTTTCGAATCCCGACCTGATGCACTAGTTCAGGTAAGTGCGACTCCTATTAGTTTTCGAATCAACCGTGTCGTTAATTTTTATAAAAGTTAGTGCTTTCATAAATTCAAGCATTTATTATTATAGATTATTCTGAACAGATAGCTTCCCTGGCGATTCGAACTGGAAATGGCCTTCTTCTGAAAGGTGGAAAGGAGGCAAAACGCTCAAATGCAATCTTACACAAGGTTTGGTCCCTAATTTGACTCCAAAATTGCTTGTACTGTAATCATTGTTTTCTCTTTGCTATATGTTTTTCAAGTTAATCTCATCATTGTTGGAATCCTTTCTGAGTTTATTTTCTCTCTTGTTTTATAATACTAGGTAATTACTGATGCAATTCCAGAAAGTGTTGGAGGAAAACTTATTGGACTCGTGACTACTAGAGAGGAGATCCCTGATTTGCTTAAGGTTGGTTTAGAGAAAAAATCTTGGGATTACTATCTTCGTGTTTAGGATTATTTGGATTGGAAACGAAAGTTTTGGTTGAAAATATAGTGCTGTGTTGATTGTAGAAATGAATTCCTAAAAGAGGGCATATATATTGGCCTCAAAATCTATGTTTATTCAACAGCTTGATGATGTGATTGATCTTGTGATTCCAAGAGGCAGCAACCAACTTGTTTCTCAAATCAAGAGTTCAACTAAGATTCCTGTTCTGGGTCATGCTGGTGAGAGGATTCATACATGTTACTGTCTATATAGGTTTTGGATAAAGTAATGTTTTTGTTGTTGTAACCTTTCCTCTATTCTTTTGCGGTGCAGATGGAATTTGCCATGTGTATGTTGATAAGTCTGCCAAGATGGATATGGCAAAGCGCATCGTTTTAGATGCCAAAATAGATTATCCAGCAGCATGTAATGCAATGGTAAGAAGCTTTAAGTGGTTCTGTTATCAGGTTGGCTGTATTCATCCATTTATTAATGTTGCTCATTTGTAGGAAAATTATTGAGCCTCTTTGATTTTGTCTTTTGTCTTCCAACTTCTTAGGAAACACTTCTTATACACAAGGATTTAATTTCAACCAGTGGGCTCAATGAGCTGATTGCCAATCTTCGGTCTGGAGGTAGGTTGTCCCAGAGATATAACTCACCTATTATTAAAAAATTTCAGTGTTTGCAGTGGCATTAATTTTATTAACATATATATATTTTCAATTTTATGAATATATCTATATTTTCAATTTTATCCTTTAAAGGGCTTGATTATATCATAGAGTTACTTTATCATTAGAAATTATTCAGTTTTCTCTTAACAGTACAAGGAAAAAGCTGTGGTTATCATTTGTTTCAAAGACTTATGAAATAGTGTCATATACATCTACATTTTTTGCAGGTGTAACTTTATATGGTGGACCAAGAGCAAGTTCCATACTGAAAATTCCTGAAACACATTCATTCCATCACGAATATAATTCTATGGCTTGCACAGTCGAAATTGTGGATGATGTATATGCTGCCATTTACCATATACACGAACATGGGAGGTATGCCTGGGTGTCTTAGAACTCCTTTTTTTCTTATCGAAGGATCTAGAATGATTTTTGAAGTAGCTAAACATAGAATTTATGATCTTAACCTAACAGTAAATGCCAAAAAGGTAAATTTAGGCAAACTTGTAGTATTGTATCATCTGTCGTAAAATATTTATGAAACATTTTAAAAGTTTGAAGGGGCAGTGGTGTAAACACTGTTACACTACAATTCTAAAGGTTCTGAAAACCGCACGGCGGTTAGGTATTGACGAGGTGGGGATTAATCAGAACTGAGGAAATATCAGAACTACAGTAATATATTTCATATATTGGAAAACTTCGACCAAGTCTATGAAGCTGAAGAGAGTTAGGCTAACTATTGCTAATTTTGTAATAAAAAACCCTAAATTTAGACACCTTATTTTGCCCCAATTTAAGCCTCAAAATAGTTGACTCGCCTCGAAGGTTCGACTCAACCTCAAAATGCAGTGACGACCTGAAACCTATTTTTCAAGCCTTTTAGCACATTGCTTGTGGGGACCACTGCCCACACTGCCTGCCTTTGCATATCCCCCTTGTCATGGACATAGAGTTTTACGCCCATGTGGCGCTCATGTCATGCACGCCTAGCAGCACATACAAGCCTTTTCCATGTGGCAACAAGCAATGTACCGGTAGAATAGCAGGGAAATATGATCATAACAAGAGTCGAGTTAGTACCAACAGATTGTTAGAACGTATCAACACATCCATAGATGGTTGGGCCTAGGATTTCCCATAGGAAAAAAGTCAGGTCGTGACACTCTCTTTTCCTAAAGAGTAAAAAAGCAAAAAAAAGAAAGGACAAAAATACGATGAATGAAGCATTTTGATAACTTGTCTCTTCTCTTTTCTCGCAGTGCCCATACTGATTGTATTATTACAGAAGACCAAGATGCTGCAGACATATTTTTACGTCAAGTTGACAGGTAGAACTCGAAAACTATTTTACTTTTATCTTTGGCTTAGCTATATTCTTGTTGTGCATTGGTGTTTTATTCTCTAATTTAATTATATTTTGAAGCTTTTATGTACAAGAGAAATGATTATTCTAACCAGTTTTCACCCAAAAAAAAAAGTTCTAACCAGTTATGATTTACCAAATCACCACATGTCCTGTATTCTTGTTATGAAACCCCCCCACGACTCGTTTTTGTATCCAATCATCATCTAGTCGACCATTGTTAGCCGGGATTATAAATGATGACAAAAGAATTCTGAAACATGATCCTCTGAGTGTTTTAGTTCTTTTAGTGATCAGTTCAGCTAATATCAACACAGGCTCATCATAACAGAATGTAGGTGATTTGGAGCGAAAAGTATAGAATTGATGGATGACTGAGAAGAATAAAAAAAATGGAAACTTTTGCTTGTTTAATGTGGGCTTAAAATCATCATTAGTCCTTCGACTATCAAGATGTTGAGAGGTTTGTCCCTGGAGTTTCGAATGTACCATCACTAGTCCCCTGGGGACTAGCAATCGTGATTATAATCACTGTGTGATAATAATAATTTCGAGGACTACTAATTTTATTCTTGATAAGCGAAGACAAGGGACTAATTTATTGACCATAGTTGGGGGTACTAACACTATTCAAAGCCTTTATGGTGGCTAAACATGTTTTTTTTGTCAGCGCTGCTGTTTTCCATAATGCAAGTACAAGATTTTGCGATGGTGCCCGGTTTGGATTGGGAGCAGAGGTACAATATCACATATATCAGTCTTTACTTAACTATAGCTTAGCTCTGTTGGAGGCCACACAAATCATCAACAAGAGTAGCTACACTACTTGCTTTTCAGCTTTCATGTTTAGTGTCATGAAGATTTTAATTCCTATAAATTCTTTAGCCATCTAAACAGAACCTAATAATGCCCCTTGCTTTGATTATTAACTATTTATAAAATTCAAATCAGGTTGGAATTAGCACAAGCAGAATTCATGCCCGAGGTCCAGTTGGAGTTGAAGGATTGTTAACCACGCGCTGGTATGCATCTTCAATCTTCATTTCGCAATTTTTTTTTGCACCGCTATAATCTATTTGTAGCTGAATATTATTTGAAGGAAAACTACAAACCTGTAATTCTTAATTAACTCATTTTCAAATCTTTATGGTGATGATAATGTAGGATTCTTAGAGGAAGTGGACAGGTAGTTGATGGTGATAAAGGAATAGTCTATACCCACAAGGACATCCCCATTGACACTCAAAGCTCTTCCAAAGCTGAAGTCTGAATCAAAAAGAGAGATGGATTCTGTGTTGTGTTATATTTAAATAATTTTATCTGGACTTATTCTTTTATTTATGAAGTGGTGTAACATAGTATGTTCAGTCTTTTTGTTTAGAATAAAGTATAATATCTATATCCATTCTCTCAAATAAACGAGACTTATTTCTTGAGTAATTTATTTTCTTCTTTTCTTGAGTAATTTATTTTCTTCTTTTCGTCTATTTCTTACAAAAAACGATTGATAACTATTCAAAAAAAATTGACACGGCAGACCAAGGACACAACTCAATCAAACTTATAAGGTCTAAATAAGTTTACAAAGCAGTAAGCAATTTTATTATATAATTATAAAAGGAACAATTGTTAATACACTTCTTAGTTTATTGACTAATTTCTAGTTTTAAAGTAAAATGTGAACTTATCAATGAGATGATATAATTATGTAGATGTCAATCCAACACAGTACAAGACAATAAACCAGCAAAAAAAGTAAGAAACTTGTTCAATTGAATAAAATAGAAAACTTGTCCATCTGATTAAGAATATGCTCGCTATCTCATCCAGATACAAAAGATGTTTGTTTAAGCTTGAATGAACTTCTTGAGATTATTCATCCAGATCAAGAATTCTCGGCTATCTTTATTGATCATGTACTCGTGCAAGAAATTAGTAGTGCTCGGCTTTACCCCTCTGATCTCGAGATACTTGTGGAAAGCTTTCTGCAGATTCTCGTCCAGATCACTGTTGCAATTACGAACATGTTTAGATTATCTGAAAAGGATTAAGAAATAGGTGTACTTGCCCTGTTTTTAGAAACCGGACCTAATACAGCACACTAATATGTAAGATAGATAAGAGTTTGGAATCACTCCAACGTGTTTCAAGCTCAAGGTTTTTACACCTAGGCTTTCCTTTCACAAGATATTAGTTAAGACACTTTTCTTTATTTCTCAAAATCCACCTGATGCAAATGACCTTACACCTATTTTATAGGGGGTGGTCGAAACTTATAGTGCTTACATTAACTTCAAAAGACTATGTTTCCCGAATTACTAAAATGCATAGAAAAGAGCCCCACAAGTAATTGTGACTCTTAAAAATTTCCTTTCATAGTAAACATTAAGCCTTTTGGCTTTTTTGTTCCGCATCAGGACCCAGATTATGGACATAGTATTTATGTCCATACCCTGTTTTTTTTTCCAGATCAGACAAAATATGCCATTATCAATGCCAATTAGAGCAGACATGGACTTCCTTTGCCAAATCTCCTCATAAAAACCCGAGAGAATTAGGATATTCTCTCTTCCTCACTCCTATTCATCTTTTCTCAAATATTCATTCAAAGACCCTAACAAAGCTAAAACAAGATTGTGACCACAATTCATGTCTGATATTCGGGTTCAGCCAAAGAAATCTCATCCAGTTTGAAAATGTTGTCAGGTCCGGGGTCGGACATCCAGACAAACTTGCCAGATTTAGATGTTGAAAAGTGATCAATCGAAGTCATAATCCGGATGGTCAGATATTGTAATATGTTAAAACAATGCCTGACCCAGCCAACCTGATCAGTTCTGGATTGTATGAGTCAAAACTGGGTTCAGATGTGGACACACCTACTTATCTATATTTGAACTTTAGTAGACCCTGACAAAACCAAACAAAAATACTTACTGGAAATCAGGTCCCTCATAAGCAATCTGCTCCTCCGGTGAACTCTCTGGATACCTAACAGCTAAGGCATCGATAGATATCTCATCAGCGAAAGCAGTACAGCTGAACTCTAAGGTAGGTCCACTACTCTTGGAAACAGTAACAACCACGGGAAGGCTAGATTGAGACGCCTTCTCACTATCATCGTTATCATTGTCATCCACATCATCAGGCTGTTCACCTGTAACGAGATCAGGCATGTGTACTTCAACTTTTATGTGCTCTCCCTGGTAATCTCGAGTCAATGTTATAGTCTGAAACCCTGGGTTGTCTTCAATACTGAAAGGGAACCCAGTTGGAGTCTCATCGGTCTGACCAAGAGCAAGAAGAAACGAAAGGGGAAATTAAAACATGCTCTGCCGAAATGGAAAATAAAGGGATGAAAATCTAATTACAAATCTTGAACAACTGAGCCTTATATGCCTAACGTTCCAAACCTAAAATTTTACAAACTATAAGTCGAAGATGATCGTAGAAAAATGTTGTCAAATTTATAGAAATGAAAAATCATATATGCAGAACCAGAACCTCTACTTTCCTAATCTTCATCTTCCTACTGCTTCAGCTACAAGATAAGCTTGCTTTTCAATTTATGTAAAATAACATTTTAGATATATAATTATCACTACCTTAACCTAAAATCCTCCAAGTAAAAAAGAAATACACATGTTGCCTACAAACAAAAATATCAATATTCTTCACATAACTGGAGAGCCACAGATCAAAATTTATTAATTTTGAAACAATCGAACGATTCCACAATCTAGAAAAAGAAGTAACGAAGTGCTTACAATATCGTGATCATCTGACTCCTCGGCATACTTGATCTCGGCGTCGATAACGCGGAGTAGTGAGTCATCAGAAGTCGCTTTCTTCACAGCTGTAGAGAATTGAAAAGCAGATGCAAATGGAACTCGAGATGGATTTTGAACAGAATATCGATGTAGGGTGGTAGAAATGGAAGAGGTGTAGTTTCTATGGGATCTAGAGACTCTACTCGCTAAAGGAGCAAGGAAACTAGTCGATTTGCGCAAGAGTGAAGTGAAAGCCATTTTCGTCTTTGAGAAGAATGACAGTGTCTTAGGGTTTAGGGTTTAAAGGCTCGATCGGTGCTTATAAAGTGCTGGTATACTGATTACTAAGATACCGACACGTCAACTATTATTGGCCGGGCTAAATTGAGATCCCATTTGGCTATAATGAGACCCTCTATAATGAGACCTAATTTGGCTATAATTAGATCCGAAAAAAGACACATTTACCCCTGATATAAAACCCTTATTTTCAGCGTCTTTTCTCTCTTTTCTCTCTTCTATCTCTTCTCTCTCAAACTCACTAAAAATCTCGAAATCAAAACAGCAAGTTTTCTCAAATCCAACATCACAAACAGCTTAAGGTAAGGTACGAATCCTTTACATATCCATGTAATTTTTATGCATTTTAGTTTAGTATTTTTAGTGATTTTTAGAGTTTAGGGTTCTTGATAAAAATTCGGATTTTCATGTATATTTAGTTGTTGTTTTTGAAAAATAACTTCAGATTCGTGTTAGTCGATTCAGTAGGATCACTTTGGTACCATGCATGATGAATTTGGGTTGGGTTTTGGGGATTTGGGGATCTAGGGTTGCAGATTCTGGAAATGCAGATCTGCGAACTGGGCCCTCGCAACCCGTGCAAAATTGCGAACGACCCGTTCGCAATTTTGCACGGGATGCGGGGCCCAGTTCGCAATTTTGCAGTTCCAGCAAACTGCAAAATTGAGAAATTGCAAACGCCCAGTTCGCAATTTCCCAATTTTTAGAATTTTTGATTTTTTTTTGTTTTATGAAATAGTTTGTATCCCCAAATTCATTAATAATTTATATGTTGTATTTCAGCATGCCTCGCAGACAGCAGCAGACACCTGTTCGACATTCAGGAGGCTCGAGCGATGATGGAGAGCACGAGGACCGTGTGTCACGGTCACGGTCCGTTAGGCGTAGGCCTAGCGCTTCCACTCCGGCCCCTGTTCTATCCCATGGGTTTGGGACGCTCGACCAGTTATTTCGGAGGGTGAATCCTCATGCGCCTGGTCTATATCCAGAGTATACACAGCACGAGGCCTACCACGTCTTTGCAGGAGAGGTAAGTAATGACGTGTTTTAAAGTACGTTTATATGTTCTTTTGTATTATTTCTAAGTTGTTTATATTTTATGTAGGCTCGTCGGCACTCGCGAACCTACTCTATGTATGGTACCCACCGTGCATGGGGTCTTGTTGGGCAGCACAGGGTAAGAGAGCAGGTTATAATGACTTGTTTCGGCCCACTGGTAGATGTGTTGGAGCGTTGGAGTACCAACGTTCATCTTGTAGATGCTTTTCTGGAGAGGTGGCATTCGGAGACGAACACCTTTCACTTCAGCTTCGGTGAGATGACGGTTACGCTAGACGACGTCCACGTCATCACTGGTCTCCCGGTCACAGGTGATAATTTCGTAGTTCAGTCATTTCCTAGTGATAGACAGCGTGTAGCTTGGTATTCTAGTGCATTAGGGATAGATGTGGATGAGCTTAAGTATGAGTTAGGGCGTAACATGGGGGTAATGGTAGATCTGTTCGTTTACAGTTTTTACGCGAGCAGTACATGGTACCCTGTTATAAGGATGAAAACATGTCTGATAGTGATGTAAAGTGTGCCACTAGGGGTTATCTGCTGCACATGCTGGGTTGTTGTGTTCTGGTGAACAAGACGGGGAATAGTATATCTTTAGATTACCTCCAGTTTGTAGAGCATTATACCTCATCCGTTAGATATAACTGGGGACAGCATATACTAGCTCAGCTGTACCACCACCTAGGAAAGTCATCGCTGCACGTTACTTTAGGGATTGCGGGTTGTACTGCCTTGTTGGAGACGTGGATATATGATCACTTCTCCACCTGTTTGCCTACGATTAACGCGAACTACGACTGTTCTATGCCGACTATGTGCCGATATGTACCGACGCCATTTCGTGCGGATGATGAGACTCGGATTAACATCTGACAGGGACTGATTTCGTTGACGGAGAACCGTGTGAGTTACAATGATTTGTTATATTTGTTTCCATAGCGTTAATTTATTATTACTTACATTTTTTGAAGATTACTAACTAACATATGACACAGGTTTGGTTCATGCCGTACGAGACGCATCGTGCTCATTTCCCTCTTCAGCTTGTGGCTTGGATTGACCACACGCTGAAGGCGTTCGACATAGTTGATGCGTACTATCCGCTTTGGGTGGCTCGACAGCTAGGGCACGTTCAGGACATACCACCGGCGCTGCGGACTGTTTTACCAACAGATAGGCGGAGGCGTATGAACACGCGCTTCTTGTGGGATGAGGCCACGTTGATATCATGGGGGTCACACGTTGTTGAGCCGAGGATTCGCGGTGACAGCTACACTATAGGTGGTCCTGGCACGACCACTTTGTACGATGTATGGATCAGTGACCACCTATGGTACGTTCTGCTTGATCCTAGTATTCTTGGTCCATCTGCTTCACATGTTCCACAACCCCCTAGTGCGATGACATATCAGGCACGATTGTATCAGCTTTCCGATCGTGTGACTGATATTGATTCTAGAGCGGAGTCGATGAGTGTGGAGGACTTGCGTCGGGAGGTACACGACTGTCACCTTTTAGGGATCCAGTACCGCCACTTCGATTGAGTTTGAGTGCATCTGTATTATATGACTACCAGGACGGTTGTTTGATACTACCTTATTTTTTTTCTTTGCTTTAGTTGTTGCTTTAGTTGATATGGTTGTATGTAATTGCTTTTGGTTCTTTATTTGTCGCTTTTGTTCGGATAAATTGATACTACCTTATTTTTTTTGCTTTAGTTTTGCTTAAGTTGTTGCTTTCGCTTATATGATGTGTATCTTAAAAACAACAACACTTAAACAATAACACCTAGATTTCTCGCATAATTAGAAATACATAAAGAAATTACACACATGAATCAAAAGCATTGCGTAATTAAAAATACATAAGCAACTAAATTAAAGCAAACAGTAGATAAACTAACCCTCAGTCAGCATTGCACACTTAGTTCTATGGAGTCGGATAGTTCATTCCATACTCATCTGAATCACTACTTCCTTCGGGAGTTGAATACGTTTCAACGACGCTCGCTATTGCGTCTGCTATTTGTTGCTCTTCCGACTGTGTCGCATACGACACCATCTCCGGCGTGATTGTACTTTGCGATCCCATGTCGAATACCTTTCGGAGGTTGGTTCGGACTTCCCAAGGAAGTGAATCGATTTGTAAAGTCACTGTTTTAAGGTAAGCTAACATTTCGAACACTTCTTCGCGTGTGCGTGGTCGGGGCATTATACATCCTGGGCAGGAAGCCTCCCTACCGTGGTTGAAGAACATTCTGCACAAGACCACATCGATGAAGCCAGGAACCTCCTCTTGCATCGTACCTCTCACGATGTCAAATGCGTTTAGGAGGCTTGCATCTTCGTGTACGTTCCAGCCCGAATCACACATTGTTATACCTTAAATGTTTAGTTTCTTAGGCTGATTATAGTATTTATAAACTCGAACTGGGTGGTTTAGCTCAAAATTTGTTAGCGGGAAAGGTTGTCTTTGTTCCCGCTTAAATCTCTTTTAAGCGGGAAACCTTCACTTCATTCCCTCCATATGTTTCCATACAATATTATAATATTCAGATGAACTACTATTTGTTTAGATTTTTTTATGTAGTCTTGTTATTATGTTTTTATAAAGTCAAGCATATTCTCAAACATGAACTACTCTTTAAATGTAATCACATTGTAGTCCATCATCATAATAAATTAACTAATATATGGATAAAAAATCCATCATCATAGATTAACTTTTTTATTTAATTTGTTTTTATACACTATTTTAAAACAAAAACGTCTTAGGTTAAAACCCATTAACAATTAAATTAATATTATATCCTGCAACCAATAAATTAGGTTGAATCTACTTCCTTTTACTTAGGAGTACCATTTAACTCTGACCACCACAAACACCCACAAAATCAAATCAGATAAACATTATTATTATTTTTATACGTCTTAGAGTCGATATCGGACAACTAACTTATTTTTGGACATGTTTCATTGCTCCTATATTCAGAGCCTTCCTGATCTGTTCTTTAAGAACTTCGGACACAAACATATGGTCAAACATGAACGGAATCAGAAACTGAAACATAAATTCAAACATGAACGGAATCAGAAACTGAAACATAAATTCAAACATTAACGGAATCAGAAACTCTAACACAAACTGAAACATAAAATAAAACACAGGCTAAAACATAGTCTGCAACTTCCTTTATTCTTTCGCATCTCGCTAGTCACGCATTTCCTCTAGCCGGATGTCGATAATGTCATCGCGGACGGATTCCAGCTGGTCCTGTGTTAAGTAATCCGTGACTTTACAGTTGAACCGCTTACATGCAGCACGGCGTTCCAACTCGGTGAGGCCAGAAACTGGATGTTGGCGGAATGTGACTAGGACTGACCACCTACATTTCACCTCATCAACACGCCTTGAAATTGTAGGCGGCTGTACACCATCCCTTCCATAGAGGAAGTACATCTTGCATTGCAACGCCTCTCAGTACTTTCTACCCCCCTCTATCATGGTCTCATTACCAAGTTCAGCTGATGCCATCATCAGATATTGATCTTCTAACTCAGTCCATGGACACATTTTTTGCAATTGGTATATTGGCTATTATTTGTTGTGCCTAAAATTACGTCTTTCTGTACCACTTTTATGGTTAAGTTAACGTTATCCAAGTTGACATATCGATAAACAACACCTGTAAGAATAGGATACCGCAATCCAAACGGACGAATGAGTATGCGACACCTAATATTTAAAAAAGTACAATAACTTTGCAGTGCAATAATAGTAGGGGTCTCATTATAACAAAACTTCCATCACCAGGTTTTCCGCTATAACGAGACACGTAAAAAAGTTGCCGCAAAAAACATCTGCTTTTAATGGAGTTCCCGCCCAAACAACCACGACCATATAAATAGACGCGGAGCACTATTCGAACAGTAACAATTTAACCAATGGAGTTTACCCCTAATGAAGATTACCATTTGCTCGAGGCAGTGAAACTTGCCCACCGAGAGTTGGGAGAAGATAGTAGCGAAGCGTTTTTCGAGCTGGTCTTGTGTAATATGTACTACAACTATGGGCGTTTAGGAACTGAAGGTTTTGTCGTCCGTAACTGTGACCAAATCAAGGAGAGGTACATTTTTTGCAAACCATCGTTTGTTGTTTCTACCCTTTAAAATTAAGCAAGAAGCAGCTACCGTCTGGAACATGACTGTGGTAGACTACATCACGAAGGATATGGTAGCGTATCTTGAGAATAGGATTACTGAGAGGGAAGAGGGGATTGATTCTGACGACAACTTGGGATACGACTTCAACGATTGAGCATTGTGATATGTTTTTAATAGTTTCCATCTGGTAGTGTCTGTATTGTCTGTTTGTTTTACTTAATGCTATAACTTGTTAAAGTTTTCATTACCTTGTTTTGTAGACATTATTTGGTACCCACAACTTCAAACAACAACTAATAAAAAAATCACACCTTAATAATAACAACCAGTAATACGAAAATCACAACTTCAAACAACAACTGATAAGAAAATTGACAACTTCAAACAACAAACAGTAATACGAAAATCACAACTTCAAACAACAACTGATAAGAAAATTGACAACTTCAAACAACAACCAGTAATACGTAACACTGCATAAGTGGAAGGCTTAGTCGTAGTCGTATATAAGTTTGTATTCCACATCATCCACTCCACTCCTTGCAATTATTTTGTCCTCTAGAAATGCTACCATATCCCCTGTGATGTAGTCTATCAAGGTTAGGTTCCAAACGGAGGCTGCTTCTCGCTTAATAAGCGATGGCAAGAAACACAAATGCTGTATTGGCTTGCAAAAATTGTATCTGCTTTTGATCTGCTCACGAGTACGCACAACGACACCTATTGTACCTAAACGACCGTAGTTCATATACATCGTACATAGGACACGCTCGAAAAACTGATCGCTTGTACCTTCCCCCAGTATCTCGCATGCAATCTTCACAGCTCGAAGTATGTGGTAATCTTCGTCCGCCGTAAACTCCATATGTAAACGTTAACGAGTTTTATATTTTCGTTCGTGCGGCAAGTTGCAAAAGTGTCGTATTATTTTAGATTTTATGTCCCATTTTATAGGAGGCGAGTCAATTTTGGTGGGCGTTTAATATTTGGATAAAGTCTCATTATAGCTCAATTCATACTATTTCGAATGCAATGTTGTCTTTCGCTATAATGAGACCCTGATTTAAACAACATGGGTTGTAATAATTATCTTCCATATGTGTGTATTTTTGTATATATTATGTGTCACCACATTAGTCGCCCATCCAGATTACGTTATCCTTACATGTCTGACAACGCTATCCTACTTTTAAGTAGTTTTTAGTCGGTTCATATATCTTATACTTCAAATCACAACTAATAATAATAATGGTTTTAAAAAAAACCAGATTAGAAAGAAAAAGAGTCTTGGAGTCGGGAAGGTCACAAAATGTGACCATTTTAGGCTACTTTGATGTAGTTTTTTTTTTAACTTTTTTGAGTTTTTTTTTCCAACAAAATTCGAATCATTAGGGCCACTTGACTAATGTTTGATATTGGTAAAAAGAAAAATCAGTTTTGGAGTCGAGAAGGTCACAAAATGTGACCATTTTAGGCTACTTTGATGTAGTTTTTTTTAACTTTTTTAAGTTTTTTTTCCACAAAATTCGAATCATTAGGGCCGCTTGACTAATGTTTGATGTTGGTAAAAAGAAAAATCAGTTTTGGAATCAGGAAGGTCACAAAATGTGACCATTTTAGGCTACTTTGATGTAGTTTTTTTAACTTTTTTGAGTTTTTTTTTCCACAAAATTCAAATCATTAGGGCCACTTGACTAATGTTTGATGTTGGTAAAGAGAAAAATCAGTTTTGGAATCGGGAAGGTCACCAAATATTGAAAAAACAAAATTTACAGAGGGTTTCGCGAACACAGGTACTTGTAAAACGCCGGATTCGCGAATGCAGGCCCATGTAATTTGACAAAATCGCAAGCACCACCTTCGCGATTTTGCCAAATCATAGTGGTGGGAGTTCGCAATTTGTGCAAAATCAAGCGTTCACAGTTCGAAAATCCGCCACTGTGCCGAATTTTTAAATTTTTGCACATTTTTTTTGATAAAATTGTAATTTTTTGGGGAACTAGCAATTTAATTGTTTTGTGCAACTTATTTTTACAATAATTATATGAAATGGAATTTTAAAAATAAATAAAACGTGGGAGTATCGATTACAAACCGAGGTGAAAGTAAAAAAAGTATTCGTAAACACAACGGGATAAAAACAAGTAATGCATAATCAAATTATTAGTCTTCATTCAAATCGAAGACACGTGGTGGCTCTTCATGTGCGGTCGATGGTTGCGCGGGCTTGATTTGGTTATGTTTGTTCAATCTCTTGTCGAGTGGTATTGCCCAACCGGTCACGTCATGATCCGTACGAAACGGAAACCAAGTAGGATATATTTCCGGAAGTGGTCCATCCAACACAACCTACACAAATAAAAGGTAGATAAATATTTGGTCATAAAAATAATATATAAAATTGAAACACACATTTGTAAACTTACTTTGACGAAATGGTTACCGTGAACGAAACCTATACCAATTTCTAGGTTAGGACATGATCGAGGAGGCACACCACGTAGAGGTAGATAAGTGTACGATTGGTGGAGTGAAATGTGGTATACGATACATTGGTATCTAGTGTCTATCACTAACCCTAAATCGGGTAACGTCATCCAATGCCTAGTACCGGCACCATACAATTCGAAAACATTCAACCTTCTCACAAGGTTATCTACACCTTGTGAACCATCAAACACTCTCTCCCATAGCTCACGTTCGTTTTGCAATTCGCCGATCAAATCCCGTCTAACTTGGTCCCATGAATCGGATTTACCGTATACCGTCAAAGCAACGGTTCGGAATCCGCAATTACCGTCGGGAGAGACGTCTTCGACGCTAGAAATGTAGTCATGCAAATAGCTAGGAAACCAACTCTCGTAGCCGCTAAAATCTTTGCCCTTTGATGATTTTTTCGGTCGAGGCACTTTATCTTTCTTCGGTTGAGCCTTGGTTTTCGCTTTTTCTTTCGTCTTGTTTTTTGGCGGTAGAAATGTTCTATTACCTATCGAGGCGGCCGTGCTACCAATCGTGCCAGGAGTGCTAGCGCCTAGACTACCATCGTATTCCCACTCGCTAGGGTCCCGTTGAGTTGATTTGTCCCGTCCGGCTTTTTTCCTACCCTTAGTAACAACCGACTCCTTAGGTTCCAAAACATGACTTCTAGCGGGATCTAGGATTTGCATCATCCTATTTATAATGTGGTCTTGGATGTGTTGCCCGTAACCGTGGATGGTGCTACCTATTAAGGAGATTTTTCTAGTGAGCTCGTCTTCGGTATCAAACTCCTCATTAGGTTTGATCCTTAACGTACTCCAATAGACATCACACTCATCTTTTCTAACCGGCATTCCTTCTTTATAAATCAAAGCTAATTCGCATGCACATGGTAAATTATGAGTTGTCCTAATAACACACCCACACACTCCGGGTGTGAACCATATTTTCAAGGCCGTTGCGAGATTTGTCTCTATTAATTCTATAGCTTGAGATGAAAGCTCACCTTTGACATCCTTGTAGATGGTTTTGTTAGGCCCCCTAGTTGAGTTTTTTGGACGATACCTACTACGCTCGAATGACTCGAAAATGTTAGAGTGTTGAGCGGATAGGTGCGCATGAACATGTTTCCAAAATTGTTCGAACGTGCATAGACTACTACCAATTGCCCGCTTGAGGCTAGAGTGAGCACTCTCCGCCCTATAACATGAGATAAAATACATTAGATTTCTAAGACTTTATATTAAAAAAATATTGTGTGGAGATGGAAATATAACTCACCGGTTGCTAGTTTGGTTGCCAAAATGTTTAAATTTGTTCGTGTGAATATTGAGGAATTTGTGTCCATATTCGTCAATCCATTGCTTCATAACGTAGTCGATAGCCAATGGACAAAATGCGAACGTGTGGTGCATATCGGCAAGGTTTTTGTTATAGTCTTCGAGCGTGGCCGAATAGGCTACCCTTTGGTAATATTCCCCGAACTCTTCGACCATTTCCACATTCGGTAAAACTTTTCTAGCGTAAGAGGTGACGTTCTTACCAATATGCCAAGTGCATAGCATATGAGTTGCGTCCAGAAATATATCGTCGATAACATTCATTAAAGCCAACTCCCTATCGGTGACGATAATGTTAGGTAATGGGCACTTGTTGTTCGTCAACACCATCTTTAGAACACTCAACCCCCAAGTGTAGTTCTCTTGTTTCTCGGAGCTAAAAAAACAAAAGCAACACAAAATGTCTTCTTCGTCGAAGTTTGGCCCACTATTTCAAGTAAAGGCATCTTATACCTTGTAGTCTTGTACGTGCTATCCATTATAAGAACTTGAGGAAAAGTGCGCATGAAATCGATGCTTTTAGGGTGTGCAAAAAACAACTCGAGGATCTCGTACGTTGCTTCACAACTTCGCTCCCAAACATAGTACTCGTGTTCTTTAACTTAGCAAACAAGTATTGCATTTGCGTCTTGTCCGCTTTATCAACCAAATCATGTTTTTTCCGCATGTTGTATATCGTGCGCATGCTTGATACATTTTGCGGGTCTTTAATCTTCAACCCGCGATATATCTCTCTCGGTCGAGAACCGACTTCCGTTTGACTACGAATGAACAATTGTTCTTCGACTTTTAGTCTAGCGGCCCGAGAGTGACCATCCAAGTGAAAAAATGGATCGTGGTTGTGTTTCCCGTTTAGCACAACCACTTTCCAATAACCCGGTAGCTCTGAGACCGGACTCCCTCTTAAGTAGAACGGACACCCGCATTTTTCCGATGAACATTCTCGGCGCTTCTTAACATACCCCGGTTTGGGGTTAGGTTTGTATACTCCGTACCTCTCGCACCTAAAATATATCCTAGGAGTTTTCATGCTTTTGGTACCGTCGTTGTTTTTACTCCGGACCAAAATGAATCCTAGTTTTATGCTTTTGGACTCAACCCAATCAACCAAATCGGCTTTGGTGTAATAAGTGTCCGTACTAAACACTTTCGTGTAATCGGCCATCGACATGGCGGTGGACCGGGTTCCTACATAGTTCATTCATGCAATTATATGAGAACATATTTATACCTAGATGATCATTTAAATTCCAAAACAGGTCAATTTCGTGAACAACAAATTCGAAAATTCATCCAAATTGCGAATTAGGAACTCGTAATTAATGGAAAATTGCGAACAGCCCGTTCGTGCACCTGGTATTTTCGCGAACGGACCGTTCGTCCATCCGGAGTTTTTACGAACGGTCCGTTCGTCCATCTGGGAATTGCGCGAACGGGCCGTTCGCAATTTTGCACGAACTGCGAGTTCCCAGCTTGCAGTTCGTCCATAATATAGCGGTGGTACCGCTATATTCGCACTGACTTGAAAAAATTTGGAAAATACCTCGTTTTGGGTTTCCAAGTGGTCCGTCAACGGCTCTTCTTCCTCCGATGCGAAATCATCAAGGTTGCAGCTGAAACCTTCACTCTAATCACTCAAATCCATGATTTTTTTAGAGATTTTAGTTAGTTTAGAGAGAGAAAGCTCTAGAGAGTAGTTGGAGAAAAGTTGGTTTTTGGTTCAAAACTTTGACTTATAAATGAAGGGCAAAATGGACATTTCATATTCAAGAAAAAAATTCTGAATTTGGGGTCTCATTATAGCCAAATGAGGTCTCATTATAGCCATGCCAAAAATAATGTGATACTCGTTTTTTTTTATCTCGCTTAGATTATATTTTTGGAAATTGCATCTATGACACCCACTTAACTATTTAATTGTCATCTAGTATCCAGGTTTGATCAATTATCACTTAATACCTAACTCAACTATCTAATTGTCACTTAATACCTAACTCAACTACCTAATTGTCACTTAATACCTAACTCAACTACCTAATTGTCACTTAATACCTAACATTATTTTAATACCCTAACTACCCTTAACCCACTATATAAGCAGAATTTTTTGTTTTCTTTATATTTTTCTAGCTTTTGAAGATTTGAATTTGTTAGCCGCTCTAACCACCTAACCCTACAAACCACCATGAAGCATGAGTGAAAGCACAATTCCGGTGATCGGAGCGTTCAAAGGTCTGTTTATTTCTGTAAGTTGTGGTGTAAAACCTATCTAACCACTGTTTTCTACGTACAGGAGCTGATCGTCATTGTTGTAATCTGTTTTTTAGTAATCGTGTTACTTTCATGTAATCGTAATTAACTACCGATTTCGAAGTTATTTGTTGGATTTCTGAGTTAGAATAGGTGTAATTCTATTGTTTTAGACGCCATACCCTGGTGTCGAGCTTTTTCTCTGTTTTTTTTGTTTTTGTTTCAGTGATCTGTGCTTATTTTGTTAATATTTTCGCTAATCCTTGTTTATGAAGTTATATACTCATTTTTAGTGTATTAGATTTTGATTTCGAACGTGAAACATGTGTAGACTATGAGTTTTAGTTGTCCAGGAATTCCCGACATAAGATGCGAATTGTTTTATGATTTTTCAATGTAGAAGATGTGAATTGTGTGATGTATCCAATGGGGAAGATGCTAATTGTGTTACCAATTCGCATGGTTTCATGCGAATTGTATGAACAACTATTAGTATATGCTACGAATTGTGTGGAACTCCAAAGTATTACATTTTCAAACAAATATCCGTACTTCTACTTGCTTTACGAATCACATGATATGTTGCGAATTGTGTGGAACTCCAAAGTATTGCATTTTCAAACAAATATTAGGACTTTTAGTTGCTTTATGAATCACATGATATGCTGCGAATCGTTATATATATATATATATATATATATATATATCATACCTTATCATCTTTCAAACAAATCTTAGGAAATTAAATAGTTGAGAACAAATCTCAGGTCCAATTGTGAATTGGTCAACTATGGAATGAAATTATACACGGTTTGCAGCTTATAGTTACACACAATTAATAACTTGCACTATTTTTTTAGGATTAATAACTAATAGCTTGTTCGATGCAAGATAATGTATGTCTAAATCACAAGTTTGTATTTTTAAACATGGTCACCAAACTGCAATTGTGCCTTTCACGGAGTTTGAAAGCTTTCAGAGTATCCAAGACTATATGGAGAACACGTGGGAGGGGCTTGTCACAGGTGACTACCTAATTACATACTCGTACAGGGATCATAATAATTTTTTCTTTAATAACCAGAAGGATTTTGTTGGGTTGGTGTTATATCTTGATTTGGAGCGTTTAAAACGGCTTAGTTTTCTCATAGAACAACACGTCTTCGATAAAGGTTCTGGTGATAAGTGTTCTGGTGAAAAGAGTTCTGGTGGTAAGGGTTCTGGTGATAAATATTCGGGTGAAAAAAGTTCTGGTGGTAAGGATTATGGTGTAAAACGTAAAGAGCGTAGCATAAGTTTGGGAGAACCATCTCTTAATCAACTAGTTAGCAGGGAGAGTATTAACGGTTTAGTTAATTCTGATCAGAGAAAAAAACCACTTGCTACTGCTGGTTGGGTTGATGCTATTACAGGAGTGAGTCAAGCTTTTGAAGAAGATGCTGCAGGTCTTAGGTTATATTTGTGCAAGTTTGCTTTGAAACATGGTTTTGCTTTCAAATACCTGCACAACACATCAACGAAGATCACTGCTTATTGTGAAAATAAGTTCACAAGCGGATGCGGATGGAGGCTTTATGCATCTATTGATTCCAGAACCGTCTTGATGGCGATCAAGAAGTATGTTCCACACCACACTCACAGTCCCGTTTTCTCCCAGAAGCATAAGCGGTATAGGAATTTGACGTCGGATTTAATTGCGGATGAAATTCAGGATTCTCTCCGGACCTGCCATTCGTTGACAGTCAAAACCATACAATCGACTGTCAAACAAGATTACGTTCTTGATATCTTTTACCGTTTGTCATGAAATTCTTTAGAGAAAGCAAGAAGGGGAGTTTTTGGAGATAGTTCAAGTTCTTTTAGTTTACTAAGCGGGTACTTCAAGCGATTAAAGAGCCGCGATATTACTTCAGACTGCCAGTTGGAGTTATCAGCTGGAAACCGCTTCAAGTGTTGTTTTGTAGCATTTGGATCATCCCTTCAGGGTTTCCATTCATGTTGTCCAATGTTGTTTGTCGATGGAACCCACTTATATGGCAAATATAAAGGTACCTTGCTTACTGTCGTAGCAAAGGACGACAACAACGGTTAGTTTCATTTAACTATTTAATCTGAATGGTTATGATGTTTTGTTTGAAATTTTCTCAACAATTTGCATCCTATAGTAGCACACAACTCTCATGAAATCCTGATATTTGAGAATGAATCGCATGAGAGGATGCGAATTGAGCAGTAACTTGATTTGCAGACAATTCGCAAGGGAGGATGCGAATTGAGCAGTGTAGCCATGGAACTGTGAACAATTCGCAACCTATGATTGTACGCAGTCTATATTTGAGAACAACTCTCAGAAAAGCATGTGAATTGCTTACATTTTTTACATGATTGAGTGCTATTGTATTGTTCATTTGAGGTGCCTTTTTCAAGGGATATTCTCTGTCGCTCTTGGTATAATTGGATGTGGTTTTGGGGTGTTTGAAACCACATTTGTTGGAGTTCCAAATCACATTTATTTCAGACCGTCATTCTGGTATTGTTAATGTTGTTTCTGTTTTGTATCCAAACTGCTATCATGCGTACTGTTTTTTCCATCTCATGCAGAATTTGAAAGCAAAATTGGAACATACTAACAAAGATTATAAAAAAAATGTTGAATTTCTTCTATCATCTTGCTTATGCTTCTAGTCGAGAGCTTTTTAAAGATATACTAACAGATTTTCTATGTCAAGGTGGTGACATAATGAGTGATTTTCTTGCTAGTTTACCCCGGAAAAGTATGCGCAGACTTACGTTAAAAGGAAACGATACGGCTTTATGGCTTCTACTGCGGTAGAATCTTTTAACAATCAGATTAAAAAATATTGCGGCCTACCAATTGTTGAGTTTATTGACTGGATTAGAGTCTTACTTATGACTCAAGTTTCACGAAGATACGAAGAGGGGTTAAGTTGGAGTACTAATTTGGTCCCTGAGTATGAGAAGAAGCTAAACCAGAATGCTGACATGTGCTAAACTTGGGTAGTACGTAAGTCGTATACCGCCCTGTTTGAAGTCTTTTCAAATCCTATGGTTGTTTAAATCTGTTGGATTTTCAATGTTCTTGCGGATCATGGCAACAATAATGTTTTCCATGTCCTCACGCTTTAGCGGAAATCCAGTATACCGACCAAAATCCCTTTACGGTAATAGAGCCCTTCTTTACGGTTAAGAATTACAGGGAAAGTTACTCTTTCAGCATACTAGCTATAACGGATTTCGGGGAAGGGTCCAGCGCTAACGATCCTTCGTTTGTTGAAATTCTGCCTTTGAACATTAAAAGACGCTCCGGAAGGCCTAAGAAAAAGCGAAGCCCATCTAGAGGAGAAACCTCAACCAAGCAGTTGAGGTGTGGCCGTTGTTTGAAAATCAGGCCATAATAGGAGGACTTGTGATGTTCCAGTTTAAATACAATTCGTGTTGTGGACAATTCTCGTTGGCCACATTGATTTGTAATACTGTTATTGTTGTGGACAACAAACTAAACATTTTTACAGTTGTTTGTTCATTTACATATTTTGTTTTATTTTTATTACAGTAAAGAAATGCTAAGTGTTTGAGTTGCATGTAATTCACATTTACTGTTGCGAATTGTGTATGATATCTTGATATCTTATTGCAAACATCTCTCAGGTTTGCATGAGAGTTGTGTGAAATTCCACAAGAATGCGGATTGTTTGCAAAAATGTTTCAAACAACTATCAGTATATGCTACGAATTGTATAGAACTCTAACGTAATGCATTTTCAAACAAATATCAGGACTTTTAGTTGCTTACGAATCATATGATATGATGCGAATTGTGTTCAACTCCAAAGTATTGCATTTTCAAACAAAGTATTACAAATCACATGATATGCTGCGAATTGTGTTTTCAAACAAATATCAGGACTTTTAGTTGCTTACGAATCTCATAATATGTTGCGAATTGTTTCTCAAACAAATATCATGACTTCTCGTTGCTTACATATCGCATGATATGCTGCGAATTGTATTTTCATACAAATAACAGGACTTCTTGTTACTTACATATCACAGATATGTTGCGAATTGTATTTTCATACAAATAGCAGGACTTTTAGTTCGTTACAAAACACATGATATGCTGCGAATTGAATGGAACTATAAATCATTACAATACTCAGGTTCGCATGCGAATTGTTTGTATATCAGTAATATTGATAAACAACATCTCAGGTTAAGATATGAGTTGTTTGCAAGTAGTAATAGGGTGCGAATTGTGGGTATTCTTTCACACTCACATATAGTATAACATATTCACATATGATTAAAAGTTTATACAAAAAATGGATTCCAAAAAGAGGATTACAGGCTTTATACACTAACAAAGTTTCAAACAATCACTACAACCTTTTAGTGTTTGCTAGTTACATTCCAAAAAACAAAAAAATAGACTCTATCAGTCATCACTAGAGGATTTCACACCATCTTTCTCCTCCTCATGCTGATCATCAACCTTTACATTGTCCTCTTCCTCCTTGTTATCTACGTCAATTATGCTTAAAAAATTTGTCCTTGATGGACTAACATTGTCCTCCCTCTTCCGTTTCTTGTTTGGAACCTCTGCTGGCTGAGGTTCAACCGCAACCAGTGGAACCACTTCCACTGGTTCAATAGTCAGCCGAAAAGTAGTCCTCAATGTCAAAATCCATGATAGACACTGGGCTGTTTGGTGGTGCTGCCGGAGTGATTAAGTCTGAGCTCCAGTTGGTGGTTATGGATGACCAGGAGTCACCTAGATAACCTAGTGTACCAGAGGTGGTGGTGGAAAATGACATAGTGTTTGGAATTTGAAGAGAACCAGAGGTGTTTAAAAAATAATATTGAGTTCGTTTTTAAATTAGCCTATGGTTACTAGTGTTATTTATAGGCATGGAGGGAGTCTGAGCTTATGAGGTGGTGTGGCTATATTAATCATTACATACCCTCCATGTCCAATCAACAATTAATAGGTTGTGGTGATTAGATTGCGTTTTGCATGCTCAATGCACTTAACGTTTACCAAGGAAGACGCCATAGCCTGTTCGTATTCTTCAACGATAGATTTTGAATTATTTATTTTATATCAGGATTAGATGCGAATTGTTTAGTGGTAATTTCGCAGCCTGTAGTTATTAATGTGGTAGTTTGCTAAGCATATATCAGGTTAGCATGCGAATTGTTTAGTGAGGATCCTGTCTTTTTATATATATCAGGGAATGATGGGAATTGTTCGAATATCAACTAATCTTTATATATCAGGTTAGCATGCAAATTGTTTGATAAAAATCATGTCCTTCTATATATACCCGGGAATTGCACATTTCTGAAATAAAAAAACTTTATATACACCAAAAAATTACAAGGAATATATGTACACAAGAAAAACATAATGTCATACAGAAAATGTATATTACTTCCAGTACGAGTTGGTGTCATCATCATTTAGACAATAATAAAACATTTCTGCTCTGAAGCCGGGAACCATATCTTCATCGTAAGTGTCCCGTACACATCTATGTTGGACAATATCTCTAGTGTATTTACAGACAAAAATACCACAGTCAAGGGTGCCACGTTTTTGTTGTGGAATTTTTCTGTAATTTTTCACCTTCCACCCTGTCCTTATAGTTGGTAAGTATCCTTTATCCAGTAAATACTTGACCTGGTTATAATAATTAGTGTTAGGAATCAGCACAAATACTTAAACTGTGGATGTCAAACAATTTGCATCGTACATTGCGAATTTTTTAACAACCAATCCAACATGTGGATGTCAAACAATTCACAGCCTATGTTGCGAATTGTTTAACAACCAATCCAACTTGTTGATGTCAAATAATTCGCAGCCTATATTGTGAATTCTATCAGGATATGCTACGAACTGAATAAAACTCAAATGCATTACATTTTCAAACAAATATCACGACTTTTAGTTGCCAACAATTCTCAGGACAACATGAGAATTTTTTACATTTAAATACAACTGACTTGGTCACAGTTCACATGATATCCTGATCATGCTTTTTAAAATATGTTTAAAAGTAATTGTAGCAGTTAGGAATTTTAACAGCTGGTTAGGTGTCTTTGTGGCGTGGTCCATCGCTTTGAGTTTAGGCAGCAGTGGGTTGTAGTTTGTTGTCGACCTGCCATCTACATCAATGGCGAGCAACGTACAATGGTTTATATGGTCCTTCGTCTTGGTGCATATTGGAATGATGATGATGTTGGGGTTTTTAGGCGCTTTGCTAAAAACTGTGTCGACTAAATTTTTTACATCCCACCCTAATTCCATATTATGTTGCATTCAAGCGAGAGTACATTACAATGAGAACATGCGAAGAACTTTGAAATTTACCGTAGCTAAACTTACCGTAGTCATGCCCGAAATCATTACGCAGTCATAATACACTCTTGGAACACCTTTGCATGGAACTTTGAAGTTTACTTTTACGAGCATCTTTCGAATCCAAGCGTCCACAAACTATGAAACGAATTGTTTATTTATGTGAAATATACGATACTTGTTTCAAACATTAAAAAGAGAATTGGTTGACAATTTGATACCTTTACGTCCAGCTCCAGTTCTAAAGATAGCGTCAGCACATCACTCGTTTGCACTCTAATTCCGTAGGAAAATTTGGACGGTGGTAAATTCCATACTACTGGATCAATGGTGTCATGCTCATAGGCTTTAATTATCTGTATTTTATGGTATTCTGCGACATTGATACAGTCAACTGTCTGTATTTTCTTTGGTCAGTCGGTGTATTTTACTTTTGGCGGTTGACGTTCTGTTATAATTATATGTTCCTCTTTCTCCGCCTCTGTCACTGGATGTTGTGTTGGTGTCAGTAGATTAAAAGTAGGCTCCTATGTCTCTTCACTTGACTTGAGCTTATAAAATAACAAAAATTAAAAGAGTGTGTCAGGCATTATAATATTAATTTCCCTTAACAATTCGCATCATATGTTGCGAATTGTTTAGGTTCGATTTGAATATAGTGCAGGATAACTATCAGGATATCATGGAAATTATTCGAGTTTCCACTGAATGTTCAACAATTTGCATGCTATCCTGATATCCTTTTGTAAATTGTAAAATATATCTACACAAGTCTCATGTTATGCTGCAAAATCATGTGAAATATCCCTTACCACACGGTCAGCGATAATTAATGCCGTTGGTTCGGTATAATGTTTGGATCAGTTCGGAAAAAATCATTAATGTCATCCTCCGACATATTCTCCAAAGACCGTTGTATTACGCCAAACTTGAGTGTAAATACCATCAATAGAAGCATCAGGTAAACCTACTGTATTATCATTCGACTCTGGAGTTTGCGGTTCATTCGGTACTGGTACTACAATTTCACCTTGGCTTAGGCCATTGTTGGTCTTTGAGGTACGTCTCTATATTGGTTTTGGTCTTCTAACAATGCTCCTCCCTTGCTAAGTAGTTCCAGCTTCTCACAGGGATTAACATATTCTGAATCTTCCGGAGCTACGTCTTGTGTTAGCCTTTCTCTCTTTGCTAAGGATATGTGTTGTTGTTGTTGTTCTTGTGGGTGTTGTTGCTGTTGTTCTTGTTGCTGTTGCTGTTGTTGTCTGTCGGCCTTCTGTTTCATACAAATTCCAAAATAAAAGGGGGGGGGGGGGGTTAACAATACAACAATCTGAGTTGCGAACAAATCGCAGGTTAACCTGAGATTTGTTTGAGATCATAATATAAAACAAATCACATGGTAAGCTGTGATCTGTGAAATATCCAAATCAATAGAATATAGAACAAGTCTCAGGATATCCTGAGAATCGTTTGGACAGGACTACACAATAGTCCTGATATTTGTTTGAAAGTTATCTTATGATGCGAATTGTTTCAATATGTATACAACGATAAACCCCCTCTGACAGTTTTAAATACATGCACTGATTTTGTTTGAATATGTATACAACAATAAAAATTATTATAGAAACAATTTCATCACAACAATAAATAAGATATTTGAATCTTAGTGTACTTTTGATCCACTTACATCTTTGATGAGTCTGAATTTTGCCTGCTCCCCGTACAGGGACAGATCGGTCCAACCTCTCCGGACACCGGACAACTCACTTCGAATATCTAGCCTATAGGACTGTTCGAACTATGACAAAAGTACTAAAATACCTAAACACTTCTTGACTAAGCTACTTGCTCTCCTACTTAGAGCTCATGGGTCTTTTAACATGACCCGGGTCCATTAAACATGACCTGAAAGCCCATAAGGGCCCAAACATCAGGGTATAAATACCCGACCACATGCATTAAGTGTAAAAAAGGAGAATTAACTGTTACCAAACTGCTTAATTATCTCTCTACTATCTACTCTAAACACATAACACCCACATACTACCTTAAAACACCAACTGAAATTACTAGCCTACCCTCAGGCGATTATTATCCAAACCAATCTTCACAGCTATCTGGGTCTGTACGTCCAGATTTTTCTGCTGCCATTTTTTTTTCACGAGCTTCTACCTCCTTAGCTCTGTTTTGTTCGCATCATACCTCCTCTTCTACGTGAAGTACGAGCTGTTGGTCATTCGGAAGAGACTCGTGTCTTTCTTTCTCCGTTGGAGGACTCAGAGCTGTGGGTGCCTTCTGTGTAGGAGAAGACTTGTTTGTCTGTCTCTCCGTGGTGTCCATCTTTGTGGATACCAACAACTCTTCCTGTATCTTACCAGATGGTACCGGTACAGGTGAATGGCTCCCATCATCATCCCTTTCTTCTGGCAGTACTCCATCAGCATCCTGCATTTGCCCATCTTGATTCAGGTCCTTATCCTGATTTTCAGCTGGCACAGATACCTGCAATTCAGTGGGCGTCGCTTCAGATGGCAATGCTGGTAGTCGAGGTACCTTCTCAACTGCAAGGCTTCAAATATGGAAAATTGGTTGAGAGAGAGCATTGTGGAGTTGTTGTGCTTCAAGCTCCGATATCTTCAATTTTAATTCTTCTAGCTGAAAAATTAATAGCATACGTTTTATAACATATTACATGCTAAAAAACGATTATGTAAGGCTCAATTTCATACTTACTTGTTTTACTTATTTTTCTATATTCCTCTCGTACTTGTTCTTATCGGTGTATGTATTCAAACGCTTTGATTTCCCTACAGCTGCAGACTTCTTTGGAGTAGCCGCTCTGCGTTTGAGGATAAAATTACCGATTGTGTCACTCATACTAGTGGTGCCGTCGTCCTTAGGCTCCTGCCGGGATGTGCCAATCAGTGTTGGTGGAATCGTTGGCTGGGGGAGTCTTTGTGGTTGGGGTCTGAGTGATATCACCTGATTCGATTCTTTCTGTTTCTGTGATGCTCGTTTTCTTGGTTTTGGGGCTGTACTTTTCTTCCTTTTCTTTGGTCTTTCTTTTGGTGAAAGAGATTCAGCATATGCATCTCCACTATCTACTGCTCCTCCGAAAGCTTCGCGTTTAGCCTCAGTAAGACATAGTGGACCTTCCAAAACCTACCAACAGAGGAACATGAAAGTAAATAGCTACACGTGGTTTGTTTGGAAAATATGAGGATGTAGACAGACATATTATTTTTTACAAACAGTTCGCATGATATCCTTATAGTTGTTCGGAATTCAATCAGCTTGGATTTACAAAAAACTCGCATGATACCATGCGAATTGTTTGCAACTTTACCACCTATTAGGTTTCTAACATATCTCAGGTTCCCTGGGTATTGTTTGCAAATTATAGGCGACGAATTGTTTGATACCTTAATTATATAGAATACCAAACAGAACGCAAGGTAGGCTGCAAATTGCTTGATACCTTAGTTTAATTGAATACCAAATAAAACTCAGGACGGGCTGCTAACTGTTTGCAACCCCAATTCAATACCTATATTGATCATACATGATTGTCTTTCAGATTGGGTATTCTAACAAGCAGCGACACGGTAGATGGTCGGCTTTGCTACCTCTAGCCCGATTGTTGAGTACTCCACGATGAAGGCCTGCATTGGGACAAGTATCATCATCAAGATGCTTTGTACATAACTAATATTTAGACTGATTAAATCAATCTTACAATTAGAAGGGCGACGCAGCCGACGACTCTATCGGGTTTTTCGATAGCTAAGCAACTCCTGATAGACTGGAGAAGCTTGAACACTATTGATCCGGACCAGTCGTAATTGTTTATTTTGCTGAGGTCTTCAACAAAATAAAGCATACTCTAACCCAGGATATATCCAGATACGGAGTAGAATAGGGTTTAGCACGAAAACAATATCAACAGCCGTGCAACATCTTCCAACTCATGCTCCCCCCTTTGCTTATGGCTCTTTCTATGTCTGCCTGTAAAACGCACAACAACATGCTATGTTAGTAAAGTACATCATCCTGCTTTATAAGATGAAGTCTATTTTACAGGTACCTTTAAAATGGCGTTCGTTATTGTTTTAGTATTCGTCGGTCTTATCTTCCTGGACGTTTTACCCATTAAGTATTTCCTCATCATCCTAAATTCGTCCTCCGTGCCGTTTACGTATTTGTTGTGAAATGCTCCGGATTTTGTTAACAGAATTTCCTCTGTGTCATGCTTCATCCTGAATATGATCTTCACATCGTGTGCTGTTAGCTTCACAAACTTTGAGCCAATAAGGAAGGCGTCTTCATCGACGGAGAACCTCTCGAAAACATACTGAATGAGCGAATATAATTTCTTCTTTGGCATCTCTGTCACATTATGGATGTCGAAAACCATTTTCAAAAGCGTGTAGAAGGGTGTGTTTCTTGCAGCTTCCATGTGGGCACGGGTAATACGATTCTTTTTCAACAGTTTGAGAAGGCTCACCAATCCTAACCTGTAATAGCTTGGTTTTGTTGTCATACTTCCTACACAAACACAAATTAGTTAGAGTGTCACACACCTCGCATGATAAGCTGCGAACCACCTATTTATCAGTTGGAATATCACACAACTCGCATGACAAGCTGCGAACTGCTTATCTATCAGCCCGGTTTTACAAACAATTCGCACGCTGGCCTGCGAATTGTTTGCAAATATAAGCTGCGAACTGTATGCACACATTGAATCAAGCTGCAAATCGCTATGAACTATAAACAGAGATGAAGTTTTGAATTGTTTGCATCTTAGGTGATGAAGATGCGAACTGTACTACAACGCATACATACAGGCTGCGAATTGTTCTTTTTATTACATGCATGTTGCAGGGATCTGGGAAACATCGAAACAACACCAAAATCAACAATCAACTGCCTAATACACATCTAATATACATCACAATTATCAGGAAAGTATTAACATTACATACAACCTAACTTCTAAACTTGGTTCGACGATAAACCCATAAACTAACTGAACAACTATCATCACTAAATACTTGATTCCGGTAAAAAAAAAGGAACATCGTTCGTGAAATAACAGAAACAAGTGGTTAGAAGTCATAAAAACGCACAAAAAATATATTTTCCAAGACAATGCTTACCTGGTTACTGCAAAACACTATAGTTTCACCGGCCGACGAGTAGTTGACGAAAAATTCTCCAACAGAAGGTGGTTAATCGCTTGACGAAGTACAATAGGGTGACCGGTACAATTCCGGTGAGGGGTTCGATGATTGACTGATTTAGAGAAAGAGGCTCGAAGGGTTTCAGGTTGGAGAGAGAGGCTGGAAGTTGACCAGTTTCTTTTCTGGTGGTTTCTAAAAAAATAGACGTCTTTGGGTTGGTTTAGGGTGATGAGAAGGGGGGAAAATGTGTTTGAAGTGAAAAATGGGTATATGTAGTCGGGAGGTAATTTTGTCCAAATTTTAAGTCGAGGTACTAAGTAATACTATCCAAAATTTGGGTACTACCGGGTAATTACATACTTGAGCGGGTATTTACTGGTACTTTTCTCTTATTTTTTGGGTTATTTTACTTTACATAGTCGTGAAATTATTGACCACTACAAAATTAAGAATTCTCAAATTTACTTGTACTAACAAATGCATCATCCATACCCGTGGATTCTCTATAAAAGTAACAATACTCATGATTAAACATTAAAAACATTAATTAAATTAATCAGCGGTGATGAACGTATTTTTCTAATATTGGTATTTGTTTTAATATATTATCAAACCTAATTGAGGAAGAGCTATGAGGTATAACGAGGGAATTCCCGTCATTTAATGTGATCGACCAGAAGGAAAAGAAAAAAATGTATACATAAGTCCAAAACGAGTGGAACATAACTACAATGTCGAAGGTCAATTAAAAAAAAAGGAAGTCGACAAGACAGGGTAATAAAAGTCTTTATTACAAAGCAGATTTCAACTAAACAGACACCTCGTAGAGTATGCCCAACAAGAGTCTACAATAAAGAATCAGTTAGGCATCTACAAAATAAATAAGTTTTGGAAATTAGATAAGCCTTCGTGGAGGGACAATGCAGAGGAGAACTATGATTGTTTAAGGACAACCGAGGTGCAAAGAAGATTTAGCGAGCAATCGATCAGTAACAAGGACAACGACTCATGCTATAATAATGAGCATGACTAAATAAACGCCTCACTAAATGATCTGAGCAAGAGTCAACAATAAGGGATGCGATCATACCTTTACCAAGCAAATAAACAAAGGCCGAGCTGAGCAGACTAGACCGAACAAAGCGCATGGTAACAAACAAGATAATCAAGGAGCGAATAAAGACCCAATCGAATTGACTGGACAATAATATTAATGAAAGAATACTGTAATAATGACCGTAGAATTAGGATTTCTGTCATAAATATCAGTCTACGCACTAAATAAGAGGAATATATATTACTTAGACGTTTAATGTGACAAAAACGGGTACAAATAAGCTCATAGGTTTAAAGAATTGTATATTTTCATCTCGGTGAATAAAATAATAATTCTACTTGTCATGCTTTGTTATATATTCCTATAACGAATAAAGGGACATTCCAAGAACTATTAGCATCTAAAGATATTTATCCATGGTAGTGGCAAGGTCGGGGTTGAAAGAGATATGTAGAAACCAAATGAGATAGCGGACCCACGAAGAACAACGACGAACCCACCAGGGGGACAAGATCAACGGTTTCCTGTACTAGTCACTGATAATGGGGTGGCAGGGGTGACGCCTGTTGAAATCACACCCCAACCGGGGCCGACATTAGCACCGTAGATGCCTGAAAACGTGGTGAATCCTGTCTTTCAAGAAGTAGTGCATGAGGCTGCGGTGGATAAGAGGCCGATCCAGTAACTCAAACAACAACTCCAACATCTATAGCGGGAGCAACATCGAGTGGTTTGTGAACGCGATGCTAGAGAGCAAGCTAGGCACGCTACTATCGTTAGACTGAATGACGTAATAGATGCACTCAAGACTAATGTGCGAGGTACCGGTCGTGCCGACCCTCAGTCACGGCCCGAGGAAAACCGCTCGAATCGTAGAGATCGCTTCTCCAAGCGAGAAGAGAAAGAGAATGGAAAAGTGGAGGCAATAGACTAAGAAATCTAAGCATCATGAACCCTTGCAGGCGGAGGAACGTCGAACGACTAACAAATATAAAGAGGTTGAAATCGTCCAATATAATAAAGTAGGCTTTGAACAGTAACTCGTCCCTGGACTATCGACTTTGGTGACAGATAGTCCCTGGACATTCAAAAGTCCGTTCGTAGTCCCTGGACTATCCAGTTTGGATAAAGTTAGTCCCCTTGCATGTGTTGACTATCAATTTTTGTGACAGATAGTCCCTTAACTATTCATTTTTGATAAATTAAGTCCTTTGACTTTCTATTTTTGATAAAGTTAGTCCCCTTAATAAACATGTGCAGGGGACTAACTTTATCCAAACTGGATTGTCCAGGGACTACCAACGGACTTTTGAAAGTCCAGGGACTATATGTCACCAAACTAGATAGTCCAGGGACTACGAACGGACTTCTGAAAATCCAGGGACTATCTGCCACCAAAGTCGATAGTCCAGGGACGAGTTACTGTTCAAAGCCAATAAAGTACGGCCGAAGTTGTCGGCATATATACTTAAAGAATCCCCGTTCGTTGAAAAATTCATTGACGCCCAGCTACCTCGAAAGTTTGATCCCTTTAGGATGGATGCCTATGATGGCATAAGAGATCCAGAGAGACATTTGGAACAATTCCGCAATATGATGATGGCATACAATCCAAACGATGCTATGCTCTACCGAACACTGTCTATGATCCTTAAAGGTAACGCGATGGACTAGTTGAATAGTTTACCTAAAGAATTGATTCATGATTTTACAGGATTATAGAGAGACTTTAGGGAAAGGTTTACAGGGTTATGGAGTCCTTTAGGGAATGGTTTGCATGGAAGAAAAAGCTTAGGCGTGAGGGTGATTCGATCATGGACCTCTATCAGAAAAAAGATAAGTCATTAAAAAGCTATGCCATGCGTTTTGTCCATTGCATGAATGACTTACCAAATCTGGTTGTCGCCTCGCTCAAAAAGGGTCTCGATCGGTGATAAGATCTCTACACGGATTTGATCTGATTACCGACTGAGAACATGAGGGACCTGCTGGCCCGTGCATACACATCTATATTGGTGAGGATAGTTTATAATCGAGGGGTATCTTGGGGAGTTTGTAGGTTGAATATTAATTTCTGAGTAGTGAGTAATGAGATAAAATAGGTGTATGCTTGTATTTAATGTTCTTGAAAAAGTCTAACCCATTAAATGAAGTTGGTTGGGGGTATTTATACTGATTTTGTGACCCATGAGCCTTCTGGGTCAGAACCTAGATTTGGGTTGATATTTAAAGCCTAAAACCAAATAGTATTAGCACATACCTAAGTCACGATTGACCAAATCAGACTGTTCAGGATAGGCTAGGTGTAAAATATACCCGAACTACCCCTCTGGATAAAGTAGTGGTGACCTTACAAAAATATCTAAACCTATGAGTAGTCCCTTTTGTTCTTTCAAAAGCATTTTTGGAACAGCTAACCTATTCAAGAGAAGATCTGGATCCTTTCCGGAGTGTCTCTTTAAAAGGTTTGTTATTAAGAAAAAAGGACCCTGATCGGATCCAAAGTTGTTCTTTTTGTATATGAAAACCCAACGGTCAGAATTTTAAAAACTAACACGTGTCACACTTTGATTCGACCTTTGAGCCATTTTTCTTCCTTGGGACTTGCACCTATTTTTCAAAAATTAATTAGAGTAGGCTTAATAGTCTCGAATCATTATTTGAAGCATTTCATCTCCCTTAGAAGAAACACTCAATTAGTTTTTAGTTCTATATAAACCCATTTTACTGTTTATTTTTCCATAATCAAAATCCGTTTCTAGAGAGAAAAAGTTAGAGCTTGTAGAGAAAGAAAGCTCGAGTTTGTGATTTCGCTCTATATCCATAAAGTTATATGTTCACAGCCAGCAACGCTTTGATCAAAGGGGGTTGGCTAAACCTATCTGATTTGGAAAAAGTGAGAAAAAAGGCAAGGCAGAAGAGAAAGATCGCAACCGGACTCCCTATATCTCATGGTGGAGTCGTTAGCTAAACAGTACCAGAACCAGATAAGAGCACATCATCATCAAGAACATCGGTAACTCAAAAACCTTATCTTATCCCGACATTATCTTCGTTAGAATCAGAACATTCTGTTCTTGTATCTTTAGATTCTTTTCCTAAAAAGAAAAGCAGTTTCTATTAGTAGGAAACCCTCACCGTTCCAAGAACATTAGTTCAGATGCATTAAACCCTACTTCACAGTCCCATGCAAATCCGGATACCATGCCTCTCCATAATGAGGTTACTCAAACTAAAAGAGAGGCCATAAGTGCTAAATCGACCGAACAACGGTTGGACATAATAGAAGAAAACATGGAAGACATTGGGGAGGATACCTCACTAGAGACATCCAGACATAGTGAAAATTCTATACCGGATCGGTATAAAAGGGAAACAGTGGGACTATCAAACACTGAATCACTCCCGAAGTGTTTAGAAGGTAAGGTTGGGCAAAATCCGTGGAAGGTCAGTGTAAAATATTTGTTGGCCCTTCAAAAACTTACCTACATGTATACACACACCGCCGAGTTAGATCATATAAGAATAGAGCGAGGCTTCCCAGAGTCTATTAAAGTTAGGATTCCAGTTACACCTGATACTCATTTGGATTGCAAGATAAATGAACTGGTGGTATACACCAAAGTGCTAAATTAGGGACTTCGTTTTCCCTTGGACCCGGAAATCGTTCAACACTTTCATATAATCAAGCTTGGCCCCAGCTAACTGATTCAGAATGCCTGGTATACCTTACTAGCGAGCATTATCGCTTCCTGGTTATTAAAGATCCCAATGCCCATAGAGCAATTTGTTGTCGTGGTTGGCTTACGTAGGAATCATATGTTCTTTTTTATCATTGCAACATGGGAAATGATTACAAAGTAGTGAACAATTTGTTGGAGGTTGAGAAACCTTGGAGGACTCAGTTTTTGTTCATGAGTGGAGCTTGGGAAAACGACAAAAAGAGCAACTACCAAAAAAATCTGAGTCAACTGACTAGGTACTGGAGGAGCTCATGTAATGCATTCTAGGATCTCCACTTATATTTAAATTCTATGTTGTTTAGACCGAACTGATTATTTTATCTTTTTGCAATACTTTCAAAGATGGTTCCTGAGCATTTGTAGGCATGAAAAGCTACATTTGCCAAATTAAATCAATAGGCACCAGAGAACTGGGGGCTTGGCTTTCATGACTGTTTCACTTCGGGAAACATGTTGAGGTCTCACGTGTGGAACACTACTGGAAGCAGAGATCTCACCCAAATCCCGAAGGAGCCAGTTCAGAGAATCTTGAATGGATAAATGTGGTTTTGTTAGAAGCAGTGGCTGTAACAGTTAGGGAATCAGGGGAATCAGATCAGTCGCTTCAGGCTAAAAAAAAGGTCACAAAAGGCCCAATGAAGGTGACAACTGAAGAGACAGAAGAGGAACAAGAGTAATCTAGGGTCAGAGGTAATTCTCCGCCCTCCGGTTGACAATCCTTCTCTCCCAACTGATGTTCCTCCACAAGTAGATGCACTAGTTGACCCTCATTCTCCGGTGTTTCCCACAACTAACCAACCATCTATTGAAGGAGAGGTCAACCTGGATAAGTTTCGCAACATGTATTTTAATGATATTGACAAGGATGACTTTGATGGGTCCTTTTCTCATGCTACATTTTCCAACGATGTCACTTACAATGGTGAATCTTTCGAGGTATAAAGTGAGTAGACTACCCTAGGCCATGCATTTTTGGGCTTCATTAGGCCAATAGTGGATCTGACAAGGCAAGTTAAGGAACATGCTGAGAACATCGACTCTCTTACCACAAAAAATCAAAACTTGAGAGGCTCTCTTTCAGCCGAACAACTGAAAGTGGAAACTTTGAGTAAAATATAAAGATGAATTGAATCTGAGTTGGAAAAGGCTAAAACTGCCCAAGAAAATCTTCAAGCCAAATTATCCGAACTAGAAACTACCACTTGTAATGAGATCAAGTCTTTGCAGGAATAACAAACCACCAACTCTAACACCATCAGCCCTTTATCTGGAGAGAAAAATAATTTAGAAAAACTTCTTAACGAGAAGGAATAAGAAAATACCCTTCTAAAGAATAATCAAGCTCAAGAGATAACAACATCGATAGAGAAGTATATTACCGATGTTGTGGATTCCTTGGAAAAAAGAGATGATGACGTTGATTCGGATATGGTTCTGCTATTCTATGAGACCTTTCCAAAGAGGACCGTTGGACCTTTGTGGAAATATGTACCATACGAGGAGATACATTTTCACACCATGTCGGATGGTGATAAACATGGTTATTCAAGTGGAAATGACTCTGAAGAAGGAACTGAGGCTCAAGTGCTGAGACTAAGAATCCCAAGGATGATATGGGTAAGGAAAGAACCGAGGGGACGAAGCCCTAAGGTTATAACGTTTACTTTTATATTCAAAACTGAAGTCCTTGGAAGGCCAATAAATTTTGTTATCTTTTTCAATTTTTGTTTTGTGAACCAAAGTCCCTGGATGGCCAAAGCATTTTTATGACGATAGATATGCACCAATCAAGATGTAACATTAAGTTTTCCTTTCGTATGGACTTTGTTTTCTTCTCATAACTGATCTTTAAGTAACGTTTAATTCCTCCAAATTATTTAGTAAATGTTCAATTCGTTGAATCACTTCAATAATCCTCCGATTACGTGTTTAATAATCCCAATCATATATTTAATAAATCTGATCACCTCAAAAATACTTCATTTGAGGCCCGGGGTGTTTAATAAGTATTCAATTTATCTGATCTCTGCACACTCACAATAATGTTTTTTTTAAAAAGGGATAAAATATCATTGATTGAAAACCAGACACCTCATTAAATCCTCCCCGCTCCACCACGGTAGGAAATAGTATGCCCCCATAATATTTACATTGAAGTATGGAAAGGTAAATATTTACAAGATAACTTTTTTCTAAATACAACCTGAGATGCTCAATGTTCCATAAATGCTTCAAAACTTTGCCCTCTTTGTCTTGAAGTCCATATGTCCCTGGTTTGATGCTTTCACATACCGTATAGGGGCCTTCCCAATTCGAAGCCAACTTCCCGAATTATCTCTCTTTGGTGCGTAAAAAGACTTTTCTTAATACTTTGTGCCCTGACTGAAAATATTTTCTATATACTTCGGATGGAAATCTACTTCTCATTAAACCATAGTAGTGTGATGTTCTTACATATGCCTTCACTATTTTCTCTTCAATCAAATCCAACTGATTCCTAACTTCCATATCATTAGCCTGTCTAGAATAGCTTTGAATCTTGAATGATGGCAAAGTATCTTCTATGAGTGTGATTGCATCAATCCCATAAACAAGGGAAAAAGTGACTCTTGGGTGGCCATCCGTGAAGTAGTTTGGTAGGCCCACAATAATTCTTGCAAGTAACTCGGCTACTTTCCAGCAACTCCATCTAGATTCTTCTTCAACCCTATTAAAATTGTTCGATGATCGAATTCAACCTGCCCATTAGCCTGAGGGTGAAAAGGGGAAGAGAAGCAGTGTTGAATTCCTCTGGAAGTACAAAGTTCCTCCATATCTTTATTATCACACTATGGCCCTTTGTCCGTGGTAATACGTTGGGGAATTCCAAACCGGCAGCATATATTGGACATAAAACTTTTTATGACCGCCTTAGAGGTGGTTCCAACTAGTAGGGCAGCTTCTATCCATTTGGAGACGTAATCTATCGCCACTATTATCGTTCTATAACCTCCATATGCCATGAGGAGAGGTCCAACCAAGTCCAAACCCCATCTATCAAAAGGTATGGGCTCAGATACTGACTCCATAGGTACTGCTAGTGCATGGATTTCATTCCCATATCTTTGGCAAGGGTCACACCTCAGACCCATATCTTTTGCATCTGCCATGATGGTAGGTTAGTGATATCATGCTAGTAAAACTCTATTGGTTAAGGATTTGTAGCCATATTGTGATGATCCTTCTCTATCATGCAACTCAGATAGAACACTTTAAGACTCTTCAAACCCTAAACAACGGAGGAGTGGAATGCTGAAATATTTTTTCTAAAGAATTTCCCTTAATACTGGAACCATAAGCCTTATAATTGATATTTTTAGCCTAGGCTTTGTCTGAAGGTAAAACTCCATTGGAAATAAACTAATGTATTTCAAACCTCTAATCTTTGGATTGTGTGGAAGATACACTCAAACTCTCTTCAAATTCACTTTTTCCCTTGAATTGGACTTATGGAGGCATTCTTGCATAATAATCCACAGGTAGGATTTAGAATAAGCTATGATGGCTAAAGAATCTGCCATAGTATTCTTCGATCTAGGGATATGTTCATATCAGACGTTTTAAACCCCATGACAGCTTTCCTTAGTACTTGCAGATACTTTATCAACTTATCTTTTTTGGTTTCAGATAGCCCTTGAGCTTGGTTGATGAGCAGCTGGGATTCGCTTAATAACCAGACTCTTTTTGCTCCACATATTTTAGCTAATTTTAACCTAACAATGGCCGCTTCATATTTTGATTCGTAATTAGATGCTCTGAAGCCAAAACATACAGCCCGATGCATGCTAACACCATAAAGTAAGGTTAAACAAATTCCAACCTCACATCTCATTGTACTATATCCACCATCTGTTCGGATTAACCACTATTTCTTAGATTTGTTCTCCTGTTCTTTCTCGTGAGGCCTTTTAGTATGAAATTCTACCAAGAAATTAGCTATAGCTTGAGCCTTGATCGCAGTCCGAGGTACAAAACCAATGTAATAATCTCCAAGCTCAACTGACTACTTAGTCATTCTTCATGATGCATCAGCTTTTTGGAGAACATTCTTTAAGGGGAAAGATGTTCGAACCGTAATTGAATGTGCTTGAAAGTATGACCTCATTTTCATGGCTCCTATTACTAATGCCAAGGCTAATTTTTCTAACTTTAAATACTTTTTTTTCAACTTCCAGTATAGTCTTTCTTACGTGATAAACCTGGCTGGGGTAATTATCCACTTCCCTTACCAGAACGACACTTACGACATAGTCTGATACAACCAAATACATGAAAAGTTTTTCCCATTGAATAAGTTTAAATAACATATTGGGTGAAGCCAAATGTTTTTTTTTTATTTTAAGAAAGGCTTGATCACACGGGGGAGACCAATTAAAGTCTTTAGCATTCCTCAAAACTTGAAAAAACTGAACACACTTGTCCGATGACCTTGAAATAAATCTGTTCAATGCAGCTAGTCGCCCGGTTAATCTATGGACTTCTTTAGTACGAGGAGGATTCATAGCCAATAAAGCGTTCAACTGATCCGAATCGGCCCGAATCCCTTTCTCAATTATAACATACCCCAGAAACTTGCCAGATCGGACCCCAAATATACACTTTTCCGGGTTTAACTTCAGGTTGATGGTTTCCAAGTTAGAAAAAGGTCTCTTGGAGATTGGATATGTGTTCTTCGTATTCGAGGCCTTTACCATCATATCATCTATATATACTTATATGTTTATGCCAATATGGCCAACAAGTGTTTTATTTACCAATCACTGATAAGTAGATCCAACATTCTTCAACCAAAAAGACATCACTTTATAACAATGAAGCCCCCATAATAGTAATAAAATTAGTGTGATCATGATTTTTTGGATCTACTTGTATCTGATTGTACCCTGAAAAGGAATCCATGAAGGACAATAACTGGTTCCCTGATGTGGAGTCTACTAATTGATCTATTCGAGGCACAAGCAAATGATATTTAGGACATGCGCGGTTAAGATCCATAAAGTCAATACACATGCACTCTTTACCATTCTTTTTCTTGACTAACACAGGGTTAGCAATCCACAACGGGTATTGAGATTCTTTGATGTGACCCATCTTGGTCAACTGATCTACTTCCTTTACTATCACATCGACTTTTTCTTTGGAAAACGAACTTATTCTTTGAACTACCAGTCCAATTATTAAATTGGACTGACATTTTGTGGTAAATTACTTCAGCAGGTACCCCGGTCACATCATTATTGCACCATGCAAAAACATGTAAATTGTTCGATAAGAAAGACAATAACTTTTGTTTCAAACTTATTGTCAACTTAGTTCAGATCTTAACACTTTTTCCTTTTACTGGGCAATGGATTTCAACTTCTTCTATATGTATTATAACACTAAAAGCCTCCCTTGGATCATCAATTTTATTATCCTCGGTGAAAGGCTCCAATAACTGCTATTCCTTGTTAACTTTGACTGACTCCAAAGACTTTTAAGCAAGAGCTATCACATAGCATTCTTTAGCTACCTTCTGACTGCTTCGGACAACACCAACCTGCGTACCCACAACATATTTCAAATTTTGATGGACAATATAGGCCACAACATGCATCCTGGAAAGCCAAGATCTCCTAAAGATAGCATTGTAAGAGGTCGGCATTCAATCACAATAAATAATACATTCACTATTTTCTTAAAAGGTCATTTGCCCAATATTACATCCTCTTCAAACTCACCAATGACATTTTCCGAACTTCTAGTAAATCTCACAATAGTTCTGTTTGGCCGTTGAATAATTGAAGGATTCTTCATCTGTTTGTAAGCATCCATAAATAATATGTTTGCCTAATTGCTTGTGTCAATCAGGATTCGACGTACATCATTTCCTCCAATTGATGCCCTTATCACCACGACATCTTCATGTGGCCCTGCAATATATCTTGGGGCATCCTCATCAAAGACAATCAAAGAAGCTGTAATTTGGTATAGATGTATGGACATTCTCCCATCTTACTGAGTAGTCAAGCTGTTGACATGCCTTTTTCTTCAACAACTTGAAGACGTTGTCACAGTATTTCTCCCAAATATGGTTAATGATTCAAAATATTTTACAAGATCGGAAAAAATAGCAGTCTTATCCACTGTCACCCCTGCCTGATTTTGATCTGGGTCCACACCAAGGTATTAAATCAAACCTTTCAATAGTCACCACGACATCCTCCCGTTTGGATGTTCTAGGGGCTGCTAAATGAGTTATTCAGGGAGCATTAGTGTTGGATGGTGCATTATCTGGCCTGCTTCCCTCTTGTTTATTAATAAAAACACCCAATTTACCTTTTTCAATAAGAATTTGCACCTCTTGTTTCAAGGCTATGCAATCATGGGTATCATGGCCCACATCGTTATGATATTTGCAGAAATGGGTACTTTGGGTCTGTTTATGAGACTACAGTGGGGCTGACCTTCTAAAATGTACATCATTTTTAGTTTTATCGTATATTATTGCTGCACTTTCCCCGAACTCAGCAAACCATTCAGGATGAACCCAAGGTCCTCTTTTCCTTCTAACCTGCTGGTTTTGGTTGGATTGATTCTGCTTCGGCTGATGTGACCCCTGCCCGGTTTCTTTTGATCTGTAATCGGACTGAGTTTTGGTTTGACAAGTTGACACTATGGTAGTGGATCTGTTCTGAAGAGGCACTGTAGATTTCTTAGTTTCTTCAACATTAATCTGATTCCCAACTTGATTCAACAGTCCCCCAAAAGTCATAGTTTTCTTCCGGGTTACTGAATCAGCCAAATTACCCGGAGTCAAACCTTGTCTCAAAGAGGAATTTACAACTTGTTCGAAATAGTCAACCAAACCATTCTTCACATTTACAAACCTACTAATATATTTTTTCAATGACTCATTTGGTTCTTGGACACAATGGATAATTGTGTCACCATTACCTTTAAGCTCCTTGCTTCCAACAAATTTCCTTCGGAGCGCAACCCAGAATATATCAAAATTCTTTATATAACAATGAGGAAGACTATTATACCACTTGAGGGCACTTCCCTTAAAGGTTTGTGAGAAGGCTCGTCATCAAATTTGATCATAAAATTCTTAAATTGTCCGAGATGGTTGTCCGGATCTTTACTTCCATCATACTTTTCCATCTTAGAACTATCAAACCTTTTAGGAAAATTCCCTGAGATTATTTTTGATGACAAAGATGATTGCCTCCAATTTTAACTGCGACCAAACACGGTATCTTCATTAGGAGTAACAAAGATACATGGTTCAGATTGGAAGGCAAATGGATCAGTCAACAAACGATCAATATGCTGATCAGCTGAACCCTTCATTTTCCTGATACTTTTTGAGTCTGCCATGCATATCCCTTTTTCTTGAATGCTTCTTGGTCAGCTTTAATTTCCCTTCAACCAAACTTCATCACTACTGGATGAGAATGATTCCTCCAGCTTCGAATCATTAGATGAACTACTAGAAGACTCCGATGTGGAACTCTCCATTCATTTGGATCGATGTGTTTTCTTGGAGCTGGGATGAGTCTTTATAGACTGCTCATTCTCACCAGATTATGGTGGAGCGCTAATGCACCCGAATTTTCTTTAATTCTTTTTTCTACTTGTTTCTGAGCACTTAAAGCCTCAATTTCAACCCTTAGTTGATCATATTCTTCTTGCATGATTTGTTTTTCATTGTCATTATGATTCACGCGAGACACAGTAGTGTGATCATATTTTTTAACCTCTTCTACCTCTGGAGGTATAGCGTTTTTTACATTCAAATCCACCAGAACTGGTTTATTTACTGGTTTTTAATCTAAAATTCAAGCTTCGTCACCTCCCAATGTGGTCGCCAATTTGGTGAGGATAATTTATAATAGAGGGGGTATCTTGGGGAGTTTGTAGGTTGAATATTAGTTTCTGAGCAGTGAGTAGTGAGACAAAAGAGGTGCATGCTTGTATTTAATGTTCTTGAAAAAGTCTAACCCATTAAATGAAGTTGGTTGGGGTATTTCTACTGATTTTCTTACATATGGGCCTTTCCGGGTCAGACCCTGGATTCAGGTCAATATTTAAAGCCCAAAACCTAAATAATATTAACACATATATCAATCAAGATTGACCAGATCAGACTATTCACGATAGGCTAGGTGTAAAATATACATGAACTGACCCTTCGGATAAAGCAGCAGTGACATTCCAAAAATATCTGAACCTATCATATACGAGTGGATGACGCCAAAAAAGATGACTCCTCAGAAAGACTCGTCTGCGACCCGAGAGAGGGCAGTCTGATCGCAAGAGAGTAGAGAATGGGCCTCGCAGGAATACCTTTCGATGAACTACTCATCCTCATAATCCATCTCGACGATTTAATCCGTTGACTGAGTCTATTTCTGTGGTCTACGACCGAAAAAAGGGGAGAACGAGGTACCAAACACCAAGAGTAATGAGTGCCCCATGCTATAAGAGGTCTATAAAGTATTTTTTTTCTTCTATTACAACGACCATGGCCACCTTACAGACGAGTGATGGCAGCTCAAGAAAGAAATCCAGAGATTGATTGACAATAAGAAGCTCGTTCAATTCATCAAAAGATAGGATCGCCCTTGTCAAACCAATCAGAGAGAGGAAACTCGCCAGACCAATGAGTGGAAACCTGAGGAGGACAAAAGAGCAGATGCAGGAAAACAACAGTGGTTTTTCACCATTATGGAAGGACGACCGAACATAATAAAACACAATGAAGGTACATACAACGATGACTCAAGCATCTTGGTTACTTTAGCTGAAGCATAGTCTAAGGTGGCTAAAAATTCGGTATCACACGGTCCAGAGCCTGCACAATTGTATTCACCATTGCAGGGGGGAGACTCTGGGATATCTTATCACAACTGCCGCGACCCAATTTCCGACCTCGACATTGGGGGAGTTATGGTAACGTGGGTCTTAGTAGATGGAGGGAGCTCAAGCAATATCATATGTAAGGCCAGTGATGACCGCATGAACGAGGTCCCACTGTACAAACCAACAAAGCGGACTTTGGTGGGATACGAAGGAAAGCCTCTCAGTATGTGGTGGAGTAGAACTGATGATCAAGATCGGATACGACGCCACCAAAAATAAATTAAAAACGTTGTTCATGATCTCAGATGTCCCCAACCCTTATCACGCAATCATCGACCGACCTTGACTTCACAAGATATAGGCCACTCCTTGCACGTTTAAGCAGTGCATCAAGTACCTAGTGGGTAATGCGTTCAGAATTATTCGAGGGAGCTAGAGAACGACCAGAATATGTTATGCCATCACAATGAACCCGCCAACCTCCCCCCTTCTCCACATAACAATTACCGAGCGTGGGGTGTTAGAAAACCATGGTTGAGCACCTCCCCGGCCTGAACCCGTTGATGATCCGTGGGAGACAGAGCAACCAGAGGCGGAACAAAGTGATTCGATATAAGAAACAGTCACAAAGGGATGTATTGTACGAATATGTAAACATTTAAAATCAATTTTTAAAAAATTGTTGCTTGACATGCTAGGAAGAAACATGGTTATTTTTTCCTGGGATGCTCGTGATGTTTCCGAGGTAGACCCCTCTATCATTCGTCATGAGTTAGCAGTAAACCCATGTGCCAAACCTGTGCGACATAAGAGACACTCATTTTCCCTCGAAAACAGGAGGCTATTGGCGTCTAGGTAGATAAGCTATTGAGGCTAGGGCACATCCAACGAGTTAGATACCCAATGTGGATAGCAAACCTGGTTTTGGTAAAAAAGAAGGGAGGCCAATGATGCATGTGCGTCGATTTCACGGATCTGAATCAAGTTTGCCCGAAAGATGCGTTTCCTTTACCTCGTAATGACCAGTTGGTAGATTCAGCCTCAAGTTGCGAATACCTTTCTTTTATTAACACATATTCTGGCTAAAATCAAATTCTTCTCAGTCCATCTGATGAAGAGCACATGATGTTTCAGACTGAACGCGGTTTGTATTGCTATACAATGATGTCATTTGGTTTGAAAAATATGGGCTCTATATATCAACGATTGGTCAATCACATCTTTAAAAACCATCAGGATAAGCATATGGAGGCATACATCGATGATATGATTGTTAAAACACACACATTAGACAAGAAACTTGAGGTACTTCAGATTGTGTTCGATGTTATGCGTCAATATAATTTAAAAGTTAACCATTAGACATACAGCTTGAGGTACTTCAGAATGTGTTCGATGTTCCTTGGCTTTGTTTTTAGTAAGAGAGGAATTGAGGCAGACCCAGCGCAATTACAAGCAGTAATCAAGATGGCACCACGCATAAACGTGAAAGAGGTGTCACGGTTTATTACGTGCACATCATATAAAAATCACCCGTTTTTCGAGATCTTCCGAGATGCTAAAAAAATTGCATGGAAAGAGGAGTGTAATACCGCATTCGAAGCATTGGAGAATTATCTCACTTCACCTGCAATACTCTCGGCACTAGTGACAGGCGAGACTCTGTTTTTATATTTATTAGTTTCATTTTGCTTGGTTAATGCAGTATTGATCAGGGAACTAGATGGTGTGCAACGACCAATTTACTACACCAATAAAACATTAGTGGATGCCGAACACGCTACCTTAATCTGGACAAACTCGTGCTCACCCTGGTAGTAGCAGCCCGAAAGATGCGCAATCATCGTAAGAACTTCCTTTCCTCTAAAAGTTGTGCTGCAGAAACCTGATGCTTCAAGGAGACTGACGAAGTGGAGTATCGAGCTAGGGGAACATGACATCAAATTTGAGCCCCACACTGCAATTATAGGTCAGGCTGTACCCGATTTCCTCACATAATTTTATATACCCCGCGAATGACCCCTACAAGACGAAACCTTGGCTGAGCCCGATCAATTAGAATGGGTTGTCGAGGAAAATGGAGCCTCTAGCGCATCCGATGGAGGAGTATGCATCATTCTTAAACCAACATCTGGAGAGGAGATCCGCCAGGCTATCCGATTTAATTTTCCAGTAACAAATAATATAACGGAGTACGAGGCTGTGATTTGTGCGGTTGATGTTAGAACTTTTATTCAGGGCCCGGATTCTACGAATACGATCGGATTCATAATTAGTCATTAATCAAGCAAATGCTTCATACGATGCCAAACAGGATGGTATTCTTGGATATCTGACAACACTCAGGGAATTTAAATCCTAATTCTCCATGGTTGTGTATGAGCAAGTTCCCCGGTTACACAATTTCGACGTCGGCACCTTAGCCAAGACAACGATTGTGGGCGAACATCCCTTATCTTACTGCAACAACTACCAACCACAAAAGTACTACACCATAGCGACACCATTTGCATAACACCGCCGACTGGAGACAACCATACCTTCTTTACCACCAATTTGACATTTTACCAACTGACAAAGCAGTTGCCCGAGCTCTCCAGCTGAAAGAAACTAAATATTGCGTACTAGATGGCATCATATACAGAACAATATCCACTCAACCTCTACTCCGTTGTTTGGATTCCACTAAGGCGGCTTCAATTTTACATGACTTACATTCTGACGATGTTGGGGCGCATTGCGGATATTGCAACCTCATTCACCATTTGTTTTTCAGCAGGGTACTACTGGCCAGGTTTGGATGCCAACGCAGAAAAACTGGTCATGCGGTGTGATCAATACCTATAATTCACCAATACTAGCCACCTCTAGGGTGAGCCGATGTAGGTAGTTGTTATCCCTTTCCCTTTTGATAAATGAGGTATTGACTTAGTAGGACCACTGCCCATGGTGACAGGTAAGCGGGAATTTTTAGTAGTGGCAGTAGATTATTTCACCAAGTGGGTTGAAGCAAAAAGACTCTCCCGAACCCGAGCCTAATAAATATGTGATTTCATCTACCAGCAGATTCTAGCTTGATTTAGAATACCTCGCATCCTGATGACCGACAACGGGACTTAGTTCCAATATATGGTGGTCGCTTCATTCTGCAAATATTTTGGCTTCAGCCGACACTTTTCCACACCATACTATCCCCAAGAGAATGGATATGCTGAGGTGACAAACCACACTATATTGGAATACATAAAAAAGAAGCTGGAAGGGGGCAAAGGTAAGTGGTCGGATAAGCTGACCAAAGTTCTTTGGGCATATCTAACTACACCATGAACCACAACTGGTAAAAACCCCTTTCTCCTTGGTATAAGGCAGCGAGGCTGTAGTCCTAGCAGAGATCATCATCCCAAGTCACAGGATTAGCAATTACGATGAGAATAGGAATCCAACTGACCAAGCAGTAGACATAAATCTCATCGAAGAACGATGCGACCAAGCACGAGTACGAGCAGAACACAATGGAAGCCTTATGCGGGGGCGATTCAACGCTTGGCTAAAGCCTCGCATCTTGCAGGTTGGCGACAAAGTAATAAAGAAATTATTACAAGTCTCAGGCGACAAAGCATAAGGCAAGCTCAGACCATATCGGGATAGACCATCTACAATCATCTCCAAGGGGCATAGTGGGCGTACCACTTCACTACACCGAAGACAACGAAATTAACCACCCATGGAATATTTACCATTTAAAATTTCTCGCCAAGATGTGTAATTTAAATGATGCACTATTTTTCCTTCCTGATAGCGTGGGAAGGTTTTTTAACAATGCATAAGACTTCTCATTTTATTTTCTACAATACAATTTCCTGGTTTTGCCAATGCGCGTGTTTATTTATTTCATTCTCTCCATCCTTACAATAGAGAAGTAAGTCATCGACCACGCCTACAGGCTACGCAAAGGGTCGTACTGAACCCAGACTATAGAGTCTATTAATACGAATAGCTTAAGAGCCACGTTTACGGGCTATGTAACGTGAACAGATCTAGCTGAAGCCTTTAATAGGGCCACACAATAGGGTTTAACTGACCTCGCCATGAAAAAAACTAAGGGGTATAACTCACTCATATCTACGTAATGCGAACTGATCATAGATCAAGCCTTTGAACAGGCCACACAATAGGGTCTAGCCTACCTCATCGTGAAAAGGGTCCGAATTGACTTACGCAAAGAGTTTAATACAACTCGATATTATAAGGAGTCTATGCACTTCCTTAATAAGATAAACACATGCCTTTGTAAAATATAAGCAGCTACAAAGTCATTGTCATATATTAATCAAAACCATCACCAACGTCATAGGAATCAGAATAAGTTTCAAGAGTTCAGTTATGGTTACAACACATTCATCACAAAAAATAAAACAAGCAAACACAAACTGCACAGAGTTCTCTATCGGGCATCACTTCAAATATCAGGCACCAAGCTTTGATCATCAACTTGAGAATCTTTTACCCCATCAATACCGTGCTTCCCCACGCCTACTACTCGTGTTGAGACTGTATTGAGGTACCCCCCATCCTTGCACTGTTGTTTGCTAGGTGTAAACTTCTCCAACGAACCCAACTTCATTTCAGGTTCAAAGACATCAGCTCAGCTAATGCTTTCTCCTGCTACTGTGCTAACATTTCCATCACAAACTCCATTACTTGTGTTCCCCTTTCATCTAATTCTGACGTTGTCTGCTTTGGAAGCTGAGCCCGTTCCTTATCCATCGTCGTCTTTAATTCCCCCACTAGGGCAGTCAATCTCCCATTTTCCAAAGTAAGAGTGACAATGCGCTCAGACTGGTCTTCAACTTTTTTCGCTTGAGAGACGTTCTGAGCAAGAAAGCACTACTTTGAGACATCACTTCTTCCTTCAATTTAGTTAGCCCATTATTCTGAGCTATCAATTCATCATTTCTAGTAGTCAAGTCTTTGCACGTGGCCTCACAGATAGTCAAGCAACCTTGAAGCATGGTCACCTTTTGGCGCAATCTCTCATTCTCTTCAGTCGTCTTATCCTTCTTCGCCTTGGAAACTTCATATCCATTTTTGAATCTCAAAAGCTTAGTGGTCAACCCTCTCACAGACCCAAAGAACATGGGCTAAGGTTTCCACTTCTCCATTAGTTGGTAATCAGCATTCAACATCCTTCGGTAAGACAATACCACCGAGTTATGGTGAATCTGCATTAACAAGATAGGTCAGCATCACACATAATTCATTTTTTTCAGATGATTACATTACAAGCATAAAATACCTCAATTGCCAGCTCCACTTTCCTCTGGAGTAACTCATGCATCGGCATATTGTCATAGAAAGCTCAAGAATACGTTTCAGCTGCTCAAATATTAGCATCGATGGAGGTGGCATCACCACGCATGGTGGCAGGAATTCCTCAGCCACTCCCTTTCCTTTCTATACCTCAGCCTCCTTTTTTTTGGTTAGCAACATTTCCGACATTCACAACAACAAAGCCTGAACCCACCTCATGTATAAATAATGCTGATGGACGAATAGTTGACATCTTCATAAAGTTTTCCATCATCTTGGCTATCTCCCTAGGGATATGTTTTTAGGCCTCCCATCGTCCTCTTCTGCAGCGTCCTTGTTCGGTTGAACTCCCACATGAATTTCATCCAAAACTACCACTTCAGGCGTTTTCCCCCAAATATCATCAACATTTGTCTCTTGGCCACTTTCACTTGGTCACCTTCACCTAGAGCACTGTCAACCTCATCCCTATCTACTAATTACAGCTTCTTCTTTGATAACAGAACTGCATCCAACACTACACGAGCCTTCTTTTGAAGAAGACTCCCTTGGTCGTCCAAATCTTCATCTTCTTCTCGAACCAGTCGAGTCCGATCTACACCAGCTTCATCTACGGGGGGACACCATCCTCCTCCCTTATGGTTTAATTCCTCCACTTCATTTTCTTTCTCATCCTAACATGGGTACGATGACGAGCTCCCTGCTTCCCTCATTCTACGACCTTGAGGCACTGACAGCCACACCCTAGTACTGTTATGATCTCTATACATTTGCTCCATAAGAGCTCGAAGCCCCTCGGTCGTTGCCACCACCCCACTATCAAACATTGTAACTTTCCATTCTTTTGGAATAATAAGCTCAGAAATTGGCCATAGCTTAGCCTTCAAGAAATTAATCGGAGTAAATAAGCGAACAGGCTCTTGCAACCACGTCCCGTACGCTAAATTACCCACCTGAATCAAAGGGTTTTTTGCACCTGAATCAAAGGGTTTTTTGCACCTTCAGCTAGTCCCTCCTTATACCACTCTTGGTGTTTCCTTTCACCTGCAACAATCACAAATACACATTAGTTTCCCTATGAAGGTCTTCATTTTACAAGCTAAGAGTCATCCTGCTTACACTTAGCCTTCCACCGACGTTCCAATTGTAGATTCCTTAGAGAATTTTCATGCTCCCAATTTCCCGATACAAACACAAAAGAATTCTTCCAATTCTTATTAGAGGTAGGGAGCTCCACTATTTTCCTACACCCAATTAACTGAGTATAAAAAGGGAAACTTTGCCAATTTTATCACATCCACCACTGACAATAGATCCTCCAAACAAACTGTGATATTTAGCTGGCGTGCACTTAGCACTACACTTAGCAAGACCCTCCACCCGTTGGCTGCTAGCCGTGTGGGGCATATACCTATGATACTCAAAACATCACGTACCAGCAAAGATAGTGGCAATCGTAACCCCCAGTAAAAATTGTAGTTTATAGACATGTTTCATCCTCCCTTGCCTGATATGGATGCTCTCCGACCTCTGACACCCTAATCGTAACATCACTAGGAATACCATACCTAGCTCTAAAGATCAACAGGCCAAACTCATCAAGATAACCATATTTAGGTGTTATTTGGTCAACACAACTTTTTAAAAATGCACGATCTTCGAATTCAGTTTCCATGGCTTTAACTGATTTTACCTACTTCTTTGTAATCATTTTTGGGGCTATCACGATGCAATGAGCCAAAGAGAGGTGTAAGATTAAATTTTTTTACTAAATACTTCATACACACTCACAATTTACAGAGACGATAGTCTGTTCCCAAAGGTAATAAACTAGGGATGCACAACCAGTGGCTGAGAAACTAGAGATTCATCTACCAACGCCAAGTAAGAAAGAAGAGGAAATTGATAAATTAACTTACCTTCTGGAACGACGAAAAGCTTTAACAATGGAGATATAACCTACTTCTTTCAACACAGGCAACTTATCTTGCCAAAAGGGTAAACTCCTACTATTAATAAATTATGGTTAAACTTTTAAATTTTGATTTAGTAGGATAAAAGGTGGGTCTTTTGCTCCACTTGTGATGAGATGTCGATTTTCATTCATACTTAAGGCAAAATCTCACGTTTCTCCTAAATCCCAAATGCCATTTAGAATATAAACGACTTCATTATCATAATAAAACTTCCTGGAATTGAACACATGTCCCATAACCACTAAACATTTAATGAATTCATCATTATACACCATACGTCATAAACGCGACATAATTTTTATTTCTACAAACCCCTCTATTGCTCCAAAATTCAAATTAATTCATATTTTTAATTCATCGATTCTATCTTGTTCACACACAATTCATGGACTAAAGGGGTGCCCTAATGAGGGAATTCCCATCATCTAATATGACTGAGCAGAGGGGAAATGAAAGATTGTATATATAAGTCCAAACCGAGCAGAATAGAGCTACAATGTTGAGGGTCAACTGGAAAGCAAAAAGAAGTTGACAAGACAACTCATAGAGGAAGGATAACAAAAGTTTTTATTACCAAACAAAGCTCTACTAAACAGGCACCTCACCGACCACGCCGAGCATGAGTCTACAATAAGGAAATAGTCAAGCATCTACTGAATAAATAAGGCATGGAAAATAGACAAGGCTTCATGGAGAGATATTACGGACCATAACTATGATTGTTTAAGGACAAACCAAGATGCAAGGAGGATTTAGCAAGGAAATCAATCAGTAATAAGGACGACGGCTCGTGCTATAATAATGAGCGTGGCTACATAAACACCTTGCTAAATGAGCCAAGCAAAAATCAGCAATAAGGGATGCGATCATACCTTTACCAAACAAATAAACAAAGGCCGAGCTGAGCAGACTAGACTGACCGAAGTGCATGGTAACATACGAGATAATCAAATGAGCAAATAAAGGCCCCATGGAATTCATTGTTCAATAATATTAATGAAAGAAGACTGTAGTAACAACTGTAAAATTAGGGTTTCTGTCATAAATATTAGTCTACGCACTGAATAAGAGGAATATGTATTAATCAAGCGTTTAATGTGACCAAAAAAAGGTATAAATAAGCTCATAAGTTTAATGAATTGTATCTTTTTATCTCAACGAATAAAATAATACTTATATTCTCACACTTTGTTATATTTTCCTATAACAACGTAAAATAAAAAAATATATAAATTCAACTTGGTACTATGAATATCACATATCTCAATAATACATGATATGTAACTTTTATATTATATATATTAAATAGAAATAATAAGGTCACTATAAAAGATCTACACCAAGTTTTATAGTTTTGAGTATGTTATTCCAAACGTTATTTTTCTACTCATCCAGAAAGAAAGATCCTTTCCTTTTAGGACAATTGTTAAAGAAGAAGGATTCGAACCCCCAAAATTATGGTTCATAGCCATGTGCTCTAATCCTATGAGATACATGCCCCCACCCCACATTCGTTGGTTATCTTTCGAAGAGTACCATAACATTTCCTCTTCCTTAACTTTTTGGGTTAAAAAGATATGAAAGCGCATTTATTTATAACAGAACATTTCATTCTGAGATGTGAAATGAAAGATAAGGTATTTCATAATTGGGGTTTTGAATAAGATGACTTTTATATTTTATATTGAAAGAGTAATAAGAATTAGAAAATTAAGTTTTTCTTATCATCCTGAAGTCAAGTTATTTTTTCGCATGACCTCCTTATAGTATCGTCACCGCGATAAAATTTAACAACCAAGTTTCGAATGGATTGGTGTTGTTCCTCTACGCATAGGATACCAAAATATCCAACCATGAATGAAGAAAGGCATGCGAGAAAAATATATTGGCTAGTGATTGTGAGGCTATAGTTCTTGATTGAAATGAACACTAAAGGCCTTTACTCTTCCATCCCTTGGATAAAAGGAAAATGTATGATCTAATTGATTGGGTCATATAAGAACAAGGTTCAAGTCTACCAGTATGATAGAAGGCCTCAATTGTATATGTCAGTGCACTTGTATTTGACACCTATCGTAATCGTAAACGATTTGTATCTCTGTCATTCTCTTAAATTATAAAGACTTTTATAACTTCATCCCATCAAGGGAAAATAACCTATTGTTGTCTCAGTCGTGCTAATGGAGGCTCTATGGAAGTTGGAATAAGAGATCACTCGTCTTGAGATGATCTTACTACTTAGATTCTTTCAGCAGTTATTTGCTTCACACTTGGTTATCCAACCTTTATCGTGGACATGATAGCTAGCACACCAGATCCACGTTCTTATCGATCTTCATATACTTGGTAAGTGTTCTCTTAATACTTTAATACCCATGATATAAATGGACCAAACTGTCTTACAATATTCTGAACTCAACTCACGATTTACTTTAGTTGGCGAACAACCCAACCCTGGGAATATATTGTACCCCCATGCAGTGAAGAACGACATCATAGTGACAAACCTTCCCAAAAAAGTGAGGGAAAATCAACTTGTTATCCCTAAAAAAACTTTTACTCGTTGAGCTAAGACCATTGAATTCAAAACCATCTGATCATTAAGGCAGACTTTTGTCTTTATTCAAAGATTGAGTTTTGCATTGAAGCTCCCTTATGTTTTTACACTAAAAAATAAATATATGTCCTAGCTCTTCTATAGTGATACCTTCTAGAAGCCCTACGATCCATATAAACTGTATACCTAAGAATATCCATTATCCCATAGGTCATGACACAATGATATATTTCTAGCTCTTTTTAAATATCTCACTGATATCTCCGGATTCTCCCGGAAGGGCGCCTTCATTGCATTATACCTAAGGTGTGTATAAAATGCTCAAATCCAAATCCTAGGGAATATTAATTATTTATAGCGTCTTTCTGTCCTGATGCGGGTTGTCCACATCTTCTCACACATATCTATTTCACCAAGCCTCCCTCTGAGAAACTGCCCAAGTTGTTATGTCTCTTATGTGGGCTAAACTTGCCTGATAATGAATTTCTCTACCTTAGGAAAATTATAGTTATGATCGTTTCTCATCTGGGGTTCAATAACTAGCTCCCCTATTATTAGGTTACCAGCTGCACCGACCTTCCAACACTAGGCATGGTTTATCTCTCAAACATGTTATTACGACTTTACGAATTATGATTTTGGTAAATAATACCCGGGTCTGGTCACCGCGACCCTTTTTGTGAGGATGCACTCCTTCTCCTAAATTTATTAGGCTGTTTTTTTTAGTTCCTTAGAGATATTTATAATGCGCCCCTAGTTATTCTTTACATACCCACTAGTGTGGTTTCAGGTACATACACTCTTTTATTGAAGGTTGGCCGGGCTTTTTGTGGGAGTATATCGTGGATTGCATTTGTGTTATAGCCCCTGATACTAGAACATTGGATCGAGACATTTTCTATACCAATTTTTACCTTACAAAACAGGGATGTCTTATGATGTTAAATCGATAACCATATGTTGGCTAACCTTGCCTCCTATGTCATTGGGATAAAAAAGGTGTAATACATGAATATTCACCTATTGTCACATATATTCTAAGTAAACCTTTGTATGTTTTTGCACTCCTAGCTATCACTTAATGCCATTTATGGGCTTTAGCTACATATCCAGTTTTCCCCCCTGTCAAGCTTATCCCCCATTATCTGACTAGTCGACCTTGACCCCTGTTATTTTGAGGTTTATATGATAAATCTATGAATTATCTGGACTACAAGTTGCATCAGTTAAATATTAGGTAATTTTGGCTTTATGAAAGTCTTGTAAAAGAGGCCTAACAATTAACATTGAGGGTACTTTATGTAATAAGTAGTAATTATGGTTGAGATTAGTTAAATAGTGGGGTGGAATGGTCTAAAATGGATTAATCATGTGGTTTTGAGCTACCACTTTTACTATAAAAGAAACATTATTTTTTGGGGAAGGGTGAACATTTATTACTTTATTACTAATTTTTAACTTATCTCTCTAACTTTTTCGTGTTTTTAACTCTAGTTAATCTCTCCCGAAAATATCTTAGACCCTTAATCCTAATAAAAAATGTTCGGAACTATCATAGGCGCCATCTGTGGGAATTCGATTGGTACCTGGAATCGTTTTTTTTCCAAAACTACTATTTTATTGGCAAGTTCTTTAAGAGAAATGAATATGGAAATACTATGGATGTTAATATTAGCACTGATGGATTTATGACCGAAGTATGTTCGAGGACCACCGCCTCAAACATAATATTATAGAAGAGCGACATTACGATGATCAATATGCCGAGGAGCAGCTCGAAGACTCTGCTTTGGTGGCTGTATCAATTTGACATATTTTGGAACATCTTCCGCCAACACTTTGTGGGAAGTAAGAATTTCTGTGCGAACGGCGACACAATAGTTTATTATAGACAAAAAATCAGGGAGATCCTGAGGGAGTATACTAGGCGGTTCGTCAAAACTAAGACCAAGTTGGAAGGTTACGAAGATAAGGTATCATTAACAACTTTCCAAATGAGACTCCTCCCCGATATTTTAAAAGATAATGTTACAAAGAAACATTCCATAACATTTGGAGTGTTGTTGGTTCAAGTTGAGAAGAGAATTTTAAAAGAAGAAACACAGATATCAGAAGTGGTCTTTATGGCACAAATCGAGCAAAATTAGCTCCAACAATCTCCAGTAGTAGTCTACCACCAAACACCCAAACAGATTCCTCCAACTTACCTCGCTTCGACCAATATCCAACCAAGAGTACCGAATCAGCTACCCCCAAAACCAAGAGTGAATCTGAAAATAACGAACACTAAACATGTTGGCAGACAGATATCAAACAAGTGGGTCTAACCAGCTCATAAACACTTATAGTTATGCCACTGTTTATGAGAAGATGAAAAACCCTTATAATTCTTCGATCAGATCGAATGATTATGGGTTTTACTGGGGTAATCGCGGAGATGGTTCCAGAAATATTTGGAAAGAATATTAGAGTAAAACTATGTTTGGAAGGGCAAATTCGTTATACAACTTAGTAAATGTTTTAGAGAGAGAAGCTCCACAATTTATAGAGAGAAAATCATAAGCAATAATTGTCTAATCATTAATCAATCACCCCCCCCCACAAACGGGTGCGGTACTATTATAGTACATTTGTTGGGCCCTACATGTCTAAACAAATTAATTATTGTGGTCCCTTCCTCAAGTTTTTTGTTTGTTACAAATTGGTCTTTTGTGTTACATAATTACAAATTACTCCTAAGAGACTTTATTTATGTCAAAGTCTACCCCAAACTTGCTCGAACATTTTCACAGGGACTGTTATATGACCAATCTTGTCTTCATCAAACTATTTGGTGTTTAACTATTAATTTATCAAGTGAAAATCCTCCCCTCGAACGCAAAAAGTACCTCTTCGAATTGAACCTGGCATTCCTCATTGAATTTCGTTAACTATTCTACTAACAAATAAATCTTCCACAAACTTTTAATCAAAGGAATCTTCCTCCAATTTTTGGCCACAAAAATCTTCCCCGAACATTTCATTGAGCTTTGATCTACTTTGTTCACATAAAGCACCATCGAATATTTGAAAAGTAAGTCTTCCTCCAATCTTATCTATCCTTTCAGCACCCATACCAAACGTTTTCCAAACTTTTCATCACTTGTAACGTCATGATTTTTTATGACACCACCAATGAAAATGCTCTCTTTCTGTCAGCTGTCGATTGGGATACCCTTTGCGTGTCCCTCTTTCTGACACGAACTATCCTAGAAGCGGCGTGACACATCCCTATGAACTTATTACACCTAGTCTAGACAGTTTGCCCATAGGAAAATAACTCTTCACAACCTTGGGCCTTAACATCTTTTAGAGCTCATATATTTCCTATAATATCCATACCTCCTTATCGATTTCATATCAACACTTTTAGAGAGATAAAGCTCTGAAAATTTTATTCTAGAGAGAAGTGGTTTATGCCAAAGAAATTTTGTATTTCAGAGTGGTTAACAATCAACCAGAAAGCCAAATAAGGAAAGTTGTCGGTCTATACGTTGAACCAGAGCCCCAATCATCCCGTTGTCACATACTACGGTATCTGGCCTCCCTCGGATACTTCCACTTTAATCATCCCTTCGAACATATGTTCTCAGCTCCCCAGTTACGCTTGCTCAACAATTGACAAGAGTGATTCTATAAAAATGAGAAAAAAAGGAAAAAGCATCATAGCGAGGGTAAACATAAATATATCAAACGTTCTAAAATGTCTCTATCGAATTCTGCCACTCCGTTTCTACTCAACATGGAACTTCTCGTCCAACGCAAGAAATTCCTCCTCAGATTTGACAAAAATTAACATTTCCCTGATGACAAAGCGAACCCTGGAACCTATTCCAGAGACTGGTTCGAACGTCTGTCCTGCTCACCCTATTACTGCCAAGTCTGATGAAGAAAATGCTAAGGATTCTCTAGCCTTAGCTTTTGGTGAAGAAAAAGAGTTGTCTACTTTCGATAGGATGCTATTCTTAGTTGAAAATAAAAAAAAAAACAACTGACACTACTTCAATTGCCACTACTTCTCAAGTTGTCGAGGAGAAAAATGACATTACTACCCTGTCAGAGAAAGAAACAAACGCCATTGTCATTTAAATTGAAGAGGGGACTCTCCTCCAAAGAAGACAGTGAAGTCAAAAGAAATTATTTTATTCCCTCCCAAAATTGATAATTTAGTTGGGAGAAACCTCAGAGCGGTAAAAAATAAACACCTTCTAGCCGTGCATAAAGTGAAATACAAATATTATGATACGTTCGAAGAAGCCATACTTAGAAGCCAATAGAGAATTCCTTCTACTATTTCCATCCTTTTTCCAACTGTTGGAAAAATGCCATTGTTAGTCAAGGATAACAAATTGATTATTTACACTGAGTTGATGAATTGGGGATTGTGCTACCCATAGACCCTTTTTCGTGGAGTATTTCTCAATGATTAACCTTTGTCCCACCCAGGCTAGACCCAACATGTGGTTTAATCTTGTGGCATGCATCATGACCTCCAAAATTGTGTGGGTGAGATTTTCTTTAGAAGAGTTAGTTGACCTCTCAGGTTTGGCTAAAAATCCACACTTCCATTTATACTCTTTGACCTTCAGTCGAAACTAGAAAGTCATTAAGAACCTGCTCGAGGCAGACAAGAAATGGAAGCAACGATTTCTCTTTATCACTCATTTGGGAGACCGGATCTGAGGCAACCACCGATAATCCCCACAAGATGTCACTCATATGGACTAAAAGAGGTACATTTTTCCTTTATTTCCCTTTGAACTTTTCTCATGTCTATTCTCATGCATTTTATTTTTTAATCATGAATAGCAATGACTGATATATCTAAGCCCTATACTGACATTGTGCCTAAATAAACAACATTTTTTTATTAAATTAAGTTTGTGGGCTAGCACTGCGTGGTCCAACAAATTCCAACTTTGCTTTACGCCTACCAATCTTGCCAAAAGACACCTATGGAGGTTGAATCCATCCGAGCGCTTATCTTTGGAAGAGCCCATGGTTCTTCCTACTTATCAAGACGTTTTAAATTGATTGGAAGCAAATGATGTTTGTGTATTTCTTCCAACAAGAGATAGAGCCAAGAGTCATCTAAACGAAGACTCAGATAATTCTTTGGAAAAGGAAGAAGCTTCTGGTTCCGACACTCACGAAGATGAAGAGAATGCTAAAAATTCTAAAGCTGAAAAGCCCGAAGGGTCTAAGAAGCTCTATGTCTAAGTTCATGAAAAACTTCCCAGTCAAGCTCCTCCCAAGGAAAAATGCCAACGAAAATCACTTAGTGAAATATTTGAGGGCGTTGAAAGTCTTAGCAACCGTTTTGGAAAGCATAAAGTATGAGCATGTCCTCATGGTTGAAAAATCTATGGTTGATTATTTGGATACCACTCGATATCCCGAAGAACACCCCTGGATTCTTACGCAGGAAAGTCATTCGATCATAAAAGGATCTGAACTGGTTGAAGGGTCAGATGAAGCTTTCCGAATTCCACAAGCACTGAAAATGATTGGAGCCCGGAGGCATGATATCAAGGAATTCCTAGTCAACAATGCCAACTGATAAGGTAGTGACCAAGAAAATACAGTTTAAAATGCATGGTTATGTGGTACTCAGAGGTATCTTGTATAAAAACTCTTTTAGTAGGCTTTAGCTTTGATGTCTAGGGAAAAATGAATCACAGATGATATTGCCGAACTATACCACAATGAAGGATCAACCCACTGTGAGTACAAGAACTTGATGCGAAGAGTTATCTGACAGGTTATTAGTGGCCAACAATTTCTTTTGATGCAAAAGAGTTGGTTAAAAGGTGTGATACTTGTCAAATATTTTCAAATGTCATCCACATGCCAATGGTACCTCTTGAGTCGATATCTAAAGCACTACATTTTGACCGATGGGGCACCAACCTGGTCGTAACGTTCCCGATGACATCCCGGGGAAGACAAACAATAATGGTTGCACTGGATTATACTTCTAAGTGGGTTAAGGCTGAAACACTGTCTAGGAAAAACGCAAAATATGTGATTAAGTTCATTATCACTAACATATATTGTCGCTTTGGTGTTGCAAGGATAATAATGATATATAATGCTACACATTTCGACAACGAAGATACGAAAGTTTTCAGCTCTTCACGGGGCATACAACATTTTTTTGGCACTTTTTCACCCACAAGAAAACGGCCAAGTCGAAGTAACTAATTGGAGAATCCTTGATGGGCTCAAAAATAACTTGGAAGGAAATGTTAGGAAATGACCAGACTACTTGTAAGAAGTCCTATGGGCGTACTGAACCACTCCTCGAACAACAACTCATAAATTTCCTTTTGCACTAGTCTACGGGATGGATGTTATAGCACCATCCGAGGCAGTTTTTCTTTCCTTTCGGGTTAGTGAATATTACGAGAAGGGTAACAATAAGGGGAACCGTGTCAAGTTAGACCTGATAAAAACAGGCGACCACAGTTGAATTCTTTACACTACCAAACATCGATGAGGAGTAAGTATGTGTTTAAAGTGAAACGACGACAACTCATTATATGAGATAGGGTCCTAAGGAAAGTTTTTTTGCATATAAAAGATAAATGATTTGGTAAATTGAGACCCAACTGCGAAGGCCCGTACATCTTAACTGAGAAGATGGAACTTGGGACATATCAATAAAGAATGGAAATCTCTTCGATATCTGTGAAAGATCGAGCACCTTAAGCTGTATTTGGAATGAATGTAAAATTTTGTATATATGTATAACTTATGTAAAGGTCGGTGGCACACTCTTTCCTACCTTAGTGGCATATGAATGTTTTAACGAGGTGCCCTCACAGCCAATTTATAAATATAAATTATCTTTGTTATTAAACAGTTTTCACAATCATTTATTTTTAGACGAGAAGGGTCTTCGAACAAAATTTGGTCAACAATCATTTATTCTTGGATCAGGATGGTTTTCCAACGAAAGTTGATCAACAATCATTTATTTTTAGACCGGAAGAGTATCCAACGAAAGTTGGTAAAAAATCATTTTTTAGAACCGTAAGGATCTTCCAACAAAAGTTGGTCAACAACCATTTACTTACTATCTCGCGCTCTAAGGTTTTTTAAGTTAAAAATTGGTTAACACAAATTATCAAAAGAGAAATAATTTCATTGATAAACACAGAAATATAAAATACCCGACGACGCGGGGACTTCATAAAAATGCAATGGGCATAACTGGTTTTACAAAAATAAAGTCAAGAAATCACACAAGTGTTCCCTACTCTAAATGAGCACCCTCAGATCTATTTTTCGAAGAGGCGGACGAAGATCATCCCGATCCATTAGAGCTCTCAAACAACTCATCATCATCTTCCAAAGAAACACCTGCCGAGCTGTACATCTCCGACCTAACCTCCCCAAAACTGCCTAATTTCAGGTTCGGGAAGCGCTCATGCACATCCACCACCATAGTGGATTTAACCTTGGCATCCATATATACCGATTTGTAATTACAATCAACAACATACGCATTGAGAGTGACATTTGTATCGGCCTTAACGCAACCCTTGACCTTTTTTAAGTTGTTGATCGCTTGTTTGAAGTAGTTTTTCATTTTTTTCATACACATCGATGAGGGTGCTGATGTGTGAATTCTTCTGAACGTTCAACACCTAGGCCTGCTCCCACTCACAATCAAATTATTCCTCTTCTAATTTGAACTGCCTCTTTACCTTTCCGGCCCGCTTGATTCGTTGAGCGGCAATCTCCCTAAGATGGGTGACTTCATCTTCCAATTTTTTCATCTAGGACCTTCACTTGTGGGCTTCCCTTTTGTATAAATATTTCTGGGCAGTAACCATTTTAAATGCCAGCACGTCATCGGTGTATAGATCGAAAGTGTCTAAGTTAGGCTTGGGAGTTCCAGATGAACAACCAAAAATCGTCTCTTCAGTGGGAGCAACCCCCACGGCCCCAGCCTTGATATCGTGTTCTTTTATCTCCTCTGAGCTCACAGCCACACTTTCATCATTTTTGGGATTTCAGTGGCTCGGGGATCTGGATCTCACCAGTAAGAATTCGATCAGATCAGTGGCTCCCAGTCACTTCAGCACATCAGATTTTGAAGGAGGCACCATGAGTTCTTCCAACGATAAAGTTTCAGATAAGTCACACCTTCAAAGATGGATTTTGGCAAGGTAATTTGGACGAATTGAAACAACGATGGAATTCATTGAACCATGAATTTTTTGCCCTAACACTTAACCGAGAAAATATCCCCTCCACATCACCTTGATGCTCCTTGAATACCCTGGCCACCCTTGTCATACCTTTTTTCCCAACAAAAATTATTAAAATATAAAAAAAGTAAACAAATGATATGAACTGAAAACAGTCTGACCAAGAATGTACCTCAGCTAGTCCATTTCAGGGAAAGCTGATGCAGTCTTTCAGTAAACGCCTAAAACCCGGTCTCCCAAAGCCCCGACACAAACAAAAAACCTATGCTTACATTTCTTATCGGCTTCTAGAAAATTATCAACTATCTTTAATTTATTCCATATAGTAAGGGGAAAAAAACGAATGCAAGGATTCAGTTCAACAAACTGCTTCATCAAAAATCTGACCCCCAATATTTTGGCTGCCATTATGCCGAATGATTAGTATTTGAACATAGATGATATCACTTCCTTACAAAATTTGATTAGTATATGACGTAAGATGATCCTAATTTTTGGAGGTTGGTACCTCGATTTGAACGATAGTATCAATCAAGGCGAGTGAGCTAGTAGTCTGGTTTTTACTTTGATTAACTTAAACAACAACCTAAATTTTCTTCAAGCTCATCGACCATATGCCTTGGCCTCAATTCCCTCACTAGTTTGAGGGGTTGCATCTCTACGGGCACTACAATAGGGTATGTCGTTTCCACAATCACTGGTATGATATATTCGAACTACGGTGAGAGACACTGGTGTAAATGTCTTTTGAATCATAGGTTTTCGAAGTCGGTTTAACCTTTACGTACCTCTTCGTTAGAGGCTTTGAGGACATTTTCCATCCGTCATCTTTCATTCTTTAAACTTCTCTTCTTCTTTTTGCCACCCATCAGAATGTACGATGATTCAGGGGCTAGTTTCTTCGAAATTCCAAAGTCACCTTGTCGTGTATCAGACAAGTTTGATCTGGAGGCTAAGTGGTACTGGAAATGGTTGGATTTTTGATATTCGAAACTTCAGCCGCTTCAGATTCCTTCTTGGTCGGAGGCCACATACCGTAATACGTAGTCTGAGTTATAGTCAGCGGTCTTGGCTCCTCGTCTAACACAGCTTCCTTTCTCTCTTTAAATTTTTTGTTTATGGAAAATCAGTCTAAAGTGGTAAACAGTTTAGGCATGGACAAAGAATAAACGAAGAGTAAAAGTGGTGGAAGAATAATTTCTAAGAGGTATTTGAGAAGCCACAAACAACGCTTTCTCTATCTACAAAACATCTTTTTTTATCTCTCTCTAGATTATGAAACAAAAAACTCCAAGTTATAAAAAGTACCATGGTATTTATAGGCAGCTATTTAGGCTCCCAACGCTCATTAAATCCAAGCAGACAAAATGTTTTTTCAACTGATAAGTGCCTAGGGGAGAGGAAAAGTCTCATAGTCCTTCTCTAATAATTTGAAGAACACGTGCATGGGGAAGCGTGAGAGTATTTTGACACACCAAGTCACACACAATTTATTCTTGAAGGCTTGCATGTCAATTTCAGAGATCCACTAACATGTTGATATAAAACAAAACACACGTATATGGCTACCAGGTCAGCAATTTGATTAATGATGTCACCGATCAGATAAGGGGACAAGGTAGAGCAGGTCAGACATCTCTGAGGGGCCTTATAAATTTAGTCCTCAATCAGATATCTTTGCAGAGACTAGAGGTATACAAATAAATGTGATAATTATCCGGACTATGAGTTAGATCAGTTAAATATGAGGTTAATTTGACTATATGAAAGTCTTGTAAAAGAGGCCCAACAAATATGTAACATTGAGGGTACTTTATGTAATAAGTAGTAATTATGGTTGAGATTAGTAAAATAGTAGGGTGTAATGACCTTAAATGAGCTAATCATGTGCTTTTTGGGCCCATAATATTTACTATATAAAGTAACATTCCATTTCTGAGGAATGGTGAACATTTATTACTTTATCACTACTTTTTTCAACATTTCCTTCTAGTTTTTCTGTGTTTCTCTCTTTATTTAATCTCCCCTCGAAAATATCTTAGACCTTTCATCCCCATCAGAAGTTTTTGGAACTCTCAGTATATATTATTCATTCTTTCCTTGATTTAATACTGCTCTCGTGGCCTACACCAAAATAATGTTTTATCCCTAAATATCATGTCAATTGTTATGCCTCAACGCATTTTTGGGAGAACTAACTTACTCAAGTTTCAAGTGAAATTTCACCTTAACCACAACTCATCCGCTAATTTTTCAATATCGGTCAGTTATGACCTCTAATTAGTTTCAACCAAGCTTCATCCTGGTCATGGATAGATCACGTAGGTTCGAGTATGAAGACTCGTTATCTTACGGATTTCGTAATTGACTTTAACCAAACCAATAGCTATGAGTTGCTAGTTAATTATTTAAAAGATACACAATTAGAGCCCCTTGATCCTTCCACTACTTTGGAGATTATATTTTCATGTGTTATTTCACTTCATGATAGGGGTTATTTTCACCATTCTATCATGGTATTACTTCGTTATCAGTCACCCACGAGCCATATAAGTTGGTCTTTGTTGATTCATATGGGATTCCATGTGGCCATGTTTTCGGGTTAGATTATAAGCTAATAAATCTTTAGTTTTTGGACTCTTAACATCTAGGTTATAACACTTTACGACTTCACCTAGCAGCACACATATTTTATTGTTCTCTCACAACCCCGTTTTCACGGTTTAGGTTGCTCCCACTTTGCTCGCTGTTATTAGGGCAATAATTTTTGCTTTATTTTTCTTTGACTACTAAGATGTCTCAATTTTTTAGCTTGTGTTTTTCCTTTCTATGGATTCAGCAGAAGTTAGAAAGTTAGACTTATTCAGGAATCTCTAAACTTATGATAATTTTTAACTTCCCGAAACATTTCATCGCTTATTATGCATTTGAGAATCTATGTATTTCCTCATTTGAACACTTCTATAACTTTAACTCTATGTCATCTTCAGGTGTTGCTAACTGAATGATCTCATCTTATCAATATATACGAATGATAATTTCAAATCAAATTTTCAAATTAAGAAAAATGGATGTTATTTTATATATAACTTTATCTCGACATAATTCATGAGTTTGAGATAAGTAGACGCAAACCACTGCCATCTTACAAAAGATAAACCATAACCTATTAGGCCCTTGACTGATTCTATCATTGAGTTTGACGATAGACAAAGACCCCTTTCCCCCTTCCCCGACACAACTTACAACTTTCATCGTAATATGCTCTCCAAAGAACAACTTTTCTCAAAGCCTCAAAATATGATGAGTTGGAATCTTATTCTAACTAAGTATCCTCATGATTTTAGAACATCTACTACAAGATAACCATGAAGAGGGAGCTTTCCATATTTTCTGCTCAAATCATTCAAATGATAGTTTTAAGAATGAGTGATTTCCTTTCATTGACCCTTATTGCCCAACCTAAGATCGAAAACAAATAAATTTTATTTCATTTATTGAATAAGGTTATGTGCTTGGTTACGCCCTTAGATATTGAAAGCTTTCTGTGGGTGATCTTGTCGTTTTTACATGATGAAGACGATATGGTTGTTCCATAGATTTTTTTTCATGTTGTCATATTTTTCTCAAAAGAACGACGAGAAATAATGCATCAAGTTGTTCGAAAGGTCTAATGGCCATCTTACTTAGGGCTCCCATACAAGGAAACCTTACGAGATCCATCGACTCCAACTACCATTCATGTATGATCCATACTATATATATCTTACGAACCATCGTAACTTATCTGGTGTTTTTATAGTCCATTTTTGTCTTAGTAGAATTTTTTAGTGGCACGTGTTGTTACTTAGAAAAAATGAGCTAATGCTTCATGTATAAATTATATCATTACTGCTTGGAAAATTAAAATACTTACTCCGTAATTGCAATAAAACAATTTCAAGAGCGAAGTTCTACAAACTAAGTTATATCCCCCAAACCAAGTGGATCATGCATGAATAACTCATATACTTTTTTTTTATTTTCCTTAGCACAATTGGGCCTTTGTGTATTTGTACAAAAGACTTGACTTGTGAAGTAAATAATCACACCTACGATCCAACTAATTGAGAGAGAACTAGTAGATATTTTTGCGAAAACCATTTTTATTTGTACCTAACACAATAAATAATATCAATTTTATTACATTCTCCAAGTATTCTAGTCCCCCTTCTCCATTACCATAACAAGTGAAAGAACTCTGATTAGATTAAAAAGAGGGTTCTTAGATCATTTTTTCAAATCTATTCGCATTTCGAGCTAAGAGATAGATAAATAGACACGCCTGCTTACATTGGTGAAGAACGTTTGTAGTAACTGGGAGGTTCAAAAACCAAGAAGTGAGTTATTTATTGGCAAAAAGTTCTTCTTACGGGTAGATCCAATCTCATGGTGCATACAAAATGGTTTGAAAGATATGATCTTTTAGTTCTTGGTTTGTGAAGATATGTTGTTAGATGTCCTATCTATTTTCCCCATTAAGGTCGAACCTAAACCTATGATCGAGATAATAGTTTTCCATACACTAATAAATGATGCATGAATTATCGAGAAAATATGAGCCATGGGGACTCCTCCCTCTCGGACCATCTGGATCACATGAATGAATAAAAATTTAGATATACAATGGATTTCACATAAATTGCCTCATCTATCCTTTTGAGGATAAGTTTTTTTTTCAAACACCAGTTCGAACAAGAGAAGTACGTCATGCTAATGTGCTTTGAATGAACCGCATCTTAGGTTCATGAGTTGATGAGCATATTGAACTGTCCATAGGGATGAGAGCCCTCACAGTCCATACATAAAAACAAAACTATCAAGGGCATACTCTACCATTAAGATAATAGTTCATCGTACAAGACTCCTACTGAGGGCCCATTATGTAAATCCAAAGCGACAAAAACCTTGTCACTTTATTTCCTTTTATGGCCTATGCCCCTCATGTTTGACTACATGGATGCGTAAATGAGATCATATCAACTTATTCTGATCTAGGATAATAATTTCATTTTTGGGTCTTATTTTACCACGAGAAATAAAAAAAGGCATACGTCTGTAAGTTTAAATTAGACGTAGCTAGCCTCTTTTTTAGTGTGAAGTAGTGTTAAGCCAAAAAAACCAATCATTAAATATCTTTGAAAATAAGGTGATCCAACCGTACTTTCGAGTAGGACTACTTTGTTAAGACTTCACTCTAGTTATTAGTCTTTCCTTCGCTATCCCTTTCGTGCGTCTACAGTAACGACTTTATCCATGACCACATCTGATAGTATGATGGGAGGTATGTACAAGACCTGAGAATGAATTTACTTTTGTATAATTGATCTAAGATTACTATGGATTCTAGTTTCATGCAGGCAAGTTGCAGACTATAATCCAAAATGAGGCCAGGTTTCTGAGTTAGCTCACCCTCACAGCATCACTACCCTTTGCCCCGACCATTGTAGCACGTGTGTTACCCAATGAATAAGAGAAATGATAATTTGATGTCATCATCGCCTTCCTTTAGATTATTACATGCATTATGTTCAGGGTTCCAAACTCAATGTTGGTAACTAAATACAAGGGTTGCGTTTGTTGCGGGACTTAACCCAACACTTTATGACACAAGCTAGCAACAATCATGCACCACATGCAGTATATCAAGTCATGGCAAGGTTATTCTCTTTGCATCGAATTAGACCACATATTCCATTCTTTGTGTGGATTTCCCGTTAATTACTTTTAGTTTCATTCTTGCAAACGTACTCCTCGAGCGAGATACCTAATGCATTAGCTATTATATCATAACATTTAATATTCACCACTTACAGACTACAAGGGCATCTAATCTCATTCTCTCTCCTAGTTTTTTTCTCAGTGCAGTGTCGTCCCAACATAGTGTTTGGCCATTGGTGTTATTTCCTATCTTTATGTATTTCAATGCTACATTCAAAACTTCTTCTACCCTTATCGTACTATAGTTTGGTAGTTTTCATAGCTTGTTCATAGATGAGCCTCAAGATTTGACAATAGACTTAAAAAACCACCAACATATGCTTTATACATAATCAATCATTCATAATAAAGCTCGCATCCTATGTATTACCACGATTATTGGTACACAACTAACATATACTTATTCTCTATATATCATCATTTTGTTTCCTTTAGGAAAACAATCTTATGACACGTGAGCCTACTACCTTCACGCGATATTGATTCGTTAAAATTTTACCTATTGCAAAAAAGTTCCACACTACTGCCTCATGTAGGAGTCTATGTTGTGTTCCAATCCCAGTCTGGCTGATCATCTTCTCGGCCCAACTACTGATAATTGCATTCGTAAGTTATTTCTTTACCAACTAGCTAATCAAATGTGAGCCCCTCATTGGGTGGATATATTCTTTTGCTTCTCAGACTGCGAGGTATTGTGAATAATTTCCAGCTATTGTTCCTCTCCCAAGGGAAAATTCTTATGTGTTAATCACCCGTAAGTCATTAGTGACACCATATCACATCCGAATTTCTTGTGTAAAATATGTTGCGAGTGTTCATCATGAGCCAAGATTGAACTCCCCATGAGATTCATAGTTGTCATACTTATAGCTTCCTTGTTCGTAAATAAAGCTGATTTATAATTTTCTTTCACTCAAAGGTTAACTTGTATATGTGTGATTCATGTTCGCATAGAGTTTTCTGTAATACGTATAACCATCCATACCCCCTCACGTCAATCCTACGAGCGTCTTATTCTATCACGGTGGAAGAGTAGGTAAAAAACGCCCACATCATTAAGTTGAGGGATAATCAGGCTCAAACTGACAGATTACACCACGTCAATGTGACACTCTACCGTTGAATTATCCCATCAACAAATAATAATGGCTAATCCTAAGGCAAAGGGTCACGAAGCTCAAGGTCATCATTCTTAAACAATTTGGAGTCGTGTTTTCCCAAAAAAAAATTATGATATTGTATTTGAAGCGATTGTTAAAATTTTAACCATATTTATTAAAGTTTAGATATGCTATTTTTTATCCATAATTTCGTACATATGTATTCTAACTCCATAGTAGACAATATTAAATTAAATCATAATTTTTCAATGGAGCTTTTTGGCCTCTATTTCTATGAAGATAATATTGATAAATAGTCACTCAATAATGATATGATATACTCATTCATCAGAAAAATATTTGCATTTGAATTGTATATTTTCTATGAGAAAAATATATAGATGCAAAGTAAGTTCTTAACTAATAATGAGTTATTAAGTTTAAAATAATATAAAAATATTTTTAGAGAACTTGTAATAAAATTTCACTAGAGATGAATACAAAATATCACACTCTAATTTTAATTCTAAATCGTCGTAGTAATTTCTCCATCTTATATAAAGTCCTAATTTTAAAAAATGAATTAATATTTTTTTTTAAATATCACCTTTATTTCAAATCTCGTATAGACAAAAGTACCACTCAGTACTTTTTCAAGTATGATATTCCGTTTCAGTATCCAAATACTGGATATTACCAATTGGTACCTAAAATCTAAATTTGGACAAAAATAACCATGAGGGTATATCCGTTATATTTAAAATTGAAAATCGTAAATCGCGTTATGTTCAAAATTGTAAGTCGTTAATCGCGTTATGTTTAAACCCCTTATCTATTAGTTTATTCTGTTTTTTTTTATTCTTACTAGAATCGCATATTAGTAGCATACCAAACGCTTAATTAAAATGTACATAAAATAGCGTGTCTCGCATCCTCCTTTCAATAAAAATCGCGCAGCTATAAGAAAATTAAGTAAACGTGCAAAATTGTTATATTTGTTAAACAAATCGCGTGATTAGTAAAAGAAAACCAAACATGCATCATTAAGAGAATTAGATTACAGCACTTTTAAATTATGAAAGAATGCATCGTGCGAGATGTATAAAATTGTAAAGCAACGAATCGCGTGAAGTGAATGGCACTGCATATACATATCGTTTGTTCTTATCTATAACCTAACTCCCGTCATTAATACAAAACTCGCCTTATAAATGGATTTCAAGCTCGATTTGACCTTCTCTTGAGTTTGTGGAATCCATTAACATTAATACAAGACTCGCGTCTTCAATAGTTAATGCTAATGGCGAGTTTGTGGAGTTTTTGCATCGCGACTATTGAAGACGCGAGTCTTGTATTAATAGGGAACCCAAAGTCGTATCTTGAAGCTCTTGTAGTGTGTGTGGGGTAGGACCAAACGAATTGGATCCATCATTCTTTTCAGGGATGGAATGCTCTGCTTGGTACTTGGTTATGGCAGCTGGACCATTACGATCAAACTTGACTCTATATTTCCACCATTCTCGAATATTATCAGATGCTCCAGTTACGGGCTTTCATTTTTCGACGATCATTCTCTACCGTACCTCCTCAAATTGACGCTCTCTTCGTCGAAAAATCCATTAATATATTTAAACGCCACCTTTACCACCTTGAGACTCTCTCTCTTCAGTGAAACCAAAAGTGGCCTCTTACGTTCTCGTAAACTCCCAATCCGACCAAAACCTAACCCTAAAATTCGTCAATTGGGCCAAACCGCATGCTTTCTTCAGTACCCTTTGCAAATACATCGACGTCTATATTCTCACCAGATTCAAACTCTACAAAACGGCACAAACACTAGCGGAGGATCTCGCTGTAAGTATAAATGACGACGACGAAGAAGGTAGTTTAGTGTTTCAGTGTCTAAAAGATACTTACCAGTTGCGTAATTCGAGTTCCTCAGTTTTCGATTTGATTGTGAAGTCTTATTCGAAATTTTTAGTTTTGATACATATTTATTTCGAAATTTTCTTCTTTTTTTTTCTCAAGTACATTTCTAGTTTTTTAACTTTTAAGATTCAATCCAATAACAATAAGCTAGGTTTGAGAGTAGTTGAGGTACTTGAGGGATAAAATAAAAATTGGATATTGAAAAGGAATTAGTCTGGTGAAAAGGGTATTTAGTAGACATAGAAAATAGTTGGATACCCGATGATAATAAGATTGGTGAAAAGATACTAAAGGTGACATTTCTCTTCTCGTATGTTATATTAATATAATTAATATAATATATTACATATTATGAATTCTTTTATTTTAACATTGAATAAAAGAGATGACATATATAATGTGTAAAATAAGATAAGGTACTTGTGTGAGCCCAAAATTGTTGTGGAATTTTTTTTACAGCAGTTTTAAAAAAGCGATTTTCCATATACAAGCGTTCTATTATATACAAGATTAGTTTTGGATCTTCCAAAAAAAATTAAAATGTGTTTAAACTTATGTTTTTGTTTTTTTATTTAAAATTTCTATGTCTAATTCTAAATTAGGTATGTATCAATCGAAAAATTATACTTTACAAAAAGACCAAGTCAATCATTTTAGTAAAATATTAGATTGAGTTTAATTGGATTTCGACTAATGAAAGACAGTAAATAATAATTAGTTAACCTCTAAATCTAATTTATCTATTGTTAGAAAGTTAGATGTAATCTCTTTTTTTAGTTCACAAACAAAAACGAATTCAAAACTCCGTTACGAAGCTTCAAAAATAATTTCATTACTCTCGAGAATATGATCACGTCTATTGTTACAAGTTTGTTGACATGCTTCTAGAGCTACTCCATAAACTACGTCACATGGTCTATTTCAAAGGGTTTCGCACCAAACAATAGAAATATTTTGGTTAAGACATGCATATGCCAAACATGAATACCCCTTGAAGCTATAGGCAGAAAAACTAGTAAAGAGATCCAATCTTAAGTGAAAAAAATACCATAACCTTGATCTTTGTCAATATAATCATCATATAGTAACTCAAAAAAGTCCATCGTTGACTATTTATCTCCTTTAAGTTTACCTACTATATACCAACGTGAATATAATCTCCACCGGACAGCGTAATGACTTTGATCTTTTGTCTATCAATGATTGCGTGCATTGCATGATGGGTGCGAAGATGTGTCTCGTTATCACGGCACTAAAGAGACACACTAGTATTTATGGTGAATCCCCATGTTATGTAGTCATGCATTACAACAAGAACTCTTAATTTCCGAGCAAATATAATCGTTTCAATAAGTTTTTTCACACGTAGCTGGGATAGCATTCAACATATATTACTCGTTTCACATATGTTTTATAAATTGCGAAACGATCTATCCAATGTCAAAGTGGTTGGTAGTTCACATTCTCATCATTTTTGATAAAATAAGTTTCACCACATAAGCATTCATAAACTAGGGATCTTAACAGATAATCACAATTTGAGTTTTATAATGCATCCTAACATCGGACAACCATATTTGTTCAATTTATCTCTTTCAACTTGAATACCACGAAAGGATCATTTAATTTCTTTAAAATAAGAATAAGAGACTCATAGATTCTCTACACGCAGAGAATACAGTTACGCTTTAATACATCACCACAATGGAACTAAACACGTTAATAACGAAACCTACTTCGAAAAGATCTAAGGGATAAACTACATTAGTAATGTATTGATTTTGTATTCCATGAACGGGCTCGGTGTGGAAGATAACCCTCGGTGTGGAAGCATAACCCTTTGTAACGACTGGTAAACCCATCGAATACAAAATTCTCCTGATTAAGAAGTTACTCATAAAGCTGCCAAAATATCAGCATCTTTAGTTCCAAACTCCCAACATAAATAAACCTCGAAAACTTTGAGATTAAAGTTTAGTCCTATTTTTTTAATACACAAGGGATCATATAAAGTTTCAACCAACAAGAAATCTCTTGTGCGCATCTACCCTATGAGAAAGTAACAAATTTTTACATTCAATGATCGCCTTTTATGTGACACGGATCAAGAGGACGACCATTATAAAGACACAAGTCATAGCGAAGATCAAAAGCCACGTAAAGCAGGTGGTTTTTGAAGAGGTTGAGTATATCTGCATTGCTCGTACATTTGCGTGCCCAGTGCTTGCTAGACTCTGCTCTACAGCCTTCTCTGTAGAGTCAAGTATCTGCAAAATAGGATAAATTGTTAATTAGAGACAAATGGAACTGTATTTGAAAGTATAAATATAATGTCCGGACATAAGAAAAGACTTTTTGTATTTTCGTGAAATAAATAAAAACATCTAGTTTTATGTAAATGAAAATTACAATGCTTTTCTAGGAATGAAAACAAAAGAAAAAGGGTTTCCCACGCCAAATCGGTTATAAACAATTCTTGAAAGTAAAACTGAATAAGGATAGACATAGTTTTTGCCAAATGAAAACTCACTTTTTCAGTGTTCTGCAAAGAGTGACTCATCATGAGACTACTCTCTTTAAGTTGCCTGGCCAGTACAACCATTTCATCAGTCAGGTCATCCTGAAGCTTCCTGTTCCAAGAAGAGAAAGAGAAAATGGATTAAAAAAAAATGAGTACATAAAGCCAGCTTATAATTCTTAACAAAGTTAAAAATATAATAATAATAATAACAAAGACACTTAGTACTCCGGTTCCAATACTGGTCACACTGCAGTTCTAAAAAGAGCTGGTTTGATATAATTGAAATTTAGTGGTACTAGAATTTATGGATGACAATCAAATGTCGACCCGACCTGACAGATTTGATTCTATGGTTCTTCTCTTTAAAGACCCGACCTGACCTACCCTGTTCACATGATTTAGCAATAACTTATATTCTATACATATAATTTTCTTTTGAAAAAGGATATACTAAAATATCATTTCTGTCATTTTGTAAATTTGTAAATTTGTTTTGGCAAAAATATCAAAGAATTGAGAATTAAGTCTTTTTAACCAGGTCAGGTTAGGTCAATTCGATATAGACACATTCAAGTCATTCAGGACAGGGCGGGTTGACCCGACAGGTGTCTGTGGCGGATTTGGGTTTATGAAAGCCTTGACCAACCCCCGGGTTGCGTCAGGTTTGGTTTTCTATTTAAAGAGTCAGGTTGGATCGCTCGCGAACCCAACCGATTGCCACACCAAACTAGAATCTTACTCTGGGCTACTTCAGTTACATGGGAGTTAACAAAATACCTATGTTTTTCAATGTGAGCTTGTGCTGCAGCATCGAGTTTCACTTGTTTTGACGAATCAGTAATAGTAGTGTCATGGCTTCCATCTCTAGCGCTTGATGTAGGCCTGTCCAGCGAACCAAATGCAAGAGAACAAAATCAATAAATAAAGGATATGCTACCATGCTTAGTATATCTATTCTATAGATAAGATTGTAATTGGCTAATCAGGAAAAACAAAAAGAACGTAGAGCTAGCAAGATACACTTACACTAATCTTCTTCTAAGCCCCGGAGATGAGGGGGTGTGATTTTCTGCCTCGGTTTTAGAAGGGCTTCCTCTACTAGAATCCCTTGAAAAGGATTCATGTGATACTTGAATCTCAGGCTATCAATCAACCAATGAAAATTACTAGAGGTCAAAAGCGGAGGAGGCATCATGTTTGCATTGCCGCAAATTTACAAATACAATTTCGACAAAATGTTACGGAAGTCATTTGGTTGAAAACAAAAAACTTAAAGACTAAAATAGAACATATAATACAGAAAAACTTATAAAAAATTCGGTAAATTATATCGATGGTTTTTTTTCCTTCGCTATTAAATGCAGTTTTCCTTCCATATTCTGAAAATTTCAGATCGAGTCTTGGTCGATTTTTAGATGAAAATTATTTAGAAGTGAAGATTTGGAATAAAAAATCCAATCACAGTGTCCATGAGTCAATAGAAAGAATACCAATGTGGCAGCTAACTTGGATGCAATGGCTTCAATATTCTCTGAATATTCACTCAGCTTAGTCTTCGAAAGCCTGAAGAAATCCGAAAAGATACGTTAAAGAACCTAAATCTCTCTATTTTAATCCGAAAAGATACAAACTGCACATGAACTCTAAAATACAAAAGAAAAGGAGGAACTTGACTTTTCACATTCACTGATCATAATTCCTGGTTTTTCCAAAAAAAACTCCCAGAAGACAGGATGAGAAGAAGCACAAGTAGAAGCTCTGTTGTTTATACAAGGTATGTTTTTCTTACTTTTCTTCGAGCAAATCGAGAGAAGCGAGATAAGAAACTGACCTGGGTAAACCTTCTTGAGTTTTCTCTTCTCCCAATTTTTCTAGCTGTTCCCGTAGAGTAGCAACATACTACAGAGTTTATATATCTTAACGTTAACTCAAAAAGGATTGTAACAAAAACGCAAACACAATTAAACAAAATGATTCCGTAAGGCTACTTCGAGTGATTGTATTCCCTTTCTTTATCTGGACAATTCGAGCAAAAACTAAGATCAAACATGACATGAACAAATTCCATGAACAATTCCTTTATACATACGATTTCTGTACAATGAAAAACATATGACATGAACAAATTCGCCAATGTTTCCCTTTTCCTTTTCCCTAATGTAAAATTAAATTGAATTAAAAAAAATGAATAATCCGTGATTACCAAGTTATAAAATTTATACTGGAAAAGTGTATGTGAACATACATGTATAAGTTTTGCCTGATTCTGTTGCTGAGGAGCAGCAGCAAGTAATCTTCTTAGGTTAACTTCTGTAGTACTAATTCCCATCATGAAACCCTAGTTTTAAAAACCAAAAATCAGATCAAAATTTCTAACCAAACTCGACGACATTTCGTTACACGAAAAAGAAAACGAATCAAATCGTGTTCATCTACATATTCCTGGATTAAATTCGGTTCCAATCAAATTATTTAATTGTTCTAGTACATGAAATTGTATCTCTAGCTACATATGCTTTACACGTTTGCAGCAATGGTAAATCAAAAGAAAGAAGGAAACGCAGGATGCGCCGAAGAAGAAGAAGAAGAAGTACCTGTCAGTTTTGAAGCTACGAGTGATCGGAATCTGATTTGTTCGGGTTAGAACTCTCGGATTCGTCGATTGATGAGAGAGGAAGAGAGAAACAGGAGTTATTTGCAATCCATGTCCTTGAATTTCTATAGAGTTGCACATATGTCACTAAATTTCAGATTATCAATGATTTAGACAGTTAACTTTAATTCTATATTTTGGCTATAAGTCTCCTATTGTCCACGAATATACATCATTTTTTCAAATAGGTATCTAGATTTGTAGGCATAAACATCAAACTCTTCTAGTTTTGCATTAAGATTTACAAAATTAGCTTTGAAACCTTCTTCCATATTAGTTTAACTCGACGAACTATATTTAACCTTATCTATTTCGACGGACTATATTTAACCTTATCCATTTCGACGGACTATATTTAACCTTATCCATTTCGACGGACTATATTTAACCTTATCCAATGCTCGTCTATAATTCAGATTGGAATATATCAATTCGCTTTTCGGATGAGCTCTAGTTCGAGGATACATGGTAACTTGTCTATCGTTCGAATGATACAATTGCACACAATTATTTACTTTAAACTTCTCTACATTTTCGACATAATTATCTTATATTATCGTCAAAGTGATTGGTGATACTTGCCCCACGTAGTAATTTCAAAGGTTTAAACTCTTGGAATTTACAAATAAGACGACAATTGTTTAACTCCGTATATTTTTTTAGGGTTTAATGTTTTATTGCAAGAAAAACATGAATATTCTCTTTTTTTTTTTTAGATTCAATTGTTTTGTACCGATATATTTCTTCAAAGTAGCGTGCGAGCTTTCCGCTCTATTAGACGTTCTATTGTCAAAATGCATGATCTTGTTAGTGTATGCATGAACAAACTTCTATGTATATAGTGTAATCCCGAGTTTAGCACGTAGTCGACCATCTTCTCTTGGTTTTTGAACATACTCCACAATTTATTTACTTCACATTCATTCGGTCAACGGTGGACGATTCAGCGACATCATTTCAAACGGTCAAATATTTGTTGGACTCTTTGCCATCTTTATTTATTTTTTTCGTTTACATTTTTGTTGATATGTCATTCGCACAACATGTGACTCACGATCGGAAATAGTTTTTCCATGATATTTATCAAAACAAGTTCACGATCCGTGATTATAACACAAGGTTAAATTCGTTATCTTCGAATACCGTTTTTAAACATCCCAAAGTCCGTTCATAGTTGCATTGCTTCTCTTGGACCATGAATGTAAATGTAATGCTAAATATTTTGTTATTCGATGTAACCCTAACTACTTCCAACAGCGCATCCTATATCTAATCATCTTGTAAGTGTTATCTATAATTAGCAAGCAGGCGTAGGTCCGTAGTAAATCAATGTTAATCGAGTGTCAGAAAAATAAACCGATTATTACATTCGTTGACCGTCCAACGACATTGAAAGTATATGTGCATTTATAATGTTCCTAGCAAGAATTTTATTTGCGACCGAACCCCCTTTTCAACTCACCTTGTTCTTTGACGGTGATTGTATACGTGACGAATGTTGGACGCATTTTCTGGGGTCGACCTTCTTTAATGCATCAAATATTTGACATAGAGTTGTGTCGTTTATCGTCTAAACATCTACATTTTTTTTCTTTTGGTTTAGCTTTGCGAATTCTTTGTGTCTTTGTAAAAATACAATTGGATCATGGTTGTGTTTGCCAAAACTCATATTTAAGGTCCATTTATCATCACGTTTAACCGGATTACCAATCAAATGAAAAATATAATTGTTTTTTTTTTATGTTGCATGCCCTTCTGCTTACGATCACATTTTTTTATCTTAGAACCTATTGATGAGGTAAAAAATCTATTTTGTTCGTAGTTGTAGTAACAAGTTGATTTGTTTATGACCCTACAAAAATGTATTAAATTTGATTTAAAGAGTAGTGAGATAATTGAGTAGGTTTCAGATTCTCTCCCCCGCTTTTAGAGTATTTATAGCGTTGATTAGGGTCATGGGTCGAGTTTAAGGATCTTAGCACTTAAATTAACGAAACAGGTCATGGGTCAGGTCAAATTGCTTAACGAGTTATTAATGCATGTCAACTAGCTACTTGTTTAGTCATCTTTGGTGATGGGTTTATTTGATGAGGTCATAAATATAGTTCGAATCATGGGTCTAGCTATTTGTTTAGTCATCTTTGGATGTGTTTATTTGATGAGGTCATAAATGTAGTTCGAATCATGGGTCGTATATTGTCAATACTATCCATTGTAAAAGTACCAAAACTATAATTCAAATTATTTAGCTATCGGACATAATTTTGCTCTAAAAGATTTCCGACCCACAATCTATAAACACCGAATCTGTCGCATACTAATCTCTTGTTGTAATCTTGTTCGTGAGTTACCGAATGCCAAACCAGTCCAAAATAGCAGATATTCTATTTTGCAAATGTTAGTTTTATGTTTTTTGCTTTTTTTTTGCTTTTTGGCAAATCCGAACTTTTCCATAATTAGGGTTTGTTATAACTTATAGCATGAATACCCGTTTTCTCTGTTTAAAATCTATTTCGAAAATAAAAATCATGTGAATCAAGAAAAAGATTAAAATCACACTTCTATACATACAGTTGGAATAATCTGAAAACATAACTTACAGGGAAGAAACTTATTATATCTAATTATACACTAAAGTACATAAAGATTGACTGACCACCATTTGTACTACAAGAACCAAATGGAACCCAGAAACAAAAAAAGAATTAAAATGAACAACCAGTATCATTTAACACAGATTAAATTAATAATAAACACCCACAGATCTTGAGATTTTCCGATCACATAACTATCTCTGGTTTCAAAATGCTAGTTTTGATCTCTTTATGAGGTAATACCACACCTCCATTACTATAAATCTCATCACAAACATGAACATCTTCACCCAAAATAGTCATGTTCTCAACTCGAGCCCACTGCCCAACAGTCGAATGCCATCCGATAATACTGCTCGATATACAGGCATGTTTTTTGACACGGACCCCACGCATAACGGTGCAGCGAGAAAGTCTAACACCGGATTCGACAACACAATTCGGACCGATGGCTACATCTGGTCCGATCAAACATCCTTCTCCTATTTTAGCAGTCTCGTCGATTAAAACATTCCCAATAATTTCAGGGCCACTGGCTAATTTAGCTGGGGTTTTCTTACGAAGTGAGTCGAGGTAAAGTCTGAGTCCGGTAATATAATCACGCGGCTGCCCAATATCCATCCAGAATCCGGGTAGAACCATAGCGAAGAGCTTGTTCTGCGATGCTATTTTGGGGAATACTTCTTTCTCGATCGAGGTGGGTCTAAGTTCGATATGATCGAGAACGGAGGGATTCAATAAGTAAATTCCAGCATTGATTTTGTTACCGACAAATAATTTTGGTTTTTCTACGAATTTCTCAACCTTTCCAGTGCTTTCTTCCATAACCACCACTCCGTATTTTGATGGCTCATCCACCTGAAGGAAAATGCCGCATAATTTTTTGAGTAAAAATAGCATACCCTTAATGAAACCATAGAGGTTGTGTGGTATCAAACTTATACACTAAAACCGTAGCTTAAAATAAGAGTTAATCTTGAGAAAGAAGTCATGGGTTGTTTCGTGCATCACAAAAAGTAATTTATCAGGCTAAAAACGATCTTATAATGTTAAAATGAACAACGAGATTTAATGATTTTAAAATCGTATTTTTGATGAAACCAAATTGCAAAAAGAGATGGCCAGTGAAAAAAGTTCGATATAAAAAGTTTAAAAAATTAACAAAGCCAACAAAGTGCACTAAACATTCCTATAGAGTTTGAAAGTTACCTTTGTCACCATTATAGAAGCCTCTCCTCCATGGCTTTTGTGAAATTCCATCATTTCTTTTAGAGGGTACTCACTGATGACATCGCTGTTGAGGACAAAAAATGGCTCACCTGAACCATCAACTAGCTTGTCCCTGGCTAAAGCCAACGGACCAGCAGTGCCAAGCGGCTCTGTCTCTTGTGAACATGTGATTTTAATTCCTAGCTTTGTTTCAAAGTCTTTCAAGAAGTTCAGCATCACCTGAATGATGTTAAAACATAAGTATTCAGCTCGGCCATCTTATGATTCTTATGATAGTTTTATGGGGAGACTTTGAAGTAAAAACAAGACTTGATGAAAGAAAGTGAAAGTCTATAGTTGTTTGAATGTTTTAAAGCTTTAATTATCTCTTTAAAAGATGAATTATTGAAGTTTCAAAATTTGTTATATTATCACGATTTTTCTTTCTTATATAGCCAAACATGAACTCAACTTCTGAAGAACTATCCTTCAAATTCTTGGAGATTCAAAAAGAAGCCTAAGAGGTTTAAGACTCAAGTCCGTGACAGTATATGATTTGAATTTTAAATTGAAGAATACTCTTTTACCTCGGGTTGGTAGTTAATAGCCAAAACCACTTCATCAACTCCAATTGCCTTGAGAGCCTCTATCTGCAGATAAATATCAACTAACAGTTAGCACGGTGAAAGAGAGAGAGAGAGAGAGAGTAAGAGAGCGAAGCACTGATTCATGGCATTTGGGCTATTGAATATTAGGGAAAGACATTGAGAAAACTTGCAATTTTTTTTTGTTTCAAACTTTGGAAAGTGGGAAGCTTCCAAACAAATATATTCAACGCGCGTATAATATAATATATAAACTTTTCACTTTCAATATTTTCTGCTTATCCTGACAATCAAAGGATTGCATCTCCTATCAGCTTTATTTATTCTTCCCTTCACATTTTGGTACACACAATTTTCCTTCAGAGTTTTCAATATCCGAAACAGTGTCATGCTCAGTAGTTAATATCAACTCGAAAATGATAAGAGGTCTCCAAACTATAGACTTACCTGATGAAGGATCATGGGTTTGTTGGCAAAGTCAACAAGGGGCTTAGGGAAACTGAGTGTCAATGGCCTCAAGCGCGTTCCGAATCCGCCAACAAGAATAAGTGCCTTCATTGTGATATCTAACCTTTTGTTCCTGTAGAAAGCAGATTCTGGTTATCATGAAAGATCCGGGACTAAATCATTTTCAAACCCACGTAAATCAGAAAATACAATTCAAAGGAACTATTGATAATTCATGAACATATAAAAGTATAGAACAATCATATGGTATTTTATCTACCTTTAGTGGTAACTGGTAAGCTTCCAGTTAAAGATGCTAGACAATGACTCGAATGCAAATGAGATAACCGAAATTCTCAAACACACATCACAAACATAAATCAAAAGACTAAAAGTGGTGAATGAAAGTCCCACGCAAAGATTTTTATTGAGCTGTAATGCAGTTTAGCACCCAAGGTAAGGTGAATTTGATGACGCATATTAAAAGGTCTTATGCTTTAATTATAGAAGCAGTCTCTACTTGATATGGGGGCAATACAATCAATCAACTTATAATATTCAAAAGCCATTTCATTTCTGATTCTGACTCTCATTTCTGGTAGGACAAAGATTTGCACAATTGACCTAGTCATTAAACAACAACACCCACCTAAAAGTTATATACATAAACTATTAAACCAACATTATTTTCTTACACTCAATTTACTGGTAGTGTTTTCGAATGCACTGTAAAAAAATACTAAAAGTCATTCAATCTCAACATTATTTTCTTACACTATATTTTTTGCTCGTGTTTTCTAATGCACAGTACCAAAAGCTTTCATGATTAACTAGAGAGAGAGAGAGAGAGTAGTCTTATTCAATATAACATGATAAAGCTTGAAGCTATTAGGATTAAGTGACAGGAAAGTGTTCATGCAAAAAAAAAATCAGGATCCCGACTAGTGGATGTTACCGAAGAAACAACAGCCATTCTATGCTAACAATTGAAAACTAAAACACAAGAATCTTACATAAAACCAGATCTATCAAAAGCCTTGATTCAAACAAAATTCTACAGAAAGAAGATCAAAATCCAAAAGTTTTTATAAATCGAATTCTGCGTTACAATAGTTGATTCACAACATTCTCCACATTGCCACTCGAGTAAACTTATAATCAAAATCATCGTCAAAATCATAATTCAAGTCTCAAACACGATAATATCTCAAAATTAAACCAAATAGAACCTTAACAATACCAGATTCAACCATCCACCACAAAAACATCGTCAAATTCAACATTCAAAATGTAAAACACGATAATCCATAATCGAAACTACAGATCCAGCAAAAAACGCGAATTTTGAGCTCGGTAAACGATGATTATCAATACATATATAACGATTACCTTGAACAACACCAGATCCAGAGACAGAACCGAGTCAAGAAGACGAATTAAATGGAGCTGGGTCGATGAAAAGCTGTTGATCGCGCTCTTTTGAAGAACACAACCCCCAACGGATCGTGAGGGTATGCGAGCTGTGTCGAAACTGCGTTGGGTCAGGATGCATAGAGATTGGAGGTGTTTGGATGTTATTTATATACATATATCCAGATAACTAACTGATAAAGCAACGAACAACGCGGCGAGATATCTTATATTTTTATAAATCATACTTTGTCACTGATTTAAAAAGTTAATTTAATTTAATTTAAATTAATTATATTTGAATTTGTTATATAGATTAAATTTAAAATTTAAAACTCAATTATTATTTTTTTTAATTAATTTTTTTATTAGCGTAAAAGTACCAAGGAATAAGGTCTTACAAAAATTATTTATGTATATACACTTAGATGAAATATCTCTTTTCAATATGAACTTTTTAACAAAAAAAATTCAAACAAAATGTCAGTTATTAAAGGAAAATTATGCTCGATAGATTAAGCATTCACTTGAAGAAACTGATGTCCCTAATCCACAGCTCCAATTAATGTGATTCAAGACAGTCTTCTTTCAGTTCGTAAAATTTAAGAAAGTCGTCAAAATGAAAATCCAAATAATTTTGAGCCAGAATAAAGCTTCAACTAGGTCACAACCAAACTAAAGCTTCCGGTCCACCTTAAGATCAATTCATTTCTTCACCAACCTACTTTCATTTATCCTTAGATTACTGCAAATCAAAATAAGAAAAAGAATAGATAATATGGCTTATGTCAAGCAGAGCTTGCAGCCAAGGTTAGTAATTATGTTAAGACAATTGAAAAGTCAGTAAAAATGAGGCAGCCACTTTAACTACTCGAGTTCTAGAGGAATACAAAAAAATCATGGAAATCAGATAACAAACCAACGAAAATCATCCTACAAGGTATTAATTCTTACTCATATTTCACTCAACGAAACAACTGTTTGATCAGAACATTCCAATTGTCCCAAAGATATGCTAGTGTCGTGGTTTCTCCACAAGATAACCTTTTTACCATGACGGTAGAAAAAATCCATTATTTGCATGTTGAAGATGAAGTTCTCGTTCTCCCACCAGAAGCTATTAATAGTGTCAAGATGGAGTGGGCTAAATTCATTTATGACTATTTCTTTGACAAAAAATTGGCCTCCTACCACATCTAACCCATTGCTTCTAGAATATGAGGCATGTATGGGTTACAAGAGTGAAAGTTTACCCCCTCTTGCCACTTTTTCTTTTGATTCTCCACCATCGATAGCACCACGACGGTTCTCGAAGTGACACATTGGCTTTTCAACGGCAACCCTATTATACTCAAGAGATGTGAGCCAATAAACCCTAAGGTTAAGGAGCCTTTGGAGTTGATTCCTCTTTGGGTCAAGTTCCATGGGCTTCCCCACGAACTCTGGTCATAAAATGGTCTAAGACTCATTGGAAGCTTCCTAGGAACCCCCATTTACATAGACACTCATACTGCCAACCGTGTACGTCTGAATTTCGTGAGAATATGCATCATGATGAACACTACTGATCAGTTCCTTGATGTTTATGAAATCAAATGTTTGCATAAGTTCACCTCTGTACATATAGAGTATCAAGGACTTTCTCTTATTGCCGTAAGTGCTCCATATTTTTTCATATTGTCACAAACTATGCTGATCTTCTCGCCTTCACAAATTTTAACAACTCCAACACTATCTCCCATCAGTCGGGTAAAGAGCATATGATCGATGATAGCAACCATCAGTTTCATATATTCTCAATGGACAATGACATCCCGTATTTCTCAGATTATGACACCCTGCTTTGAAGCATTGACAAAAACAAATAGATCGACCCATCTACCTAGATCAAGGTCTTCAAAATTCTGGATGGTAGTGGCTCTTGCACAAGCCATCTCTAAGATGTCTGAGTTTGACCATAATAAAACTGATATTATCTTCTCTTATTTTGTGCTACCTAGTTTGTATGTCGCTACTTTGGTTAGCTTTGAACAGCTCGAGGACAACATGGTTCTCGACCAGTAATACCAGTAAGTTATTTCCCCCTCTTTCCTTACTCTCTTTAGAGTTTCATATGAGTAGTTCAATCATAGACTGAATCATTTACTATACTTCCGCGAACACCTACTGCCCCCTCACGACTGTCTATAAACTCAACGAACCCTCCGAACGTGCCCCTCTATGGATGACATTATGTTCATTTCCTTTTTCCGCCAAGACACCTCTTGGGTTGCTATTTGTGACTTTAACTCCATTTGTAATCTTGAAGACCGAACTGGTAATTCGGAAATTTTAGACCTCGCCAATCAATAATTTCAATAATTGTTGCTATTAAAGTCAACTTAGTGATATTCGTGCTATTGGATGTTAATTTTATTGGTCAAATAAGCAGGTTAGTAACCCCATATCCTCTAGAATTGATCGTGTCACAATTAACAGTTATTATGATGCTCTTTTCAATAACTCGGTCACCCACTTTTAATACCCACTTACCTCAGACCACACATCTATCACCTTTTTTCTTAGCACCCCAATATACTTTGCCAAAAAACCTTTTAGGTTTTTCAACATGTGGAAACTCCCCTCCATTGATTACTCTTTCGTAGTCTCAAATAGTTGGAAGCTTCCCATTGTTGGGCCAACCATATTTATTATCCCCTTAAAGTGAGATGTTTTTAAAATTCTCTCTATTATCTTAACCAAATAGAATTCATCAACATATTTGAGTTTGTTTGTAACGCCCAAAACTTCCTCCTTTAAGATCATCAAATAATGGCCAACAATCCTATCAACCGTTCTTTTATTGAGGCTAAGATTTTAGTCTCAAATCAATATATCTTATTTAGCAGGTGGAAGAATCCTTCTTCAAGAAGAAGTCTCGCGAGACCTGGCTCAAAGTAGGTGATCATAACTCCAATTTCTTTCATAATAGTAACAAGACTCATATAGCTGGGACCAAAACTGTCTCCATCAATGACCAACAAGGTATCCCCCCAAGGGAGTGGCTAGCATTTTTATCAACCATTTCTCTATTTTCCCCGATGTTAAGAAGCCTGCATCATATCCAGGTCTCACCATAATTAGAGATATTATTCCTTCTAAGCTTAGCTCAACTGGAAAAACTCGCACGGCCTGGTTTGTTACTATAAAAGATCAAAGTTACCCTTTTAAGTATAGACAGTAACAAAGCACATGTACCTTATGGGTCCAGTGCTAGCTTTTTTAAATCCTCATGGGCCACTATTGCCCCGGATTTCATCAAATGTATTCACCATTTTTTTATTTAATCATATAGAGACTTGCTGAAATAAGATGTTCGTCGCCTTTATTACTAAGGCAGATCATCCTTATTTTTTATCTGAATTTAGACCCATTATTTACTGCAATGTTATTTATAAGGTCATCTCCAAGATCCTTACTAACATGACTAAAGAGTACCTTCATTTCCTCATTAACCCTTCTCAATCGGCTTTCATTCCTAGTCAAAGTATCTCTAATAATATCCTACTCTCCCAAGAATTTCTCCATAATCATACCAACCGAAAAGGCCCGCGCACGACTCTTAAGATTGATCTTATGAAAGACATCAACAATGTTATTTTGCGTCTTTTCCTGGACATCCTCTTCTTCATGATATTCCTCAATCATATGATTTTCTAGATTATCCAATGTATCTCTACCCCCTCGTATTCAATAATTATCAGTGGCATGTTTTGGCTATTTTTGTGGCAAGAGAGGGCTTTAATAAGGGGATTCATTCTCTCTCTTTCTCTTTGTCATCCTTATACATGTTTAGCATCCTCAGGGAGAAAAGCCAACACTCCTCTTTTGGTTTCCACTAGAAGTGTCACAGTCTCAAAATCAATAATCTATGCTTTTGTGGATGATTTAATGACCTTTTACCGTGCTAATAATAATTTTATCAGCCTAGTAAAAAGGGCCTAAAGAAATTTGTCACTCTCTCGGGCCTCCACCTCAATTTTAATAAGAGTTACATATACCTCTCTAGAGTTTTTTATTCAGTATTTTGTTCAATTTTATCTTCCTTTGGGTTCGAGGAAAGTACCCTCCATGTGCGTTATCTTGGCGTTCTGCTCATTACCTCCCGCAAATCCTACAATGACTGCATAATTTTATTCCAGAATATGATTGGTCGTATAAACTCTTGGACCTTCAAGTACATTTCATATGTTGGAAGATTGCAACTTATCGAATTTGTTCTCTTTGCGGGCCAGGTCTATTAGTCGTCTGCCTTTATCCTATCTATTCAAATCCTTAAAGAGTTATCTCAACTTTTTCGTCATTTCTTATGGACATGTCCTGAGATGAAAATTTCGGACTCCAAATTTTCTTGGTCCAAGATCACATTGCCCTCATTGAAGCGTGGCTTTGGGATTCTCAACCCTAAAGTATGGATTCATGCAGCCGCCCTTAAACCTTTTTGGTCCATCTTTAGTGGAAGATCTTGCTCAATATGGTGTATATGGGTCCTCATCGAAAAGATGAAAGATAAAATTCTTGGAATCTTCTCATTGGCTCCTCATTTAGTTAAGGATTGAGGAAAATTATCAATATTAGATCCACTACCACCAAGCTTTACAAAGTTGATATTGGTAATGACGTCTTCACCTTGCTCTAGTAAAATCCATGTTTTTTCCTAATTCACTTGTGAACCAATATGGCAGAGTATTATTTATCATGCTAGACTACACAAACATAGAAATATTTCCGACATCATCTTCAACGGCTTTCAAAATTTGCTCAGTCAGATCCGTTTGGGTAGAGTATCGCACCAATCCCATATGCTGAAAATCGGTAACACTGTCAGACTCCTTTCGGGTGGAGAGGAGGTTAAGTTCTGGATCCCTAGTCTGAACAACAATTACACAATAAATAGCACTTACCACTTCACTAAACCTTCTGGGCCCCAAGTACTTTGGGTCAATCTAGTTTGGAACAAACATAATATTCATGGACACACTTTCATTGTTTGGTTGGCCGTGCTTTAGAAACTTACCACAAGAGATAAGCTACTTACTTGGGGGTACAACAACCCACCCCTCCCTCTTATATATTGTTAATAGTTCATCTGAATCCATCAACCACATTATGGTGGAGTGCTTATTCTCCTAACTAGTTTGGAAAGTTGTTTTAGAAAGCTTTTGATTCTTTATGCTTCCATTGGTTGACTCACCTGATTTTACACTGCCAATATTTTTTACCGTCACCTCTACCAACCTTGCATATCTTTAGTGCGATGATCTACCACACCTGGAGAGAGCTGAGCTCTAGAATTTTAGCGGTCTCCAATTCATTGGGCTCCGCGTTATTGTACTATATTCTTTCGGACATCGGCTATAGATTTTACGATTAAAAAATTTAAGCTTCGTATTATCTCCCGTATTCTCTGAAACCCCGATTACAGATTCTACAGTTAAAAAATCTTATGACCACGCTGGTATAATTTTAATTTTACTTTTGATTATTTTGCATGTCTCCTCATGGTTTTACTCGAGAAAAGATTTATAAAGACGACTTAAGGGTGACTTAACCGCTTTCACTCTCTTTGTCGGTTAGTATTTCCGTGGCTGAATTCTTTTATTATTTTATTTGTTTATTAACATAATATAAACCTAAAATTCATATAAAAATGTTTTTGCTTTTTATGTACCGAAAAATATCAAACCCTTATTTCTTTTAATTATATTATCACTTCATATAAAAAGAATGGATAGATACGATACGATCTTTAAAAGTTTTAACATTTGTCATTATACTACTGAGATAAACTAAAATTATGTAAATTTTGTAGTGATCTATCAACAAATAATAAAAAAGAACGAGGAATAGTAACTTTGAAATGCAACAATCACCCAATAATGCTTGGAAATCTAAATCAGTCTAAATGTGATCGTTCATAAATTACGGAACCAATTAACGATGATTGCGAATGTAAGTGAACCAAAGCCACCGACACATAAAGCATATACTCTCTATATACTAAAGTTTCTTAATTAACTTTAGTGTACACTTTGCTGGTGTTGTAAGACCCACCAACTTGTTTGATGGTGAAGTTATACCAATAATAATACATTTCGGTAAATTTACACAAAAAAGAAAAGAAACCCACAATTTAGGGCTAGGTTAAAAAAAACACAATTTGTTGAATTTTATATACTGGATCGATATATTTTTTTATTTTATATTAGACAAATTTACTTTTTGCAAAAAATAAAGTCTTTGTAAAGTTTCCGATGAATCTGTCAGCATTTTGGAAACCTTTTTGAAAATTTTAATATAAATAAATGAGTTGAGATGAAAAAATGTGATTTTTTTCTAACCCAATCCACTGTTTATTTATTTTTATTGTGTTATGAAATTTTAACAATAAAAACGATATATATACGATTTACAAAACACCATAACTATATATCATAATTATTATAATTATTTGGTGGTTAAAGAAGATATGTTTATGAGTTCGAATCTATTTACATACATTTTTAATCAAATATATCATTTTGTATGGTTGACTTTCTGTCGTTATTCATAAGCTATTGCGTTGGTCTAAAAATTTACTCGAACGCATTTGTTAAGTAGCTGTTGCGAATTTTCTTTTAAAAATAATAATTATTATTTGTTATTAAAGGTAATTATTAAGTTTAGAGAATTAAGAAGGTAATAGTATTTGATTGACCCTATTTGGTATTTGAGTAAATCCAAATCGGCAACTATGACACGCAAAGCACATGCCAAATCTGTGGATTCCTACTGAATTTGATCAAAAAAGACATGGCTGCCTGCCTGCCTTGTAATTCCAGCTGTACAATCTTAAATATTTGGATGTCCTGGTAAGAAAAATAGTTATTATATTGGGGTTCTTCTATGTGCAATTTGACCTAATTTACGTGACTTTGACTTTTTCATCTACCCTTTGAGTTTGAGGAGTCAGAATTGTATATCTAAGGACTTTGGATTGTACAGTACGTCCGCTACTAGTCTAAAGGTAATTAACCGTTGAATATCTCGATTTTTCCTTGAACACACGTGATTGAAAGTTCGAAATCCTTGGAACTAGATTTGATCTTAATTTTAGATTTGGTTTTTGAACTTCAATAATTCGTTGTTGATTGTATTTTTCATAATTGACATGTCATATGTTTTATGGTGTATCAATTAATTAAAAATAATCGTAAAAAAACAGCGAACTAATAGATAAAGTATATATTATAAAGATAATTTTATATATATCCGGTTTAGTTCCGAATACTATTGTAACTTATTGGATTCGATAATAAATAATTTAAGCAAAATGTAAAGTTTTAAAAATTATTTTATATGACAAAATAATACGAGGTTATTGTCTTTAAAAATAGCAATTTAATAATATGGTTTTCATCTGGTTTATAGGTTTGAACTCGAATTTGAAATTAGGTTTGAATTCAAATTTGAAATTTAAAATTCAAACTCTATTAAAGTAAGTTTTACTTACATTTCTTAAAGAAGAACCATCTTCTCAATTTATGATATAAGAATACAGTTTCTCATATTTGTGAGAAGATGGTCTAAAAAATTATAGATAATACACATTTTAAAAAATTATATTGATTTTTGTCCTTCTGAATTAATCACAAAAGGGTTTTGGTTGTCTTCTCTTAGAAATTCAGTAACCAGGATCAAGGATTAACTTCATCAAATCTGAAAATCAAAGAATGGATTCATCGAATAATGACATTTTTCGCATTATTATATAATGAGTTAAACTCACGGATATCTTAAGTTTAGTTAAAAATTTGATTTTTTTAAAGAAGTGAGTCACTGTGATGTTGAATGTGGATTTTTAAATATGAATATATAATCATTTATAATAATTTATTCATAATATATATTTCATCTTGCATTGGATGTTAGGTTTTTGAATAAGTCTTTAATAAAAAAGCAAAAGCTCTTAAGGTTCAGGCGCCAAGTAGTTGTTTTCTATTTTTAAACTTTGTTTCCTAGTTTTTAGTTCATTCCCATTTTTTTGCTTTGTTTCAGTTGTAACATAAGTCTGTCTTCTTTGTTTAACATTTTTGAAATGCCACTTTCATTTTCTAATAAGAATTATCGAAGATTTCAACTTTAGTTGGGTGTGTGTTATGTTCTAAATCAATAAAGTTGGTATTAGAGCGAATCTGTATTTATAAGTGAGAGAATGTGACAAATTCAGTGAATGAAATTAAAGAATCTAGGAACTTTGCACAACCGTGCATATCGAAGTTTGATGGAGACTATGATCATTGAAGTCTTCTAATGGAGAATATCCTTAGATCAAAAAGGTATTTTAGAGTGGTAAATGATGGTGTGGAAAAACTACCCACTGAAGATGGATTGACTGAGGTGCAAAAGAATAGTCTTGCCAAGGCCATGTTAAAGAATTTAAAGGCAAAAAATTATTTGTTCAATGTGATTTACAAATTATTTTGTAAAACCATCAATTTGAAGGAGAATTGAAAGCAGCTATGGGATCCCATGAAGACTAAGTACCAATAAAGTGTACAAGTAAAAGTGAACAATCATAGACTTTGAGAAAAATATTTAAACTTCTAGAGATGAAGAACATAGAGTCCATTTTTAGTACTGTACGAGAGTGATGGTGGTGGTAAATGATATGATGAATTGTGGTGATAATATAGAAGATGTGAAGATTATGGAAAAGATCTTGCATATCTTAACAAATAACTTCATTTACATAGTATGCTCAATTGAAGAGTCGAATGATATCGACATGTTATCGTTCGATACATTGCAGAGCTCATTGCTAGTACATGAGAAAAAAATAAAAAGGTCGAGTAATTGAGCATAGGAGAATGTACTTAAAGTCTCTTACAAATGTCAAGGTGACAGAGGCATAGGAAGGGAGACTGGTCGTGGAAGAGAAAGATGAAGGTTCAATAAAACCACAATAGAGTGTTTCATATATCATAAGTTTGAGCAATCAATATGAATGCTTGATGGTTGATAAAGTGAATTATACAGATAATTATGAAAAAGGTGACTTACTTTTAATGGTGTTCACAACAATCAAAAAAATAAGGAAGAAGTGTGGTTTCTGGATTTTGGTTGTTCCTATCATATAAGTGGAGACAAATCTTGGTTCTCAAAGCTCGATAAAGATTTTTTATGCTTAATAAAGTTGGGAAATAATTCTCTACTATCATTAATTGGGGAAAATGATGTGAATCTGCTCGTTGATGAGATATCACGCGATCACATATGTATATCTAGTATCAGTGCTAACAAGCAATATGATGAGCTTGGGATAACTTGTGCAAAAAAGATGCGAGATTCTGATGCAATGTGGAGTATGCAAACTCTGTCAACGAGAATTGGGATCTATTATGCAGTAAAAAAAATGATATCAAATAATTTATTCAAGATCATTACAACAAAATATAACATGATCACAAAAGAATAATGCTTGAAAACCACCATCGTGGACGATTTACAACTCTTGCATTGTAGGTACGAGCACCTAAACTACAAAGGTTTAAGAAAGTTGGAACATCAAAACATGGTGAGATTGATACCATATCTCAGCACTGAAAAAGCCAAAATGTGCCAGTTGCTCGGTAGGAAAGCAACACTGTAAAAGCATTCCAAAGAAGAGTTTATGGCGTTCATCCCATAAGTTGTAATTGGTGTACTCAAACATTTATGGTCCCATCTCTCCAACATCACTTTGTCACATACGATACATCCTCACTTTCATCAACGAATTCAGTAGGAAGGTTTGGATATACTTCTTGTCACTAAAATCTGAAGCTTTTGTTTTTTCACTAAATATAAAAGTCTCGTGAAGAGAAATACTAGAGAAGAGTTGATGTCTCCGAGAACGGATAGAGATGGAAAATTCACATTGAATGAGTTCAATAATTTTTATGAAAAAACGGAATAAGCACACAACTCTCTATGATATTCACTCCATAGCAAAACATAATTATCGAGCATAAAAATTCATAATAATCAACATGGTGCGATTCATTTTGAATGAAAAGAAGTTTCTAAGAACTTATGGCCAAAAGCGGAAAATGGTTGTACATGTGCTAAACCAAAGTCTAATCTGGGTGATATAAGGGAAAACACATGAAGAAATGTTGAGTGAAATGAGGCATACAATTGATTACTGCAGGGTGTTTCATATTCGAGGTGAAATGAGAATTAAGCTTGATAATAAAAGTATCATATGTGTGATGATTTGAGAGAAATAAATAAAAAAAGATATCGTTTGTATATTCCATAAAAAAAATCATAACGAGCAAAGATGTTATTTTTGAAGAACATAAAGGATGAGATTAGCGACTAATAACATAAAGAGAACAATTAATTTGTGAGAACCAATCTCTAGAAGCCAAGGAGAATACTGAGAAGCTCAGGAACACAACAATGAAGAAAATGTGCAAGATGTAGAACCAATTCTAGTTGCAGTATCAGTTCCAGTTTAAGCTCCAGCTCAAGCTCCTACGGCTTAGTGAATAAGAAGAAATCTGCTTATTTACTAGATTATGAGATCAGGGAAGAAAAATAATAATAGATTGTTGGTTTTGTAATGTTTCTATTAGCTGAAGATCCAGTGATTTTTAAGGAAGCCAAAGAATAAGAAACATGGATAAGGGTCATGAAAACAAAACTGGAATCCATAGATAAAAATGGCACTTGGTTTCTTACAGATCTTCCAAATGGAGCAAAATTGATTGGAGTTAAATGGGTTTATAAAAAAACCTGAATGAGAAATGTGAAGTAGACAATTACAAAGCTATGTTGGTGGTCAAAGGCTATGCTCAAGAAGAAGAGGTTAATTATACAGAAGTTTTTTCTCATGTAGCACGGTATGATACTATTCGTATGATTTTAGTTGTAACAAGCTCAGAAGAACTGGTGTGTTTACCAGTTAGATGTCAAGAGTTCATTTTTGTACAGTTAGCTTATTAAAGATGTTTCCGTGGATCATCTACAAAAAATATGTAAATGAGGGTGAAGAACATAAGATGTATAAGTTGGTGAAAACAATGTATGCTTTGAAAGAATCTCCAAATCTTGGTACAACAAAATTGGAGCTTATTTTGTCAAAGCATGTTCATTTTTTATTCTATACAGTAAATAATGAAGCAACGCTTGAAAAGTTTAAGTCTTCTATGAAAAAAATTGAGATGGCTGACTTGGGAAGAATGAAGTATTTCTTAAGTGCTGAGGTAATACAAGATAATGATGGTATATTTATCAGTCAAATAAACATGTTGGAGAGATTCTAGAAGAATTAATCTGTATATTACAAATAAGGAAAATGAAAACAGGGTTGATTGAACATTGTGCAAGAAGCTCACTGAAAGTTTGATGTACATCACAACAACAAAACCAGATTTAATGTTTGTTGTGTTTTTATTAACTAGGTACATGTCAAACCCCAGTGATAAGCATATTCATGTTGTTAAACGTGTGTTAACATATATCAAAGGTGCTCTTAGATTTCGTGTGTTGCACTTCTAAAGAATGTAGAGTATGATCTTCTTGAATAATTTCATATGTGTTCTCCACATGAAAGACAAGTAGCATATTTAAGTATTTTTATGGTCTAATAGGATTGAAATAACTGGTATTAATATCAAATCATTTGCTACATAAGTATGAATTCACCGATATGGATCACTTTAGTGATATGTTGGCTTCATTATCTACTTATCTTTGTTAAGACCTTTATGAATCTCTATGGATTCTTTCTCAAAATAAAAATTTGCCCATAAAGTTTCCCTCTAAACTTAAAATCCTCAAAGCACCTTGATGTTTCGGACTCAAAATAATTATAGTGGAATAATCATAAACCTTAAAACCCTTTAAACATTTTAAATAACAAATGAAATAACAACCGACCCTTATATGTTCAGTTTATTTTGATTCAGAGTATAGATATCCGGAAACATGCATATGCTTTAAGTTAAGTTTGCACCCAGTCCAAAGTTCATGTGGGGTCTTAATAGTTGCTAACATGGGACGTATATTGAAAATGTATACAAAACATTTGATCATCTCTGTAAATTGATAATAGTAGAGTTGAAAGACGAGTCATAATTCTCATCATATTCTTAAACATAAAGTTTCATCCTCATATATGATTTTTATGATAGTTGAACCCGATATTATACCATGAGGAACTATATCGCACTTATCTAGATAATTTATAGATAATAAATTATATTAATCACCTAAATCATCATATGTGTCATAGTATTCACCACCAGAGTCATATTTGATGCATTTAATGTTCTTACGAGGTTATTTAACTTTGGCCTTAAAAGTTATAAACTTGTCTTAGGATTTCTGATATCTCATGAATAAGGTGTAAATACACGTAGGAAGAAAATTTATCTATAAAATATTATGAAATATCGTTTTCGTTTCATGATGATTTTAAGAACGGTCTGTACTGGTATGTCTCAACTCCAAGACTTATTTTGCTCTGTATGCACCTAATGCTTTTCACTTTGGTATATTTTTTCTTTGATACATTTGATGCAATAACCACATTAAATAATAAAAAGATTAACAACAAAATTATCTATTATTTTCTTTGAGATATGACCTAGGTTTTTGTGCTAAATATCTCTTCCGCCTTACAATTTAGTTTATTAAATATATTTATATTCAGTTTCTTTGCGATGTTCACTAGTATTTAATATATATATTTTAGTGTTCATTGCTAAATATATAGTTTTTACCATATTATGATGTAAGGAGAAATTCATTTGATTATTATTAAAATACATGAATATTTAAATGTGTCTAATTTTAAGAATAAATATCAGATTTCTTATTCCATCTTTAAATAGAAGAAACGTCAACTATAATGCAACAAATAAAAACCATAAATGACATAAACTAAGCACGAATTACTCTTTACTTAATAGATGGATATTTCATCATCATTGAGGCTTTGAATTCTTATCATACCATGCATAGATATACACAAATTGGTAGTTACAACCATATCTGGTGTGGTTTATTTTTGTCTGAGGGTAAGATTTTAATTTTTGTTTAGAGTTTTGTGGAGTTTTGTGAGTATTTAATGTTTGGGTAGAAAGTAGAGGGAGATTTGAGCTGCCTCGTTGTATTTAATTTTCATTACCCTCATTTAATGTTGGTGGTTGGGTATTTATACCCTCACATTTGAGCCACATGGGCTTTCGGGTCGTGTTTAATGGATTCGGGTCGAATTTAAAGACCCATTAGTTCTAAGTAAGTAAATAGGCAGCTTAGTCAAAAAGTGATTAGGTTTTAAGTACTTTAGTTCTGTTCGGATAGTTCAATGGGTGATGGTGTCCGAACTGCCTTTGTCCGGTAAGGTGGACATTGTCCAAATTGACCCTGTCTGGTTCCCATAAAAAGTGGTGACAGAATCCGAACTCATCAATAGCTCCTTTTTTAGGTGGTGTTCAAAAAACCTTGGACAAAACCTAGAAAACAGTCTGTTGCTGGTGACAGTTATATCCGGATAGGTCCTTCGAACAGTGTTATAGCTTTATCCGGACTGAAAAAAGTTCTTGAAAAACTAAACGGTTTCTTGTCAGAGTTCATGGGACACGTGTCTCTCTCTGGTTCGTTACTTCAGCCGTTTTTTCACCTAGAATTTCGCTCCCACCTTCTCCAAAAAGTAACATCTTCATTTAATGAAGGTGACATCAGCGCCGTCCCATAATCATTGCAATCCTTTCGAATTCTCCTAGGTATCAAAACACATTTTTGTGTGTTTACTATAAATTAATCACTTCTTCACTGTTTTATCATCATCTTCATATTTACTTTGCTAAATTTTAAGAGCTTTCTCTCAAACACAAGTTCTTCTTTTTGGTTGTGAGTTTATGTTCACAGCTATGAACGCTTTAATCAAAGGCGGGTGGCTTAATCTATCAGAGCTAGAAAAGGCACAAAAAGTTGAACGGGAAAGGCGCATTGCTGCAGGCATACCTGCTTCTCCCATCGACAAACCAGAAATCCCAAACCCAGAGCCTGACCAGGGCTTTTCTTCAACCAGATTGTTAAACCGAGGAGATTGTTTCAAACCAACCTTTCTTCTATTATCTCAGGCTCATCGGTCCAAGAATCATAGCCCACTGTTGAACTAGGGCAAACAGTTACCAGTTTCAAGAGACCTTCCCCATTTATCGCCATGGGGTCAGATGCAAATGTCTCTCCCAATAAACTAGTTGATCGGAGAAAAGGTCGTCTGGTAAAAGGGCAGACTTCAAAAGGTACTCCTTCAAAATCAGGGGCCAAAGACATCAATACGGGGTCCGAGGCACCCATTAAAGTTCCTAAGGACAAGCTGTCCGGACCGGAGGCCTCTAGCTTAAGTCTCTGAAGAGAAACCACGACATCTGAGCCCCAGTCGGAGGCCAGAGTTCAGGATAGCATTGAAGCCCAATAGTCCGGAGGTCAGACTGAACCAACTCCTAACTCCCCTCACCCAAAAACAACTGAAAACCCCTCCTCGGTAATGGAGGAAGTGATGGAGGATTCTATCGAAGAGCCTCCATTTGAGTCTGAAGTCTCTCGACAAACTAGTGATGCTGGTGCTGCCAAGAAGGATAAAGGCAAAGAAAAACTATGCCTTAGACACCCAGGTCTGCCAAAGATCCTTGAGGGAAAAGTGGGACCTTGTTTTCACAAGGTTAGTGTTAAGTATCTTCTTGCTTTACAAAAAAAATTACTTATGCTTTCATCCATACAGCCGAATTGGGTGCGTACGAAGTGGGGGATTCCGGAGAACGTAAAAATAAGAATTCCAATAGACCCCGAAACTCCAATGGACTGCAAGCTCAGTGAAATAGTCATCTTCACTGAGCTCTTTAATTGGGGGCTAAGGTTTCCCTTAGATCCGGAGATAGTCAGGTACTTCCACCTCATCAAGCTTTGTCCAAGTCAACTGAGCCCTAATGCCTGGTACACTCTAATGGCCTGTATCATGGCATCTAGGCTCTCCGGAATTCCTCTACCAATGGAGGAATTCGCAACTGTGGCTAGCCTCTGCAGAAACCACCATATCCCCTTCTATCACTTCAACATGGGTGATAACTATAAAGAAGTGGATGACCTGGTTGAGTCGGAGAGAAACTGGAGGACTCACTTCTTATTTGTGAGTGGTGCCTGGGAGAATGGGAGGAAGATCAAAGTTGGTACCAACCCAAGTCTTCTCACCAGCAAATGGCGAAGTGATGGTAAGAATCCCACCTCTAATTCCCATCTTCATACTTTATAAATTTATCTAACTTGTTTCCTTTTTTTAAATAGTGCTGCCTAAAAACTTCAACGACCACCTAAAGGCCGGGCAGACCACTTGCGCCAAAATCAACACTTGGGCTGCTGAAAAGTGGGGAAATCGTTTTCACAACGCCTTTACCAGAGGCAATCTTGCAAGGTCCCACCTCTGGAACACTACTGGCCGGAGGGACTTATCCTGGGAAAAACTTACCACTCCACCCCCTACGGAGGTAGTCCTTAAGAGAACACATGCACCAGACGGGTCACTGTACTTGCATGGGCGAGCCAAAGCCCCAAGTAAGATGAAAGGCAAAAAAAGGAAGGGCAAGAAGAGTGTGGTTGAGGCTAACCCTGCCGAAGCGGAAGAGACTGCTCTAACAAACCAAGAGGGACCAGTTCCAAGTCAGATCGATGCTACTCTGCTAGAAGAAGTAGAGCATGAGAGTGCTAGGGAAGGGGCAGGATCTCCAAAACCCCCAAGGGTTCCTAAGAGAGACCGGAAATGGGGAGCAGAAAGCAAGGACAGGGAGGCCAAGAAGAAAAAGACCTCCAGGGGTGATGAACTTTCTCTTCGGCCTCCGGATCCTCTCCCTCCTGTTGACCCTATTGATCCAACAAGAGCAGAAGAGATCCCTGGCGACTTTCGAACCGATGAGGTTGGAGGAGGAGATCTTAGTATTGATGGTGTCGACATCACAGGGCTTGAGGGGCTTGGTGACTACTTTAAAAACATCCCCGGAGATAACTTTGCTGGGCCCTACCTCCCTCCAAGCACTTCGAACACCGTCACCTTCAATGATAAGTCTTTCACCGTTTCAAGTGAAAGAGATGTTATAACTCACTCTATATTGAGCAGTGTTCAACCAGTGTTGGTCTTGGAGACGCAAGTGCGAGGTCAGTCAGCTATCATCACTGCCCTTAATTCTGACAAGGAGAAGCTGTCCAACGACCTCCTCATTGCCACCCAAAATGCTGATGTTTTGAAGAGAGAAAATGAGGAGTTAAAGAAGAGCCAGGAGGGCTGGACTACAAAGGTTGCCACCTTAGAGGATACTATCAAAGACCTCCGGGAAAAGCTGTCCGAGTTAGAGAAAGATCTCTTTTCTTCGAAAGAGGAGGCGAAAGCCAAGGACCAGGTCATCCATAATTTGAGAAATGACAAGATCCCACTCGAGAACTCGGTGTCCAAGACTGCAGAGGAGAAAGCTGATCTGTTAAGGGAGCAAGATGCCAAAATTCAAGCCAAGATCGACGCTTATACCAACAATGCGATAGACAGTCAATAAGAAATGTATGCCAAGGTGAAATCGGACATGGTCTTGCTTTTTCATGAGAAGTTTGAGAAGAGGAATCTGGGAGACTTGTGGTCTTTTGTAGAGTATCCAGACCTTCCCTTTCATACAATGGCTGAAGGTGACAGGTTTGACTTCTCCAGTGCATCCTCATCTGATGAAGAAGAGAGCACCGGGGAGATTCCAGATGAGGACAATGATGACCTTAAGAAGAAGAAAACAAGTGAGGCTGATCCGTTCGTCAAAGGCTCACTCTTAGAATATCAATTATCTTTTACTTTTTGTTTTGATTGAACTAAAGTCCTTGGAAGGCCAAGGCATTTTTGTAACTGTGTCCGATGTTTGACCGGACAAATCTTTTTTGCTTTGATTGACAGTTTAAAGTCCTTGGATGGCCAAGGAACTTCGGTCGTTTTAATGAGTATGTTTATTTTACACAATTCTTGCATTATTTCATAGTTTTTCAATTTTGGTGGCTAGTGTTTAAACAGCCTTAGTTATTTCATAAACATCTTAAAGTGAGAGTGTTTAAATTCTCCGATGACAAATGTTTAAGTAGTCATCACATCTTTAATTCAATCCGGTCGGTGTTTAAACAAAAATTTGACAAGAAACAAAGTAAGAACACTCCGAATTTTTAAGAAGGCATCAAATTTTATAAAAGAGCTCGGGCATCTCATTAAAACCTCCCCGCGCACCAGGGTAGGAAAGAGTATGCCCCCAAATATTTACATGGATTTTTAAACAAGTAAATATTTACATAGTTTCTACTCCAAGTACATCCGGACGTGCTCAATATTCCAAGGGTGATTCAAAACCCTTCCATCCTTGTCTTCTAGCCAGTATGTCCCAGCTTTAAGCCTTTAAATGACCATATAGGGTCCTTCCCAAGTTGGGGCTAGCTTGCCGAGGAGCTTCTCTTTAGTGTGTAAGAATACTTTCCTTAACACCTTATCCCCCGGCTGAAAATCTCTTCTTTTAACTCTGGAAGAAAACCTACTTCTCATCAGACCCTGATAGAGTGCAACTCTAAAGTGAGCCTTAACTCTTCTTTCTTCTATTAAATCAAGCTGACCTCTAATTGCTACTTCGTTAGCGTGTTCGGAGTAATTATGAACTCGAAAAGAAGGGAGAGTTGCTTCTATAAGAGCTATGGCATCCATCCCATAGACTAAGGCAAAAGGTGACTCTTGTGTTGCTACCCCAGGTGTAGTCCGGTAGGCCCACAAAACCTCTTGTAAATAACTAGGCCATTTTCCAGCAGCCCCTTCTAAATTTTTCTTCAAACCGGACAGTATAGTTCTGTTAGCCACTTCAACCTGACCATTCGCTTGTGGGTGGAAAGGTGAAGAGAAACAATGTTGTATACCTCTAGAGGCACAGAAACTCTCCATTTCCTTGTTGTCGAACTGTGGCCCATTTTCTGTTGTTATCTTCTGTGGAATTCCAAATCTGCAATAAAATGAACTTTATTACAGCTTTTGATGTTGTACCTGCCAGTGGGGCTGCTTTGATCCACTTCAAAAAATAATCAATAGCAACAATTATTATCCTGCGTCCTCCGGACGCCATAGGTAGAGGTCCCACCAAATCCAACCCCCATCGAGCAAAAGGTATAGGCTCAGAAATTGACTCTAAAGGGATGGTTAGGACATGAATTTCATTGCTATATCTCTGGCATGGGTCACACTTCCTCACCAGCTCCTTAGCATCTTGCATTATAGAGGTCCAGTAATAACCAACCAACAAAACTCTCCGTGTTAGAGCCCTGAATCCACAGTGAGCTGACCCATCACCATCATGTAATTCGGAGAGGACTATTTAAGATTCATCAACCCCCAAACATCGCAAGAGGGGTTTACTGTAAGACTTCTTATAAAGAACATATCTTAGTATGATAAAACCATGAGCCTTGTACTTTACTTTTCTTGCTATTGACTTATCCAAAGGCAAAATGCCACCGGAGAGATATTGAAGGAGAGGAAACCTCCAATCTTGAGGTTGTTTCATCTGTACATCGAAAATTTCTTCTTCCTTACCCATATTGAGTTGAATGGAAGGGCACTCCAGCACATGGATCCAAGGGTATGACTCAGTATAGGCTATGGTTGCCAAGGAGTCTGCTAGTTCATTTTCTGTTCGGGGTATGTGCTCATAAATGATGCTCTTGAACTTAAGTGCCTCATTTTTAAGAAGAAGTAAGTACTTTACCAGTTGCTCCTTTTTAGCTTCGGATTGACCTTGTGCATGATGGATAAGAAGCTGGGAGTCGCTCATCAACTTGACCCTTTTGGCTCCACAAATAAAAGTCAACTTCAAACCAGCTATGGCAGCTTCAGATTCGGACTCATTATTAGAAGCCCTAAAAGAAAAACATATAGCCTGGTACATCTTGTCACCATACGGAGACGTCAAGCATACCCCTGCACCACATCCCATAGTACTTGATCCACCATCAGTCCGGACGACCCAAACTTTTTTATCTTTGGTTTCAGTTGTTTGCTCTGCATCCATGTCTGAATGGAATTCGACTAAGAAATCATCCAAAGCTTGGGCTTTGATCGCTGTACGGGGGGAAAAATCAATATCAAAATCCCCCAACTCCACTGACCACTTAGTCATTCTACTTGAAATGTCTGCCTTTTGAAGAACGTTTTTCAAGGGATAGGAAGTCTGAACGATAATAGGATGAGCCTGAAAATAAGGCCTCATCTTCCTTGCAACAATTACCAGGGCTAATGCTAATTTTTTGAGCTTTAAATAGCGTTTTTCTGCATCTATCAAGCTCTTGCTGATGTAATACACTGGATGGGGATAATTATCCACCTCCCTTACCATTACAGCACTGATGGCACAACCGGAAACTGCCAAGTATATAAAGAGTGTCTCTCCATCAACAGGTTAAAATAAAGTCTTAGGGGAGGACAGATGTTTCTTAATCTCATTGAAGGCCTCATCACACTGTGAAGTCCAGTCAAATCCCTTTGCACCTTTTAAAGTTTGAAAAAACGGGGCACATCTGTCCGAAGACCTCGAGATGAACCGATTTAACACAGCCAGCCTCCCATTCAACCGTTGTACTTCTTTAATATTCCGAGGAGGCTCCATTTGGAATAACGCATTAAGCTGGTTCGGATCGGGCTGCATCCCTTGCTCACTTATTATGTACCCTAGGAATTTTCCGGACTGTACTCCGAACACGCACTTTTCTGGATTTAGTTTCATATTTACTTTTACTAAGTTAGTAAAAGTTTCTTGGAGATCTACCAAGTCTAGCTCTTCATCCACACTTTTAACCATCATGTCATCGATGTATACTTCCATATTTCTTCCAATTTGATCAGCAAAGACTTTGTTTACTAACCTCTGATAGGTAGCCCCAGCATTTTTTAACCCAAATGGAATCACCTTGTAACAATGAAGGCCCCTATCAGTGACAAACGAAGTATGCTCCTGATCCTTCGGATCTACTTGAATCTGATTGTACCCGGAGAAGGCATCCATGAAAGACAGTAGCTTATTCCCAGAAGTGGAATCCACCAGCTGATCAATTCGGGGGACCGGGTATAAATCCTTTGGGCAAGCCCTATTGAGATCTGTAAATTCAATGCACATACGCCACTTGCCATTTTTCTTTTTCACCAAGACCGGATTGGCTGTCCATAAAGGATACTGAGACTCATTTATGTGCCCCATTTTAGTAAGCCTGTCAACTTCTTGAACGATAACATCAGCCTTTTCCTTTGAAAAAGCCCTTCTCTTTTGTACCACAGGTGTTATGTCTCTCCGGATGGATAAGTGGTGTGATATAATATTGGCTGGCACCCCGGTAACATCAGCATTGCACCAAGAAAAAACATGCTGATGGTCTTTTAAGAACTTCAACATCTTACCCTTTAGCTCGGATGTCATCTTAGACCTTATCTTAACATTTTTTCCCTCTTCCAAAGAATGTGATTCAACTTCTTCAACCGGTATTAACACTCCAGGAGTCTCTCTGGGGTCATCAATTTCACCCTCACCCCCAGAAAGCCCCTCAAACTGCTATTCTTGATTGATACGAACTGCTCCCAACGTCCGAGGAGCCAGTGCTGTTGCATAACACTCTCTTGCAATCTTTTGGCTGCTCTGAATAACTCCCACTTGTCCTTGAACAACATATTTTAAACATTGGCGGACTGTTGAGGCAACTGCATGCATCCTAGAGAGCCAAGACCTCCCTAGAATAGCATTATAACAAGTGGGACAATCCACCACAATAAAAAGTATTCTAACCATCTTCTTAAAAGGGCCCTTGCCCAACAAAACTTCCTCTTCGAACTCCCCAATCACATCTGTTGAGCTTCCAGTGAAACCCACAATCGACCTGTCCGAACGCTGAATTACTGCTGGATTCTTCATTTTTTTGTAGGAAGTTAAAAAGAGGATATTGGCTGAAATCCCAGTATCCACCAAAATTCGTTTATGTCATTGGCCCCAATGGATGCTCATATGACAACAACATCTTCATGAGGGCCTGCTATATCCCTCAAGTCATCCTCATCGAAAACAATGAAGGGAAATTGAATCTGTGATTGATAGGAGGTCATTCCTCCTTCCAGCTGGGTAGCTAAAGTATGAACATGCCTCTTCCTTGAAGATGCAGTGGGTGCTGTCATGGTATCCCCTCTGAAAACTGTGAGTGACTCAAAAAAGTTGATAAGCCCAGACACTGTTTTGCAACGTTCCTCAATGGCACCTACTCTGTTTCGAGTTGGATCAGGGTCCATGTATTCTGACTCTACATCGAATCTCTCGATTATCACCATAGCTCCCTCCGGAGCGGATGTGCCTGCATTGTTTGGACCAGCCCGATGAGCATTATCAGGCCTATTTCCTCATCTTCTTTTGACATAAGCTCCCAGCTTTCCTCTTTCAATTAAATTCTGGACTTCTTACTTTAAAGCAATACAATCGTCAGTGGTATGGCCAGTATCATTATGGTACTGACATAAGGAATTGTTACGATGCTCCCTAGGAGATTGTAGTGCAGCCGACCTTCTATAGGGTACTTCTTCCTTTGTTTTGTCATAAATGATGGCTACACTTTCTTTTAACTCAGCAAACCACTCCGGTTGAACCCAAAGCCCTCTCTTATTTCTAGATTGTTGACTCTGGGCAGGCGCAGCCGGCTGAGACTGAGCTTTAGCTCTGTTATGACCCTGCCCGGTCTCCCTTGCCTTGTTTCCGGACTGATTTTGATTGGGGTTTGGTGCAACCGGGGCAGACCTCACCTGCCTGTGCACTCTAGTTTTTTTTTTGTTTCATCAACGTTAATTTTCTTTCCAACCTTATTCAGTAGACCTCCCCAAGTCATGGTTTTTTTCCTGGTCACAGAACCAACCAAATTTCCAGGGTTTAAGCCCTGCCTCAAAGATGCTATTGCTACTTGCTCAAAGCAATCAGCCAACCCGTTTTTGGTGTTTACAAAATGACTTATGTATTCTTTCAGTGATTCATTTGGTTCTTGGGCACAATGGATAATTTTGTCCCCATTGCCCTTCAACTCCTTACTTCCGACAAACTGCCTCTGGAAGGCCACCCAAAAGGTATCAAAATTTCTGATGCACCCATGTGGTAAGATGTTATACCACTTCAGAGCACTCCCCGTAAAGGATTGGGAGAATGCTCTACAAAGAAACTTGTCATCATCATCGAAATTCATCATAAATTTTTTAAATTGTTCCAAGTGGTTGTTGCTATCATATTTCTCCATTTTTGTATTATCAAACCTCTTAGGGAGGTTTCCGGACAGAATCTTGGATGACAATGGAGATTGTCTCCAATTCCGGTCACGACTAAAAACGATATCATCATTGGGAGTTGCAAAGATACATGGTTCATCATGGAAGGCAAAAGGATCCACCAACATCCGGTCTACGTGTCTCCGGTTATGAGATGACCCTTTACCTATATGCCTCTTTAACTTTCCATGTCTATCCCTTTTTCTTGAATACTTCTTAACCAACTTTTGTTTCTTTTGAGATCGGCCCTCATCACTGCTGGAGGATAAGGACCCTTCAACTCCATCCTCGCCCGAGGAGCTACTAGAAGATTCTGAGTCTGAATCAGAGCTCTCCACTGGCTTGGACCGGTGAGACTTTTTAGAGCTAGCATGAGTCTTCTTCATACTCACATGGGTCTTTGAAGGCTCATGCTCTCTAGGGTTGTCAGTATGATGAGCAGCTGATGCATTTGACTCCTCTTTTATGCCCATCTTTGCCTTCTTTGCCCTCAGAGCTTCTATCTCGCCCTTTAATCTATCACGCTCCTCGATGGTATATTCATCATTTTCACCCACCACTTCAAGCAAAGCTGGTGGTACTTCCGGTGCGTCCGGATTCATTCAGACTGATTTTTCTGATGGTTTTGAATGTTAGATTCAGGTAGCGTCAGTCTCCCACCGTGGTCGCCAATTTGGTGTGGTTTATTTTTGTCTGAGGGTAAGATTATAATTTTTGTTTAGAGTTTTGTGGAGTTTTATGAGTATTTAATGTTTGGGTAGAAAGTAGATGGAGAATTGAGCTGCCTGGTTGTATTTAATTTTCATTACCCTCATTTAATGTTGGTGGTTGGGTATTTATACCCTCACATTTGGGCCACATGGGCTTTCAGGTCGTGTTTAATGGATTCGGGTCGAGTTTAAAGACCCATTAGTTCTAAGTAAGTAAATAGGCAGCTTAGTCAAAAAATGATTAGGTTTTAAGTACTTTAGTTCTGTTCGGATAGTTCAATGGGTGATGGTGTCCGAACTACCTATGTCCGGTAAGGTGGACATTGTCCGAATTGACCCTGTCCGGTTCCCATAAAAAGTGGTTACAGAATCTGGACTCATCAATATCAAACCATCATGTATTTCTTGCAACTAAAGCTAAATTGATTTATGAACATAACATAATTGTGAGTTTACCGTTATCTTTCATATAAGCTTGGTAACTTTCACACTTCATTTTGAGATTATTCATCCTCTTGTAAATGAAAGTCTATATAAAACAGATGATGTTTTAGGTTTCTTTACTCTTGAACCAGCAAAACCTTATCAAATGTTTGATCATACTTTCTCTTATTTGATTTTCCTTGTTGAGAACTCATCGTATACACCACAAGTTATTCTTGTTTCAATTTATCCTCCTCCTAAGTAGCATGCAAACTCAGTTCACTATCTGTCAACTTCTCACCCTGAGCAAAAATGGAAATAAAAACCTACCATAAATTACCTGGGAAGCTTAATCTTAAATACCTTTAATTTTGAGGTGATCATCGACATCTTGACAATATGTTTCCTTGTTGTTATTTTATCATTAAAATTCATGGTGAAGAGCTGCTCGAGAAACATCCTAATCTCTGCCTTATTAATCATGATAAAAAAAATCTCAACTGTTTTGAGTAACTTAATTTCATTGGTGATCTCACTCGGGACAGCCCACAAAATACCAAAGGTATTTATTGTTTTTATAATTACCAATAACAACCTATTTGACTCATCACACGCCTCAAATTCTTTCTCCCATTATGAGAACTATCTTCAGTAAGGGATGTATGTTATGTATTTCTTATTTCCATGTAAAATCACGACAATTCAAATATAATTTCATGTTCTCTTTTCATTGGAAAAAATAAACCCATTTTTAATATGAATTATATTTTTTAATGAGTTAAATATATTTTCCAACAATAATAAACATAACAAACAACACATAAACAACATATTTATTGGCATACAAATTTAGAAATATTTTTTAAATATAGATACACCACGTAAAATATACCTTAAATCACTAATAATATACCTTTGGGGAAACATATTTACATGCAGTTGTATGCGTCAGAGAAAATTCAAATCGATTTGAGAGAATCCTCCTTTAGGTTGGCTTCCATAATTCGATTAAATACTTACTGGCCAGTTCATAACTGGCAACCTCATCTTCACGATTAATTATAGAAAATGTTAAGCTTATTTTGGGTTGGTAATTCTTGCAACAATGTTAATCATGCATTCATCAAAACCCAAAGTAAATATATTCACCAACATCGATTACTTTGGTGATATGTTGGTTCATGACCTATTTATTATAGTTAGGATAGCCTTAGTCATGCAATATATATAGCCCATAAACATTGAATAACCTCACAAATACACTTAGTTCTAAACATAACATGTGTTCAAGTCCAAATGAAGACCCTTTAAAGTCCACATATAGTGCCAAGTTACAGTAAAGCCTTTTTTGGTGCAGCAGACTTAGTGTCATCTATTAATGGTTTTATCCTAGTAAAATCAATGGTTACCATGATGAAGAGTCATTGCCATGTTTTTGTTTCAAATTTGGTTTAATGTGTCGCATCAAAGCTCTTTTTGTTGGGATAACCTGATCCCAACTTGAGCCAAAATCCTAAATTCTATGTAAAACTGTATTTCGATGATAAAACGCCAATTTTAAACTTACTTTATGTTAAAGGGATCTAACAATCATGCAATTTGACGTCCTATATCCACATTTATCCAAATCAATCAACATATAATTTTTTTAAATGTGGATAATTTATTGAATTAAAATTAAATATTTTATATTTGAATTTAGAGCAAATACCTAACATTCAATCTCAAAAGTGAAGGCTCTGGTATCACTTGTCATAGTATATATCTCTTAATCCATAACCCAAATATGAATATATAATCTCCTAAGATTATAAACTTCTTCATATATGTTGAATAGAATACTTACAAGAAGATATAAAAATTGTGTCTTTTTTGTTTCTTTTTGTACTTTCTTTTAGTTCTGTATTCGCTACATCTTTAATCATGATTCACGGTATCTTTTGTTCCTGGATGAAGATCTCAATAGAAGGTTTGTTTTACTTTTGCATACCATGAGCTTACAAGAAGACATTTCACTTCTTCCTTTTTACATAAGATTTGTAATTAGGTACCATAGTCATGACTAATTGTTTCTTTACAAATTAGTCCATACTTTATGGTTTAGACTTAAGTGTCAATATTTAGATTCATTCTTTCAATAAATCTGAATTTGACATAGTATTTATACAACTACCTCCATAATTTTTTTATCTATTAATTCAATTCCTATCGATTCACATTTACCTAATTACTTATTAATTGGATCGTTTATCAACAATAGCACATACATCTATAAACACGTGATTATCCATCGTAATAGAAAATTTTCGAAAACAGATTAACATTTTGATTATTCATAACCCATTTATTGTAAATTAAATAACTCTAAACATTTCATCGTTGATTATTTTTTATTTGATAAGATATTATTTGTTTACTTGTTGATCTGATATACAGTGTCATGTAGTTAATATATAAATTAAGAAGATAAGATGATCAAAATGATAAATGTCCCAAAATTTGAAGTAAAATATTAATTGTTGGAAAGTGAATAAACCATTCAATTTGCTCGTAAATGCATTTTTTTTTTAATGAAGGGCTTTTATTGAAATGATAAGAAATTACAGACCCTTGACAGCAATATTACAAGAATTTAAAGAAGGCGGGAGATGAACTTCATCTTCTCCAAAGAATCAGGGCCAAAAAACCCTAAATCCCCAATCTCAAATAACCTAGACTAATACTTTCTAACAGTGCTATAGCCTTCAATTTTGAAGGCACATTCTCATTAGTAAACTCAAAATCAGCACAATACTTCAACGTTTCCTTAGCAACCCAGTCAGCTGCAAGATTCTGTTCACGAAAAATGTGCTTGAAGACCATTTGCGATCTAATCAATTTTCTACAACAGTTCAGCAATGGAGTTAGATACCAAGTCGAAGAACCATAAACAAGAAGATTCAACAAAATCATCGAATCCATCTCTATATCAACATGAAGCAGACCCAGGTTACTACATAGCACCAAACCATCAAGTAGAGCTCGGCATTCAGCAATCAAAGGTGATCCTTTACCATAAAGCTTACCAGTACCACCAACAATCCGACCCATGCTATCTCTGATTACGGCACCACCAGAAGATTCATGATTTGAGGTACAGGATCCATCGACATTTAGTTTATATCTACCGTGTTTAGGACTTTTCCATCTTAAGAACAGTGGTTTGATAGGAGTTTTAAACTGATTTACACAGCCTAGAATCAATGCCTCTTTACTGTTAAAACCCCAATGCTTCTTAGTTAAGATATTCGCCTGGTCAAGTCCATTTAGAATATAGATAACATGATTGATAACCATCATTGAGTTTGAAGGAACCCCATTATGCTTCTTCTTATTTCTGCCTGACCACACACACCAACTTATTATTGCAGGTAAAATAGCATATATATCACAAGCTTTTTTTGAAGACCAATACCACTTCATCACTACGTGAGCCAAGGTCATGTGAGACTGAACATTCACCTTGAAGATCTGACTGAAATGAGACCAGACAGCCCAGGATTCAACACAATGCACCATAATGTGGTTAGTGCTTTCAACATTCTTATTACATTGAATGCATCTTGAAGCCAGATAAATTCTTTTCTTTTGCATAGCTTCATCTGTAGGGAGCCAACCATGCAGGGCTCTCCATAATAGAAAAGAGCATTTTTTAGGAGAGATCCCATTCCAAGTCTTAGCGTAAATAGCAGAAACATTACTCTTAGCTCTTATATGCCTTAAAGTTTCTTTAGCATTAAAGTTCCCATCTTTGGAAAGAGACCACTTGATAGCATCATTTGTATCAGAAAGCTTAATCTTCACTATATTAGAGATCTCAGTAGAAGTAATCGTAGTTCTGAGCTTCTCAAAGTCCCAATTTCCATTAGACCAGTAGTCTTTAACCATGCTATTACCAGAACTCCAAAGCAATCTTCTTTCATCATCTGTTACCACTTTAATAAAAGCATCCTCAGAACACCATCTATCATACCAAAAGTTAATATTCCCCTGACCAGGAAGCCAAAATATAAAACCTTCAGCTATTTCTCTAGCATTGATGATTCTATTCCATGCTCTTGACTTCTTACTAGGAGAGATAGCCAAGACTGGATGACTCCCATTATGACAGTAGACAGACAACATGTAAGTAGCCCATAATGAAACCTGCATTCTAAAAACATACCACAGTTTCATTGAAAACATTTGCTGCATATCATTAAGAGTATTTAAGTTGAGACCCCCTTCAATATAGGGCTTGCAAAGCTTCCTCCAGCTAGTCCAGTTTATACTTCTTTTATCCTCTTTTGATCCCCACAGAAACTTGTTGAAAAGAACCTCTAATCTGTTTATAATACTGACAGGCAGCATGATGTGTTGCAGATAATAAGTTGGAAAAGCAAGAAGAATAACCTGGATCATGAGAAGCCGGCCAGCAAAGGACAAATGAAGCTTATCCCAGTCCATTATTCTTTTCCTGACCTTGTATATCAAATCCTCAAAGTAAGAAACTCTAGATTTAATATAGATGATAGAACCCAGATACTTAAAAGGTAAAAATGTATGCTTAACATTCCAAATGTCTTCAATTAAAGAAATCTGATGATGATTCATATTACTAGAAACAATCAGCTTTGACTTTGTAGTATTGATTTGCTGGCCAGAGACCCTCTGATAGTGATCAATAACATCCTTAATAGCCTTCATAGTATCAGCACTTCCATTGGCAAAAACCATAAAATCATCAGCGAAGGCTAAACAGGCCACATTCATTCTGCTTCTGGTTTTATATCTAAATAAAGGATTTCCATCAGATAGACTTTTGATACTCCTAAGCAAATATTCTTCAGCAAGAATAAACAGACTAGGGGATAACGGATCCCCTTGTCTAAGCCCTTGAGTATTTGCAAAATAGCCATTTAACTCACCATTAACCAAGACAGAAGAATGGACATTGGAGATACAACTTTTAATCAAAGCAGAAACAGCAGAGTTAAATCCAAAAAGCTTCAAAATATCAAACAAGAAGGCATGACTGAGCTTATCAAAAGCCTTGGTCATATCTGTCTTGACAATCACATTACCCACACTTCTATTACCATTGATATCAAAGCACATTTCCTGAGCCAGCAAAATAGAATCCTGGATACTTCTACCTTTAACAAACCCACCTTGTTCCTTTGAAATGAGCTTTGGAAGAATTCTAGCCAACCTGTTATTAACAATCTTTCCAACAATCCTAGAAAACAAGGTAGTTAGACTTATAGGACGAAAATCAGTCCACTTACTAGGATTGTCAAGCTTTGGTATAAGGCAGATTGTAGTTGCTTTCACACCCTTAGGAAGATTATATCCATTAAAGAAACCTTTAATTGCAGCACAAAGATCAACTCCAATAATCTTCCAACATTTCTTATAAAAATATCCATTGAAACCATCAGGCCCGGCAGCAGAATCTGAGTTTAAGGACTTAATGACTTCAAAAATTTCATCAGAATTAGGAGTACAAGAAATAGCATAGTTCTCTTCCTCAGTAACTAACAAAGGGATAACCTCCATTGAAAGATTATCAGAATTAAACTCAACAGAAGGGGCAAGAAGAGCTTTATAGAAGTCTACAGCAGACCTACCAATATCCTCTTTAGAAGAAAGCCAATCATTGTCAATCTTAATCTTATCAATCCTGTTCCTCTTAATTCTCTTCTTCACAAAGCCATGATAAGCAGCTGTATTTCTATCACCATCCTTCAACCAAGAAGCATGGGCCTTTTGTTTCCAAAAAATTTCTTCTCTATCAAGAAGGATCAAGTGGTTTAGTCTGGCCTCCTTCAAAGCATCTCTATTCTCATCAGAAGAATCAACTTGGAACTTATCCTCCCTATCAATGATAACCACTTCTGAATGCTTTAAAGCCACAAAAACATTCCCAAAGACCTCTCTATTCCAGACCTTCAAAGCACTTTTAAGTCTCTGTTGCTTAAGCCAATAAACCATTACAGGATTCTCCACACTATCACCAATACTAACAGACCAAGTATCACTAACCATATTCATAAAGCCAGGATGAGTTAACCACATGTTTTGAAACTTGAACGAAGCCTTAACAATTTGACTACTGGACGACAGCTTAATGACTAGAGGACAATGATCTGAGCAACATCGAGCCAAATGAGAAACTGCTGTACAGTCAAAGAACTCCATCCAAGCAGAAGTATAAAGAACACGATCTAACCTTCTCCAATTCCTACCATTGGACCAAGTAAAAGGTGAACCAGAAAACCCCGCATCAATCAAACCACAGTCCAAAATCATATTATTAAAATCATCCATCCCTCTTTGATTATTAGTAGAACAAGCCAACTGTTCGTGAAGACCAGAAATAATGTTAAAATCTCCAAGCATTATCCACATATTAGAACCAGCATCAAGGCCTCTTATAGAATCCCAAAGCTCAACCCTTCTATCTCTTCTACATTTAGCATGAACCACAGACACATAAAACCACTTATTCACCGAAGAATGACACACCTTAAGATGAAGAAGCTGATCAGAATCAAAAACACTCTCCACCTTAAAGTCCTGATGCCAAAAAACCCAGATCTTATTACTCACATTACACATGTACCCATTCAACTTCAACTTCATTGAAACCTTACTCATAACATCAGCCTTTATCAAAGGCTCCTGAATTGCCACAAAGCTGGCTTTTTCAGAAATGATCAAAGATTTTAATCTCTGCAACGTTTCCTTACTAGCCAGTCCTCTAGCATTCCAGTTAATCAGAGTTATAGTCATTAATCAGGAGCAAACTTGTGGGCTCTTTTGAGCTTCAATAACTTAGAGGAAACAGGACCCTTAGAAGACCAAATGTTAGGAACCTTTTTTGTTTTTTGCGGATCCTGTCTTTTATTTTTAATTTTGTCATACTTATCCTTAACTGGAGAACATGGCAAACTGCCATCATTTTTAGGGGAAACATGAACATCAGCACTCAAAACCTCGAACATATTCCTTCTTTCTAAAGTTCTTAATGCATCAATCATCTCCTCTTCAATCACAGGGGCTACAGAATCACTAAACACTGCTTCTTTAACCATTTGAAAAGAACAACTATCATCCAAATCCACATTACTAGGACTATCCTTGTCAACTATAATAGACTTTAACATCCTACCATAAGGCCTCTCTTCAACAGAATTAACGACTTGCTCACAAGTGTCTTCATAAGTCATATCCTGATTCTGTTGATTTTCATCTCGCTTAGAACAAGAGACACGATCTAATTCACAAGAATCTTTAAGAACATGTTCAACCTCCTGACCAGCAGATTGAATCTTCTCAAGAACCAGCAGCTTCTTACATTTTGCTTCAGAGTGACCAAGATGAGCACAGTGATGACAATATAAAGGAGTATTATCATAAACAATATCAATTGAATAACTGTCCTCATCTCCAAACTGTAATTGAACTTTATGAATTAATGGTTTTGAAACGTCAATTTCCACCCAAAATCTACAACAGTTTTGCTTAGCTCTATTAACCGATGGAACCCAGATCTTTAAAGGTGTACCCAGTATCTTGGCTATCTCACCAACCGTGGCTCTGTTAAACAAAAATTCAGGCAAACTAGGCAAAGAAACCCAGACAGGAGAAAATGGACATTCCAGATTGGGATCAAAGCCTGGTGTCCATTTCAATAATCTCATCGTCTTATTGCCTAGAATCCACACATTCCTCGACCATAAACGCATACAATCATCAACATTACTGAACTCTATGAACACATGCCTAAAATCCCATACAGAGACATTGTAACTTCCTGTAAAATTAAACTTCGCCAAGAAACTTCTGAAAATTTCCATAGTAGGCTTGCCTGATGCAAATTTTGCAATAAGAGTATGCTTAGAAAGTTTCATAAGTTTATCCTTATCACCAGCATCAAAAACGATAACCGGAATATCATTATTAACAGAAACAGAGATCACCGAATGCACGAAGTCCACATTCTTGTTTTTCAACATATCAGCATACGAATTCTTTTTTGCTCCATCAACTTTGCTGTTATCTTTCTCCTCAAATACTGGATTCAATATAACATTACAGCCCTCATCAAGAAAATCAGATTCACCATTAATCTGCTTTAGTTCAAGACCCTGTAATCCTTGAGATTGTTGTGGTTTTTCAGCATTCCTTAGTAAAGGAAACTCAGAAGAACAAAGATTTGTATTCATCATTCAATTGTAGAAAGCGAAGAAAGAATTGAAGAAAAAATTTGAAAACCAGACTCTGTTCTTAATCAAGAACAGAGTAACCAATTCTTGAAGCTTTCACATCTCCCTCTTTCTAGACTCTGTTCAATTTGCTCGTAAATGCATGAATAACAAGGATAAATAATTTTAAATTTTATTTGAAAATGAAAAATACTATCAATTTATCCATAAACAATTTTAATTTTATTTTAAAATAGAAAGTAATATTAATTGATACTTAATAATATAAGTGGCAGTGGGCGGATCCATATTTTCTATTTTTAAGGTATAATTTAGGCATGGGCATTTTAACCGGAATCGAAAGAACCGAACTTAACCGAACCGAAAGAACCGAAGCGAAGCAGATTTGGTTTTTTCATAATACCTGAATGGTTCAAGTTTTCAATTACCCACGGTTCTCGGAACCGAACCATATCGAACCGAAGAACCGTGGGTACCCGTTAGGAACCGAACCTATGTATTAACTTTTAATTTTGAATTGTTTTAAAAAAATTAATTTTAATTTTAAATTTAGATTGCCTTAAATTTATCTTTTATCATTGTCTCTAATTATGTTCTCTTGAATAAATAATCGCATACTTTATTCAAAGTGACAACATATTTACAAATTATTATATGTATAAACAAAATAACAAAATACCAACCTTTATATAATTTAATAAACTTGATATCATCTCTCCATTTTTTTATATTACTAATATTATTCTTTAATATATTAATTTTTTTTTTTATCTTTTTTTTTCGGAGGGAACCCGCAGCCGCTACTCAGAGTGCAATGAGTGCGCACATGGTAAACCCTCAGTCTGACGCGATAGCCTGCAAACCAACGCCAGAAGGTAAACCACACAAGGTGACAGGCTCAGCCGAGAAAGCGTATGCAGAGGGACTCGAACTCATGACCTTTTGGTTATAAGAATGCCATGCTCAACCAACTCGGCTACCCCTTGGGGGCAATATATTAATTTTGAATATTCTTATATTTAGTATTTTTTTTCTTACAATTTAATATAGTTTTATTGTTTTAAAGTGTAAAAAGAGTTTTATATACGTTGATATTGCAAAAAAATTAAAGTATTCAAAATTACCCGATTGGAACCGAGTTAAGTAACCATACCAAACCGAATTAAGAAGAACCGAACCGAACCGAATCCAAATTTATTCGGTTCTTAAATGGGTACTAGTTTTGAAGAACCGAAATAACCGAAAACCGAAAGAACCGAATGCCCATGCCTAGTATAACCAAAAAAAATTCAAAAAATGGTGGGCAAAGTTTGCAGTTTCCAGTGTTTGAAGAGAATGAATTATTTAGCCATATGGAAAGTTCATGACATGGCTGCATTTGTTCTTAATTTAGCCGGATATTACCGAGGCAATGAATCGCAGCTATTTTGTCAGCTCGTGCACATTGAAGGGAAAACCTTGACAGATTCAGTTTGTGTGATGTCAAACTATTGTTGGCTCCCTAGTGACTGCTACTGGGAATACTTTGTAGTTACAATAGCAATCTTGCCATATATTGCCATGAATTAACATCGCACTCGTTCCTTAATAGAGATGCTGATTTAATTAACTTTAATATTTGTTTACATGAATTCAATACTACTTCATAGTATTAAATTAATCAACATTGTTTTGTATATAGTATTCTTTTTACATCAGACTCCTGCATGCACTGTATTAGCACTGTATTAACATCGCACTACTCTTCTGCTGCTGTTTTAACAAATCAACACTGTATTAGCAAAGATAAAGTGGGACAACTCTACCATGACCTTTGAAAAACAATGAGGATTAGAATCGCCTTTATAAAATTCGGAAGTACTTTGTAATTGGAATTGCTTTATAAATAGCAATCCGTTCCTATTTCTGTTTGCTCGTATGGATAGATCGACAATTTCTTCTGTTCCTATTTCTGTTTGCCGTGTTGATAAATAGACAATTTCTTTTGTAAGTAGGAGATGGCTATACAAAAGGCCACTTTTACTCCCGACGATATGGGTGTCACTTAGCAAACATTGTGCACTATCCTCTAATATCCCTTGGCATTCTAGAATTCGTGGACAAGGAAGTGTTTTCAGAGGTCATCTGTTTTGAAAGACGTTCAATATGGTTCACTAGGTCACTCATTGACATAAGATGCGTGAAGCCCGGGAACTTTCATATTATCCAGATTCCTTGAACTGAATGTAGCCATATAAATAAGAGAAACTACGACAGCTCAAACATGTCAAAAATCACTATAAAACAAGAAGTTAGGCAACAGGATTTTCATATATTTAAGCAAAAGGATAATGAAAATTTTAGAAGAAATGTTTTCATGGTTGGTTACAAGAGATTGATACTAAGATCACCTGTAGGAAAACATGAAAAATCCTACACCAGAAGATATATCCTTACATTTTCGCATACTATATATTAATGATTGCAATGATTATTTTTTATTTTGTAAAAAATAGCTATGTATTTAACTAATAACGTTTACCGAAAACTACAATGTAAATAAAGTAACTAAAAGACACTTATTTTGAACCCGAAGAGTATACTTCTAAGGATGCCCAAATTTTCAATTAGAGACTCTTGCATTAGGAAATATTGAAGAAAAAGCCAAACCAAAAATCTAAAAGAGAAACGCTAACCAAGCAGAATATCAAAACAAAAGAACATTGTTGCATGTACCTGATTTAGGAGAAGGAGCTTCACGAGATACATGTTCTGATGTTATGCTACCATGATCCACTGTTTCAGTCACCAGGGAAGATGAATGAGCTGCAGCTGGTGAAGGGTGATTCTGCAAGACTGAATGTGTGGATGCCTGACCCAGTTCCATCTGACCAAAATCTAGGACTTTGGATTCTTCTCGATCATCAAAAACTGATGAGCGTGGTTTTCAAATATGAAGATTCCATTGTATCTCAAAGACTGATCGCATATGAAACAAATTCGAATGGGGTGTAGACTTTTGTGAGACTAACTAACGAAAGAATTTGAAATCGGCTCAAAATCTTAGAGCTGAACAGAGTTTTTCTAATAATCATAACATTGAAATTGTGTTGCAACATGTATCTTTTTAAGCTTTTTGAGTAACCTCTGTTAATCATGTATTACATTAAACTTCATTGCCTGCGGTGCTAAACTTCATCCTTCGAGCTGGTTTATCCACCAATTTATGCCACTAGAAAGCATTAATTGTTGGGCCAAAGATAATTATAAACGCTGCATGTAAATCTTTGTAAGCTACCACTACTGAAAGTAAACACTCCTTGTTTAGAATTCCTAGTTCAGCTCCAACATTTTTTGCAAAAGCTCGAGCTTGGTTGCTGTTTCATACCTAGAGCCAAGCTTGAGCTCAAAGGGAAAAAACATGCTTGAAGCTTGTAAAAATTTGGCTTATTCAAGATTTCAGGCTCATAAAAAAGCCTTAATACCGTTTCGCTAACAAATATTTTCAAGAGATAAGTTCCAATATAAATCTAACCTTAAATATCAATCAAACTACAAAATTAAGCATAGACATTCAACTGCCCCACAACTCCGATTTGGATAAGCATTCAATTTTCAGCCATCAGGTTCTCAGAGAATTCTTCTTTTGTTACACAGATAATTACTTACATTCATTAGTAGAGTCATCCAATGTATAAACAATATGTTAACAACGACCCCGTGGTTGATAGGAAATTAATCCAGTAAGAGCAGTAACTTAAGCCCAAGTTAAGCATATGGGGTATAAAAGTATTTCTTGAAATTCAACTTAAGAAAAATGATCATTAGCTATAAGATCTAACTCTTCTAGCATTAAGTCCGAAATCAACATTTAGAACCACAACATATGGAACTCGAAGACAGCTAACAAAATATTGAAATCAAGTGTGTAGACTTAAGCATTTGCAACTAACCCCTCATTTTCATCTTGATGTGTCCTTTCTTCATTATCTGATTTCCCTTCCTCGATTTGCTTCTCTTTGCTAGACCAACCATACATCTGTCGTCTAGCTTCCCTTCGAGCTCCCCGTTCAGCTAACTTCAAATCTTTAAAACCTTGTTCAAATTTGGCCTCATCCTCAGGTGAGAAGAAAACTACTTCCGTTTGCCCGAGGTCTTGGTACAATTTCTCTATCTTTGTTTTCCAGAAAAGACCAATCTCAGTGTGCATTTTCTGGTAAGGAGTTTTCAGCAAGTACTCATCGATCCCACCTGCTTTGTCTATGCAACGAAGAGCATGGGTCGTGACTTTGATTCGAATGTGGCGGTCCAAGACGTAACTGAACAGACGTTTCTCTTGGACATTTGGCTTCCAAAATCTTTTAGATCTGACATCATAACCACAAAACCCTACTTCAGTACACTTAGATATTAAAGAAAACTATAGATGAAGCAACAAGCAGAAAACAAGAGTTATAAACATCACAAGTGATCAACTAAGAACCTAATGTGTCAATTCCCTACACATGGACAAAATCAGCTAGGACAATGATATGTAATAAAAAATACAGGTAAAGAAAAAGTGAAGATCAACACAAAGCGGTCAAGATCCTGCATAGCACCACATGAGAAATCAACAACTATTGAAATATTTCAAAAATCCCCAGGGGATTGAGTGAACAATAGCTACATTAAAAGGTGTACGATTTCAATACTTGAATCGAAATGATATCATAATCCATTCACAGAATGACAAATCGAGAACTGGTAGAGTCGAGTTAACAAATATATGAATTCAGTGCATCAAAGACCATCATCAAGATTATCCAGTTGTCTGTCAACCATAAGTTTTATAAAGGAAGCGAATCATACGATCAAAATACGAAAAGTTGAGTAGATAGAGAGTGAGAAAGAGACTTGTTTCCGCCGTCTTCGCTGATGAGATTGCCGTACTGGATGTGGCGGCCGGCGAATAGACCGCGTTTGGCCCTGCCCATGACGATGTTTTTGTCAGGTACGCATTTCTTGAGATGTTCTTTGAGCTTTGGTGCTATGTTCTCTTCTCCAACTTTCTTAATCAGCTTCTTCATCATCTCTCTACCTCGAAACGCCATTGATTATCTCCTCTTTCTCTCTTTTTTGGTGTTCAGATTTACAGCTTAGGGTTTTGCCAAGCAAAGGACTGAGGATTGAGGAAGAAAACACGACCCCACGCAAACTTTTTTAATCAGGTATGTCTTTTATAAAATCAAATTTGGTCCAAATTTGATTTTATGTTCTGTCCGTCTTTTATACATTATAATGATAAATAATAATAATAAATAATAATAATATTTTAGACTAACAATATATTTTAGTGTTTTTTTTTAAAAAAAATACCTCAAAATACCCACTCAACTATCATATTGCCGGTACTATCTAAATTTGACATAGTGTTACTTAATATCCAGACTAATAAATTGGATAAAAATACCCTTCCACTATATATATCCATTTTTCAGTTCCAACCCACTTTTTCCACCTTCCTATCACCCTAAACAAACACAAAAAGTCTAATTTTAGAAACCACCAGAAAACCGTTCGACTTCGTGATACTCTCTCTCTCTCAAACCCAAAAACCCTACAGCTTCTCACCGTTCGCACCTTCGACACTATCGCACCGGTCACCGTCTTTTACTCACTCCAACTACACACCTTCTGCTCGACAAAGTTGTCGTGAAGTCATCTCTGAAAGCTTCAATCTCGTTCTCCGACCGGTGAAATTTAACAGGTATGCATTATCGTGGAAAGTGTACTTTTTTTTGCGTTTTTGACGAATTTGAACCACTTTTTTTGTTAATTCACGATGGGCGTTGCTTTTTATAGTGGAATAAAGTATCTACTAACGATAGTTGCTCAGTTTCTGGGTTTATCGTCGAAGGCAGGGTAGAAGTTTAATTGCATGTAATGCTAATACTTTCCTGAGAAATATTATGTATGTTAGATGTGCATTAGGTAGTTCATTGTTGATTTTGGTGTTTGTTCAATAATTCCCAGATCCGTGCAACGTGCATGTAAAAAGTGGGACAGTTCGCATCCTCATCACCCATTATGCAAGCAATTCGCCGCTCGATTACATGTTTATGTCGTTTATTTACAACCAATTTGCAGCTGAGGCTGCGAATTGTCTTTTAAAACAATATTCATATATATGCAATTCGCAGCTTGTGATGCGAATTATTTGTGATACCCCAACTGATTTGTGTTTGTGCAGAGAGTATGACAACAAAACCTAGCTACTACAGATCAGGGTTGGTGAGCCTTCTGAAGTTACTCAAAGACATGCGTATTACAAGGGCGCACATTGAAGCTGCAAGAAACACACCCTTCTACACACTTCTGAAAACAGCTTTTCAAATCCGTAATGAGGAAAAGCTGCCAAAGAAAAAATTCTACCAAATCATTCAGTATATCATCGAGCAATACTCTGTGGATAGAGACGCCTTTAGGATTGGAAACAAGTATGTAAAGCTAACTGAAAACGATGTGAGGGTCATATTCGGGTTGAGGCATGGCACCGAGGAAATGCAGTTAACAAAGACCGGAGCTTTTCACAACAAATATGCACCCGGCAAGGAGGACGAATCGAGGATGATGAAGAAATACTTCATGGGTAAAACTGGACGGAAAGTAGCAGCCAGTAATACCAAAAAAATAACAAATGCCATTATAAAGGTACGTCTAACAGCACCCGAACAACTAACAGCACCCGAGCCAACGATTCCACCACCAAGACTCCCCAAGCAAAAGATTCCACCACAACCGAAAGGCAAATCCAGGCACTTGCCCGACGACGACGACACAACCAGTATGAGTGAAACAATCGGTGCTTATGTACTCAAACGCAGAGATCCTAATCCTGATATTTCTGCAATTGTTGCTGAATCAAAGCGTTTGAAGACATACACCGACAAGAACAAGTACGAGAGAAAGATAGAACAACAGGCCAGAGAAGTAAGTATGACTTGAGCCTTAAATAATCGCTACAATCAGCACTTAATATGTTTATAAAAAGTTTGCTATCATTTTTGCAGCTGAAAGAATTGAAACGCAAGATAGCGGAATTTGAAGCACAACAACTCCACGCTGCTATCTCTCAGCCAATTTTCCGGATTGAAAGCCCAATACTTGAGCAGGTACCAGCAGCATTTCCAGACAGAGAAGCACCCACTCAGCAACAAGCATCAGTGTCTAATGCTGATCAGCACCATGCTGATGGAGTACTGGCAGAAGAAAGGGAAGATGATGCCAACCATTCACCCATACCGGTACAATCTGAAGAGATGTACATCATGGAGACACGGACAGAGAAATAAAGACACGAGTCTCCTCCGAATGACCCAAAGGAGGTGCATGGTATGATGTTATCAAACAAATATCAGGACTCTTGTGTAGTCCTGTCCAAACGTTTCGCAGCTTAAGCTGCGAATTGTGTATTCAACTAGTGGGTTGGTTATTACACAATTCGCATGCTCAGCTGCGAATTGTTTGGAATGGACAACACAGATATCAGGTCAGCATGCGAATCGTGCTCAACAATGATTAACTTATGCTTAACCCTTCCACCATTTTGTTTTTTTTGGAATTTTGTATGAAACAGGAGACCGAAAGACAACAACAACAACATCAGAAACAGCAACACCAGCAGCAACAACAAGAACAACAACAGCAACAAGAAGAACAACAACAACAACAACACCAACAGCAACAACAAGAAGAACAACAACAACAACACCAACAGCAAGAACAAAAAGAAGAACAACAACAACACCAACAACAAGACAAAGAAGAACACCACCAGCAACAACAACACCAACAGCAACAACAAGAAGAACACCACCAACGACAAAACCAGCAGCCACAAGTTCAACACGAAGACCGGCAACAAGAACAACGACAAGAACAACAACGAGAGCAACAAGGACAACAAGAACAACAACAGCAGCAACAGATAACCTTGGCAAAGAGAGAAAGGCTAACTCAAAAGATAGCACCTCAAGAGTCAGAACCTGTCCATCCCGGTGAGAAGACGGAACTACTCAGCCAGGAAGGACCATCCTTAGAAGACAACACCACTTCTTCGGTGGAACCTCAAAGACCAACGGTGTTGTCAGCAAAGTCAGAATTGCTAAGCCAACGTGAAACTGTAGGGCCGGTAACAAATCAACTGCAAGCTCTAGAGTCCCACGATAGCACAGTAGGTTTACCTGATGCTTTTGTTGATGGTATTTACACTCAAGTTTCACATACATTTTTAAATGAAATTGATAATGAATATTACAATTCTATAATACAACGGTCTTTGGAGAACATGTCGGAGGATGACTTTAATGATTTCTGCCGACACGATCCAGATCCTATGCCAAACAAGTCAACGGCATTGGTTGTCGCTGACCGTGCGGTAAGGCTTACTTATAATGATTTCGCATCATAACATGAGATTTGTGTTAGCAAACTGATTGGGGTATTACAAACGAATATCAGGGTAGGATGCGAACTGTTCAGTGGAACCTCGAACAGTTCGCATCCTACCCTGATAGATACTAATAAATTTATTAGACTGGAACCAAACAGTTCGCAGCCTAAGATGCGAATTGTTTGGAGTCGTTGCAATTATAATTACTAACGCCCTTCTACCTTTGATTTTTGTTATTTACTAAGCTCGAGCCCAGTAAAGAGATAGAGGAGCCAAGTTTTACTCTACTGACACAAACGCAGCCTCAAGTGGCAGAGGAAGAGGAAGAGTTCGTAATAACAATACGGGAACCGCCACAAGTAGAATACAGCGACTAGACAAAGAAAATAAAAGTAACTGAACGTATCAATCTGGCAGAATACCACAAAATACAGTTAGTTAAAGCCTACGAGAGCGACACCCCTGATCCAGTGGTATGGCAGTTACCAGAGTCCAAGTTTACATACGGAATTAGGGTGCAAGCAAGTGATGTTATGGCACTACCTTTAGAACTGGAGCTGGACGTAAAGGTATCCAATTGTCAACCAATTATTTTTTCAATGTTTCAAATATGTCTTGTATATTTAACATAAATTTACAACTCCTTTGTTAGGTTATCGATGCTTGGATTCGAAAGATGCTTGAAGAAGCAGACTTCAAAGTTCCATGCACTACAGCTAAAAGAGAGCATCATGACGTCGTACTGATTTTGGGCATGACTGCGGTAAGTTTAGCTCAGGTAAATTGAACCAAGTTTTTAGAAAATGTTCTCATTTTAATATACTCTTGCTTGGATGCAGCATCAAATGAAAGCAGGCTGGTAAGTATAAAATTTGGTGGACATGGCTTTTAGAATGGGGCGCAAAGATGCCAACATCATCATGGTTCCAGTATGCACCGAGATGAAGGACACCATAAACCACTGGACGTTGCTCGTCATTGACATCGACGCCAGGACAATTTCAAACTACAATCCGCTTCTGCCTAAGCTGAAAGCCATAGACCACACCACAAGGATACCTGCACTACTGGTAAATATTCCAAACTATACACTTAAATTTAAACATATTGTAAGTATGCATAACCCAATTCGCAGCATAGGATGCGAATTCTGTTGAACGGGGCATTTGCATATCAAATAATTCACAGCTTAAGCTGCGAATCGTGTGACATGCCCATGATGGACTTTTTGTCATACAATTCGCAGCCTAAGGTGCGAATTATGTTGGATTTATTGTCATACAATTCGCAGCCTAAGTTGCGAATTGTATGGCACCAACTGTTGTTGTTTTGTGCTTATTCCTAACACTAATTATTATACACGGATCAAATATTTGTTGGATAGAGGATTCCTACCTAAATATACTACAGGGTGGAAGGTGAAAGTTGAAAGAGGTATCCCACAACAAAAGTGAGGCACCCTGGACTGTGGTATCTTTGTCTGCAAATATGCAAAAGATATTATCGAGCATGGATCAGTGCATAAAAATACGATGCAAATATGGTAATTGCCTTCAGAGCAGAAATGTTTTATTACTTTTTAAACGACAAAGATTGCATCGCATATGGCTGATTCGATTTAAAACACTATGATGTTGCTTGTAATTTTTAGTTTGTAAATACATTTGTTGTAATTTTTAATTTGTTGTGCATACATAAACAAATTACATTTTCAAAAATTTGAATATTTCTTAGCTTATAGTTCGCATCATAACCTGATCTATAAGGGCTGCTTAATATTCGATTAATTCCAACCAAATAATTCGCAGCAAATCTCTGGTATGTATGAATAGTTCGCAGCCTAACCTGATAGATGCTTATTTATCATTAAGTAATTCGCAGCCTAACTTATCATCAAATAATTTGCAGCCTAACCTGATAGATGCCTATAACTACACAAAACAGTTCGCAGCCTGGTATACCACCTTACAATCAGTTCGCAGCCTGGTGCAGAAATAAAAAATTCAAAATATAAAGTACAAGGATACAAACAGGTTGTGGCTTATGCCTTGGTAAACGTTTTCTCCATTGAGCACCCAAAAAACAATCTAATCAAGTACATAATTCATTAAATGCTGATTGGACATGGAGGCTATGTAATGATTACCTCATTTCCCAATAAATACCTCTAGTAACCATAGGCTAATTTTACACCAAACTTTATATTTTTTTTAAAACACCTCTTCTTCTCTTCGAATTCAAACAGTCATGTATTTTTCCACCACCACAACCACCACCTCATACTCAAACTCTGGTTCACTCGGTTCTCTGGATGACTCCTGGTCATCCTTAACCTTCAACTGGAGTGATGAGTTGATCATGCCAGCAGTACCACCCCCAGCCCAGTCTCTGTCTTTGAACTAGACATGTATGATGACTACTACTCTGCTGACTCTCAACCGGTGGAAGTTGTTCCAATGGTTGCTGCTGAACCTCAGCCAGAACAGGTTCCAATGCTTCATGCTGCACCTCAGCCAGAAAAGGTGCAACCTCAAACAGCAGAGGTTCGAAACAACAAAAGGAAGAGGGAAGACGAAGCTGGTCCATCAAGGACAAAAAATTTAAGCATGATGGACGTAGATATTGAAGATGAAGAGAAAGTGGAAGATAAAGAGGAGAAAGACAAAGATGATCAGCACAAAGAGGAGAAAGAGGAAAAAGATGGTGATGAATCCTCTACCAACTGCTAGAGTTGGTTTTTGTTTTTTGTTTTTTTGGAATGCAACTAACTAGCAGCAGTAGCTTGTAGTGATATGTGTAAACAGTTGTTAGTGCATAAAATATTGTAATCCTCTTTTTTGTAATCCAATTTATTTACAGACTTTCAATCATATAAACGATTCGCATCCAATTACAATTTGCAAATCATTCGCATGTTAACCTGATATATTACTTGTTTTCAACCTTACTGAATATCATGGTATCTTTATTAAAGCACACTTCGCAGCTTATTAATATGATCTTACTTGATTATGTCGTTTATTTACAAATGATTCGCAGCTCAGGCTGCGAATTGTCTGTAAACAATTCACAGCTTAGGATGCGAATTGTCTGTTAAAACAATATTCATATATATACAATTCGCAGCTTGTCATTCGCACCATAATTTTGGCCCTAATTCGCAGCCTATCATGCGAAACGTATGCGCATAATTATTATCATATGTTCTGGTCATAATTCGCAGCCAGGAGTCCTAATATTTATATGAAAATGCATTACGTTATAGCTCACACAGTTCGCAACCTCAAATGTTGATAAATGTTTGATATGATTTTACTAGCGATTCGCATCCTGGGGAAATTTCACAAAAATCGCATGTAATCCTGATAGATGTTTGTAACAATATACCAACATATTGTACATAATTCGCAACACAGGATGCGAAATGCGTACAACTCCAATAATAGCAATACAAAACACAGGAATGTAAAAATGTTTAGTTTGCTGTACAGAACAATAACTCTACTACAAAAATAAATGTGACATGGCCAACCAGAATTGTCCTTAAACTGGAACATCACAAGTCCTCCGGTTATGGCCTGATTTCGAACATCGGTCACACCTCAACTTCTTGGTTGAGATTTCTCCTCTAGAAGGGATTCGCTTTTTCTTAGGCCTTCCGGAGCGTCTCTTAAGGTTCGGAGGCAGAACTTCAACAAAAGAAGGATCGTTAGCGCTGGACCCTTCGCCAAAATCAGTTATAGCTGGTATGCTGAAAGAGTAACTTTCCCCGTAATTCTTAACCGTAAATAAGGGTTCTATTACAGTCAATGGATCTTGGTCGGTGTATTGTAATGCCGCTAGAGCATAAGAACATGGAAAACACTCTTGTTGCCATGATCCGCATGAACATTTGAAATCCAACTGATTAACAACAGCTACAGGATTCGAAAAGACTTCGAACATGGCGGAAGAGGACTTACGTACTACCCAAGTTCGGCACATGTCAACATTCTGCTTTAGCTTCTTCTCGTACTCGGGAACCAAATTAGTACTCCAGCTGAGACCTTCTTCGTATCTCCGTGAAACTTGAGTCATAAGCAAGACTCTAATCCAATCAATAAACTCAACAATTGGTAAGCCGCAATGTTTTTTAATCTGACTATTAAACGATTCAGCTGCGGTAGAAGCCATAGAGCCGTATCGCTTCCCTTTTACGTAAGCATGCGCATACTTTTCAGGGGGTAAATTTGCAAGAAAATCACTCATTCTCTCACCACCTTCACATAGAAAACCTGTTAGTATATCTTTAAAAAGCTCTTGAATGGGAGCATAAGCAAGACGATGGAAGAAACTCAACATCCTTTTTTTATACTCCTTGTTAGTATGTTCCAGTTTGGCTTTCAAATTCTGCATGAGATGGAAATAACAGTACGCATGGAAGCAGTTTGGATACTAGACAGAAACAGCATTAACAATACCAGAATGACGGTCTAAAATAAATGTGATCTGGCGATCCAGCAAATGTGGTTTCAAACAACCCAAAAACCACATCCAATTGTCCCAATCTTCAATGCTAACTACACCAACAACAACAGGGAATAGTCCTGGAAAAGGCAGATCAAATGAACACTACAGCAGTATGCTAACTACACCAACAGCAACATGGAATAGTCCTGTAAACAATTCGCATGCTGTCCTCGAACAATTCGCAGCTTTCCATGCGAATTATGTGTGACATTTTAATTGCTCATACAAACAATTCGCAGCTTGTCATGCGAATTATTTGTGACAACTTTAAATAATACTTAATTCGCAGCCTCGGATGCGAAATGTGAGGATCACAACACTACTTAATTCGCATCACCTGATGCGAACTGCATCAGCATTTTCACACATAATATCGTTCAGATTAACTAGATAAATGTAACTAACCGTTGTTTCCGTCCTTTGCTACTGCAGTGAGCAATGTACCCTTGTACTTGCCATATAAGTGGGTTCCATCGACAAACAACATTGGACGGCATGAATGAAAACCCCGAAGGGACAAACCGAATGCTACAAAACAGCGCTTGAATCGGTTTCCAGCTGACAACTCCAACTGGCAGTCTGAAGTAATATCCCGGCTCTTCAAGCGTTTGAAGTATCCGCTTAGTAAACTAAAAGAACTTAAACTATCTCCGAAAACTCCCCTCCTAGCCTTCTCTAAAGCATTCCATGACAAACGATAAGAGATGTCAAGACCGTGATCTTGCTTGACAGTCGATTGTATGGTTTTGGCTGTCAACGAATGGCAGGTCCGGAGAGAATCCTGAATTTCCTCTACAATCAAATCTGATGTCAAATGCATGTGTCGCTTATGCTTATGCTTCTGGGAGAAAACATGACTGCAAGTATGGTACGGGACATACTTCTTGATCGTCATAAGGTCGGTGTTTGAGTCAATAGATTCATAAACACTCCATTTGCACCCGCGTGTGAGCTTATTTTCACAATAAGGAGTGATCTTATTTGTTGTGTTGTGCAGGTATTTGGAAGAAAAACCATGCTCTAACGCAAACTTGCACAAAGATACCCTCAGACCGGCATCACCTTCTTCAAAAGCTTGACCCACTCCTGTAATAGCATCAGCCCAACCAGCAGTAGCAATTTGTTTTTTCTTCTGATTAGAATTAACTAAATCGTTACTACTCTCCCCGCTAACTAGTTGATCAAGAGATGGTTCTCCCAAAATCAAGCTACGCTCTTTACGCTTTACACCATAATCCTTACCACCAGAGCTCTTATCAACAGAACTTTTATTACCAGAACCCTTATCGAAGACGTGTTGTTTTATGCGAAAACTAACCCGTTTTAAACGCTCCAAATCAAGATATAACACAAACCCAACAAAATCATTCTGGTTATTAAAGAAACAATTATTGTGATCCCCGCAGGAGTAAGTAATTAGGTAGTCACCTGTGGCAAGCTCCTCCCATGTGTTCTCTACATAAGCTTGGATACTTTGGAAGCTTTCAAACTCCGTGAAAGGCACAATTGCAGTTTGGTGACCATATTTAAAAATACAAACTCGTGATTTATACATCTCTTACCCTGGACAATACAAGTAATTTGTTATTAGTCACAAAAACTATGTACAAATTTTTTACTACTGCATCAAACAATTCACATCCTATCTTGCGAATTGTGTTTACCTACATCGAGCTATTCGCATCTTGTCCTGATATTTGTAGGTAAAAAAAGTCTTGAGATTTGTTATTAGTCACAAAAACTATGTGCAAATTATTTACTACTGCATCAAACAATTCGCATCCTATCTTGCGAATTGTGTATACCTACATCGAGCTGTTCGCATCTTGTCCTGATATTTGTATGTAAAAAAAGTCATGAGATTTGTTGTTAGTCACAAAAACTATGTGCAAATTATTTACTACTGCATCAAACAATTCGCATCCTACCTTGCGAATTGTGTATACCTACATCGAGTTATTCGCATCTTGTCCTGATATTCGTAAGCTACACATTCAAAGACAAAACTAAAGCACTACCAAATTAGTATATAACATCAGAAGACAAGGACAAAACTATATAACGAACAATATTAATTAAATAATAACAGATCACTATAACGAAAAAAAACAGAGAAAAGCTCGAAATCAGGCAATGGCGTCTAAAAACAGTAGAATAGAACCTATTCCAACAGATAAAACCAATAAATAACTTCGAAATCGGTAGGTAATTACCTAAAAAGCTCGCAACACGATTACTTGTAAGCTATAAGATTCCAAAAAGCGACGATCAACTCCTGTATGTATAAAACAGAGGTTAGACAGGTCTAACACAACAATCTACATAAAGAAACAAACCTTTAGCAGCTTCCGATCATCGGAAAATGTGATTTCAACCGGTTTCGTGGTGGTTCGTAGGGTTAGGTGGTTAGAGCGGCTAACAAATTCAAATCTTCAAAAAGCTATAAAAAATAGAAAGAAAACAGAAAATTATGTTTATATAGTGGGTTAAGGATAGTTAGGGTATTAAAATAATATTAGGTTGTAAGTGACAATAAGGTAGTTGAGTTGGGTATTAAGTAACAATTGATCAAACCTTGGGTGGTAAGTGACAATTGAATAGTTGAGTGGGTACTTTAAGTACAATTTCCCTTTTTTCCTTAGAAGGATAAGGATTTTTTAGGTATATTTTCAAACTCAAATTATTATTTAGATATATGCCAAAAAGAATTGGGAGATGCGACATTCAATTCAATTGTTTATGTCTATTAAATATTTTTTATCAATAAACCATTAATTATTTTATGCATATTTTGTATTGTTTTTTGTTATTAAAAAAATAAGAATTCAAATTTTTAATTTAATTAATAATATTGAGTACTATTGTGTGATTTAACCGTTTTTTATCTTCATTATTCGAATAATTTAGGATTTTACTGATTTGAAGTTTTTTTTAATTGTGTTTTTGGAGGTAAAAGTTTATATGGTTTGTGTTTTTTACGTTTTTTTTAGGGAACCCGCAGTCGCTATTCAGAGTGGAATGAGTGCGTACAGGGTAACCCTCATTCTGACGCAATAGCCTGCAAACCAACACCATAAGGTAAACCACACAAGATGACATGCTCAACCGAGAAAGTGTATGTAAAGGGACTCTAACTCATGATCTTTGGCCATGAGCATGCCTTACTCAACCAACTCAGTTATCCTTAGGGGAATTTTTACGTCTTTTTTGTTTTGTCGATTGTTTGATTTTAATATTTTTTATTAGGGTTTAATATTTCATTCTTAATTTTTCATATTCTTTGTTTTTATTTTTTTATTTTGTGTTATCCGTATTCAATTCTCAAATTTTTATATAATTTATTGTTACGTGAAACTTTCACGTAGATGCGATTCAATTTTATATTGTATAGCATGTGAAATTAACATTTTGTATAAAAAATATCATATTCAATGAGATACGTAAAAAAGATACTAGACATTATATAATTACACTATTGTTTTATCAAAAAAATATGTTCATATAGGAATCTTTGTTAGTTTTTAATATATAACATACCTTATGAAGTTCGTGCATGTTTGGCAGTCGCACTATGAAAAACGGCATATTGAACATGTTGGGAATATGGGTGTTGTGAATAGGGTTCCGCATATTCCGCCTCCGTATATAAGTAAGAACACAACCGATCTCAACACTAGTATGATATTGTCCGCTTTGGCACCCGAAGGCCCTCACGGCTTTGCATTTGGTCCACTACCAAAAGGCCTCATACTAGTTGAGGTATGTTCTTACTTATATACCACTGATCTTTCCCATGTTTAACCGATGTGGGATGTGGGGCTTTGGTCGCCACCCTAACAAATCCTCCTCTCGAACAAAGTACAACTTAGCCTCCTTCTCAATTGACTTTCATCCGCCCACTCTAATCAGGTTGGAGACTACCTGACCATAGAGGCACTACGGATGTTACTGCTCACCTCCTCTTAGACCACACTGTCTTGTTCCTTAGCGCCACTCCAATCAAGCCACACTACTTGATGAGCCAAGAGCACTCCGAACTAGGATCTCTAGAGCAGATCATCTTGATCATATGGCTACTGGTTCATCATGTTCGACCTCCGAGAATTTCACCACCATCGCGTTCCGTCTGGGCCTGACGCTCTGATACCACGTGTTGGGAATATGGGTGTTGTGAATAGGGTTCCGCATATTCTGCCTCTGTATATAAGTAAGAACACAGCCAATCTCAACACTAGTATGATATTGTCCGCTTTGGCACCCGAAGGCCCTCACGGCTTTGCATTTGGTCCACTACCAAAAGGCCTTATACTAGTTGAGGTATGTTCTTACTTATATACCACTGATCTTTCCCATGTTTAACCGATGTGGGATGTGGGGCTTTGGTCGCCACCCTAACAGAACAGTTAAAGCAAGGCTAAAAAACATGGTAGATCCATGTTTACGATGTATCGTGTTAGTCTTTATCATTCATTTGTAATAAATGGGTCATTAACATTTTTTAAAAAAATGCAACTTGGTCATATTTTATTCCTTTTTTGCCCTTTAGTCTTCCACCGTCAGCATCCACGTTAAACACTCATATTGACAAAGTTATTATTATTTATTATATATATATATATTATTTTTACTTTTGTCTTTTATTATTTATCAATTTATATAGCCTAAACCTGGTCCTAATCCATTAAAAAAACTCAACCCAAATCCAATATTATAAATAAAACTCAATACTTACTCAATATATCTTATTTATCTATTTATATAACCTAAAGTCAGCCATAATCCATTAAAAACCAAACGAAACCCAATATTATAAATAAAACTCAGACATTACCATATATCATCATCATCTTCCTCTATGCTCCTATCTATGTTCATCATATCTATTCATTTTTTTCTTTATCTACAAACAAAATCTTTGTTCTCTTCCTCCGTGCTCTAACTCGCATAGCATTTCTTATTGATTTGTGATTGATTTTTTCTGTATTTCTTAATAAACTCTTTTATTCTTTTATAAAAAAATTTACTAAAATTTAAAATAAAACATCAAGAAACATATAGGAGATTTAAAAATAAAGTTTTTCTTCTTTCTAACACATCAATCCAAATAAAACTCGTCATTTTATTTTATGGTTCCTTTTTTCGAAATTTTTGTTCGAAAGGTACCAATTTAAGACGTATATATTGTAATTATGAGAGAATAAATCGAATCTCTTTATTTTAGTAGATGCTTATCTTATATGGTTTTATTAAGAACCAACACATCATAACAAAAGAATATATGAGATTTTCGTAACTAAAAATATTTAATTTTATTGATGAAAGAAGAACAAGATCAAGGAAAATAGGAAGAAGAATGTGAGGGGATCTAGAGAGACATAGATCAAAATTATCGGGAAAAAAGCATTCCATATGAAAGAATGATAAAAGGGTATAGAGGAATTCCAAAGTCCTTGGAATAAAAAATAAGGAAATTAAAAATATAAAGAAATAAGAAACCAAAAAGCACAGTCTTCACAACAAAGTCTATAGCTCACGCAGACAATGCAGACGACCACAGTAGGCCCTATCACAAAGAGATAATCTTCACTTATGGAGTTTTTTACACGAGACTTTGGTTTGATAAACTCCCTTAATGAAACAAAAAACATATGTGGATTGATGGTTGCATGTATGTTGGTGAGTGGTCGAAAGGAAAAATCACATGAAAAGAAAGGTTTAATTGACCTAGGGGTGCCACTTACGAATGAGATTTCAAAAATGAGTTTAGAGAAAAAATGAATATATTTGATGAACATAGAGAGGAACACGAAGAAAAATATGATATAGAGTAAGAGCTAGGTTTTATTTATAATATTAGGTTTATGTTGGGCTTCTTAATAAATTTAGATCGGGTTTAGGTTATATAAATAGGTAAATAAAAAAAGATAAAAGTAAAATATATAATATAAAACATTAAAAGTGTCTACGTCAGCGTCCTATGTGGATGTTGATGTGGAAGGTCAAGGGACAAAAAGGAATAAAATATGGGTTGAGATAAAAAAAATGGTTTGTTGCATTTTTTAAAACATCGGGGACTCTTTTATTACACAAGTGACGGATGAGGACTAACGTGAGATAAGTCCCAAACATAGAGGGCCTGTCATGTTTTTTAGCCGCCAAAGCAAACACATGATGTACATCCCTTGTAAGTTGGAGACCTTTCGCGACCCCTGTATACCTTACAACTCGCTCGTTCTTCATCATCTTCGCATTTTATTTTACATTATAGTTAAATCCGCAAACATTCATGAATATACTCACGGTTGAAATACACAACCACAATTGGAAGCTAAAATCCAGATGATATGATGCTAATCAATTTTAATTCAAGCATCATAAGGGCAATCAAAAAACAAAAACAAAATTAAAATCATATTACACTGCAAAATGTATAAAACAAATGTTTTTTACATAGTCAAGATAAGAGACCATAAAAGGCTTTGAACAGTGAGTTGTCCCTCGATTATCGCGTTTGGTGGCAAATAGTCCTTGGACTTTCATATGTCCGTTGGCAGTCCCTGGACTATCGCGTTTAGATAAAGTTAGTCCAGAGGATCCTCTGATCCACCAGATGCTGCCACCTGTCCCCATACTCTCCAGTTTTTTGTGTCACTAGTAGTCCCTTGACTTTAGGTACGATTTTGCCCTTTGACCAGAATCCTTGTTGGCATAGCTGTTGGTGAAATGGAAAAATTTTCCTACGTGGCACCTATTAAATGAATCCTATGTGTCATTTTTTTATTTAATTAATTTAAATTAATAATTGAACACCATTACATATATTCCTAATTTCATCTTCCTCGAACTCGAATGGCTTCTCCTCTCTCTAATTTTTTTCTTTCTTCTTATTATTTTTTCCTTCTCCTTCTCCTTCTATTCTTTTAATTAAGTAATTTTATTAGAAGTAATTTTATTAGTATTGTTCTTTGTTTGGGCTAGCAAACAGGGTGTGAAGACTGAGATTAAGGAAGATGATTTAGGGTTTGTGTTTCGATTTGGGTATAGATTTAGGTATAGTTTAGGGTTTAGATTAGGGTTTGATTTGGGGATTTGCTCTAGAACAAGGGAGAGGGGAGAGGAGAAAGTCGAGGGATTGGAATTTGAAAAGAGATAGAGTGTTCAGTTCAGGGATGCAGAAAATCTAGGGTTTAGATTTGGTTTAATTTTTTTTAATTAGAAGTTATTCTCGCCATGGCTAAGGTGGAGATTGAGAGAAAGAATCATGAACTGAAACAGTTAGGCCTCATTAGGGTCGCTGCGATTCGAATTTTGGTTTGCGCTTCGAATCTGTACGAGTACGCGAAGCAAAACTCTGGATCGTTGAAATCGACGGTGGGGACTGTTGAGAACGCTATTACCGCTGTTGTTAGCCTTGTGTGTGAGAGATTTAAAGATTTACCTGACGATGTTCTTGTTTTCTTTGACAGAAAGGCAGATGAAGTTGGCCACAAATTAAAAACTAATTATGCAAATTAAAAAAAAAATTGTTTAATTATTAGTGCGGAAGGTTATGTGCGTGGTAGTGTCATATAATCGAGCAAATTAAAAAAAAAATTGATTTAATTATTATAATAAATTAAATTAAATTAATTAAAACATAAAATGTAACAATGTAACGCACCGATTGATATTGTTATAAATGAATTTGGGGGAAAATATTACACGTAGGCATAATAATGCCACATGGACAAACTGATTTAATTTTAAATGCCAAGCTGGAAATTGAAGGGGTAGGTGGGTCATTTAATGTCGCGGACTAAGTTTGGGGTTTGACCTAAAGTCAAGGGACTACCGGTGACACAAAAAACTGGGGAGTATGGGGATAGGTGGCAGCATCTGGTGGATCAGAGGATCCTCTTGACTAACTTTATCCAAACGTGATAGTCGAGGGACTGCCAACGGACATTTGAAAGTACAGAGACTATCTGCCACCAAACGCGATAGTCGAGGGACGACTCATTGTTCAAAACCGACCATAAAATATAGTTAACTTAAGTTTGGGTTCATATAAATAGTGATAAAACATATATTAAATTTGACCATAAAATATAGTTAACTTAAGTTTGGGTTCGTCAATCGAGTTTAGTTGTTTTTATATATTTCATTTCACAATAGATTTCAAATATCTAAGTCAAAATCACTTATATCTTTAGAAATAGAAATTGTAACTAAATTTGACCAGATATATTAAACTTAAATTGTTTAGGTTCAATTTTATAACTATTTTAGTAGTGCCTTGTCTTTGCCAACCACCTTCCTATCTCTGACATGCATGTTATTTTTTACGTAGTTTGCACTCCCTCACCCAAAAAAATCTACGAGTAAAACCAGTGTAGTCTTGTTCCATAGTATGAATGTTTAAATCTTTGACCACCATCGAACCTCTATGGTCCGTCAGTAAAAGGTAGGAGTCTCGACTTATCCAAATTGAGTTGTTCTAATCCTCAAACATGCCGAACTTTTGATTTTCCTAGCAAATTTATTCATCGTACGATATAATATGCATTGTATATGGCTAAATTTCTAAAATACGCAACTGGACATGTACGACTTTATTTTGTTTATGCACCTTAAAATAGCATAGTCAAACCACATGGTATCTTCAAACGATTATCGTGCGCATATATTCATACAGTTGGAAATAACATGAAACATGAACAAAAATTATGTTATAAAATATATAATTTTTAAATAAATAATTAATATAATAAGAACAAGATTAAATGTGTGTACCATATCAACCATAAAACACTCGACATCGAGTCGTTTCGTTTGAAGTTAACCAATGAAAAGCTTACATTGGGTCCCTAACGGCTTTGTATCCCACGTACGTATATGCAGCATAACTGTGGTAGTGCTCTAGTTGGAAACATTATAAATGATCGTATATCCAACAATTAAGCAAGACAATAAATACATCCATATTATTCGTACCATGTGTACAAACCAAACATACTATACAACCCCGTCAAAATATATATCCCTCGTGCGTACTGATCATATGTCATTAAGTGTTCAACAAAATACAACCAATCGACATGTATAGACATTTTGTTATTGTCGAAGAAAATGAATGGCCGAATAGGATATAGGAGATACACTCTTATGCAACATCGTATATCAGTGGTTGACTATAGTCAGCCTAAGTAACGATCGAAGAATAAAGTTCTCTTCAACCATAACATGCTATGTTTGCTCATTTATAAAAATCAACCTTCACTTTGACTACTTTAAGTGATAACATTGGCGCTATTGCACCTCTTATATATTACCTTTTATTGTCGCCTAACTCAACAAGTTTTGCCTAATTTGAATGGTCACATTGTCTAATATGATTGTCATCTTCCGGAGGAAAAATGTAAATTTTTATCTCTAGAAGTCATCTTTCAACGAATGCTTATGTCAATGAGTTATTTAGATGTCAAACCCTTTGCGTCCAATATTTATATAAATATAATATTATTGACAACTTCGTGGGCAATTTGTTAGTCCTAACTAAACATCTGTACACGTCCTTAAAGTAAGAAAATGTATATATATTTCTTAAAATATTTTTCATATATATAACATTTAACATAATACTAAAGAATTTAAAAAAAAATTGTAAAAAAAATTACGAATCTATCTTGCTTATCGTAATGGACATGGTATGTTATGTGATTCAAACTTTTATACGTCCTGGAATATGATTTTTTTATTTTAAATGTGCTGACATTCTATCTATGATTAGTTTATCCTCCTCCAAATTTGAAGTAGAACGAAAATGCTTTCAACAACCACGTCATCGAAAAACACTAATCAATCCCATCGTAAATTGGACTGGTTCTATATATTTAAACGGTTATAATTTAATTGCTCGTGAAAATAAAACTCCAAAATCAAAATCTTAATTGTTATAATTTAATTGTTCCGTAAAAATAAAACTCCAAAATCAAAATCTTAATTGTTTTTCTACGGACATATTATTATAATAAAATAACATAAATCTAATCAACATCTACTCACTCCGATTTAAACAATCAAAATCATATAATTTGCCATTACATAATATAGATAGTCAAATTCAGGTGTAATGCCTGCATACATTTTTGATATATTGATTGTATCTAAACTAAAAAAAATGTTAAAATTTCAACGACTAAACTTAAATCTAAAATTTTATATACACGAAACTAGTATATACCCAAATGAAAAACCGAATGTAAAACTAAATAATAATATAAAATCAATTTTTAAATTTCATTTAAAAATGACAAAATTAAAAATAAATTCCACGTTTTTTTAGTGATAAAAAAGTTTTAAAATTTTCATCTCGACTGTTCTTTATAATAAAATAGGGCGACGTATCTCCAAAACCTTTAAAAATGACAAAATTAAAAATAAATTCCACGTTTTTTTAGTGATAAAAAAGTTTTAAAATTTTCATCTCAACTGTTCTTTATAATAAAATAGGGCGACGTATCTCCAAAACCTTTTATGCTTTTTCTTTTTTGACTCAAGTAAATAGGTCGAATCTAACCAGAACATTCAAACAAAGATCAAATTTGAAAAAATATATTATAATTTTAACTAAAATACCAAGTTCGCGTTGGGTGACCAAAGATTCAAACTGAAAGGCGAGTCCAAAATATTTTATCATAAAAGTCTGCAATAAACTCGTACCGAAATTCAGTTCCGGACATTGTTTATGCTTAATTTTACATTTGATTTAAAAATACAATTAATTTGTATCAATTTTTTAACAAACAAGTCCCATTCTCAATAAATGTCCATCGAAAATAAAATGAAAATGGAAGTATCACCCTGAAATGACAAATAAGTATATTTGGAAAATATGCCAACATATTAACTTTTTACTCTTTCAACACCAAAAAAGAACCCGAAAAAGTTTGAAGAGAATGAAGGACGTTTTACTCTTTCAATACCAAAAAACAACTGGATGAAGTTTAAAGATAAATAAAGGACCGACACTAACTCTGGCGTTCTTATGTTGCTCTTGGTGTCGCCCACTCGACATGAAGGATAAGATTATCGTAACCATACCCATTGAGCTTGTTAATAGCCTTTTGTGCATCATCACGGCTGACAAAGTTGACAAAACCAAATCCTCTACTCACTCCAGTCTTCTGGTCAATAGCTACATAGACACGAGTGACGTTACCAAATGGACGGAAAAGCTCGAGCAAGTCTGGTTCTCGGGTGTCTTCAGATAAGTTGGTGACACGAACCGAGTTCTCTTCGTTTCTACGTCTCATGTCTGATCCTACGGTTTTCTCGGCTCCCTCTCTCAATCTTGGTGGAACATAGGCAGCGTTGCCAGTTCCAGGAGCAGCTTTAGATGTTTCGGACGGAGCAGGCTTGTCAAAGGATTCTGAGGGTGGTGCTAGGTCTTTGTAAGGACATCGTGATGTCCAGTGATCACCCTTTTTGCCGCAAGTCCTACATAGCATGAGAACAGCACCAGGTTTACCAAAACCTTCTGCTGCCTTTGATTCATCAGCTTTAGTTCCTGTAAAGTAAAAGTCAATAAACAAAAGTGAGAGGAGGAAATAACAATACCTGACATGGAAGAACTAATGACATTAATTTTCTCATTTAAGTGTATCAAAATTATCTTTAGAGTATAAGCACTTCATGATATCTAACCAATGTTTCAGGAGTGTTAAGAGTTACGGATATTATTTATGTTTATATTAATGATATATTCCTTTATGTATTAGGGTTTTATCTCATTTCCAGAAATATAAAAGTTAATAAACAAAAGTAAGAGAGGAGATAATAACAATACTTGACATGGAACAACCAAAATGACATGAATTTTCTCATTTAAATGTCTAAAAATGAGTATAAGCAATTTATGATATCTAACTAATGTTTCAGGAGTTAAGAGTTGTTGAAACATTATATGTTTATAGTAATGATATACTCCTTTTCTGTATTAGGGTTTTATATTTCCTATTCCCCTTGGATTTGGTTCTTATTTAAGTCTAAGTTGTGTAAGACTTCTGGATTTAATACAATGAGATAGTCCTTGAAGATTGGTTCATTTCTCGGTCCACATTATCAACAACGTACCTAACTAACCCGGTTAAGATCCAGGTTTGTGCTTTATAAAAAAAACAAACAGCAGAAAAAACTAGACTGAGCTAAATGCCAAACTGTAAAGACAATAACTCCTGAATAAATATCTCTATTTGATTGTAATTTATGTCCATTTAGTATACAGTTAAGTTGAACACAATAATTTATGTCCATTTGAAAACTTTCTGCACGCTAACAACAGCTACAAAACAAAAAACTATTGTAGATAATGTGTAAGCAATGGCCAATAAGTGTAAAGAAGCACTGCTTCACTTTACTAGGCCAGCAGATCTAGTTCCTATCAATGACCTTTCTGACTATTCACGTAAAGGAATAGACCCAACTGTATATACATTGGCTAAATAGCAAGTATTAACCAGATATTATTAATAAAGAAGATAACATCAATTAAAGCAGATAGTTATATATACTGGAGAACAGAAAAATGCATGTTCATATGAAATCAAGACCCGGTAAGTAAAGTGAATAACAAATGAGGGCATCTCGTGACTGGCTAATTAGGCCGTGACCATCAAAAGAAGCTTTGTTCCTAAAGAACAAGATTATAACATTTCGTACTGTAGTTAACAGCCAAGAAGCAAAACGAAGTAAGAAAGTCCATCAATTTGTTTTATTATCAGTTAGCATACTGGAATCGAGCATCTAAAATGAAACTGACTAATTGACAACAGCTACCAAACCATTTGTCCTAATAAAAATAACCATCACTTACTAGTGTACTGTAGTTAACAGCCATTATAGTAAAAAGCAGATGGGCTTCACTGTTTAATAACGACGGCGAACTAATACTTATTGGTGACATACTGACCATTCACATCAAACAATAGCAATGCAGCTACTATGTGACTGGCTAATTTGGTCACCGTTACCAGAGAGATCATGTCAAACTGAAGTATGAAATTAATAAAAACAGAGATATTAAAAACTTATAATAGAATTTTACTGAATTTTGAGCCTCTAGAGCCTGAGCGTTATTTCTGGAATATGAGAAAATTGTCAAATCAAGTTCCAGAATCCATATATAAAGACATATATGACAGGAACATTCAATCTGAGGGAGCTGGAGCCTTAACAACATCATGGGTTTAACATTATCCATTTAGTATTTGTTCTTTAACCATGAAAAAACTAAAACCCTTAACTTTATAGACTTAAATCAATCGAATTTTCATAAATCACTAGTAAGAGGAGCCCAATAATCTCTAATTAACCAAACGCGGATGTTCATTATCGAATCCGAAAACACAATCATGCACAACACTGATAAAAACACTAAAATCGAAACCGAATAAGCAAATCATCCAAAAACACATACATGTAAAACGATTTGGCGATCAGAAACGTACCAGGAGCCCTAGGTCGTTCCATTATTATCTCCTCGGTCGACACCATTGTAAGTCGGCTGCCAGCTTCCTCTCGAACAGCATCCCCAAACTTTGGCCAGCTCCTCCGCTCTACAGCTCGCTTGTTCAATCTCGCCGATGCGAGCTTCCTCACACGAGTGGTAGTGGTTATCTTCACCTTGTTACCTTCCTCATTGAACTTATATTCAATCGTTTTTTTGTAGCCGGACTCGTCGGGACCGATCACCTGCTTCGGGGGCAACAAGAAATCTAGATCCTCTCCGTCGTCTTCCTCGAGCTCACCCCATAGGATCTTGCTAGGTTTTTGTTCGCCGACGTCGATCGACATCTTGGGATCAGGATTAGGATTTGGAAACTGAAAGAAATCTCTGGCTGCCGTTGCGTAATAGGTGTTAGGGTTTGAGACAGTATTGAGTTTCGGGTGCGTCTATTTGACCCGTTAGAATTGCTATAACTTTATTTGGTATATCAATTAAATCTCTAAAAGAAAACCTTTATTTAAGGTTGGGTTGTGCTAAATCTATGTCTTTTCTTTTGTCCAATCTTAGATCTAAAATAAAATAAAAATTATTCAAATTTGAAAATTGTTCTAATTAATTATAATAACGTGACTGAGTTAATATATATATATATATATATATATATATATATAATTTAAAACTCTAAAACATTTTAACTATATTTGGATTATTTAAAAAAAAAAACACTAAAATAATAGAATAATGAATAACTATGATTAAGCTATTCGTCGTCTGATTTTTACAATGGAAACGAAGCTATTGTTACTGTTGTGAGCAACTTTTAAAAGTTTATAGTTGTATGACAAGAAATTGTACAACATTTTCGATAAATGGTCGAAAATCGCATCTTGTGTGCGATTTAGATGAGTTTAATAACACATAACATGCGATTAGGTAGCTCTATCGCAACTCATGTGATATATAATGGACATATCGCGTATTAGGTGCGATTTAAGATAGTTTGTCGAGCATTGTGTGTGGTTTATATAATATTATCTTTATTCAGTGTATGATTATATATTGTACGAACCTGAGCAACCATCATTTAGGATGACTGATTACACACGCATTTTTACAACTAAAAAATATTACACTAAACCGAAATTGGATGCATTGGTTTATTCCGAAGGAAAAAATATATGATTCATCAACATTATTTACTTATATGACTCCGGTAAATTGGGGAGAACTATTATGATATACTACAAATGCAAGAGGTACGATATTTATAATTCGAAAGCTAAACCGGAGACTTTGAAGAAAACAAAGTGTACAACCAAACAATGTAATTTGCTCATTCAAATTAAAAGCGTATCTGGTTGATGCACTAGTTTATCAATAACGATTGACCATTATAAATGGGGTACACAAATACGAATATTATGCTCGGTTAAACGGCCATTCGCAAGCTTGTAGACTCAAAACGGAAAAATATGAACTAGTTTGTAGTTTGTCTTACATTGATTCGCGTCATAGGGAAATATATGTCGGTTTGAAGATGCAAAACCCAAAAAATGTTTCCAACATGCGTACGATCTATAATTATCGTAAAATACATTATGATATTGATAAATGTGGTCAATCTCAAATGAAATGTTTGTTGACAAAATTTCAGAAACATAATTATTACGGGTATGATCGAATAAGTTATACAACGGACGTGATCACCGGTTTATTTTTGCGCATCCTACAAGTATTGACTTTTTATGTATATTTCCATATGTATTGATCATGAATTTTACTTATAAGACCATAAGGTATAAAATGTTATTTATTGAGATTGTTGGTATGATTTCAAAATCAATTACATTTACCGTTGGTTGTGTGTTTATGAGTGTGGAGAAGCAAACCAACTATATGTGGGTTGTAAGTGTTTTCTACGAGGTGCGATGGTAGATAATATGTGTGTATTTCCTTGTGTTATATCGACTTACCGGGAGTTAACGTTGATGCTATATATTTCCCTACCCAATTAACTTACTATGTAATTTTCATATAAACAAGAACATTCTTCGCACGATTAAAAAGTTGATGCCCTATGTCATTTCGAAAGATTTTATAGAGATTTATAATTTTTTGTCAAAGCAAACACGGTAGAAGCTTATGTTAAAAATTTAGCATCATTGTGTGAACTGTCCACCGCTTATCCAAAATGTATAGATTACATGGATAACAAAATACGGTGGCAAATTTCTTAACCATCAAACCAACAAGATCAAACATTTCATTTTCAATGTTACATTTTTTATTTACAAACATTTTTTGCAGGTGTGAGAGCGTGCACGCGATCCTAAAACATTACTTTGGTACTAGTCAGTATAATTTTAAACTTTTTTACGAAAAAGTTCACAAGTTCCCACGTAAGCAACATTGCGTTATTATTGAATCTTTCGAGTGAAGTAAATTTCGTATTATACGGTCGTAAAAATACACTTTACTTGTAACTATGTGGTTATGTATCCCATACATACCTACAACTAATAAGTGTATACCAGACAACATGTGGATGTGTTATTAGGAAAACACACGGGTTAGTTGCACATGTGAAACAAATATGATAGAAATAGAAGACATATCCATTCATATGGACGATTTGGATATATTTTGAAAAAGCTAGATATCTCTAATAGAGATGCAACTATGCATGAAGATGATCTATTAAAAAGACTATCCATCATAGATAGTTTCATATGTGGTCACGGGCCCGAACATCAAGATTATATTATTAACTTAATTGAGTGATAACAAACCGGTTACAAATTAAATTACTAATAACAAACCATAATTTATGTTCATTATAACCACGTACATAAAATCTTTCAAAAATATCCCTCGAGTATAAAAACAAAAAAATCAAAGAACTTTACTTTCTTCTGACTCACGACTTATTTTCTCTCTATATATATCTCTCTCTCAAATCGAAACCCTCAAATTTCTCAAATTAAAGGTTCATGCAATAAATTATGGTGAATTCTATCGAATTTCTAGAAAATCAACTCCTAAATCAAGGTTTCACAGTGAAATTACTCTATTATGTTTTAGAATTTTCAATTATGTTCGTAATTATATACTTGACCTAAGAATTATTTATGTATGATTTTGATGCTTTGTATACTTTTTTACATAACAAAAGTACAATTAATAACCCATAAACTACTTATGTACATATTTAAAGGTTCTTGATGAATTCCTTCTCTTTTTTTACAACTGAGTTATATGTATTTACGCAACCAAAATAACAATTATTTTCAATATTAATCTACATGTATTTTTGATAATGTTATACCTTATGAGGAGGGTATACTCCTTATAATGATGAGGTAAGATATAATAGAGGCTAATAAGATACAAACAGTTTGCAAGTAATACGAGCTGGTACAATTATTCAATGATCAATAATAAGATGAGACAACCATTTATGAGAGACAAACATTGACGAGATATTGATGAGACGACCAATATAGTAATACTAAAGGTGAACAAAAGTCCATAAGAATAGAGTATCATTTTACCTGAAGGAAACATTAACCGCACATCTAAACATAAAATCTGAGCATATAGTAGTTTACCTGATGAATGTGCAAACCGAGTATTTAAACTTGAAGCCCAATATGACAACATTCTATCAGCTATAAGCAAAAATTGAGCACTTAAACTTGAATCCCAAGATAATTGTCACCACGAAGTGACACGTGTAACGATAAATGAGTTATTCATGAACATGTCATATGTTTATTAGTAAGGTGACCGGTATTAAATGCATGATTATTATAGTCTATGAGTAACAATTAATCATAAAATGTAAACAGATAAGTGGAGGAAATATATAAGCAGAAAGATATCAAAAAGTGCAAAAATATATGAATTTCGTAATAAAAAAGATATTAAGTTAATTTTTATTCTCTTCCAATTGTCTATCATTACTTTGGCAAAATTCTCGAGAAGAATTTTCTCTTATCAATTTTAATTTTGTAATATAGATAAAAATATGTAAAAAAAAAATTAGTATCATCACACCATGAATTACATCTCAGATCATAGAAAAAATAAAAATAAACGCTCATGAATAATTAAACGGTTTGATGAATCTATTACAATGTAACTTCATTTTTTTTTGCAACAAAAAAACTAAATTCGCACACAAAGTACTCACAATTACGCAACCATAATTACTAACAAATATGCAACCATATTTCAGCAATCTAAAAATATATTTTCATAAGACGACTATCCGTAATTATGCAACCACGGCTCGACAAGCGTTTTTTTATAATTAGAATACATGGATCTAAACAAAGACTTCATTAAATGAATTAAAGTACTGGAAAAAAACAAAGTAATGCTAATATTAAAGACCATGTTGAGAAATAAATAAAGGGAAATCAATATATTATAAAAATAATTTTAAAAGACATTTTACGTCAAACACAAGAAGATTTCGCATCAAACATAAGAGCATAAAATGCTAATTCATCTTGGCGTCGAGCTATTTTTCTGCATGACCTCCCCTACACTATCTTCACCATAGTATAGTTTAACTACCAATTTTAGGATGAATTAGTGTTGTTTTTATATGCCTAGGACACGAGAATATAGAGCCATGAACAAAAAAAGGCATACGAGAAAAGCATATTGGCTAGTGATTGTGAAGCTCCAATTCTTGACTTGAGGGGACACCAAAGGCCTTTGCCCTTCCATCCCTTGGATAGGTAGAGAGAAATGTCGGACCATTAATTTTCTTATGATATATTACTAACTAAATTAAATTGAACCTCAATGTGTATAAGTTGATGTAGGTACATGTACATTTATTAGAGTTATTGGACAATTTTGTTCTTTTATTTATTTATGTTTTTTAATCTATTTTAAGGAATTAAAAATAATGATTATAAGAAACAAACCTAAGTCTTCAATGGTTCTAAAAGAAACAAAAAAATGGGTCATACAAAACATTCTCTTTCAAAACGAAAAAATAAAAGAACTTTTAAAAATAAATAAAATTCCTTCATTTTGGCTTGAGAAAAATATATGAATTGACTGATTATTTTTTAATAATTAGTAATCGTATGATTTATGAATCATCCATTAAAATTCGATCCATAGAATGAACAAATTTATCACTAAACAAAAATAAAATAAAAGATTTAACAAATAGAACAAGTACAATCCGAGATCAAATAGAAAATAATCCAAACAAAATGAAAAGAGAATTTATAACTCAATCAAAAAAAAATAAGTTATCGTGATAAAATATTATAATCATTAAAAAAGTTGGTAATTCTTAAAAAATAACAAAAGTCATTTCATTGAAGAGGTCCATGCTTTATTTTTGTTGAAGTAAGTACAGACGGTCTTGATAAGGTCAGACATTTTTTGGAGTGAAATTTCACCATCTCCGAAGGGCTAGTCTAGACATTTTTCAGAGTATACTTTTTCATGAACAATAAAAAAAAGTGGATCATGACTCAGGTGTGTGCTAAACACTGAATCATCTCTGATATTGGACGTTAAAACCTGACCCGGATCCACAATCCGACCCGAATGGCCCATGGGTCACCAACCAGTATAAATACTACAACCAACCTCGTTTAATAGGTTATACTTTTTCTTAAAATATAAAATACAAGTATACACCTCTTTTATCTCACTACTCATTATTTAATAGTTAAATAGCAAAACTAACCGAAAATACTATCCAACCATAAATCATCCACACCAAAATGGCGAACACAGTGGGAGGTCACGGTGCCTGAATTTCAGAATTCAGAAACAATAAACAAAGTAGTTCGGATGGATCCCAATGTACAAGATGTTTTACCTCAAGAAGTTGGAGGGGTGAAAGAAAATCACGAGCATATTACTGTGTCTCATGTTAACCACCATTGGTGTTGAAAAACAATCCATGCAAGAAGAACGAGACCAACTGAGAGCTGAGATTGAGACTTTAAGAGCTAAAAAACAAGCGGAAAAAAGGAATCAAAGAAAAGTCTGGTGCATCAACACTACACCTTACTGATAATCCAGGTGAGAATGAGCAATTCATAAAGACCCATCTCAACTCCAAGAGAACACATCGGTCCAAATGAATTATGAGCTCCACATCTGAGTCTTTTAATAGTTCATCTAATGATTCGGAACTTGAAGAATTAGTCTCGGCCAGTAGTGATGAAGGCCGATTGAAGAAGAAATTAAGGCTGACCAAAAAGCATTCAAAAAATAGGGATAGGCTAGACTTAAAAAGTATCAGGGGAAGATGAAGGGTTCGACTAATCAACATATTTATCATTTGTTGATCGATCCATTTTCCTTCCAATCCGAAACGGGTATTTTTGCTAGTCCTACTGAAGATACTATATTTATTCGTGGTCAGAATAAAGGCAATCACCTTTGTTTTCAAAGATACTCTTCGAGCATCTTCCTCAAAGATTTGATAGTTCCAAGATGGAAAAGTATGATGGAAGCAAAGATCCGGACAATCATCTCGAACAATTTAAGAATTTTATGATGAACTTTGATGACGACGACAAACTACTATGCAGGGCCTTATCACAAACCTTTAAATAAAAGTTCCCTCAAATGGTACAATAGTCTTCCTCAGGGATCTTTAAAGAAATTTGATATATTTTGGGTTGCGTTCCGAAGGTAATTGGTTGGAAGCAAAAAGCTTAAAGGAAATGGTGTTACGATTACCCATTGTGCCCAAGAACCAAATGAGTTATTGAAATAATATATTAGTAGGTTTGTGAATACGAAGAATGGGTTGGCTGATTGTTTTGAACAAGTTGCAATTGCCTATTTAAGACAAGGTTTGAGTTAGGGTAATTTGGTTGACTCAATAACCCGGAAAAAAGAAATGACTTTTGGGGGATTGTTAAATCAAGTTGTGAAGTAGATTAATGTTGAAGAGACTAAGAAATTTAGAGTGCCTCGTTAGAACAGATCTACCACCATAGTGTCAACTCCTCAAACAACAACTCAGTCCGATTACAGATCAAAGGAAACCGGACAGGGGTCACATCGTCCCAAGCAGAATCAATCCAACCAAAACCAAAAATTTAGAAGTAAAGGGGGTCATTGGGTTCAGCCTGAATGATTTGTTGAGTTGGGGGAAAATGTAGTAACAATATATAATAAAACTAAAAAATGATGTACATTTTAGAAGGCCAGCCCCACTACAGTCTACTAGAGAGACCTGAAGTATCTGTTTCTGCAAGTATCATAACGATGTGGGCCATAGTACCCATGATTGCATAGCATTGAAGCAAGAAGTGCAAAATCTCATTGAAAAAGGTAAATTGGGCGCTTTTGTTAAGAAACAAGGGGGCAGCAGACCAAATAATACACCATCTAATATCAATGCTCTCTGAATGACTCTTTCAGTCCATGGAACATCTAGGCATGAAAAATACTATTATGATTGTTGAAAGGCTTGATGCGGATTATGAATATCTTGATCCAGACCCGGTTCAGAATCAGGTAGGGTGATAGTGGATAAATCTTGTACAGTTTTCGATCTGGTAAAATATTTTGAGTCTTTAACCATATTTAAGGGAGATACTGTGGCAGCACCTTCAAGTTGTTCAAGAAAAAAACATGTCAACAACTTGACTACTTAGTAGGATGAAAGGATGTCCACACATCTATACCAAACCCTGGATCCTTTTATAGTCTTTGATGAGGATGACCAAATAGATATTGCAAGGCCACATGAATACGTCGTGGTGATAGGGGCATCAATTGGGATAAATGGTGTACGTCGAATCCTGATTGACACAAGTAGTTCAACAAACATATTGTTTATGAATAATTATAAATAGATGAAAAATACATCGGTTATTCAATGGTCAAATAGAACTATTGTGAGATTTACTGGGAGTTCAGCAGATGCTATTAGTGAGTTTGAAGAAGAAGTAATATTGGGCAAATGAGCTTTTAAGAAGACAGTGAATGTGTTGTTTGTTGTAGTTGACTGCCCAACATCTTACAATGCTATCTTTGGGAGATTTTGGCTCTATACGATGCATGTTGTAGCATCTATTGTCCATCAGTGTTTAAAGTATGTTATGGGTGCACAACCAGGTGTTGTCTGAAGTAGTGAGAATGTGGCTAAAGAATGCTATGTCCCAGCTTTTTCCTCAAAGTATTTGGAGGCGGTCAAAATTAACAAGGAATAACAGCTATTGGAGCCTTCCACTGATGAGAATCAAATTTATGATCCAATGGAGGCTCTTAGTGTTATAATACTTATAGAAAAAGTTGAAGTCCATTGCCTAGCAAAAGGCAAGAGTGTTAAAATTGGTACTAAGTTGCCAATAAGTTAGAAACAAAAGCTATTGTCTTTCTTATCTGACCATTTACATGTGTTTGCGTGGTGTAATGATGATGTAACCGGCGTACCCACTGAAGTAATCGGACCGGTATTTCAAAGAAGAAAGTTCTTTTCTAAAGAAAAAACCAGTATAATAGTGCAAAAAGTGGATCGATTGACTAAGATGGGTCATATAAAATAATCTCAATACCCATTATGGACGGCCAATCCCGTTTTAGTAAAAAATAAATGGAAAATGGCGCATGTGTATTGACTTCACTAATCTTAACAAAACATGCCCTAAAGATCATTATCTAGTGCCTCAGATAGGTCAATTGGTAGACTCCACATCTGGGAAAAATTTGTTGTCCTTTATGGATGCCTTTTCAGGGTACAATCAGATACAAGTAGATCTGAACGATCAAGATCACACCATCTTTATAACGAACAGAGGGCTTCATTGTTATAAGGTGAAGTCGTTTGGGTTGAAAAACGCCAGAGATACTTATCAAGGATTTATAAATAAAACTTTTGCTACGTGACAAAAACTTGAAAGTATATATAGATGATATGATGGTGAAAAACCTCAAAGAGTAAGAACACATATCGATATTCAATATACTTTTTTCTAACTTAGAAGCCATCAACCTAAAATTGTACCCGTAAAAATGCATTTTTAGAGTCCGATCTGGTAAGTTTCTAGGGTATGTCGTGAGCAAAAAAGGGATACATGCTGATTTAGATCATCTAGAGGCTCAGTTGGCTATGGATCCTTCCCGTAATACTAAAGAAGTCCACAAGTTAACCAGGCAATTGGCTACGTTGAATAAATTTATTTCGAGATCATCTGACAAGTGTGCTCAATTTTTTTGAGTTTTAAGAAATGCTGAAGATTCCAATTGGTCTCCGCAGTGTGATCAAGCCTTTCTTGAAATCAAAAAACATTTGTCCTCACCCAATATGTTATTCAAACCTATTCAAGGGGTGACATTTTTTTATGTATTTGGCTATATTCGATTATGTCGTTAGTGCTGTTCTGGTAAAGGAAGTGGATAACTACCCCCGTCCGGTGTATTACGTAAGCAAAAGTTTGATGGAAGAAGAAAAATGTATTTAAAGTTAGTTAAATTAGCTTTGGCATTGGTAATAGCAGCAAAAAAATGAGGCCATACTTTCAGGCGCATTCGATTATGGTTCGAACATATTTCCCCTTAAAAAGGGTTCTACAAAAAACTGACATATGAGGAAGAATGACTAAATTGTCAGTTGAGCTTGGAGGTTATGATATTGATTTGCGCCTCGATCCGCTATCAAGGCTCAAGCTACAACTGACTTATTGGTAGAATTTTATACTGAAATGCCTCATAAACAAGAACAAGAAAACAAGTCTAAGAAAGAGTGGTTAATCTGAACTAACGGTGGGTCTAGTACGATGGGTTGTGGGGCTGGAATTTGTTTAATTTCCCCTTATGATGATACTATGTATCGAGCTATATATTTTGGTTTCAAGGCGTCCAACAATGAATCAGAATATGAAGCAACAATTGTTGGGTTAAGACTAGCTCATATATGTGGAGCAAAGAGGATTTGGTTAGTAGGTAACTCCCAGTTACTTATTGATTAAGCTCAAGGCTTATATGAAACTAAAAAAGATCGGTTAATAAAGCATTTGTGAGTACTAAGGGAAGTTTCCACAAGTTTTAAAAGCATCCAGTATGAGCATGTCCCTAGATTGGAGAATATTATGGCAAATTCTTTAGCTATCATAGCCTATTTTGAAGCCTACCCCTGGATTCCAATGCAAGAATCCCCCTCTGTAAGTTTAATTCAGGAGAGAGAGGGTGAATGTGAAGAAAGTTTGAGTATATCTGGCCTTCAATCCAAATATTGGATGTTTAAGATACATCAGTTTATTTCTGATGGAGTTTTGCCTTCAGATAAAATCCTAGCTAAAAAGATAAAGTATAAGGCTCGTGGTTTCTTAATTTAAAGGGAAATTATCTATAAAAAGTCTTTTAGCAGACCTCTTTGACTTGCACGATGGAGAAGGATCAACATATTATGTCTATAAGGCCTTGACCAAGAGAGTTTTGTTAGCAGGTACTACTGGCCAACAATAATGGAAGATGCTAAAGACATGTTTAGGAGATGTGATCCTTTCCGGAGATATGGGAATGAAATCTATGTACCATCATCCTCTATAGAGTCCATATCTGAGCCCATACCTTTTGATAGATGGGGTCTAGACTTGTTTGGACCTCTCCCCATGGCATTCGGAGGGTATCAAACAATAATAGTGGCAATTGACTATTACTCTAAATGGATAGAAGCAACCCCACTAGTTGGTACCACTTCCAAGACAGTCATAAAATTTATTCATTCCAACATATGTTGTCGGTTTGGAATTCTCCGACGAATCACCACATACAATGGGCCACAATTTGACAATAAAGACATGGAGATATATTGTACTTCCAGATGAATTCAACATTGTTTTTCTTCTCCTTTCTACCCTCAGGCTAATAGGTAAGTTGAAGTTTCTAATCGAACAATTTTAACAGGGTTAAAAAGAAACCTTGAATGAGCTACGGGTAAGTTTCCAAATTATTTACAAGAAGTATTGTGGGCCTACCGGACCACTCCTTGAACATCCAACCAAGAATCCCCTTTTTGCCGAGGTTTATGGGATGGATGCAATCACGGCAATAGAAGCTACTTTGCCATTATTCAGGATTCAGAACTATTCCGAACAAGCTAATGAAGTGACAGTTAGGAATCAGTTGGCTATGATTGAAGAAAGAAGAGTGAAGGCATATTTAAGAACAACACATTATCAGGGTTTAATGAGAATTAGATTTGCATCCAAAGTAATGAGAATATATTTTCAGTTGGGAGACAAAGTATTAAGAAAAGTCTTTTTGCACACCAAAGAGAAACAATTTGGTAAGTTGGCTCTGAATTGGGAAGGCCCTTACATGGTGTGAGAATAATCAATCCAATAACATATAGACTTCAAAACAAAAGGGGTAAAGCTTTGAAGCATCCACGTAACATCTAACATCTCAAGGTGTATTTGGAATAAGAGTATCTTGTAAATATTTACTTTGTCATACCTCAATGTAAATATTAGGGGGCATACTATTTCCAACCTTGGTGGCGCAGGAAGGTTTTAATGAGGTGTCCGGTTTTTTAATCAATGATATCTTATACCTTTTTCAAAAAATTATTGTGAGTAAGAGGAGATCAGATAAATTTAATATCTACTAAACACCTCATCCTTCAAATGAAGTATCTTTGAAGTGATCGGATTTATTAAACACTTTTGTCCTTGAAATAAAGCATTTTTGAAGTGATCAGAATTATTAAACACCTTCAACCTTCAAATGAAATAGGGTTGAAATGATTCAATTAAATAAATGCTTATTAAACAAGTCGGAAAAATTAAATACTAATTAAAATCTAGTCATTATAAGAAAAAGATATTCATACGAACTAGAAAACTTAACATTACGTCTTGATTGGAACATGTGCGATCCATCATCAAACAAAATACCTTGGCCATCCAAGGACTTTGGTTCGTAGAGCAAAATTTGAAAGAAAATAATAAAATGCCTTGGCAATCCAAAGACTTTAGTCTTAAACACAATAAACTTAGGGATCGTTCCCTTCGGTTTTTTCCTTACTTACTTTGTTTTTTGGACTCTTATCATCAACCCTTGAGCTCTCATTAGTTCCTTCATCATAGTCACTTTCACTTGAATAACCGTGTTTATCACCATCCAACACGATATGAAAAGGTATCTCCTCGTATGTTACGTATTTCTACAAAGGTCCAAGGTTCCTCTTTGGAAAGGTCTGACTTAATACCTTCATCTCATTTTCCAAGGAATCCACAACACCAGCAACATACTTCTCTATCACTACTGCTATCTCTTGAGCTTGATTCTTATTTAGAAGTGTATTGTTTCTTCTTTCTCTTAAAGAAGTTTTGCTAAATTTTCTTTCTCTCTGGATAAGGTGCTGATAGTGCTAGCGTTGGTGGTTTGTTGTTCCTTCAAAAACTTGATCTCGGTAGAAGTGGTAGTTTTTAGTTCAAAGTATTTGGATTGAAGATTTTTTTTTTTCAGTTTTAGCCTTTTGCAACTCAGATTTCAGTTCCTCTTTCTCTTTACCTAAAGTTTCTACTTTTTGTCGCCGGATGAAAGAGAACTCTTTAAGCTTTAATTTTGTGCCAAGAGAAACTATATTATTATCTTGAGTCCTTACATGTCTTTCTAGGTCAACTATTGGCCTGATATAGCCCAAGAGCGTGTGGTTAAAATTATCTTGCTCACTTGACATTGTGAAAGACTCTACTTCATAAATCAAAGTGTTAGTCATGGTGGTTGTATGGGGAAAAATTCGTTCAAAGTCATTTGTATCAAACTCACTAAAATACATATTACCCAAGTCCTCAAGGTTGATATCGTCTTCAGTAGGATGTGGATCAATTGTAGGAAACGCCAAAGATGGAGGGTCAACATGTACTTCTCCCGGAGGAGGAATATCAGTTGGGAGTGTGGGAAGAACTTCTCTACGATGGAGTATGATTTCTGACCCTTAGGCATCCTTTTTCTTTTTTCTAGCGTTTTGGTCACCCCCTTCGTGGCGTCTTTTATGACCCTTCTTCATCAGTTGGAGTGATGGGTCCGATCCCACATCCTCACTATCAATTGCAGCAACTGCCTCTAGCATAACGATATTGATTCCTTCAGGATTCTCCGAACTGGTCGCTTCAGGAAGCTGTTGAGATGGGTTGGCTTGAACTTTCTTCTTTCTCTTGTTCTTCTTCAACTTGTCAGGTGGTTGGGAGCTTTGGTCCGGGCTGGTAAGTAGAATTTGCCATCCTTTTCCTCAATTCTTTTTAAGATGACGTTCAGTGGATGAGGAGTCGTTAGTTATTCCCAATAGAGATCTTTGCTTCCAGTAGTATTCCACATATGAGCCCTCAACATGTTACCAGAATTGTAACAGTTGTGAAAACCTAGCACTAATTATCTGATGCCCATTGATGAAGCTTGGCAAAATTAGCTTTTACGGCCTCCAAATGCTCAGAGAACATTTTTGAAAAAACTGCAAAGAGACACAATTAGACACAGTTATCAGTTCGGTATATCAACATAAAACCTAAATACTAATAAAAAACTGAACCACAATTACCTGAACTCTTCCAATATCTAGTCAGTTGGCTTGGATTTGACTCGTAGTTTATCTTCTTCCCCTTCTCCCAAGATTCGCTTATGAAAAGAAACTAAGTCTTCCATGGTTTATCAGTTTCCAACGGATCATTCACTACCTTATACTCGTTCCCCATGTTGTAGTGATAAAAATAGATTTGATAGTTTCTGCATAAACTTGCCACATCAGTGAACTGCTACATAGGCATTGAGATTTTTGACAGTCTCGAAGCAAGAAAAATAGGAGGATCAAACCATTTCTTCTGTGATGCTGGCCATCAGGGTATACCAGGAATTTGGGCTCAACAGGCTTGGGCAGGGTTTGACCAAGTGAAGGTATCTAACTATTTCAACCCCAATCAGCACCTCGATATATACCACCACCTCATTTACTTTACAATCCGTAGGGGTTTGCGGAGTGATAGGAATTTTCACCTTAACGGAGTCTGGAAAGCCCCATTTGGTTCTTTTATAGATCTAATTCGGCGGTATAAGTATACACGTAAGAATTTTTTTGAAAGGCCAGTAAATATTTCACATTAACCTTGCAAAATTTGGGCCCGAATTTTCTTACATGCACTTTAGAAGTTGGTGAGGATAATTATCGCCTGAGGGTAGGCTTGTAATTTGTTTTGTGTTTAATAGTAGTATGTGGGTGTTATATATTTGGTGTAGAGAGTAGAGAGATAATTAAGCTGGTTGGTTGCAGTTAATTCTCATTACCCACATTTAATGCAGGTGGTTGGGTATTTATACCCTTATGTTTGGGCCCTTATGGGCTTTCGGGTCATGTTTAATGGACCCGGGTCATGTTCAAAGACCCATGAGCTCTAAGTAGGAGAGCAAGTAGCTTAGTCAAGTAGTGTTTAGGTTTTTTAGTACTTTTGTCATAGTTCGAACAGTTCTATGGGCTAAGTGTTCGAAGTGATCTGTCCGGTCCGGAGGGTTTGGAGACCTTGGACTGATCTGTCCTTGTTCGGGGAGCATGCGAAATTCGGACTCATCAAGAGCCCCTTTTTTAAGTGTTTGTGCAAATACTCTTGTCAAAAACCTGAAAAACAGTCCGACATTAGGGGTAGTTTTAATCCGGACAGGTCTGTCAATTTGGGCTATGGGTTTATCCAGACTGATAAAGCTTTATGAATTCAAAACGGTTTTTGCTAGAGTTCGTGGGACACGTGTCGCTCTCTGATTGGTTGCTTCAGCCGTTTTTTCACCTTGAATTTTGAACCCACCTTCTTTGAAAAGCAACCTCTTAATTAAAGGTGGTGACATCAACGCCGTCTTTAATCATTACCAATCTTTTCAAATTCTCCTAGGAATCAACTTCTTTTTTCAGATTTACTATAAATTCAAACTCACTTTCTACTAATTTACCATCTCTTTCACATTTACTCTGCAAAATCTCTCAAAGCTTTCTCTCTCTAAAGAAAAAACTTGCTCAATAGTTTATGTTTACAACGAGGAACGCTCTGGTCAAAGGCGGGTGGCTCAACCTTTATGAGTTAGAGAAGGCTCAAAAAGTAGAAAGAGAAAGACAAATCGCAGCAGGGTTACCCACTTCGCCTGTTGATAGACCAATCACCTCTGCCACATAGTCAGATCAAGGCTCTTCCTCTTCTAAAGGCACTAAGCCTAGAAAACTATTTCAAACTAACCTCTCCCTCATCATCTCTGGTTCCTCAGTTCAGGAATCGGAACCTGCTGTTGAGCCAGGAACAACAGTTACCAGCCTAAAAAAACCCTCACCCTTTATAGCAATGGGGTCGGACAGGGAGCACTCCCCTCTGAAGCTAGTCGATAGGAGGAAAGACCGATTAGTTAAAGGCCAAGGGTCTAAAAACACTCCTTCAAAGTCGGGGGCAAAAGACAGCAGCACCGGGTCAGAGGTGCCTATTAGAGCCCCCAAGGACAGACTGTCCGGTCCGGAGGGCACCAGTCCAAGTCTCCAAAGAGAAGCACCCGCTCTGGATACTCTACCGGAGGCCAGAAGCCAAAAGAACACAGAGGCCCAGCAGTCCGGAGACAAGGTTGAGTCAAGTTTGAACCCTCCCCCCACTACTGCTGCTGAAATCCCTTCAACAATTATGGAGGAAGTGATGGAGGACTCTGTTGAAGATGCTCCATTTGAGTCTGAGCCCTCCGGCCAGACCAGTAGTGCAATAGTTGCCAAGAAGGACAAAGGCAAATAAAAATTATATTTGAGGCATCCGGATCTGCCGGAGAGCCTCGAGGGAAGAGTGGGGCCTTGTTTTCACAAGGTCAGCGTTAATTACCTCCTCGCCCTGCAGAAAATCAACTACGCGTTCATCCACACAGTTGAGCTGGGCGGATGCGTACGAAGTGGGGAATACCGGAGAACGTGAAGATCAGGATCCCCATACACCCGGAGACTCCTATGGATTGCAAACTGAGCGAAGTTGTCATGTTCACGGAGCTATTCAACTGGGGACTCAGATTCCCTTTAGACCCAGAGATTGTCAGATACTTCCATCTGATAAAACTCTGTCCGAGCCAGCTGAGCCCCAACGCCTGGTATACCCTCATGGCCTGCATCATGGCCTCAAGGCTCTCCGGAATTCCTATGCCAATGGAGGATTTTGCTGCTGTGGCCAGTCTGTGCAGAAACCCCAACATCCCCTTTTACCATTTCAATATGGGGGATGATTTCAAGGCTGTGGATGATTTGCTAGAGGCGGAGAGGAATTGGAGGACTCAGTTCCTGTTCGTCAGTGGAGCTTGGGAGAATGGAAGAAAAATCAAGTCCGGAGAGAACCCAAGCTTTCTCAGAAGCAGGTGGAGGAGTGATTGTAAGTCTTCCACTTTATACTTTTGTTTTCTTTTTTTAAAAGTAGTTCGAACTAATGGGTCTCACTTTTGCCTTGGTAGTACTGCCCAAGGAGTTCAGTGACTATCAGAAAGCCAGGCAGGCTACTTGCTCCAAGATCAATGCTTGGGCGGCTGAGAAGTGGGGGTACCGATTCCATGCTGCTTTTACGAGTGGAAACTTGGCAAGGTCTCACTTGTGGAACACCACAGGTCAGAGAGACTTGACTTGGGAGGAGCTCACCACTCAGCCTCCTCCGGACGTTGTGCTTAAGAGGACCCATGAACTAGATGAGACACTCTTCCTGCCAGGCCGGGCCAAAGCCCCAAGCAAGATGAAAGGCAAGAAGGTGGTGGGTGGTGCTAACCCTGCTGATGCAGAGAAGGATTCTCCAATAGACCCGGAGAGGCCAGCCCAGAGCCAAATCGATGCTGCTCTCTTGGAAGTGGTGGAGCAAGAGACTGAAAAGCAAGAAGCGAACCTCCCAAAACCTCCAAGGGCTTCCAAGAGAAATCGCAAACAGGGAAGCGAAAGCACAGACCGGGAGGTCAAGAAGAAAAAGACTTCTAAGGGAGACGAGCTTTCTCTCCGGGCTCCAGAGCCTTCTCTTCAAGATGATCCTGCTGACCCAACGCATGCCGAGGAGATTCCGGGTGACTTTCATACTGATGAGTTTGAGGGGGGAGATATCAATATTGATGGAGTAGACATCACCGGTCTTGGTGAGCTTGGTGAATACTTCCTCAATCTTCCCAAAGATGACTTTGCCGGGCCTTACCTTCCTCCAAGCACCTCCAACACGGTCACTTTTAATGGTAAGACTTTTATCGTTTCTAGTGAAAGGGATCTCATAGCCCACTCTTTGTTAAGCAACATTCAGCCTGTACTTGTGTTGGAGAAACAAGTCCAAAACTAGGCCGATATCATCAAAGATCTCAAGTCTGACAAAGAGAGGCTGTCCGATGACCTTCGCACTGCCACTTCTAATGCTGTCATTTTAAAGGAAGAAACCGAGGAGTTGAAGAGAAAGCAAGAGGCCAGCACCACAAAAGTCTCCACTTTAGAGGACACCATTCGAGAGCTCCGGGAGAAGCTGTCCGGTCTGGAGAAAGACCTTACCACCTCAAAGGGAGAATCCAAAGCTAAGGATCAAATCATCACCAACCTGACCAATGATAAAATCGCTCTTGAGAATACAGTGTCTAAGGCTGCCGAGGAGAAAACGACTTTGCTAAAGGAGCAGGAGGCCAAGATTCAAGCCAAGATCGATGCTTATGCCAATAATGTGATCGACACTCAGGAGGAGATGTATGCCAAGGTGAAGTCTGACATGGTCCTACTCTTCCATGAGAAGTTTCTGAAGAAGAACCTGGGGGATTTATGGCTTCATGTTGAGCCTGAAGACCTCCCGTATCATACGATGGCTGAAGGCGACAGGTATGGCTACTCTAGTGCTTCCTCAGATGACGAAGAACACACCGGGGAGAAACCTGGAGAAGAGAAGAGTGATCTCAAAGGGAAGGAAAAGACAGATGAAGGTGAGCCATCTTCTAAGACTCAGCCTTAATTCATGATTTAGTTTTTACTTAGTTATCCAAACTAAAGTCCTTGGAAGGCCAAGGCATTCTTTTTTGTAATCCTGTCCGGCAACTGACCGGATAGGTTTTCTGTTCTATTTTGACCATTCAAAAGTCCTTGGAAGGCTAAGGCATTTTAAGTTATTTCAATGAATACTTCTGTTTTGTACAAATTTCATATTCTTTCATTGTTTGTTCCAATTTTGATGGCTAGAGTTTAAATAACCTTTAGTTATTTCATAGTGAGAGTGTTTAAGTTCTCCGGCTAGAATTTAAATAGCCCTTAGTTATTTCAATCCGGATAGTGTGACAAAGGACAAAACTTAAAACACTTGGAAATTTTTTAAGAAGGCATCAAATTTTATTCAAAAGCCCGGACACCTCATTAAAACCTCCCCGTGCCACCAGGGAGGAAAGAGTATGCCCCAAGTATTTACATGGATGTTTAAATAAGTAAATATTTTACAAATGCTACTCCAAGTACATCCGGAGATGCTCGATATTCCAAGGATGAGTCAAAACTCTTCCATCTTTGTCCTCCAACCAATATGTTCCAGGTTTAATTTTTTCAACAACCATATACGGACCTTCCCAAGTTGGGGCCAGCTTTCCGAACAGCTTTTCTTTAGTGTGTAAGAAGACTTTCCTTAATACCTTGTCCCCTGGTTGGGAATCTCTTCTTTTAACTTTGGAAGCAAACCTGCTTCTCATCAAGCCCTGATAGTGTGCAACTCTAAGGTGAGCTTTAACTCGTCTTTCTTCTATCAAATCAAGTTGACCTATGATTGCCACCTTGTTAGCGTGTTCGGAAAAGTTGCGAACACGAAATGATGGGAGAGTTGCTTCTATGGGAGCTACTGCATCCATCCTATAGACCAAAGCAAAGGGTGATTCTTGTGTTGCAGCCCCAGGTGTTGTCCGGTAGGCCCACAAGACCTCTTGTAAATAACTAGGCCACTTCCCAGCAGCCCCTTCCAAATTCTTCTTTAAACCGGACAGTATAGTTCTATTAGCCACTTCAACTTGCCCATTTTCTTGTGGGTGGAAAGGTGAAGAGAAACAATGTTGTATACCCCTTGAGGCACAGAAGCTCCCCATTTCCCTATTGTCCAACTGTGGCCCGTTGTCTGTTGTTATCTTTTGTGGGACACCAAATCTGCAATAGATGTTGGATAAAATGAATTTTATAACAACTTTTGATGTGGTTCCTGCTAGAGGGGCTGCTTCAATCCACTTCGAAAAGTAGTCTATGGCCACAATTATAGTTTTTCGTCCTCCGGACGCCACAGGGAGAGGCCCTACTAAATCCAATCCCCATCGAGCAAAAGGAATAGGCTCAGAAATTGATTCTAAAGGAATGGCTGGGACATGAATTTCATTACTGTACCTCTGGCATGGGTCACACCTCCTTACCAATTCCTTAACATCTTTCATGATAGATGGCCAATAGTAACCAGACAGTAAAACTCTTCTTGTTAAAGCCCTGAATCCACAATGGGTTGATCCCTCACCATCATGCAATTCGGAGAGGACTACTTGAGACTCTTCATCCCCCAAACAGCGTAGGAGAGGTTTACTGTAAGACTTTTTATACAACATTTCTCTCAATATGATGAAACCACGAGCCTTGTGTTTCAATGTTCTGGCTAGTAACTTATCTGAAGGCACGATACCATCGGAGAGATATTGCAGGAGAGGAAACCTCCAGTCTTGAGGTTGTTTCACTTGCACTTCAAAAATTTCCTCTTCTTTTCCCTTACTAAGTTGAATGGAGGGGCTTTCTAGCACATGGATCCATGGATATGAATCCGTATATGCTATGGTTGCTAACGAGTCTGCTAGCTCATTTTCTGTCCGGGGTATGTGCTCATAAACAACACTTTTAAACTTGAGTGCTTCATTCTTAAGGAGGAGTAAATATTTCACAAGCTGTTCCTTTTTAGCCTCATATTGGCCTTGGGCATGGTGGATCAGAAGCTGGGAATCACTTAGTAGCTTGACCCTTTTAGCCCCACAAATGTAGGCTAACTTTAAACCAGCTATAGCTGCTTCGTATTCGGACTCATTATTAGATGCTCTGAAAGCAAAACAAATAGCCTGGTACATTTTGTCTCCATATGGAGAATTTAAACACACCTCTGCACCACATCCCATAGTGCTAGATCCACCATCTGTTCGGATGACCCATACCTTTTTATCTTTTATATCAGTAGTTTGCTCTGAATCCCTGTCGGAGTGGAATTCAACCAAAAAGTCTGCCACAGCTTGGGCCTTGACTGCTGTTCGAAGAGCAAAGTCTATGTCGAAATCTCCCAACTCTACTGACCACTTAGTCATCCTGCTTGAAATTTCTGCCTTTTGGAGGACATTCTTCAGGGGAAAAGAAGTCCGGACGATGATGAGATGAGCCTGGAAATAAGGCCTCATCTTCCTGGCAGCTATTACCAGGGCTAATGCTAATTTTTCGAGTTTCAAGTAACGCCTTTCTGCATCTATCAAACTTTTGCTGATGTAGTATACTGGATGGGGATGACCATCGACCTCCCTCACCAATAATGCACTGATGGCACAACTTGAAACTGCCAAATATACGAAGAGTGTCTCCCCATCAACTGGTTTAAACAAAGTTTTGGGGGAGGACATGTGCTTTTTGATCTCATTGAAAGCCTCATCAAACTGTGGGGTCCAATCAAATCTCTTTGCACCCTTCAAGGTTTGAAAGAAAGGGGCACACCTGTCCGAAGACCTTGAGATAAATCTGTTTAAGGAAGCTAATCTCCCCGTTAACCGTTGTACTTCCTTAATATTTCTAGGTGGATCAATCTGGAATAGAGCATTGAGCTGGTCCGGATCGGGCTGTATCCCATGCTCACTTATAATATAGCCTAGAAACTTTCCGGACTGCACTCCAAACACACATTTTTCTGGGTTTAACTTTAAATTCACTTTTACCAAGTTGGCAAAAGTTTCTTGGAGATCAGACAAGTGCAATTGCTCATCCACACTCTTCACCATCATTTCATCAATGTATACTTCCATATTTCTTCCAATCTGATCAGCAAAAGCCTTATTTACTAACCTCTGATAAGTAGCCCCAACATTTTTCAGCCCAAATGGCATTACCTTATAGCAATTGAGACCTCTGTCAGTGACAAATGTGGTATGCTCTTGATCCTTCGGATCCACTTGAATCTGATTGTATCCGGAGAAGGCGTCCATAAAGGACAGCAGCTTGTTCCCAGAGGTGGAATCTACTAACTGATCAATCTGGGAGACCGGATACAAATCTTTTGGGCAAGCCCTATTGAGATCTGTGAAGTCAATGCACATGCGCCACTTGCCATTTTTCTTCTTTACCAAAACCGGATTGGCAGTCCACAAAGTATACTGAGACTCCTTGATGTGCCCCATCTTTGTGAGCCTGTCAACCTCTTGTACAATGGCATCAGCCTTCTCCTTAGAAAAAGCTCTTCTCTTTTGAACCACTGGTGCTACGTCTCTCCGGACAGATATGTGATGTGATATTACTTCTGCTGGAACCCCAGTAACATCAGCATTGCACCAAGCAAAAACGTGCTGATGATTCTTCAAAAACTTAACATTTCATTTTTCAGATCGGGTGGCATTTTGAAGCCTATCTTAACGCTTCTTCCTTCTTCCAAACAGTGTGTCTCTACCTCTTCGACTGGTATCAACACTACATGGGTCTCTCTGGGGTCATCAATTTCACCCTCACCCCTAGAAAGCCCCTCAAACTGCTATTGCTCGTTGATGTGTACTGCCCCCAGCGTCCGGGGTGCTAGAGTAGTAGCATAACACTCTCTTGCAATATTTTGACTGCTCCGGACGACTCCAACCTGTCCCTGAACAACATATTTCAAGCACTGGTGGACTGTCGAAGCCACTACATGCATCCTAGAGAGCCAAGACCTCCCTAGAATAGCATTATATCAAGTGGGACAATCCAACACAACAAAGAGTATTCTGACCATTTTCTTGAAAGGGCCCTTGCCCAATAAAACTTCCTCTTCAAACTCTCCGATTACATCTGCTGAGCTGCCTGTAAAGCCCACAATTGATATGTCCGAACTCTGAATTACAGCTGGATTTTTCATTCTCTTGTATGTGGTTAAGAAAAGGATATTGGCTGAGCTTCCAGTATCCACCAAAATTCGTCTTATGTCGTTGCCCCCAATAGATGCTCCTATGACAACAGCATCCTCATGAGGACTAGCAATATCTCTTAAATCATCTTCATAAAAAACAATAAAGGGGAATGAATTTTATGACTGATAGGAAGTCATGCCTCCTTCTAGCTGGGAGGCTAAAGTATGAACGTGCCTCTTCCTCGAAGAAGCAGTAGGAGCTGTCATAGTGTCCCCTCCGAAAATTGTAAGTGACTCAAAAAACTTAATGAGCCCGGAGACCGACCTAGAACATTCCTCAATTTTACCCACTCTATTTCGAGTTGGATCAGGATCCAAGTACTCAGATTCCACATCAAACCTCTCAATTATAACCATGGCTCCCTCCGGAGCAGCATTACTTGGACCAACCCGGTGAGTGTTGTCAGGCCTGTTACCTCCTCTTCTTTTGACGTAAGCTCTCAGTTTTCCCCTCTCAATCAAGTTCTGAACTTCTTGCTTCAATGCTATGCAGTCATCAGTAGTATGACCAATATCATTGTGATATTGGCAAAAAGAGTTATTGCGATGTTCTCTGGGAGACTACAATGTGGCTGGTCTCCGATAATGCACCTCGTCCTTTGTTTTATCAAAAATGGTGGCCACACTTTCTTTTAATTCTGCGAACCACTTTGGTTGGACCCATGGCCCTCTCTTGTTTCTGGATTGCTGACTCTGAGCAGGAGCAGCTGGCTGAGACTGAGCTTTTGCCCTACCATGCCCCTGTCCGGTCTCTCTTGCTTTGTTCCCGGACTGATTCTGATTGGGATTTGGTGCCACCGGGGTAGACCTCACCTGCTTGTGCACCCTGGTTTTCTTCGTTTCATCAACATTAATCTGTTTTCCAACCTGATTCAGCAACCCTCCCCATGTCATGGCCTTCTTTCTGGTCATTGAGTCAGCCAAGTTGCCAGGGTTCAAGCCCTGTCTTAGGGATGCTATTGCTACCTGTTCGAAGCAATCAGCCAAACCATTCTTGGTGTTCACAAAACGGCTTATATATTCTTTCAAGGACGCATTTGGTTCCTGTGCACAATGGATTATTGTATCTCCATTGCCTTTTAGCTCTTTACTCCCTACGAACTGCCTTCGAAAGGCTACCCAAAAAGTATCGAAATCTTTAATACAGCCTTGAGGCAGGCTGTTGTACCATTTTAGAGCACTCCCCGTAAATGATTGGGAGAATGCCCTACAAAGTAGTTTGTCATCGTCGTCAAAGTTCATCATGAAGTTTTTAAACTGTTCCAAATGGTTGTCCGGATCAGTACTGCCATCGTACTTTTCTATTTTTGTACTGTCAAACCTCTTAGGGAGGTTTCCGGACATAATCTTATAAGATAATGGAGATTGCCTCCAATTTCTTCCACGACTGAACACAGTATCCTCATTGGGAGTTGCAAAGATACCTGGTTCATCGTGAAAAGCGAAAGGATCCATCAGCATCCGGTTCACATGCCTCCGGCTATGAGATGATCCTTTACCAATATGCCTCTTCATCTTTCCATATCTATCCTTTTTTCTTGAATATTTTTTGATCTGTTTTTGCTTCTTTCTAGTTCGACCCTCATCGCTGCTAGGGGATAAATATTTTTCAACTCCTTCACTGTCCGAAGAGCTATCAGAAGATTCTGAACTTGAGTCAGAACTCTCCACTGGCTTAGACCGGTGAGACTTTTTGGAGCTAGCATGAGTCTTTTTGGTGCTCACATGAGTCTTTGAAGACTCATGCTCTCTGGGGTTGTCGGTGTGATGAGCAATTGATGCTTTGGACTTTTCTTTCATGCCCATCTTAGCCTTTTCGGACCTCAGAGCTTCTATTTCACCCTTTAACCTATCACGCTCTTCGATAGTGTACTCATCATTCTCTCCCACCACTTCGAGCAGAGCTGGTGGTACTTCTGGATTGTCCGGATTCATTCAGACAGATTTTCTTAGCTAGTTTTGAATGCTTGATTCAGGCACATTCTTCTCCCACTGTAGTCGCCAATTTGGTGAAGATAATTATCGCCTGAGGGTAGGCTTGTAATTTGTTTTGTGTTTAATAGTAGTATGTAGGTGTTATATATTTGGTGTAGAGAGTAGAGAGATAATTAAGCTGGCTGGTTGTAGTTAATTCTCATTACCCACATTTAATGCAGGTGGTTGGGTATTTATACCCTTATGTTTGGGCCCTTATGGGCTTTCGGGTCATGTTTAATGGACCCGGGTCATGTTCAAAGACCCATGAGCTCTAAGTAGGAGAGCAAGTAGTTTAGTCAAGTATTGTTTAGGTTTTTTAGTACTTTTGTCATAGTTCGAACAGTTCTATGGGCTAAGTGTTCGAAGTGATATGTCCGGTCCGGAGGGTCCGGAGACCTTGGACTGATCTGTCCTTGTCCGGGGAGCATGCAGAATTCGGACTCATCAGAAGTGACTCACTATTTTTCATTCCCACTTTTCCTCTACCAGTCCGACGCAATGTAGTCCATGTCTGTCCGGAAGTTTCTAATGGAGTGTCCTCTCCACTTTTCTCCATATGCCCTTCTATTATGGTGGGCGGCTGTTCAGAAAATATAGCACCCCTAGTTTCTTTTCCACTCTAGGTAGCCTCATTGGGAGGAAGTGATGGACTTGGGTCCATCAGAGGCTGGAAATAAGTTTTTATTGCTTCTGAACTCGTACCTTTAGAGGGGGTAGGGGTACTCATAGCTTGGGAGAGCCGAATGACTCTTCAGGGGCGTAGTATTCTCAGTATTAAAGCCCATAACAATGAAAGGGGGTGGTTTCTTTACGATTGATTTTTTTTTTACCTTAAAATACGACTTTATGGGTAGTTTAACAGAAGATTCAGATTCTAATGTGGGTAAAGTTGGGGTGAAGGGAATTTTTTGAATTCTTGAGGTTCTAGATGAGGAAGAACTCTTGTCCGGCTCCGGTGTTGTTTGGCTGATGACTCCGCCAGAAGATGAAGGAACTCCGGCAGCGTCTTTTGCTTCTTTTCTTGCTTTCTCCAAATTAGATAGATTTACTCAACCTCCTTTAATAAAAGCGGTTCTAGCTGTGAACATATAAAATTCTCAAAACTTAGAATGAAATTATCGCTTTGAAGCTTTCTCTTTCTAAAAAGTTTTATGGTACTAAGGTAATGAATCAGTGAAACAAAGTTAAATAGAGGTAAAAACACTTGATTGGTTTACCTATGTGAGATAAATTATTAAAATAATGATTAGGGGCTATTAAGTACATCCTGATTACCTTTTTAAAGAGATAGGTGCAAGTACCAAAGAGAAAAAATAGCTAAGAGGTCGAATAGTTATATGACACGTGTCCTGTTAAAAAATTTAACTTTTGGTTAATCTGTGAAAACACTTCGGATCCGATCAAAATTTAATTCTCATGAACTCCTTGGAGGTAGTTCAGACTATTTTTTTATTTGATAGTTTAGCTCTTCCATAATATTTTGGAAAGACCTAAAAGGGGCTACTGATAAGGTCAGATATTTTTGGAAGTGAAATTCCACCATCTCTGAAGGGGTAGTTTGGATATTTTTCACAGTATACTTTTTCATTAACAGTAAACATAAGTGGACCATGACTCAGCTGCGTGCTAAACACTGACTCATATTTGATATTTGACTTTAAAACCTGACCGGATCCACAATTCGACCTGAATGGCCCATGGGTCACCAACCAGTATAAATACCCCAACCAACCTTAGTTAATAGGTTGTACTTTTTCAATAAATATGAAATACAAGTATACACCTCCCTTATCTCACTACTTACTACTTAAGATTTAAATAGCCAGACTACCCGAAAATACCCTCCAACCATAAATCATCCACACCAGGTCTGGTTCGAGATTTCCTAAAAATCGACTTAGTGAAAGCCCATATTTCGTATATCAGAAAAATGAATGATCCACCAGGTTCATGATTGATCTTTGATAATGGGTGAGCTAACATCAACCCGTTTTATTCCTTTTATTCCAAGGAAAATACCTTATGATACACTAGATCGAGCTTTTAAATATATATATTTTTGGTAAAATTTGTATGTCTTTAAACTACACTCATTTCTGTTTAGGGTATTAATTTTTTTTTATCGTTTATTTATATATTGTTTGTTCAAATTGCAACCATCTATAACATAATTTCATAACCAATTAAACCATAATTTTATAATCATTTATTTTATTTTGCACCATATCATAAGGTAATTACGCAACATATCATAAGGTAATTACGCAACATATCATAAGGTAATTACGCAACCCACTACAGTTCTATATTTTCACAACAACTTTATCTTTTTTACAACATATTTTCGCACCTAGCTATTTTTACTTCTATAGCTAAAAAATATATAATTCTAAAATGTGAATATAAATCTGAATTACCATATGCTCAATTATTTTATCATATCAGTATTTAAACTTATTATAGGGTAATTAATTATTTTGGAAAAACTAGATAGATCATCACTTATAGATATTACAACTTGTATTATAATGCATTATAGTATTACGAGCCCCATTTATTACATATTATTTTCCTACTTCTTCTGCGATTTTATTTTAATATTTGTCTTCGACAACAATTTACACTTTTTAACTTTGTTTATTAATGTTCTAAGGCTTGATTTACATGAAGACTAATGCCTCTATTTATATCGTATAAGTTATCAATAACATAACCAATAAAGTTTAATCAACATTAAACAAGTGTCAATGCAATCTATTATCTATGCATATGATCTAGTAAAATATTATATCACTAGATATATCACAAAAATAAGAAAGTCACATGTAAAAAAATCAATATTTATGGGATCTACAAAAATAGTTCGATAATCAAGTTAGATCCTTCGGTTGTCTTATGTCACACATAGTAATTATATTTTCTCATTTTCGATAACATATATTGCATTTGAGGTTGACTATCTTTAAAAAAGTTTGATGTTTCTATCGAATATTTTATATGCTTCATATGTTAGATACTTTAGGAGAGTTATGGATCTTTAAACCTTTATATATATGTTATGATCATAACCGATTAAAGATAACTTACAAACTAACTCTTTTTCGTCCAGTTAAGCCTACCAACTCGCGAATAACCTTCGTAGCGTATGGATTGTGTGTGGTTGTGTTGATTGTTTAAAATGGTTGGTCGTCAATAAACAAGATTCTCTTCAACAGAAAACCCCCTCAACAAAAAAGATAATCGTACTTTTTTGCTTTACAATTTATTTTCTTCACGATGTCCGCACTAGACTTTAGTTTGTGCACATCATAACTCTCAGATCAATTATATAGTCTAGTATTTTATTTTTAGAAGATGTACCCTTATCATTGAAGATAATAATGATGACGAATCCATATTTCAGGCCTTTTCCCGCAACCTATTTGTCTAAACATATTTAGTGTTTATGAGGTTAGATATTTTAGTCATTGTATCTTGTTTTTATCCGAAGGGAAGTTTGGACCAAACCACGACCATGTGAAACCGAACAGGAGTAATATAGTGGAATATGACTAAGATAGGTGTTGGTCACCTCACATCTTGGGTTAATGGGTCCTTAAACTTGACCTGACTCCATAATCCGACCCGACAGGCCCATGAGTCATTAATTAAATATAAATACCAAACCACTTTCATTAATGAGGGTAATCAGAATTTAATACAAGCACACAACTCAATTATCTCTCTACATTCTACCTTAAACATTAAATTCCCAAAAACGCTTCACTAAATTACCCTCAAACAGAAGTAAACCACACCAATGGTGACCACAGTGGGAGCACGACTATGCATGAATTTCACAATTCAAAACCAGCTAATAAAGTAGTTCAGATGGATTTGAATAAGCAGAATATTCCACCTCTTAAGGTGAAAGGTGCAAAGGAAAACAATGAATATACTATCGAGGAGCGCGTTCAGTTGAGAGATGTGATAGAGGCGTTGCGAGCGATAAAATAAGTAGATAAATGGGTTAAAGAAAAATCTGGTGCGTCGGTACTTCACCACACTGACAATCCTAGAGAGAATGAGCAGTTTATAAAGACTCACCTCAGTTCTAAGAAGATATACCGATCTAAACATGTGAAAAGTTCTACATCCGAGTCCTTCAGCAGTTCATCTAATGAGGCAGAGCTTGAAGAATCAGTGTTTTCAAGCAGTGACGAAGGGAGATCAAAAAAGAAAATGAGGCTGACTAAAAAATATTCAAGAAAAATGGATAGGCATGGTAGGCTTAAGAAACACCATGACAAGGGTAATGGGTCAGCCAACCAGCATATTGACTAGTTGTTGATTGATCCCTTTGCTTTTCAGTCTGAACTATGCATTTTTGCTACTCCAAATGAAGATATTATTTTTACCCGTAACAATAATTGGAGGCAATCACCTTTGTCTGCGAAAATACTCTTTGTACATCTTTCTAAGAGGTTTGACAGCTTTAAGATAGAGAAATATGATGGGAGACGAGATCCAGACAACCATCTGGAGTAATTTAAAAACTTAATGATGAATTTTGACGACGACAGACTATTGTGTAGGGCCTTCTCCCAAACTTTAATAGGAAGCACCCTCAAATGGTATAATAGTCTCCCTCGGGGATGTATAAGAAATTTTGATACATTTTGGGTTGCCTTCTGGAGTAAATTTGTTGGAAGCAAGGAATTTAAGGGTAATGGGGACACTATTATCCATTGTGCTCAGGAGCCAAATGAGTCTCTAAAGGAGTACATCAACCGATATGTGAATACAAAAAATGGGCTAGCATATTGCTTTGAACAAGTTCCAATTTCTTCCCTCAGACAAGGTTTGAACCCTGGTAATTTAGCCGATTTAGTGAGTCGGAAGAAGGCTATGACCTGGGGTGGTTTGTTGAATCAGGTGGGTAAATAAATCAACATTGAGGAGACTAAGAAAACCAGAGTACACCGTCAAGTAAGGTCTACTACTACGACAACGACTCCTACAACTGCTAATCAGTCTAGGTAACATGACAAAAGAGACTGGACAAGGATCTAACCGATTAAGAAAAAATCAGTCTAACCAGACTCAGAGCCAACAACTCAGAAACAAGAGAGGACCCTGGGTTCAACCTGAGTGGTTTGTTAAATTGGGGGAAAGTGTGGCCACAATCTATGACAAAACTAAAAATGAAATGCATTTTAGAAAGCCACCAGCATTGTAGTCCTCCAGAGAAAAACATGAGCACCCGTTTCTGCCAATACCACAATGACATAGGCTATGATGCCCATGATTGTATAGCCTTGAAGCAGAAGGTCCAAAACCTCATTGAAATGGGTAAGTTGGGAGCCTATGTAAAAAAAGAGGGGGAAGCATATCAGATAATGGACAAGACAATACTCTCCGAACTGGTCCTTTAAACAATCCTAGAACATTCGCATAGGAAAGTGCAATGGTAATTACTGAAAGGTTCGATATAGACTCAGAGTATCTTGATCCAGATCCGAGTCAAAATTGGGTAGGGGTAATAACAGACAAGACCAAAACTATCTCCGATCTTATTAACTTTTCTGAGTTATTGACCATTTTTGGAGGGGATACTGTGACTGCACCTTCTAATTCATCAAGAAAGAGGCACGTCCACAGTTTGGCCACCCAGTTAGATGGAGGGATGTCCACCCATCTGTATCAATCCCTATCTCCTTTTATAATTTTCGATAAGGATGACCTGAGAGATATTGCACGGCCTCATGAAGATGTTGTGGTAATAAGGGCATCAGTACGAGGAAACGATATACGTCGAATTCTGATTGACACATGTAGTTCGGAAAACATCCTGTTTTTAAGCTCCTATAAGCAAATGAGAAACCCTTCGGTTATACAACATTTGAACAGAACCATCGTAGGCTTCACAGGAAGTTCTGCAGATGTGATTGGGGAGTTTGAAGAGGGGTTGTTGATGGGGAAATGACCCTTTAAGAAAATGGTAAGAGTATTGTTTGTTGTGGTGGATTACCCAACATCTTACAATGCAATATTTGGGAGGTCTCGGCTCTCCAAAATGCATGTTGTGGCCTCTGTTGTCCACCAATGTTTGAAATATGCTATCCAGGGACAAGTAGGTGTTGTCCGGAGCAGCCAGAAGGTAGGCACAAAATGTTATCCAACAGTCATTGCCTCTGAGTCTTTACAAACAATCAAGTTTAACAGAGATTAGCAACTATTAGAGCCTCCCGCTGATGAGAATGAAATTGATGGTCCTAGGGAGGCTCCTAATATCATAATACCTATTGAGGAGGTTGAAACCCACTCACTTGCTGATGGCAAAAATGTTAAATTTGGTACCAAGTTAGCACCATATTTGAAACACCGGTTATAGTCTTTTTTATGAATAATCAACATGTCTTCGCGTGGTGAAATAGTGATGTTACTCGAGTGCCAGCTGATATTATTTCTCATAAGTTGTACATACGAACTGATGTTGCGCCGGTTGTACAAAGGAGAAGGTATTTCTCTAAGGAAAAAGCATATGTGATTATACTGGAAGTTGATTGTTTGACCAAGATGGGTCACATTAAAGAATCTCAGTTTCTTTTGTGGACTGTCAACCCAGTTCTAGTCAAGAAAAATAATGGAAAATTAAGCATGTGCATTGATTTTATTGATCTTAATAAGGCATGCTCCAAAGATCTTTATTTAGTTCCTCGGATAGATCAGTTGGTGGATTCAACTTCTGGAAATAAGTTATTGTCATTCACTGATGTATTTTCAGGGTACAACCATATACAAGTAGATCTGAAGGATCAAGACCATACTACTTTCATCACATACAGAGGTCTTTATTGTTATAAGGAGATGTGGTTCAAATTGAAAAATATTGGGACCACTTACCAAAGATTAGTGAATACAACCTTTGCTAATCAGATTGGCAAAAAACATAGAAGTTTATATAGATGACATAATGGTTAAAATCTTGGAGGATGATGCACATATTTGACCTTCAAGAAACATTTTCTAACTTAGAAGCTGTGAATTTAAAACTGAACCCTGAAAAGTGTGTATTTGGGGTACGATCTAGAAAGTTCTTGAGGTTACATAATAAGTGAGAAAGAATTCAGCCTGATCCAGATCAACTTAATGTCTTACTAGTTATGGACCCTCCTCGGAGCACCAAAGAAGTTCAAACGTTGACCGGATGATTGGCTGCTTTGAACATGTTTATTTCGAGATCATCAGACAAATGTGCCTCATTTTTCCAAGTGTTGAGGAATGCCAAAATCTTTAATTGGTCTTCACAATGTGATCAAGCTTTTATTGAAATAAAAAAGCATTTGTCTTCACCCAAGATTATCTTCAAACCTGTTAGGGGGAAAATCTCTACGTATATCTAGCTGTATCAGAGTGTGCAATAAGTGCTGGTAAGAGAGGTGGAAAATTACCTTCGGCCATTGTATTACATTAGCAAAAGTCTGTTGGATGCTGAAAGAAGATATTTGAAGTTGAAAAAACTGGCATTGGCCTTGGTAATTGCAGCAAGAAAGATGAGACCATACTTTGAAGCTCATTCTATTGTTGTTTGAACATTTTTTCCTTTGAAAAGTGTTCTTCAGAAAGTTGATGTGTCAAGTAGAATGACCAAGTGGTCAGTGGAGCTGGGTGATTATGATATTAATTTTGCACCTCGAACGGCGATTAAAGCCCAGTCAGTGGCTGATTTCTTGGTAGAATTTCATGCTGATAGATCCTCCGGACATGTGTTAGAAAACCAGTCTAATAAAGAATGGGTAGTTCAAACTGATGGTGGATCAAGTACTATGGGTTGTGGGGCTGGAATTTGTTTAACTTATCCCTATGGTGACAATATGTACCATGCCATATGTTTTGGTTTCATAACTTCTAACAATGAATCTGAATTGAAGCAACGATAGTTGGTCTTAGGTTGGCTTTCATATGTGGGGTAAAGATAGTCTGGTTAATGAGTGATTCCCAATTGCTGATTCACCATGCTCAAGGAAAATTTGAAGCAAATAAAGAACAGATGATTAAATACTTGATAATGTTGAAAGAAGTTACCGCAAACTTCAAGAATATCTGCTATGAACACATCCCTAGATCGGAGAATACTGTGGAATATTATAGCTTATTCTGAATCTTACCCATGGATTCTTGTGCAAGAATGTCCATCCGTACGGACATGATAAGAAAAATAGAGTGAATGAAGTATGAGTATACTCGTTATTCAACCTAAAGACTGGAGGTATGATCTTCTCCAGTTTATCTCCGATGGGATATTTCCTCAGGATAAAGCGATGGCTAAGAAAGTCAAGTATAAGGCTCGTGGTTTCTTGATATTAAGGGAAGTTATTTACAAGAAACCTTTCAGCATACCTCTTTTGCATTGCTTAGGATTTGAAGAATCCCAAGTTGTGTTATCAAAACTATATATTGGAGAAGGTTCTGCACACTGTGGCTATAGGGCCCTAACTATGAGAATTTATTAGCAGGTACTACTGGCCAACCATAATGGGAGATGCTAAAGAGATAGTAAAAAAGTGTGATACTTGTCAAAAATATATCAATGAAATTCATGTGCCAGCAGTTCCTATGGAATCCATATTTGAACTGATACCCTTCAATAGATGGGGGTTGGATATAGTTGGGCCTCTTCTATGGCATCCGGTGGATGTAGAACAATCATAGTTGTTATCGACTATTTCTCTAAGTTGAGAGAGGTAACTTTTTTGGCTGGAACCACTTCGAAGGCAAATGTTTTGCACCTCAAGAAGAATTCAACAATGTTTTTCTTCTCATTTCCACCCTCAAGCAAATGGGCAAGTTGAAGTTGCAAATCAGACAATCTTGTTTGGATTGAAGAAGAATCTGGAAGGAACTGCAGAAAGTGGCCAAGTTATTTACAAGAAGTATTGTGGGCCTACGGAACTACACCTCGGGCTACTACATAAGATTCTCATTTTGTTATTGTGTATGAGATGGATGCAATCACTCATATATAAGCTAATTTACCATCTCACAGAGTCCAAAACTATTCCGAACATGCTAATGATATAGCAGTCAGGAATTAGTTAGATTTGATTGAAGAAAGAAGAGTTAAAGCGCATTTGAGAACAACAAATTACCAGGGTTTGATGAGGAGTAGATTTGCCTCCAAAGTTAAAAGAAGATATTTTCAGTTGGAGGACAAAGTTTTAAGAAAAGTATTTTTACACACCAAGGAAACATAGTTCGGTAAGCTGGCTCCAAATTGGGAAGGCCCTTATATGGTGTATGCAAAAGTTAAACCGGGTACATACAGGCTCCAAAACAAGGAAGGGAGGGCACTAAAGCACCCATGAAATGTTGAACATCTCAGGTTATACTTAAAATAAACCTCTATTGTAAATATTTACTTTTTAAGTATCAATGTAAATATTATGGGGCATACTCTTTCCTACCCTGGTGGCGCAGGGAGGTTTTAACGAGGTGTCCGAGTTTTTCAATAATATCTTATGCCTTCTTCAAAAGTTTGGTGCAATTCTGTTTTTGACTTGGCCATAGTATACGATGGTAGGATATTAAATGCTTATTAAACACCCGAGCTCTCAAATATTTTTGAGTTGATCGGACATATTAAACACTTCGTCACATTTATTAAACACATGTGGTTGAGGATATTTAATACCTCTGAAATACTAGAGGCTATATAAACATTGGCTATAGAGAGTTAAAAAAATCAAACGAAGGGAAATATGATATTAAAGTCTAATCGGACTAAAACCGATCTATGATTCACAAATGACTTGACCATTCAAGGACTTTAAATTAAGAAAATTAAACAAACAATGCAACATATTTCCTTGGACATCCAAGGACTTTAGTTTTTCAAACAAAAAAAAGTATACAACATAACAATACAACCTTAGGGTTTGTTCCCTTCAATTTTTTCTTCACCATAATTTTTCTTGGAATTTTGAGTTCAACACTTAAACTCTCACCAAATTCTTCGTTGTCCTCAAAATCTTCCCTACTCGAATAGTTGTGTTTGTCACCATCAGCCATCGTATGGAAAAAGAGGTCATCGTATTCCACAAAGGACCAAGAGTCCTCTTTGGAAAGGTCTCATGGAACAGTATGACCATATCGGATTTAATTCCATCATCTCTCTTCTCTAGAGAATCCACTAGTCCACTAGCAAACTTCTCAATCCCTACAGCTATTTTAAGCTTGTTTACTTACTAAGGAAGCATTCTAATCGGTCTTCTCTTAGAAAATTTTCTCCAACTTGACTTTGTCTTCAGATAAAGTCTGGATAGTTTTATCTCTAACTTTTAGTTTCTCATTCAAAGCTTTGATCTCATTAGAGAAAGAAATCTTCAGTCCAGAATACTTGGTATGGAGGTTTTTGTTAGCCTCTTTTGACTTGAGCAGTTTGACAGCTAAATCTTCTTTCTCATTCTTCAATGATTCTATGCTTTGCTGAACGGCAGAAAGACCGTTTGTCGAGCTTTGTTTTTTTGTAGTCAGGGAGTTTATGGCAGCTGTTTGATCCCTTAATTGCCTCTCCAGATCAACTACCAAATGAATGTAACCTAGAATGGCATTACTCAGGGTGTCTTGCTCGTTTGATATCACATAAGTCTCCCCATTATGGGTCACAACACTGGATGAACTGGCAGGATGATAAATCCCCGCAAATTCATCCTTGTCCAAGTCATTGAAATACATGTTAATATTTTGAAAGACATCAAGATTTACTTCTCCATCAGCAGCGGTATGTTCATAATAAAGGTTGGGTGGAATTTCTTCTTGCAAAGTAGGATCATCAGGATCTGGATGAGGGATTTCAGAAGGACATAGAATTATCTATGATCCCGTAGTGACTTTTTTATTCTTTGCAGTTTTTTCATCACTGCTTGCCTTGCGTTTCTTATCATTCTTTGTAATCTTTCGTGGGTTTTCCGATCTACCAGCCTCATTAACAGTAACTTCTACTGCTTCCAGCAAAATAACATTAATCGCTTATTGGTTCCCCGGACCGGTTCATTCGATTGTTGTCTGAGGTGGGTCTGTCGTGGTTTTGTTCTTTCTTTTGTTCTTCATCTTGTCCAGGTGGATAGGGGCTTTGAACCTGGAAAGAAAGTAAAGCTTGGCGTCCTTAGCCTCAGTTCTCCTCATAATAACATCTGCAGGAGGAGGGACGGTCAATTCTTTCCATGAGAGGTCTCTTCTTCCTGTGGTATTCCACAGATGTGACCTCACAAAGTTCCCCAAGGTGAAATAGTTATGGAAACCAAAACCTCACTTATCCAAGGCCCATACATTTAGCTTGGCAGAAGTTTCTTGACCTGTCTCTACATAATCCAAGAACTCCTTCGAAAAAACTAAAAATAGATACAAATTAGTTCGGAGTAACCACTTAGTATTTAAAAGATTAAAAGAAACATGAATAAAACTCACCTATACTATTCTCCTAGGCTCCGCTGATGAATTTGAATTGTGTCCTCTATGGATTTTCCGACTCCAAAAGGTCATTCACTACCTTGTAATCATTCCTCATATTGTAATGGTAGAAGAAAATGTGATGATTCTTGCACAAATTCGCCACAACAACGAATTGTTTCATTGGAAGTGGAATATTGGATAGCCTGGATGTCATGATGCCAGCCAGCAGGGTATACCAAGCTTTCGGGCTCAACTGAATTGGATATAGCTTAGTCAGGTGGAAGTACCTGACTATCTCCGGGTCCAAAGGAAACCGGAGTCCCCAGTTCAGCACCTCTGTATAGACCACTAGCTCATTGGGTTTACATTCCATCGGAGTTTATGGGGTGACCGAGATCCTCACCTTGACAGACTCGGAGATCCCTCATTTCATTCAGTTGTATGAGTGTATACGTAAGCGATGTTCTGAAGGGCTATCAGGTACTTTACGCTAACCTTCCTGAAATTTGGCCATACTTTTCCTTCCAGAAACTCCGGAAGCGCATCCGGATGAGTTAAACCCATTTTAGTCTTGCCCTTTCAATCTACAACGGTGTCTTACGTCTGTCCGGATGCCTCGGAATGGGTATCATCTAAACTATCCTCCATATTTTCTTCCATTACAATGGAAGGCTGTTCGGATGGCTTAGCTTTTGTTAGGGGTTGCTATCCGAATGATTTGGTTTCTGGCAAAGGTTATTATCTTCAAACTAGTGTGTTTCGAAGAGGTAGGAGTGGACTTAGCCTTGGATTGGCGATTTATTCGGCGAGGGGTATGCTTCTCATGGGATTTCTCAGCGTCTGAACCCATGGCAATAAAGGGTGAAGGTTTCCTAACACTAGAAACGACTTTCTCTTTAAGGAGAGGGTTCTGAGATTCTTGAATAGAGGATCATGATTGAAGATGAGAAAGAGTTGGGACAAAAGGCAGTTTTCTGACCTTAGATGTCTTTGATGACGATGAATCTTGGTATGTGTTTACTTGTGATTGATTGATTCCTTCACTAGGAGAAACAAGAAGACCAACAATGATTCTTTCGCCTCTTGCAACTTTTCTCGCTCTCTCCAACTTAGAAAAATTTAGCCAACCTCCTTTTACTAGTGCGTTACTAGCTGTGAACATAAATAACTCAAACACAAGTTGGAAAATGTACTAAGCTTTCTCTCACTAGAAATACTTATGTTTTTTAAGACAATGATATAAATGTGAAAATTGGGAGTTACCTAGGAGAAGATAGAACAATCAAAATAATGATTAAGGGCTACAAAGTATGAGAGTTAAATCCTAGGTAACTTTCTAGCCTAGTAGGTATGGGAATCTAGAAGGAAAATGGATGAGAGGTTAAACCAAAGCCTGACACATGTCCGACATTAAAAAAAATACTCTTTAAGTTCTTAACGTTCAGTCCCACCAAATTTCTAACAAAATGACTCTTGGAATTCTTAACGGAGGAAGATAGATTCTTCAGTTCGGATACAGAAACAGATTGGAAATTGTCGATTTAGATTCTTAAAGGTTAGCTCTTCCAAAGATTATTTGCAAGAACTAAATGGGTTACTGATGAGGTCGGATATTTTAGTCATTGTATCTTGTTTTTATCTGAAGGGTAGTTCAGACCAAACCACTACCATGTGAAACCGGACGAGATTAATATAGTGGAATATGACTAAGCTAGGTGTTGGTCACCTCACATCTTGGGCTAATGGGTCCTTAAACTTGACTCGACTCTACAATCTAACCCAAAATGCCCATGGGTAATTAATTAAGTATAAATACCTCAAACACTTTCATTAATGAGGGTATCAGAATTTAATACAAGCACACAACTCAATTATCTCACTACACTCTACCTTAAACATTAAATTCCCAAAAACACTTTACTAAATGACCCTCAAACATAAATAAACCACACCAAGTATAGCATGCTTGGGTGGTAAACACATGTGTATAATCGACAATCAAATGTGTTGCTACATTCAGACCTTATGATATAAAATCCAAATTCTTAATAATAACGCATCTCTAAAACTAAACATATGATAAATGATAAGATCTAGTCTCGAAATTTGCACTAGCTAGAGAATCTTGAATATATATTCACTATCAACAAAGTGACAAGTTAACATTTTTTTCACTCAATCATAACAATGATGTAATCGAATGTCTTAATAACAAAGTGATGATACTTGATGGATTCACCGAATGTCATTAAAATAGATGATGAAATTTGTTTATTTTTAACAAGTTCATCAAGCATCTTCCCTTAGGCTTAGCGTTATCATCTTAAACATAAACTTAAAATGATTCACTACCTCTATTACTGTATTGTACTTCTCATGGAAGTCTGACATGTTGTAGCTTGTATCCATAGCTCGATATTCCAAGGTCTTGTTTGTTCAAGAATTATAATATTGTAGTTTCCAGTTCTAGTTTTTTTTTATGATTTAGGATTTAGAGTTAGCCTTTTGTGAATTAAAAGTGTTTTTATGATTTTAGGTATTTGAGGTAGATAGTTATAGGAGTGAGGAAAGGATAAAAACATAATTTCATGTTTAAACAAAAAATTTAAACTTAAAAAATAAAATATTCTAACAAAAAAATTAACGAAATATAACCTAGACTTATAATATAAAAGAGTAATATACCAATAACCACCTAATATCTAACTTATTTAGAAATAACAACCTAAGGTTTAATAAAGTACGATAACCGCATGATGATAAATTAGTATTTATAGATAACCATTTGCTACTTCGAAGTACCCCTAACCGTTTCTCTCTCTTATTTTTTTTATGTTAAAAAAAAATATCATATCTTTCAAACCGTAGCTCCATTTTTTCTCTAAAATACTATTAGTTTTTTAAAATGAACAAAGCTAGATACGCGGAATATTATTTTGGATTTTTTAGCTACAAAAATTACGTGTAAATTTGTTGAATGAAGAACTATTTTTTAACTAGTAAAATTACGTGTAATTTTGTTTATAGAACAAATAATTGTTTTTTAGTTATGGAATTACGTGTAAGTTGGGTGAAAAACTATTTTTTAGTTACGAAAATGCATGCAAATGTTGCAGAAACAAAAATAAAATAGTTGCATAAATAAGACTTTGGTTGCTAAATAAGTATAATTATATGAAAAAATAAAATACAAACTTATTTTGTAAAAATAAATATTAATTAGGTGTGAAACAATTAACTTTTTTGTAATTACAAATATATGTGCATTTCAGAGTGAAAAGAAGTATTTCTTTTGTTAAAAACAATTAGAATTGAAGAATTACGTGCAAAAGTGTTACAAAAATAAAAAGAAAATAGTTGTGAAAATATAAATTTAGTTGCTAAATAAGTCAAATTGTGTGAAAAAACAAAATACAAACTTGTTATGTGTAATATAAGTGTTAGTTAAGTGAAATAAGTGTTAATTAAGCGTGAAAAAATTATTTCTTTATAGTTACAAAAATCTTTACATTTTTGTGGTAATAGAATTGTTTTATCTTTTGTTTTTTAGTTTTGGAATTACGTGCAATTGAGTTACAAAATAAGTATGAAAAAAGAAATTGTTGTTCAGTTACAGAATTACGTGTAATTTGGTTGTGAAAACAAGTGTTGTTTAATTGCGAAATTGAGAAGAATTTGTTTGCAAATTTGCCTTTGAAAAAAAGCTTCAAACATATCACTCATGGATAGGGATAACAATGGAGATAAATCGATGTTGATATTGGTAAATCTGTAATCCTTCCCGCTTTTATTTTCTTAAATCCGTTGGGTTCGAGTATGTGTCCGGGTAAGAGATTTTATTTCTCACATCCAAACGCGTTGGGTTCGGTTGTCCACCAACGTGTACCAATTGATAATTTATTTATCCATAAAATATTTGTTCATAATTATCTATCGAATAATTATTATTTTTTTAATTAAATAAATAATTATTTATGAGAAATATCACCAAAGCTTAAATTATAACAAACAAGTCTTCAATTTTTAGAGGGAAGCCCAAAATTAAAATTTTAAGAAAGACGCCTAAATAAAAATCAAAACAAAGTGAATCTAGTTCTAATCTATTAGAGCCTCTGCAACTTCAACTAACCTCACAACCATACTAAGCTTCAATCGAGTAAAACACAAAATCCATCTCAAAATCTTTCCTTTTCTTCAAACCACCCATTTTATTTCATCCAATGTTTCATGATATAAGAAAGAAGAAGATGGATTGTGTCAAGCAAAACTTGCTGCTAAGGTTATGAATAATAAACAAAACATTGGAAAAGTCAGTATAAAGAAAACAACAATAAAAACTTAGAGGAGCATATAAACAAATCGTCACAAATTCCAAACGAACACAAAGAATCAAACTAGAACAATAATAACCATAAAAGCTAAAGGCAAGCCAACAAGATAGAAAATCTTTATCATATTAAAGATTAGTGACAACTTCTAATCAGAGAAAACCCATTTTTTAAAGACAACTTTATCTTAAATCGAATCAATGGAAAATTAGTCTTCAATGTTGAAACATCCCAAATTCAAACTCTCTATGAGAGTTATAGCTTTCAGAAGAATATACGCTTGATGCTTAGCAAAATTTATGTTCATCGTACACTTTAGGGTCCATCTAACAAGCCAATCAGTTGCTTTGTTTTGATTCCTGAAGATGTGAGATATAAATATTGTATGAGAGATTAAATTTATACAGCATTGTAGAATAAATTTTAAAGGCAACAAATAATTTCATTTAGCGAAGACGTTAACTATAATCAAAGAGTTAGTTTCAATTTTGATATTTGACCAACCCTTCTTCTAACAGATTAGCAGACCATCAAGAAGAGCATGAGATACAACCATTATATGAGTTAATTTACTAGTAATGATTAGTGAAACCAATAACAATTTCACCAGAGTGGTCTTCAACGATGATAGCTCCACCAGATTTTCCATTAGGTTGTCAATAAGCATCCATGTTGAGTTTAAAGTAACCAGAACAATGAGGATTCCATTTCAGGTACAAAGGCTTTTTATTCTCTATAATGTAGTTAGTGTAACCATTTCATTTACAAATTTAAAATCATTTCTCTAATACTTCCTTCTGAGACTATTAGATTGATTTAGACGAAAAATAATATGCTTAATGTAATTGATTATAAAGTCAACCTTTTAAATCTTCCCATTAAATTTGGCATTATTTTTGGTTTTCCATAACCCATAAGATGACAGTACAGAACAATAGTTCTAGCGTGCACTTCATAAGAAGTAGACCAGAACCATTCCATAATTATATTAGTTATTGTCATAAATTTATTAATTTTGATTTTACATAACTCGGCAAAGTAACACCAAAATTTCAAGGAAAAATCACAAGAGTTAAATAGATGCTTAGGATATTCAATGTTATAATTGTATCAATATAATGAAGTTTTTAATGACTTTCAAAAGCATAAAATAATATTTTATAGGAGTTGCTGAGTTCTAAATTTTGCCAAAAAGACTGGACCTATTATGCTTGCATCTAATATGGTTTCATGTCTACTTTGTGTTTAATGACAAATCCTTAAAGAGCTTCGAGACAATAGAATCTTCTGAATTATTGTTGATAAAATTCGTGTTTATCTTGTCCATGGTAGGTTGAGACATAAAGCCTTTGAGTCAATTTTTGAGCTAAAAATCAACATCTACATTGCCTAAAATCTATCTGGTATTAGGCTCAACAGCCTGTTTAGTGTTAGCTAATCTTCTTCAAGTATTAGATCCAGTTTTAGTATATTATCTGTAAATGATGAAACTCCTTGCATTATATTCTTTGCATGAGATTAGCCCCAAGACTCTTATTTTTCCTGAAGTTGTACCTTAATTTGCAATCAAATGTATCTTGTAAGTCAAAAAGATTACGAATGTAAAGGCCCCCTTCAGCATAAGGCTTGCACAAAGCAGTCCAAGAAGACCAATGAATTTTATTGTCTTCACTTGTATATCCCCACAATAATTTATTAAAAATATTCTCAGTCCTTGTAATGATTCACATATGTAAATAGCACATTTGAGCCTAATAGATAGGAATAAACGTGAGGACCAAATTAATAAGGATAAGCCTTCCACCAAAAGAAAGGTTCATATTATCCCAATATTTGATCTTGTTGTTGATCTTATTAATGAGGTTCATGTAGTTACTGGCCTTATTGTTATTATTCAGCTTAATGCCAAGGTATTCAGTTGAAAGAGAACTAGAATTGAAACCAGAAATATTAGTAATAACAGCAATCCTTGTATTGCTAAGTTTAAAATACAAATAATTTAGCTCTTCTCATTGTTGATTACTTGCCCTGAAACATTCTGATAAGTTGGAAGAAACTTTCAAGATTGTTAATGGTTGAATCCAAGTTATTTGTAAAGATACGAATATCATTCACAAAAACTAGACAAGGAATCACAAGGTTACTTTTAGATGAAAACTGCATAGATTTTTTAGTACTAAACAGTTTTTACAACCCTATTATAAGAACCTCTTCAACCAAAATGAAGAGACTAGGGGAGAGGAGATCTCCTTGTCTCAATCCTCTTTTAGTGTTAAAAAGTGAAAAACATTTTAATCGATAAGCATAGAAACATAAACATAACTAATTAGAATTTTTATCACCTTAACAAATGAAGAAGAAAATCCAAAAGTCTCTAAGACTTTAGTTATAAATTTGTGAGAGAACTTATCAAAAGCCTTTGACATATCCATTTGAATTATGATACTGCTAGCTATTTTCTTCTGTTAAGGTGATAAATTAACTATTTCACAATAATAATATTATCATGAATATAAATGTTAGGGATATATACTTCTTAAGCTATTTAAATGATATTAGGAAGTATATTGATTAATCTGTTGTTAATAATTTTTGACATGATTCCGTTAAGAATAATGCTTTAACTAATAGGCCTAAAGTCCTTCCACTTTGTATAGTTGAATGACTTTGGAATAAGTCACAAACCTATGACCGTTATGCCTTTGGGAATCTTCGGACCAAGTAAGAAGTCACTCATTGCAAGGCAGAGATCCAAAATACATGCAACACTTGAAGGATTAATGTTTAGTAATTATATTATGAATCTCTTTATCTTTAGGAATATACACAAGATAGTCATTATCTTCATAGGATATGGATTAAGAATGCTATAAAAATGGAGTTCTCAATAAGAGTACCTTCATTCTCCTTGCTAGAACAAGGAAATTTAGTAAGAATATCTTTGAAATAGGAAGCAATAGACGGCCTAATTAGATCAGTATCAGTAATCCAATTCTCTTCATCCTTGATGCTATTGATATTGTTCTTTCTTCTATTTTTGTTTACGTAATTATGAAAGACCTTAGTGTTATTGTCCCCATCCTTTAGCCATGTGGTATAACACTTTTGAAACCATAAAGTCTCCACCATCTTAAGAGCCAACAAAAAATTATCCTTAGAAAGATCAACCTTAGACTCATTGCTGTTAACTTATTGATGAATCTCCAAATTTTTAACCTTATTCTATGCTTCTTGAACTTTATAACAAATATTGCCAAAATAAGACTTATTCAATTCTTTAAGAGTATGTTTAAGTTGGTTAAGTTTTTGTCAGAAGATAAACCAGGAATATCCAACTAGATTTTCGTTCCAATTGCTATCAACAAAAGAAAATAATTCAATATCCAATGTCCACATATCTAGGAATTTAAATTTTTTATGATGTTAGTCTATGTCTTTACTAGTGATGATGCATAAATGGTTATAGTCGAAACAAGTTCTGGCCATATGCATCACTTTAGTATCAGAAAACAGATTAGACCAGTTAGAGTTGAAAAGAACTTTATCGAGTCTTTTCCACTTGGACTTATTAGCCCAAGTGTATTTAAAACCAGAATAGTCTGCATCTGCAAGTTTGTAGTCCCTTATCATCTCATTAAATTCATCAAAGCTATTCATGTAGTAAGTAATACAACCAATTTTCTCATCTGGTGAAGAAACAATGTTGAAATCACCCATTACAAGTCACTCCTTACTAACATCATTTGTTGAGATATTTCTCAGAGTATTCCAAAGATCCAATATATTGTAACTTTAGCATTTTGCATACACAATGGTTAGATAAAAGGATATATTCTCATTAGCTAAACAAAATTCAGTATGTGAACATTGAGGATGATTCAAAATAACTTTAACATTAAAATCATTATTCTAATAAAATCAGATTTTGTTAGTATAGTTATTGGTAAAGTTATTCAAACCAATTTTAGCTGCAGTAGTTCTTGGATGGAAACAAGATTAATTTTCTCTTTAGAAATTATGGATTTGAGTATTCTAACAGTAGACCCATTACAAATTCCTCTAATGTTGCAGTTCTGGATCTTTATCATCTTGAAATGGATTTGTTCTTCTTGTTAGTCCCTGAAAACCTGAGGGATTTTATGGCGATGATGTTAGTTTTTTATTCCTCTGGTATCTTTGAGTTTCTTGTTCAAAACTTCCTGGAATTCATTATTAATTTCTTTGTTCTTGTATGTTGGATTAACTGGCATACTTCATATGCTTTCTTTGTTTTGAAGTGACAATTTCTGATAGGGTATGGCTATATATACCCAAATGTGGTTTAAGTTTACCCAAAAAACACAGTTGACTTTTTTATGACGAAAAAACCTTTGAACTTTTATTTAATATCCGAATTGCCACTAAGTAAGAAAAAACACTAAGTATATCATAGATATACCCAATCCATAAAACAATCTATTTGGCTATGTATACCCAAAAAAACACAACTCCGTACTAGATCAAACCCCATATTACTACAATTTTGTGAAGTTCTTCAAATTGTTCTTGAGCATTCAAAGTTGCCTCAAGAACATTCAAACTCTTTTCAATTTATTTTAAACTTCTTCTAATAAAAACATAAAATCAAACATGAATCAACCGAAATTAAGGTAAAAACTTGTTTTTGGAAGTTTTTTTAAAAAATAAGGATTTAATTATTAAAAAAAAACATAATTTTAGGGTGTTTGGAGGCTATTTTTTCGACCGAAATTCGGCAGGAAAAATGGCCAGCAGCGAAGGCTGAGCGCACCATAGGTACAGGGGGGGCGTACCAATGGGTACGATACACCTGTAGCCATTGGTACGCTACGCATGTACCATCGGTACAAAGGGGGTGTACCGGCGGCGGCTGGTACATGGGGTGCGTACCAGCCGGTATGCCCCCCGTGTACCTATGGTGCGCTTAACCTTTGCTGCTGGCCATTTTCCGCCCGAATTCCAGCTGAAAAATGGCCTCCAAACACCCTAAAATTATGATTTTTACCTAATTCAACCATAACCCTAATTTCGATACTAACACTAAGTTCCCATATTTTAGTTCGCCGGATAAATTAGAGAAAACTTGAAGGTTTTAGAGAGAATTTAGAGAGTGTAAAAGAAAAAATGAGGTGGATGAAAGTTAGTAAAAAAAAAACTTATATACCCATAAAAGGGTATATTTATTAAAATTTGGGTACACTTATACCAACTTTAGGTAAACTCAAAATTGGGTATACTTAACCACATTTGGGTATATATAGCTTGACCCTTTCTGATGTATTGTTTTCATACTCTAAGTGGTAGCCATTTTAAAGGGACTGAATGACCTCTATCATTTCATCATCCTTAGGAGTCCCTGCAGCATCGGAATATCTCCAACATAAGAAGCAACAAAAAATGTTGGACATTAACAACAAAAGACTAACTAGCATACTTCATATGTTTTCTATGTTGAAATCATTTTCTTGATTAAGATCAAAGTTATGGATTTTAATTTTGCATTCTTCTTCTCTATGCTTATGTTACTTACATTAACAACTTTAGAAAAAGTAACAGAGCCAACAATTGTGATATATGTGTTGCCCTTATGCTGATTATCGACCTTAGTTTTTAGCCTTCTTGCAGTTACTAGAGTCATGACCAATATGATAACAGATGTTGCAGTACTTGGGAAGATCCTTATAGTTGACGCTTATCCAACAACCCTGGTTTTCACCAAAACTCACCGATATATTGTGATGAATCTTCTGTATTGAATCCATCTCAACTAAAGCCAAACAAGAATTGTGATAAGCCCTGTTCTTTTATGGAATCTTAATCTTCATAGGGATGCCAATTAATTCCAATATTGATGATATAATGCTTTCATTAAAAAAGAATTCAGAAGTTCCTTCAAATTTGATCCATACAAAGGTTAATGGACCTTCAACTTTAATGTTGAAATCTGGAGTTCATTTTAGAAGCCGCATTGCTGAATCACCAATATACCAAATGTTATTAGCATAGACTTTACATATGTCATCTTTTGATAATAGTTTGTGTAACAAGTGACGAGAATCCCATTATGAGACATTTTATTCATTTTTCAATTTCATTTTCTATATAAAATCATTGATATATTGCATCGCTATATGGTATGTTTTGTTTTGTGTATACACAGAGGCTTTTAATCAACGATTTCGTCCATTTACAAAGAATGCCAACATATGATTTATTTTGATGCAGTACGTTTTCACTTCTTGAATTCTTTTTGAAAACTTCTCTTGAATCTGTTGTATGATGCAGGTTGTTGATAGATGATAGAAGATCTGTATAATCTTCCATTATTAAGTGAAAACAAGATAAAAAAATTGAGATATGGTAACAACTTACGAATTTGAAAAAAAATATTTTAGATAAAGAAATCACTGATCCATAAACAATAATTAAACTAAAACAAACTAAGAATACAATTGATAGATTGAAAATCTGAAGTATAATTTCCCATCAACATCTTCTCTGGAGAGAGAATATAGCTTTTTTGTCATTTATGTTGTTTAGTTATCATAGCGTTCAAAATGATACAGTTGTTTTCCAACATAAATTTGTGATTTAAAAAAATTATATATATAATAAACTTGTAAATTTAGTAACAATAACAAGTATAAAAATTTAGGGGTTTATACTAATTGGGTACAAAAACTTATACATTATATCAATAAGTCCGGCTTTATATAGGTTTTACTAATATCTACCAAGATATGATTTTATTTACCCACTAGTCCAAATTTAAAATTTAAATATAATTTTATCCTTAATGAATTGGATAATATGACAAAGAGAGTTTGAGGAGAAACAACTGATTTTGAAATTAGGACCGAATATTTTGAATTGGCCCTACAATTGTTTTGTTTTTAGGGTAATTTAGTATTTTCTTAAATAGACGGGACCTATTTGTAAAATGGATCTGTTGTGGTATGATTAAGTAAATAGAAACAAATTTTAGACCCATTAGATAAGTCTCCCAAAATTTTAATAACAAATTTAGAAAAAATATTTATTTATTACAATTCATAGTTAATTAAAATTTTAATAAACCATATTTGTTTTGTAAATATATAAATATTAAAAAAATATAATTTATTTTAAATTTATAATGATATTTTTCAAAATATATGTATGTAGTGATAATTAAAAAATATTTTGTTACGACAAATTAATTTCAGAAAAATCACAAATTTCATTTAAATCACAAGCTGATTCTATATAAAGATTTTGGTAGTCCGATTGATACATTATCTTTTCCTTTATGCTTGTTGGGCTTAGTGTGGACCAATACCTAAGTGTAGAAGTCCAACTATTCAGTTACAAACCCATAATACTCTCACTCAAGCGTTCGGAGTCTTTCTATCTATATATGCTCCCCTCTTGTCTATTTGTAGTCAAACTCCAATACTACCTGAAACCCTAGCACGCAGCCAAACCTTATGGCGATGGCGATTGACAAACCTAACAAGATCTTATGGGGTGAGCTCGAAGAAGACGATGGAGAGGATCTTGATTTCTTGCTGCCTCCCAAAGAGGTAATCGGTCCTGATGAATCCGGTTACAAGAGATCCATTGAATACAAGTTCAATGAGGAAGGTCAAAAGGTAAAGATAACTACCACCACTCGCGTGAGGATGCTCGCATCGGCGAGATTGAACAAACGAGCTGTAGAGAGGAGAAGCTGGGTGAAGTTTGGTGACGCTCTTCGAGAGGAAGCCGGCAGCCGCCTTACAATGGTGTCCACAGAAGAGATTATAATGGAACGTCCTAGAGCTCCTGGTACGTTTCTCTCTCTTTTGTTTTCTGAAGATTTGCTTTTCAATTTTGATTTCCCAGCTGTGGTTTTTCGTTTTAGATGTTTGATTTCAATGTGGGTGCAGAAGAAAAACAAATTGATAACGTTCTTACGTTTTTTTTTGCTTGTTTCCTGTGTTAACTACAATTGGAATCTCCTCTATAGGGCCAAAGCTTCTTTTGGCGGTGGCTAATTAGCCAGTCACATATCTTTTTCTTTGTGTGAATGGTCAGTAAGCTCACCAACAAAAACATCATTGATACCCTTCATTTGTAAAGCTCTTTGCTTTACTCTCAGGGTCCTAATGACATTCTCTAAATTTTCCAATGAGTATTTACTTAAAGGATTACGGCTTCCGGTGACTAATTAGCCAGTCACATATCTTTTACTTTGTGTGAATGGTCAGTAAGCTCACCAACAAAAAACTCCATTGATGCCCTTCATGTTTAAAGCTATTTGCTTTACTTTCAGGGTCTTAATGACATTCTCTAATATGTACCAACTAGTATTTACTTAAAGGATGATATATTCGGTGACTAATTAGCCAATCATATACATACAGTTTGATCTGTTTCTTTATGTGAATGGTCAGTAAGCTCACCAATAGTAACTAGTCTGATGGCCTATTAAAGTGAATCAGTGCTTTGCTACACTTTTTGGCCATTGATTACACATTTAACTACAACAGACCCTATGTTTGTAAGCATGTTCAACTGTATACATGTATATATATTGCTGTATGTTAGAAAGTAGTTGCCTCTCGAGTTTATGGTACTGTTTTTTAGGATTAGTACAGTGCATTTTCGATATTCTGAACTAAACTAAAGTGTCGACCAAACTTTGAGACTATACTAGTTAATTCAGTTCTCACTTTTTTAATCCCTTGAATGTTGTAGTTAGGTGAAGGCATTTGTTGATGACTTTTGATAGAAAACTGTATCATGTTTTGGATTTTGTTCTCTACTGAAAGCAGCAGTATACATCATGGAATGCTTATATTCTTGAAGCTAGTTTTTGGGACTAGTGAAATCAATCACTATTAATTCCTTCTCTCTTACTTTGGTTTATTAACTTTTATTATACAGGCACTAAAGCTGATGAGTCAAAAACAACAGAAGGTTTTGGTAAGCCAGGTGCTGTTCTCATGCTATGCAGGTCATGTGGCAAACAAGGTGATCACTGGACAGCAAGATGTCCTTACAAAGACCTAGCACAGCCCTCCGTTTCCTTTGATAAGCCTGATTCTTCTGAAACATCAAAACCTGCTTCTGGAACTGGAAACACAGCCTATGTTCCACCAAGGTTGAGAGAGGGAGCCGAGAAAACTGTAGGATCAGATATGAGACGGAGAAATGAAGAGAACTCGGTTCGTGTCAGCAACTTATCTGAAGACACCCGAGAACCAGACTTGCTTGAGCTTTTCCGTCCGTTTGGCAGCGTCACCCGTGTTTATGTCGCTGTTGATCAGAAGACCGGTGTTAGTAGAGGATTTGGTTTTGTCAACTTTGTCAACCGGGAAGATGCACAGAGGGCTATTAATAAGCTCAACAAATATGGTTATGATAATCTTATCCTTGCTGTTGAGTGGGCAACACCGAGAGCAACTTAGGATACAAGGGGGCATGTATTGTTTTGTATTGTTTTGTTCAATATTTATAAAATTGTTAACAGCTACCATACTCATTTACTGATTATAACGAATGTCAAAGTTACTCTTTTCCATTTGCTGATTACTATTCATGCTACTAATACTTAAATTAAGTAATTAGTATTAAAAATGAATAACTCTTAAATGTTTTTGATCAGCATAATTTTATATAAGTTTTGAATCAAAGAAAGCTTGGATAAAAAATGATACTATTATTACTCCTAAGATAAAATTATCAATTTTAGTAAACTATATTATTTTAAACTAGCATTATTTGTAAATTATTATCATTTTTATGAAATTATATCTTTAAAAGAAATATTATTTCTTCTAATTTTAATATTTTTATTCTTTCATCAATTTTTTTGTAAGAAAGAAAATATACAGAAAAAATCTCCAAGAATAGGTTTTTTTGATGGCATGGCTATAATGAGACCCCATTTGGCTATAATGAGACTCCAAATTCAGAATTTTTTTTTTCAATGTGAAATGTCCATTTTGCCCTTCACTTATAAGTCACAATTTTGAACCAAAAACCAACTTTTCTCCAACTACTCTCTAGAGCTTTCTCTCTCTAAAACTACTTAAAATCTCTAAAAAATCATGGATTTGAGTGATTGGAGTGAAGGATTCAGCTGCAACCTTGATGATTTCGCATCGGAGGAAGAAGAGCCGTTGACGGACCATTTAGATACCCAAAATGAGGTATTTTCCGAAATTTTTCGAGTCAGTGCGAATATAGCGGTGGTACCGCTATATTTTTGATGAACTGCGAACTGGGGATTCGCAGTTCGTCCTTAATTGCGAACTGCCCGTTCGCGCAATCCCCAGATGGACGAACGGGCCGTTCGCAAAAAAGCCTGATGGACGAACGGCCCGTTCGCGAAAAATCCAAACCCACGAACGGGCTGTTCGCAATTAGGCTGAATTGTTGAGTTCGAAATTCGCAATGTTGCTGAATTTTCGAATTTGTAATTCGCAATTTTGTTGAATTTTCGAATATGAAATTCGCAAAAATGACCTGTTTTGGAATTTATATGATCATGTAGGTATAAATATGTTCTCATATAATTGCATGAATGAACTATGTAGGAACCCGGTCCACCACCATGTTCGATGGCCGATTACACGAAAGTGTTTAGTACGGACACTTATTACACCAAAGCCGATTTGGTTGATTGGGTCGAGTCCGAAAGCATAAAGCTAGGATTCATTTTGGTCAGGAGTAAAAACGATGACGGTACAAAAAACATGAAAACTCATAGGATATATTTTAGGTGCGAGAGGCATGGGGTTTACAAACCTAACCCCAAACCGGGGTATGTTAAGAAGCGCCGAGAATGTTCATCGAAAAAATGCGGGTGTCCGTTCTACTTAAGAGGGAGTCCAGTCTTAGAGCTACCGGGTTATTGGAAAGTGGTTGTGCTAAACGGGAAACACAACCACGATCCATTTTTGCACTTGGACGGTCACTCTCGGGCCGCTAGATTAAAAGTCGAAGAACAATTGTTCGTTCGTAGTCAAACGGAAGTCGGTTCTCGACCGAGAGAGATATATCGCGGGTTGAAGATTAAAGACCCGCAAAATGTATCAGGCATGCGCACGATATACAACATGCGGCAAAAACATGATTTGGTTGATAAAGCGGGCAAGACCCAAATGCAATACTTGTTTGCTAAGTTAAAAGAACACGAGTACTATGTTTGGGAGCGAAGTTGTGAAGCAACGGACGAGATCCGAGAGTTGTTTTTTGCACACCCTAAAAGCATCGATTTCATGCGCACATTTCCTCAAGTTCTTATAATGGATAGCACGTACAAGACTACAAGGTATAAGATGCCTTTACTTGAAATAGTGGGCCAAACTTCGACGAAGAAGACATTTTGTGTTGCTTTTGTTTTTTTGAGTTCCGAGAAACAAGAGAACTACACTTGGGGGTTGAGTGTTCTAAAGATGGTGTTGACGAACAACAAGTGCCCATTACCTAACATCATTGTCACCGATAGGGAGTTGGCTTTAATGAATGCTATCGACGATATATTTCCGGACGCAACTCATATGCTATGCATTTGGCATATTGGTAAGAACGTCACCTCTTACGCTAGAAAAGTTTTACCGAATGTGGAAATGGCCGATGAGTTCGGGGAATATTACCAAAGGGTAGCCTATTCGGCCACGCTCGAAGACTATAACAAAAACCTTGCCGATATGCACCACACGTTCGCATTTTGTCCATTGGCTATCGACTACGTTATGAAGCAATGGATTGACGAATATGGACACAAATTCCTCAACATTCACACGAACAAATTTAAACATTTTGGCAACCAAACTAGCAACCGGTGAGTTATATTTCCATCTCCACCCATTTTTTTTAAATATAAAGTGTTAGAAATCTAATGTATTTTATCTCATGTTGTAGGGCGGAGAGTGCTCACTCTAGCCTCAAGCGGGCAATTGGTAGTAGTCTATGCACGTTCGAACAATTTTGGAAACATGTTCATGCGCACCTATCCGCTCAACACTCTAACATTTTCGAGTCATTCGAGCGTAGTAGGTATCGTCCAAGAAACTCAACTAGGGGGCCTAACAAAACCATCTACAAGGATGTCAAAGGTGAGCTTTCATCTCAAGCCATAGAACTAATAGAGGAAAATCTCGCAAAGTCCTTGAAAATATGGTTCACACCCGGAGTGTGTGGGTGTGTTATTAGGACAACTCATAATTTACCATGTGCATGCGAATTAGCTTTGATTTATAAAGAAGGAAGGGCGGTTAGAAAAGATGAGTGTGATGTCTATTGGAGTACGTTAAGGATCAAACCTAATGAGGAGTTTGATACCGAAGACGAGCTCACTAGAAAAATCTCCTTAATAGGTAGCACCATCCGCGGTTACGGGCAACACATCCAAGACCACATTATAAATAGGATGATGCAAATCCTAGATCCCGCTAGAAGTCATGTTTTGGAACCTAAGGAGCCGGTTGTTACTAAGGGTAGGAAAAAAGCCGGTCGGGACAAATCAACTCAACGGGACCCTAGCGAGTGGGAATACGATGGAAGTCTAGGCGCTAGCACTCCCGGCACGATAGGTAGCACGACTACATTTCTACCGCCAAAAAACAAGACGAAAGAAAAAGCGAAAACCAAGGCTCAACCGAAGAAAGATAAAGTGCCTCGACCGAAAAAATCATCAAAGGGAAAAGATTTTAGCGGGTACGAGAGTTGGTTTCCTAGCTATTTGCATGACTACATCTCTAGCGTCGAAGACGTCTCTCCCGACGGTAATTGCGGATTCCGAGCCGTTGCTTTGACGGTATACGGTAAATCCGATTCATGGGACCAAGTTAGACGAGATTTGATCGGCGAATTGCAAAACGAACGTGAGCTATGGGAGAGAGTGTTTGATGGATCACAAAGTGTAGATAACCTTGTGAGAAGGTTGAACGTTTTCGAATTGTATGGTGCCGGTACCAGGCATTGGATGACGTTACCCGATTTAGGGTTAGCGATAGCCACTAGATACCAATGTATCGTATACCACATTTCACTCCACCAATCGTACACTTATCTACCGCTACGTGGTGTGCCTCCTCGATCATGTCCTAACCTCGAAATTGGTATAGGTTTCGTTCATGGTAACCATTTCGTCAAAGTAAGTTTACTACAGTGTGTTTCAATGTTTTATATTATTTTCGTGACCAAATATTTATCTACCTTTTATTTGTGTAGGTTGTGTTGGATGGACCACTTCCGGAAATATATCCTACTTGGTTTCCGTTTCGTACGGATCATGAAGTGACCGGTTGGGCAATACCGCTCGACAAGAGATTGAACAAACATAACCAAATAAAGCCCGCGCAACCATCGACCGCACACGAAGAGCCACCACGTATCTTCGATTTGAATGAAGACTAATAATTTTATTATGCATTACGTGTTTAACCGAACTCCGTTGTGTCTACGAATATTTTTAGAACTTTCACTTTGGTTTGTAATCGATACTCCCACGTTTTATTTATTTCTAAAATTCCATTACTTATAATTGTTGTAAAAACAAGTTGCACACCACAAATAAATTGCTAGTTCCCGATAAAATTACAATTATATCCAAAAAAGTGTGATTTTTTTTTAAATTTCGGCCCAGTGGCGGATTTGCGAACGTTGTACGCGTGATTTGGCCCAAAATGCGAACTCCCACCACTACAATTTATCAAAATCGCGAAGTGTGGGTTCGCAATTTTGCCCAATTTCATGGGCCTGCATTCGCAAATCCGGCGTTTTACAAGCACCTGAATTCGCAATACCCTCTGGAAATTTTGTTTTTTCAACTTTTTGTGACCTTAACGACTCCAAAACTGATTTTTCCTTTTACCAACATCAAACATTAGTCAAGTGGCCCTAATGATTAGAATTTTTCGGAAAAAAAAAAGAAAAAAAAAACTCAAAAAAGTTGAAAAAAACGACATCGAAGTAGCCTAAAATGGTCACATTTTGTGACCTTAACGACTCCAAAACTGATTTTTCCTTTTACCAACATCAAACATTAGTCAAGTGGCCCTAATGATTAGAATTTATCGGAAAAAAAAAGAAAAGAAAAAACTCAAAAAAGTTGAAAAAAACGACATCGAAGTAGCCTAAAATGGTCACATTTTGTGACCTTAACGACTCCAAAACTGATTTTTCCTTTTACCAACATCAAACATTAGTCAAGTGGCCCTAATGATTAGAATTTTGCGGGAAAAAAAAAACCCAAAAAAGTTGAAAAAAACGACATCGAAGTAGCCTAAAATGGTCACATTTTGTGACCTTAACGACTCCAAAACTGATTTTTCCTTTTACCAACATCAAACATTAGTCAAGTGGCCCTAATGATTAGAATTTTGCGGAAAAAAAAAATATAAAAAAAGTTATAAAAAACGACATCGAAGTAGCCTAAAATGGTCACATTTTTTGACCTTAACGACTCCAAAACTGATTTTTCGTTTTAAACTGAATTTTTTTTAAAACCTTCAATATTAATTGTGATTTGAGGTATAAGATAAGATATATGAACCGACTAAAAACTACTTAAAAGTAGGATAGCGTTGTCAGACATGTAAGGATAACGTAATCTGGATGGGCGACTAATGTGGTGACACATAATATATACAAAACTACACACATATATAAGTTAATTATTACAACCCACGTTGTTTAAATCAGGGTCTCATTATAGCGAAAAACAACATTGCATTCGAAATAGTACGAAAGCAGCTATAATGAGACCTCATCCAAATACTAAACGCCCACCAAAATTGACTCGCCTCCTATAAAATGGGACATAAAATCTAACAAAATACGACACTTTTGCAACCTACCGCAGGAACGAAAATTTAAAACTCGTTAACGTGTACGTATGGAGTTTACGGCGGACGAAGATTACCACATGCTTCGAGCTGTGAAGATTGCACGCGAGATACTGGGGGAAGATACAAGCGATCAGTTTTTCGAGCGTGTCCTATGTACGATGTATATGAACTACGGTCATTTCGGTACAAGAGGTGTCGTTATACGCACTCGTGAGCAGATCAAAAGTAGATACAATTTTTGCAAGCCAATACAGCATTTGTGTTTCTTGCCATCGCTTATTAAGCGAGAAGCAGCCTCTGTTTGGAACCTAACCTTGATAGACTACATCACAAGGGATATGGTAGCATTTCTAGAGGACAAAATAATTGCAAGGGGTGAAGTGGATGATGTGGAATACAAACTTAGACACGACTACGACTAAGCCTTCCACTTATGCAGTGTTACGTATTACTGTTTGTTGTTTTATTATCAGTTGTTGTTTGTAGTTTGTAGTTGTGATTTTCGTATTACTGTTTGTTGTTTGAAGTTGTCAATTTCCTTATCAGTTGTTGTTTGAAGTTATTATTTTCTTATCACTGGTTTTTATTTTTGAGGTGTGACTTTTTAATTAGTTGTTGTTTGAAGTAGCGGGTACCAAATAATGTCTACAAAACTAGGTAATGAAAACTTTAACAAGTTATGGCATTAAGTAAGTTATGGCATTAAGTAAAACAAACAGACAATACAGACACTACCAGATGGAAACTATTAAAAACATATCACAATGCTCAATCGTCGAAGTCGTATCCCAAGTTGTCGTCAGACTGAATCCCCTCTTCCCTCTCAGTAATCCTATTCTCAAGATACGCTACCATATCCTTCGTGATGTAGTCTACCACGGTCATGTTCCAGACGGTAGCTGCTTCTTGCTTAATTTTAAAAGGTAGAAACAACAAACGATCCATTGGTTTGCAAAAAATGTATCTCTCCTTGATTTGGTCACAGTTACGCACGACAATACCTTCAGTTCCTAAACGCCCGTAGTTGTAGTACATATTACACAAGACCAGCTCGAAAAACGCTTCGCTACTATCTTCTCCCAATTCTCGGTGGGCGAGTTTCACTGCCTCGAGCAAATGGTAATCTTCATTAGGGGTAAACTCCATTGGTTAAATTGTTACTGTTCGAATAGTGCTTCACGTCTATTTATAGGGTCGTGGTTGTTTGGGCGGGAACTACATTTAAAGCAGATATTTTTGGCGGCAACTTTTTTAGGTGTCTCGTTACAGCGGAAAACCTGGTGATGGAATTTTTGTTATAATGAGACCCCTGCTATTATTGCACTGAATAGTTATTGTACCTTTTTAAATATTAGGTGTTGCATACTCATTCGTCCGTTTGGATTGCGGTATCCTTTTCTTACACGTGTTGTTTATCAATAGGCCAACTTGGATAACGTTATCTTAACCATAAAAGTGGTACATAAAGACGTAATTTAAACAGACATAATTTATTGGTTGCAGGATAACAACAGTACATACAAAAATCTAAACAGACATTAGTTCATCAGAATATTATAATATTGTATGGAAACATATGGAGGGAATGGAGTGAAGGTTTCCCGCTAAAAACAGATTTGAGCGGGAACCAAGACAACCTTTCCCGCTAACAAATTTTGAGTTGAACCACCCAGTTCGAGTTTATAAATACTACCATCAGACTAAGAAACTAAACATTTAAGGTATAACAATGTGTGATTCGGGCTGGAACGTAGACGAAGATGCAAGCCTCCTAAACACATTTGACATCGTGAGGGGTGCAATAGAAGATGAGGTTCCTGGCTTCATCGATGCGGTCTTGTGCAGAATGTTCTTCAACCACGGTAGGGAGGCTTCCTGCCCGGGATGTATGATGCCTCGACCACGCACACACGAAGAAGTGTCCGAAAGGTTAGCTTACCTTAAAACAGTGACTTTACAAATCGAGTCACTTCCTTGGGAAGTCCAAACCAACCTCCGAAAGGTATTCGACATGGGATCGCAAAGTACAATCACGCCGGAGATGGTGTCTTTAGTGACACAGTCGGAAGAGCAACAAATAGCAGACGCAATAGCGACCGGCGTTCGTACGTATTCAACTCCCGAAGGAAGTAGTGATTCAGATGGGCATGGAATGAACTATCCGACTCCGTAGAACTAAGTGTCCAATGCTGACTGAGGGTTAGTTTATCTACAGTTTGCTTTAATTTAGTTGCTTATGTATGTTTAATCACGAAATGCTTTTAGGCTATGTGTGTAATTTCCTTGTGTATTTTATATTATGGGAGAAATCTAGGTGTTACATTTTAAGTGTTGTTGTTTTTAAGATGCACATCATATAAGTGAAAGGAACAACTTAAGTAGAACTAAAATAGAAAAAATAAGGTGCTATCAACTAATCCGAACAAAAGCGACAAATAAAGAACCAAAATCAATTCCATACAACCATGTCAACTAAAGCAACAACTAAAGCAAAGCAAAAAAATAATGTAGTATCAAACTCAATCGAACTGGCGGTACTGGACCCCTAAAAGGTGACACTCATGTATCTCCCGACGCAAGTCCTCCACACTCATCGACTCCGCTCTAGAATCAACATCAGTAACACGATCGGAAAGCTGATACAGTCGTGCCTGATATGTCATCGCACTAGGGGGCTCTGGAACATGCAAAGCAGATGGAGCAATAATACTAGGATCAATAAGAACGTACCATAGGTGGTCACTGATCCATACATCGTACGTCGTGGTCGTGCCAGGACCGCCTATAATGTACCTGTCACCGCGAATCCTCGGGTCAACAACGTGTGACCTCCATGATATCCACGTGGCCTCATCCCACAAGTAGCGCGTGTTCATACGCTTTCGCCTATGTACGGGTAGAACAGTCCGCAACGCCGGTGGTATGTCTTGAACGTGCCCTAGCTGCCGAGCCACCCGAAGCGGATAGTACGCCTCAACTACATCGAACGCCTTCAGCGTGTGGTCAATCCAAGCCACATCCTGAGAAGGGAAATGAGCACGATGATCCTCGTAAGGCCTGAACCAAACCTGTGTCATATGAAAATGTTAGTTAATAATCTTCCAAAAATGAAAGTAATAATAAATTAAAGCTATGGAAACAAATATAACAAATCATTGTAACTCACATGGTTCGCCGTCAACGAAATCAGTCCCTGTCGGATGTTAATCCGAGTCTCATCATCCGCACGAAACGGCGTCGGTACATATCGGCACATCGTCGGCATAGAACAGTCGTAGTTCGTGTTAATCGTAGGCAAACAGGTGGAGAAGTGATCGTATATCCACGCCTCCAACAAGGCAATACAACCCGCAATCCCTGAAGTCGTGTGCAGCGAGGACTTCCCTAGGTGGTGGTACAGCTGAGCTAGTATATGCTGTCCCCAGTTATATCTAACGGAGGAGGTATAATGCTCTACAAACTGGAGGTAATCTAAAGATATACTATTCCCCGTCTTGTTCACTAGAACACAACAACCCAACATATGCAGCAGATAACCCCTAGTGGCGCACTTTACATCACTATCAGACATGTTCTCATCTTTATATCTACGTACCATGTACTTCTCGCGTAAAAACTGTAAACGAACAGATCTACCATTACCCCCCTGTTACGCCCTAACTCATACCTAAGGTCATCCAAATCTATGCCTAATGCACTAGAATACCAAGCCTCACGCTGTCCATTACTAGGAAAAGACTGAACTACGAAATCATCACCTGTGACCGGGAGACCAGTGATGACGTGGACGTCGTCTAGCGTAACCGTCATCTCACCGAAGCTAAAGTGAAAGGTGTTCGTCTCCGAATGCCACCTCTCCAGGAAAGCATCTACAAGATGAACGTTGGTATTCCAACGCTCCAACGCATCTACCAGTGTGCCGAAACAAGTCATCATAACCTGCTCCCTTACCCTGTGCTGCCCAGCAAGACCCCACGCACGGTGGGTACCGTACATAGCGTAGGGCCGTGAGTGCCGACGAGCCTACATAAGACATAAACAACTTAGAAATAATACAAAAGAACATATAAACGTACTTTAAAACACGTCATTACTTACCTCTCCAGCAAAGACGTGGTAAGCCTCGTGCTGTGCATACTCTGGATATAGACCAGGTACGTGGGGGTTCACCCTCCGAAATAACAGGTCGAATGTCCCAAACCCCTGGGATAGAACAGGGGCCGGAGTGGAAGCGCTAGGCCTACGCCTAACGGACCGTGACCGTGACACAAGCTCAGAGTGCTCTCCATCATCGCTCGAGCCTCCTGAATGTCGAACAGGTGTGTGCTGCTGTTTGCGAGGCATGCTGAAATACAACATATAAATTATTAATAAATTTGGGATAGAAACTATTTGGCAAAAAAAAAAAATTTACAAAAAATATATAAACTGTGAAATTGCGAATTGGGGCCTTGCAATTTCACCAAAATTGCGAACTCGGAATTCGCAATTTGGTGAAATTGCGAATCCCCAATTCGAAATTTCATAAAGTCTCAGATTCTGAATTAGGCAAAATTGCGAACTGGGCTTTCGCAGCCCGTGCAAAATTGCGAACGGGTCGTTCGCAATTTTGCACGGGTTGCGAAGGCCCAGTTCGCAAATCGCGAATTCCAGAACCTGCAACCCTAATTCCCAAAATCCAATCCAAATCCCGGAAATCCAACCCAAATCCATCATGCATGGTACCAAAACAATCCTACTGAATCGACTAACACGAATCTGAAGTTTTTTTTTCGAAAAAAACAACTAAATATACATGAAAATCCGACTTTTTATCAAGAACACTAAACTCTAAAAATCACTAAAAATACTAAACTAAAATGCATAAAAATTACATGGATATGTAAAGGATTCGTACCTTAAGATGTTTCTGATGTTGGATTTGAGAAAACTTGCTGTTTTGATTTCGAGATTTTTGGTGAGTTTGAGAGAGAGTAGAGAGAGAAGAGAGAAAAGAGAGAAAAGAGAGAAAATGGGCTGAAAATATGGCTTTTATATCAGGGGTAAATGTGTCTTTTTTTGGGTCTCATTATAGCCAAATGGGGTCTCATTATAGAGGGGTCTCATTATAGCCAAATGGGGTCTCATTTTAGCCTTGCCCTTTTTTGATTCCAAGGAAACCCAAGGTTTATTTAAAGACCCTTCTCCTCTTGCATTATCCATTTTTCCTCTTGCATTATCCATTTTTGGTGGCTTTGCGAAGAGCCTCGCGCTGCTTTAATCATTTATAGAATGCAAACTCACAGAAACCCAGCACCTTAAAAATTTCTGCATGTCCAATCCACTTTCCCTACCTCCTATCATGGCTGCAAGAGTGGAAAATTCACTCGAAATTTAAACTCCTTTACAGAGAAATCTTACGCATAAGCATATTTTTTTAGAGTTCTACGAAAGTATCTACGAAAGTTTAAAATCTTCATCTACAAATACTTTGATAGGAAAATTCTCAAAAGGTCCCCCCAACAAACAAATCCTAAACAAATTTTTTGAAGCAAGAAAATTTAATGGATATTTTTCTTATTCTAACCGAAATTTTAGACACTTATTTCTTGAATTCTTCTTAAAATATGAGTTGAGAAAGATATGGTCACGTGGTGTATGGATTGTCAGGGAAAGATCAATGCGAATCCTCAAGTGACTACCCTTTTTTAACCCCAAATTTAAATGCCCAATTGTTCCTATATGGATCAGATTAAAAAACCTACCGGAACACCTCTATAATGAAGAATTAATTACCTATATTACTTCATCCATCGAGCAACCCATCAAAACTTGGATTCCATCCAAGAAACGAGCTTTATTCAATGCATGCTATGCATAGATTGAGCCAGACATCTCCAAACAGCTACACCACCACATTAGGGTTGGTTTTGGAAGCAATGAAGGATGCTGGATTCACGTCAGTCATAAGGATCTGCCCAAATATTGCTCATATTTCTTCACATAGGACATGATTATGAATCCCACAAAAAAGCAAAGGGAAACACCTCAAACTCAACAATGAAGAAAATAAAGGGCAGAAGAACATATTAAAATATATTATTGTTCATTATTCTAACAGTGTACCCCAAATCATTAAGTAGACATCTCCACAAGGAATCATATCCCTTTCTACTTCTAATACCTATAACCCTTTCAAAGAAGATCTAATCGATGCTATCAAAAATTTAGAAGAAGATTATACCCTTCCATTCATTATTGAGTCTGAAAGTTATACTCCTAAACATAACAACATTGGGAGTTTTCTTTCATCCCTCATTCAAAAGAAGAAAGAAGATCATAATGAATTTCAAGCTATACTGAATCAAAGACTAAAGGAAGCTAATATTAGAAAAAAATGAAAGGCTCAGTTATTATCAAGTCCATATCTGGGGCAAGTCAATCTTCAAAAACTGATCCTATTGATGATTAAGTTTTTATGCTGAATTATACGAGGCATTGAAAACAAAGCATCAGTTCGAAGGCTCAAATCCATCATCAACAAAGAAAACCTAAGCTAACTGGCCATCCTTGAACCATTCATCGAAGAAGAAAACATTCATACTTTTTTTTTGTTCGGAGGGAACCCGCAGCCGCTACTCAGAGTGCAATGAGTGCGCACAGGGTAAACCCTCAGTCTGACGCGATAGCCTGCAAACCAACGCCAGAAGGTAAACCACACAAGGTGACAGGCTCAGCCGAGAAAGCGTATGTAGAGGGACTCGAACTCATGACCTTTTTGGTTATAAGAATGCCATACTCAACCAACTCGGCTACCCCCTTGGGGGCCGAAAACATTCATACTATTGCTACTAGGCTGGGATTCCCTCACCATTGTTCTAATTCAAGCAACAAAATATGGATCTTATGGGCTGAGGATTACAACATCAATACCACCATCAACCATTCCTAGTTTCTTCACTTTAAAATCCCTCACAACTCTTTAAACAAAATCTTTTCTCTAGCAACAGTTTATGCTAAATGTCAAAGATTCAATAGAGTGGATCTATGTAACTCTCTTAAATCTATCTCTTACTATGTCAATGAATGAATGGTAATTGGTGATTTTAACTCAATCTTATCTCGTAATGAACAGGTTAGACGCAACACCTACAACATTGAAAGCGCAAATGACTTAAGTGAAACCATAAGAGAATGTAATCTTGAAAATGTTGGTTATGTAGGCACCAAGTTCACATGGACTAATAAATCTAAATGGAGAAGACTAGACAGAACTCTAATCGATCCTGAATGGGCAGACTACTTCAATAACACCACATTAACTCATATGGCCAAAACTTGTTCAAACCATACTCCCCTCCTAGTATCCATATCCAATGAAGAAACAAACCTAAATCTAGCTTCAGGTTTCTCAATATGTGAACATTGAATGAATAATTGTTTCTCATGTTGAAGCTAACTGGAATCTAATTATGCAGAGGTATCATTTATTCATTTTATGGAACAAACTAAAGAGATTAAAAGATTCTCTTAAGATATGGAACAAGTCTATGTTTGGCAACATCTTTGACAAAATCAGAGAAGCATAAAACAATGTACTTCACATGGAACAAGTTCTGCAACACACCAACAACACTAAAAACATCAATAACTTAGCTAAACAAAATGCTATGCTTCTCGAAGATTTAAACCTTGATGAATCATATTGGCATAAAAAAAGTTATTATAATTGGCTTAATGATGGCGATAGAAATACTAAAGTCTATCACTCTTATGCCAAGAAGAAAACAAAAAAAATACAAGATCAATTGTAATCAAGAAAAACTCTATTTGGATTATAGAAGATCATCTAATTGGTAAATCTGCATTAAATTTCTTCAAAGAGATACTTACTGATAATTATGTTCTTTATCACAAAAATAACAACCTTACCAACAACCCTTTACTTGAAAACATATATAAGTTCATCACTAATGAGGATAACTCTATGCTAATGAAGCTCCATACTAAAGAATAGATTTTTAATACCATCAAAAGCCTAAATCCTAATAGTGTAGCATACATGGATGGTTTCAACCAATGTTTCTACATCACCTGCTGAAAGATCATCAAACACGACTTTTATGCTGTTGTAAACTCTTTCTTTCAAGGATAAAGACATCCCTGAAGGCATCCTATCCACTGGCATTTTCCTCATTCCCAAGAACAACAATCCTACAACCTGGAACCATTACAGACCAATCAGTTTATGCCTTTCACCAACAAAATCATCTATTTTTTTTACCAACAATAGACTCTCCTTTCTACTCCATATAATTATTTCTCAAGTTCAAGGAGCATATGCAACAAATAAGTCTATTCACGAAAACATATTTATTTCTAAAGAAATGATTTTTGATCTTAATAGAAAGGTTAAAGCTGGGAACATTCTGGTCAAACTGGATATGGCTAAAGCCTTTGATAGAATGTCCCACAACTTCATTATTAAAGTTGTATCTTTATTTGGTTTTGATTCAAAATATGTATACCTTATTGAAAACATGATTAGAAATATTCATGTAACTATATTGGTTAATGGTGAAGTTTGAGGTTGTTTCAAAACTAAAAAGGGATTAAGACAAGGGCTCCCTTATACCCAAGTCTATTCATTATTGCAGAAGAGGTGTTATTTAGAGAGCTCAACAATCTCTTTGAATAAAACAAGTCCTTAAAATATACCACAAGGAGTTCTATTATTATTCTATCTTTGGAATTTGCAGATGATTTACTAATATTCACTAACAATCTACCCTCTTCTATTGTTGTTTTAAGTAAATTCTTGCAGGATTACCAAGACCTTTAAGGACAACCTATAAAAAAACAAGACAAATATTATATCTTCAAGAATGATCCTCCTGTCAGAATTGCCAACATATCCACCCTCGTTGGTTTTTGCTAAAAAAATCTTCCTATCTCATACTTTGGCATCATTATTAGCAACAAAAACAAGGTGTCCAACTATGAACTTTAATAAGCAGAATTAAACAACACATATCTATCTAGGAAGGAAAAAACCTCTCATATGGGGGCAGACTAACCTTAATATCCTCTGTTCTTATGGTCATCCCTAATTATTGGCCTTAGTGTTTCACTATCCCCAAAGGCATAATGAAGAAAATTAAGATTCTCCTCAATAAGTTCATTTGGGGCCATAATCAAGATTCAACCAAAATCTAATAGTCTAAGTGGTTAAAGGTTTGCAAGCTTTCATTAAAGGCGGTCGAAATGTCAAGAATCTTAAAGACATTCATGAAATTTACTCTTGAAAACTTTGAATCAACTTCAGAAAAATGAATCTTTTTGGGCTAAATTTATTCATAGCATATACTGTAAAAATCTACACCCTTTGCAAGCTAATTTTTATGTTAACACAAGATCCTATACTTGGAGAAGACTGTCTGCTATCAAACCTACTGATGAACCCTATGTTAAATGGAATGTGGGCTGTGGAAACATAGACTTACGACTTGACCAATGGTTCAGAAAATCACCACTCATCATCCTAGACAACACCTGAGATAACAGATGATATAAGAGAGAACAATTTCTAACTACTGGGTGAACAACATGTGGAACAAAAGCAAGATCTCTAATTTTCAATCTTCTAATGATCTAGAAGCCACTGCAAGGATCAGATTAAATGTTCAAAAGTTTGACTCTATTAAATGGCTTGCTTCAAGAGAAGGAAAATACAATTCTAAAGATACTTGGAACATGATCAGGAAGCATCATAATACATCTAATCTCTATGGCAAGCTATGGAAATCCATCACACCAAAGAAATATTCCTTTATAACCTGGAGAATAATCTACAAAGACCTCCCTAGAGATACTATCCTACAAAAGAAACATTTTACATTGGTATCTAAGTGCCAATTCTATTCCAATATTGAAACTACCAATAATTTATTTGTGGAATGCATCTTTTCATGGTCTATATGGTCTCATTTTGCCTACAGATTCAAGATTCACATTGGAAAACATATGATAATTGTTCACATGCTTAGAAATTGGTTTGGAAGTCAATAATAGATAATCACATCTATTTTATCATTCCTTCCATCGTCTGTTGGACTATTTGGAAAGCAATGAACTAATCAAAGGTCAAAGGTATGACTGTTTCTCTTATAACCACCATAAACTATATAAAACAGATTTTGCAGGATTTAGACAATGCATCCCTTCTCAATAAAAAAGGTACAACATCTCTAATTCCTCTTTTGAGATGGGATGCTTCAACCATACAACAAACAATAAGAAGCCAACATATCATACATGGATCCTTCCTTCCAAGAACATAGTAAAGCTTAACACAGATGGTTCATCTTTGGAGAATTGTGATGCTTATGGTGGCATAATCATCAGAGATTCAGCTAGCTCTATTATCTATGATCTTGGAAATTCCTATGGTAAACTCTCCCCGTTATAGGCTGAAGCTTATGCTCTGCTCGATGGTCTAACAATCTGCAAGAAAAAAGGTTTTTATAAACGTTGACACTGAGACTGATTCTCAAATCCTAGTTAATCTTCTCTCAAAAGATGAATATCCTACCCCTCTATATCTTATTATTATAAGTTGCAGAAAGCTAATTTTCCATTCAATGTTTCTCTATCATATAAGTTGAGTTCAGAATAATGCTGCAGACTGGCTAGCTAAATGGACTTCCAAAGGCACAATAAAGCTAGAAATTAACTTTGTAAATGCTCATAACTATTTGAAAGCTATTATCCCTCTTAAACGTAATCGAACATGTTACATTATAACTAATAACTAATCGTGTTCAGAGTCTTCAACTAACCTGTATTTTGAGATCTCTGGGTAGTTACAGATTTTCTGACAAGACAATGCCCAAAAGCAGTTCTATAATCCTTTCAATTGCTTCACTTGTAGGTGCAACCATAATCGAATCCCAAAGCACTTCTTCAATCCTCTTGGAGGTCCACCAAATTGAATGAAGCTGACTGAATCAATCTCTATATAGTGTATCTATCATCCTCACTATGATAAAATTCCTTAGCTGGATTATTCTTCTCTACCCCAAATTGATTTTGTTTTCGAAGTATAGTATCTCAGTAATTTCCAGTCAAGACCATCCTCTGGATTTAGTCTCTTATCTTTGTGCCAATAGTCGTTTCTACTGATTAACTGGACTATACCCTTATCCTTCGATCGTTGAACTCATCGGGGTTGCTGATCCTAGTTGGTTGTTGGCTCGTTTTAACCTTTTCAATTTCACCATCATCTTTCTTATTTAGGTGGATGTTGACTTAAAATGTATGTGAATCATTGAAGAGGTTGTTGGCATTACGACTGCCTGATTAAATAAAGCTGCTTGAAGGAAATTCTCGGGAGTTTCTTTTTCACTTGGAGCGTCTCTGAATTAATGAAGATGTTTGAAAGTCAACCCTTGTCTTGATGAAGCCTTCCTCTGTCTGCAAATGAATGATGAATATCTCATGGCGCCATTCTAAATTCTTGACGGGTTCCAACTTTAGAAGGCTTATTTTTTCATTATAGTCTTGGTTCTTGACTTTACTTACCCACTAAACTTTGGTTCCATATAGTTATTTCAAGCCTTTGGATTGAGCTTTATTAATAAGACACCTTATTTGATTAAAAAAATATCTTTTGTTCTTCTAATTATAAAAAAATATTCATGTATCCTTAACATAAAAACTTATAAATACACTAGAAGAAAACAATGGTTTCCTCATTTTTTTAATATAGTTTTATGAATACCTTCGCGAATTCTAAACTTAAAGTGCATTTTTTATAATCTTTTTAATGTTTTTATTTAACTTTTTACATTATTATATAAAGTGAAACTGAATTCTTTTATTGCATCACAAAAAATCTTAATGTTTCTACAAATTTTTATGCCATTACAAAAGATGAAGTTAAATTTTTACGTTGCATCATAAAAATCCTAATGTTTGTTTAGAAATCTTTATGACGTTACAAAAGCTAAAATTGACTTATTTTCCAACGTTCTTTTAAAACTCGTTATAAAAATATTTAACTTAACATGAATACCCAATATTTTATATTTCCATGTTTGTGGATATTGTTCTTTTAAAACTCGTTATAAAAATATTTAACTTAACATGAATACCCAATATTTTATATTTCCATGTTTGTGGATATTTTTAAAATACTACACTAATTTCAGTTTATACAATTTATTAAAGATCTATAGTTTTTTCTTAATAAGTAACTACAATATTTATTCTTAAAGAGGATTTGAACGTTAATTTCTAGTGGAATTGATCATTCACACTATTAGAAGATGGTCACATATGAAAGATAAAGTCTTTATAAATTGAATCTAAATGAATCATTTACAATTCTATCCCATAATCAAAGTCGTTCACTAAGGACTTCTCCCAAACTAAATATCTTCAAAATTATTGTGTTGCCTCAAATCTAAATTTGATAGTGGAATTCTAAAAGAAATTGTTGTAGAATGGAATGTATCTAATTTGAACTAGTTATTACTGTAGTAGATTGTTTATCATTGGTAGGCCTGTAAGCCTTTGTTGGACGTCTCCAAATGTACAAGTCTCTTAAAATAGATCTTTCGCTAATGTACCATTTCTAAAATTTCCTCCTAATAATTGACTTAAAAATTAACTACAACATATTTTAACTAACCTAAAATTGATCATGCCATTTTTCATTGAACTACCATATCTTCCTTCACTCCCAACCACTATGGTCATATATAATAAAATTAATTATTTTACCGAAGTGGTGCCATCGTTTGGGCTTACAATATTTGAACTTATCAATGATTTGTGAATTAGGGGTCTGGTCCGCATATTCCGCCTCCGTATATAAGTAAGAACACAACCGATCTCAACACTAGTATGATATTGTCCGCTTTGGCACCCGAAGGCCCTCACGGCTTTGTATTTGGTCCACTACCAAAAGGCCTCATACTATTTGAGGTATGTTCTTACTTATATACTACTGATCTTTCCCATGTATAACTGATGTGGGATGTGGGACTTTGGTCGCCACCCTAACGAATCCTCCTCTCGAACAAAGTACCACTTAGCCTCCTTCTCAATTGACTTTCATCCGCCCACTCTAATCAGGTTGGAGACTACCTGACCATAGAGGCACTACGGATGTTACTGCTCACCTCCTCTTAGACCACACTGTCTTGTTCCTTAGCGCCACTCCAATCAAGCCACACTGCTTGATGAGCCACGAGCACTCCGAACTAGGATCTCTAGAGCAGATCACCTTGATCATATGGCTACTGGTTCATCATGTTCGACCTCCGAGAATTTCACCACCATCGCGTTCCGTCTGGGCCTGACGCTCTGATACCACGTGTTGGGAATATGCGGGTCCGGTCTGCATATTCCGCCTCCGTATATAAGTAAGAACACAACCGATCTCAACACTAGTATGATATTGTCCGCTTTGGCACCCGAAGGCCCTCACGGCTTTGTATTTGGTCCACTACCAAAAGGCCTCATACTATTTGAGGTATGTTCTTACTTATATACTACTGATCTTTCCCATGTTTAACCGATGTGGGATGTGGGACTTTGGTCGCCACCCTAACAATAAAATATAGGCACAATAGTGCCACAATATATTTATGAATAATATATGTTATCTTGGTTATCCCTACATAAGAACAATTTACCTTATCTAATTTTATCATAAATCTCACCATTTTCCTTATCTGAAATTTAGAGTTCAACACTTTCAATGTGCACCATTTTTCAAATTTAATGAAGTTAGATAAATTTTAAAAAAACTAAAGCACTAAAAATTTATATTCTAAATTTTGACATTAAAATTTACAAGTATTTTGATTAGCTCCTTAGAAAATTTGGTATGATATGTTTAAAGAATATCTCATAGACTATCATTAAACTTACAATGTTAGACATGTCAACTTTATTATAATCCTCTTTTGCTTATATTTCAAAGTAAGAAGAAAGACTTTTCCAATGCTATAGTCTTATAAATTTCATGGTATTTCTAATAAACACACATATCATATTTCATTATATCTAAATAATATGGAATATGATTACCTAAATCTATAAATACAACCTAAATATACATCATATAATCTTAACCACCACATAAATATAAATAAAGGGTTGAATAAATTCAAATTTTAATAGGAATTCATTTGAATTGAATCATCGTAATACTTAGTAGAGACGTTAGGTGCCAACGCAATATACATTTATATTGTAAAAATTCTTTAAGGGCAGTTATGCCGGTTCTTGACCACATCTATAAACAACCAATCTTTTTGTGGCCCAACCATGACTTTTTTGTGGCATACTTAATCGGAATAATTCAAAATTTGAATCAAGTTGTTCATAAGTATGCAGCGTGTAAATGCATCGAGAATATCATGCAGCAGTTTACTTATCCTTAGAAAAATGGGTGCATAGTCTTCATGTGGGCCGATCTACACAAATAACTATTGGTCATTGGTCATAAACACTAAAACATGTTTAATTTTAGGCCTGCACATATAAAGGCCACTCTAGTGGCATGACCAGCCCACTCTAAGATTCAAAATCAAGAGTATATGAAGTGTTCATGTGCAAATCATACCAGAAACAACCTTTTTAACTAAAATACCTTTGTGTCTCCTTTCAAGATTTAAATATCCTATCAAGTGTTCAAATATCTTACGAGGGATTAATATCATTCGAACTCTAAAATTGGAAATGAAAACAAACAATCTTAAAATATGTCGGACATCATCACATATATCTTAGAGTCTAAGTGTTCAATGGATATGCGTCATCACTCCTATCTCGAAGACCATACATTTACAACGATGCATGCTTAGTTAATGTGCATATAGTGACACTATAATTGTGCATCTTTAAAAACTTAACACATCATATATTTAATTATACCTAAGTCATGCAACACTATCCCTAAAAATAATTTTTTAACTAAAACTAACGTGTTAAAAATTTAATAGTTTATTGCAAGTATGGAAAAGGTTCAGGATATCAAACACAAATGCATATTTGACTAAACTATCATAATACATGACTCAGTTATTCAACACCATAACTGAACCATCATGTATATTTTTGAATTTTAGGTGGAATAAAAAAATTACGACAACATATGTGTTCGTCGTTGCACCGCTAGTATTACAAAATCTTTGTCGCAATAACTCACATGAATGACGTGGCATAACTGTTATTATTTGTTGCAATAATGAACCATAAATGTTGCATGTTGCATTCTTGCACGAATATGATGAAATAATAGAAAACAAACATGTTTAATCTATATTAAAGATATCTTTCATTTAAAACTTATCCAATTTGTTTTTTATCATCTTTAATCATTTATGCTCTCTATTTCAACTGATCCACTCTATTTGAAACGTCATAATTTTTTTATTCCATATATTATTTTGAACTTTCTAAAAAGACAATATTATTCCATAAACTTAATTAAAACTTAAGGAATATGAGACTTTATATACGAGCGGCTCAAAATTCCATATAGAATACAAAGAAATAAAATAAATGTTTTAAAATAAATCAAAATCAAAATTCTATACAATTAGATTCGATATGTAGAATATCAGATATTTGAATAAAATAAAAATAAAATTAAAATTAAAAAAGTTTTTTGTTTGGCTACATCATCCTCCATCCTCTGATTGATAAGAATTCTTCCTCAAATTCACAGCACCATCACCATCAACAACCAAAATTATGTTTTTACTTTTTTTTAATGTTACATTAGGAATTATAATTGTTGAACTTTTCTTAGCCTGAAAACAACATCACGATGTGCAGTTGATGAAAAAAATTGGTTTCGAAAACCTCTTGATAGCCTGAGACAACATCTCGATAAACAAGTTTTACCTTGATCCGCCGATTGGTAGTCAATTTATACTCCTCTAGTAACCGGTCAATACGATCGTCATCTAAACTCCTGGTGTGTCCCCTCATACCAAACGATCTTTGGGATGTTTATGACCATAAATGTTGTTCTCTTCTTTAGATATTGAATCATATGAAATCAAGATTCAGAAACATGCTTGACCCGTAGCAGGAACCGAGACTCTGATACAAAATTACTAACACGACGGAAATAAAATAAGGTATTTCCGACCCCTAATGCTTTTTGAAGGGGGCCTGCTGTATCGAGACGTCATATGAAGAGAATCATTCTGAAAATTGATTTGATGAGTAATTTTGTGACTTGAATTGAGTTTACAAAACGTTGGAGACTATCACAATATTGTACAAATACCTTAGCATTTGCATATATTGTTGACCAATAATATCTTGCTAAAACGATTCACCTACATATAGCTTCGTACCCATAATGAGCTCCTCAATCTCCTTAATGGAGTTCTTTGAGGAAGAAGTGTCTTTTATGTAAGGTATGCGCTAATTAGAGTTTGTTAGTCTGGTGGTTTGCCAATAAGCATCACCTCTAATGTTGTTTCATATAGTTTGATTGGCTTAGGTTGGAAGATGGTTGGTTTCTCTTGTAGGACCAACAAAGGCTTTATTCACAGAAATCCCGCGTTTCATGCTCGCACAAAACACATTGATACTCACCATTATTTTATTCGATATAAGGTACTTAATCAAAAAATTGAGTTGAAATCTATATGGACGAATGAGCAGGTTGCTGATGGCCTTACTAAAACTCTTTTCAAATCGAATTTTGAAGAGTTTAAAGGAGCTTTCGGTCTAGCTGATTGAAAGAATGCACTAAGAGGGAGTGTCACAAGTTAGTGCACTCTTTACTCATGTAATCTCAGTTACAAGAAGCATACAGACAGACATACAGTTCCCAAATAGTTCCCAAAGAAACAGACAGTTCCCAAATAGTTCCCAAGTATTAGATGACGTTAGTGGAGTAGTAAGAATTATACTAGAAGTCCGAAAATCCCCAATTACTAAATGATGGTAGTGGAGTAGTGGGAATCATATTTTTCTAATCATATTTTTCAATAGTCACGTTTCCTATTATAGATTAGCAAATATGGTGTCTTATTGTTTAGGAAAGAGGTATGCAATCTGTTTATTAGGTAGGTGGCTACGCTGAAAGAATAAGACTAGTAGGAGAAAGGTAGTTGAGACTGAGCCAATAGAGTTAGGCCAGTCTCAATAATGTACATGTGCTTCCTCTTTGATTTACCATTTTGGACAGAGGTGTTAAGATAAGACATCCTTAGATCAATACAATTGTTTTTAATGAAGGCTAAAAATTCCATGTATTCTCAACATCCATCAGTTTGTAAGACCTTAATTTTTCTTTCAAACTTAGTTTCAACTAGTTTCTTGAACTCTGAAACGGTAGGCAAAACATCAGACTTATGTTTAAGAGAATATACCCAAGAAAACCTTCTATAATCATCGAGAAATAAAATTTAATACTTGAGCCTAATTCTGGTATTTTTGGGAGATGGTCCCCACAAATCAGAATGAATAGGGCCCAATTAGAGCATGCGATTTAGAAGTAGGAAAAGTAATTTGTGGAATTGACCCAGTTGACAAAAGTCACAAAAATAAGATAGTTTTTATTAAATTAAATATTACATATATTAAGAACCTTAGTGGAGAACACTTCCTATCTATTCTTGAACCCTAAACTGAAAAATTCTTATCGCATCCAGTCACAATTGTGGCCTTAGAATTCAACATAATCTCAATGTTGAATTTCAACACATTCAAAATGATATATGAAAACCATAATCCTAAAAACAAAATCAGGGAAGAAGCTCAAGATCGTACCCAAGCTCCAAAGATTGAATTCATCCAATCTCAAGCTTAAAGCAAAAGAACACATGAAGATCCCTCTTTGGAAGATTTCGCTGCTCTTCCCAGATCGAAAAATCCCTCCCCATCAATTGAAGTCTACAAATAATCAAGAAATAAGATCAAATCCAATCTTTTAAGACCAATCAATCTCGATTCAACACATCCAAAATGGAGCCTTGCAGAAAAGAACCTTTCCTGATATCTTAAAACCAAAGGAAAAAAAGTTTATCCATAAAGATGTAGACTTCCAACAGAAAGGAGAGCACCCAAATATCATCTTCAAGAAGACAAATAAGAAAAGTCTTCTTTTTTTTTCTCTCTAAGTTTACATTAATATCCAAATTTTCATTTGGAAGACCAAACTTATGAGAAATAAAAACTAATCTAGACTCATTTAAATTCCTAGGTTTATACAGTTTATGTGTATGAGACTATATGCATAGTTTCATAAAATTGGATAACATTAATAACCTTAGTAAAATATGGAAGAGAAACCTATATACTATAGGTAAATTTTCTTTAAGATTACTGAAATGGAAACCTAATTTTAACCCCCAAGTGGAGTTTCCTGAGAGTCCAGTTTGGGTCTATTTTCCTAAAGTTCCTGAATATATGCACAACTATGACTCAAATAATCAAATTCCAGAGGAAATAAGGTTTCCTTTGTCAATTTGGATTCCATAAAAAAACGAGCTTTAATTGCTGCTAAGCTCTTCTCATTATTCACATCTCTAAACGTCTTCTCCAAAAACTTTGGATAGGTTTTGGGGAAGAAGATGACTTATGGCAGCCCATTAAATATGATGGAATTTCCAAGTATTGTAACTCTTGCAAGAACTTGGGCCACAATGATTCAAACTGTAACAAAGACCTAAATTTAACAAAAAGGTTAGATGACAAGGATAAGCAGCCAACCTCTTCCTCTAATCCAATCCCAAAGGTGAATCTACCTCTCTAAAAAGTATAATGGATCAAAAAATCAAAACAAAAAGTCAGTAATGATGTCTGATGATTCCGAATATGTCTTAGTGATGTTTTCTGTCCCGGATATGTTCGTATGGGAATACCAATCACAGTTATATTTGTATGCTGATATTTCTAGAGAGAGAAACAAAATGAGTAGAGAGAGAAAGAAACAAAAGGAATGAATGAAGTAGTAGTGCTTTAATCATTAGACCATTTCCTGAAAGGGATTGCCCTTTATATAGTACATGGGTAAGTTCTTAATTCACGTACTTACCCTCTCATAAGTGGATTTTTTCACCTCACTCCTTATCTAAGTATAAATATACACACTAGTTATTACATCTGACCCCCTCAACTCTTATACTTTCTCGAGTTTTTGTCCTTAACATTTTATTACATCAAATTAATCTTTTTATTTACTATATTTAGCTTATTCACCAGGGATACTTTTTATCCCTTATCAGTAGCCCCCCCCCCCCCCCAGTCCTTGCGAAGATATTTGAACAAAGACTGACGAATTGAGATATACTTTTCTTTCTCCTATGCCCCATCATACTTTTCTTCCTCTGGGTCTCCTTATCAGATTGTTCTTCTACTACTGTTTCTTGTCAAATTATTTCTTTATTGGCTTTTCTTGATAAACTTTTTTTCATGATCTCTTCAGACTATTTCTCCCTTAGCTTTCAGTTGGATTATTTCTCCTCTAATTTTTTTATTAAACACATGATTTCATTATAAGAAAGGAAAACCTCATGCTTATCTATTGCTTGATCCGGGTTACGTGTTGGGGTAAATCTTGACAGTTGGCCTTCATACTATGGCTTATCCATGTGTCAGAAACATTTTAAGTGGATGCCATCATTTAATCCCACGTGTCAATCATTTCCTGACGTAATAAGAGTGCCTTTCAACAGAACTTTCACCAAAAGAGAAAGCGTGTCAGAGATCCTTTGCGCTTCTTGATGCATGAATGCGCCAAATCATAGGTTTAACAACTGTTTCAGAAAAATTCTCATCTTCTTTAGGTAATCGTTACCTAAGAAAAATCTTCAACTTATTTGGGCTTTTGCACCCTTTAAAAGTCCACAGAACTCCTATAAATACTTGACTCTCCTCACACTTCTAAAATTAGACATATTTTCCATTTCAAGAGAGATAAACACAAACTTGGTTTAGAGAGAGAACCAGTCCATCCATAGGGAATTCAAAATTTCATGCATAGGGAATTCAAAGGGATTGAATGATATAGACTTTGGGAGCGTTTAACATAGGAAAAAAAGCCAAGGAAAGAAAAGCTGCCGACATCAAAGAAGAACCCAAGCCTTTACAAATCCTCCAAACAACGTATTATGGTAATTGACCTCCTCTCTAGAAATATTCTGGTATATAAGGAAACTCAAATAATACTATCCTATCTGAACATTCTCTCACTCAGCCTTTCAGTCACACTTGTCCGAGGCACGACAAGAGTGACCTTTATTCTATGAAAGAAATTCACAAAAGCTCTTATTTTCTTCCAGTGGGTGATAAACACCAATACTCTGATCGATCAAAGATGAAGAAATCTCCGCAGCCGGTTAAACGGCCCACAAAATTAAAGTTTACATCAACTTTTATTTTTCAGGCATTAATATTTGTTTCTTGAAAATCACTCGTCATAATATATTTCAAGCATTAATATATATTTTTTTGGAAAATCACTCGTCATAATATATTTTCTTTTCTTTTCAACTATTCCAAAATTTCCCTAAGTACATTAATTTTCCAGTTTCTTCAATTCCAACCCCAAATTTATTAATATTATCACAAATTACCCTGAGCACAAGTGTCTTTAAGAATACTGGAAAAATACGTTAAAACTCAACGAATACTTGAGAACCGGTGACGATTTTAAGAATAATGGAAGCGTAATAAGTGATATGAAATGCACTTATCAACTGTCCCCAAACAACACCCGAGGTCACTCCTTAGAAACACTCGTCGAAAACCGTTTGAACAGATAAGGCTGCTAGCTCACCCTTAAAATCTATCTCAGAAGTGCAAGAGAAGCGTTTGATTGATGAAGTGGATAATAATCAAGAAGGGGATGACATGATTCCTGTTGAGGCTCAAATCATTCAAGATATCGTTGCACTAGCCCCTCCCATCGGACCATCTAATCAGATTCAAGAGTCTTCTCCTCTTGAAGTGGTAGCATATTCTCCTGCTCACCTGGCAGAAACATTCGAGCAAACAAAGAAAAAGAAAAAGAAGGGTGTTGTTGAATTTCTCTCAAACATAGAGGCCATTATAGGAAACAACCTTCGTAGGGTTGAGGAAAAACACCTAGTGGCACTTCACAGACTAAAATACAAGTATTTTCACTGATTGGAGAGACATCTTTGTCCATTAAGGACCATGAGCTAATTGTTTACACAAAGATCCTAAATTTTGGTCTTGGACTATGAATCCTACCTTGGCTGAATATTTCCACCTAATACAGTTATGTCCGACCCAAGCCAGTCCCAACATGTGATTCACCCTTATGGCGTGCTTCATGGCTTCTCAAATTTCTTGGCTTGGATTTTCTATAAAAGATCTGGTCGGATTGACAATTGTAGCGAAAAAACTCCCATTTTCTCTTCTACTCAATATCCCTTGCAAAGAAATACAAGATTTTATATGATCTTGTTGAGGTTGGTAAGAAGTGGAAGCAACGATTTATCTTTGTCTCTGGATTATGCGAGACGGGCTTTAAAAATTCTGACAAGCTACCCCATCGCTTTACTTTAAAATGGACAAATCGAGGTACTTGTTTTATTTTTATTTAAGCTATACATATTCAGATGATTTATTCCAATAAAAAGTTTCTTTGTGAACAAAAATAAAGGGAACATCTAAACCGTTCGAGGATTACATTTAATGAGCTACTCGGAACTTTCCTCAATTGAGCTACTGGGCACATGAAACTTGGAAGCATTGGTTCCACAAATATTTTACTCCTTCAATTTTAGCTAAAAGTCAGTTTTGGAGGCATAATCTGACCCAACCTAAGACCATAAAAGAGCTTATGGTCCCTCCCATGAAGAATGTTGTACTCAAACGATTAGAATGTCTAGACAATATTGTCTATTCCCCACTAGGGCTAGAGTTCCTAGTCACCGAGATAAAAAAAATAAAGATGGGGATGAAGAAGATAACGCTGATGGTGACACTGGTTCGAATACTAGGACCGAGAAAAATGAGGAAACTGATGCTGGAGAAAGACAAGAGGTTAAAAATGGGGAGGGATAATGAATTGATGGTGAGCCATATGCTATGGCTAAGTAAAAAACTATTGGGAAATTTGGTGGTGTTGGACCATCCCAAAGACGTTCTATTAAAGAGAAAAGAAAAATAGTGTTTTTTGATGAGGAAGATAACAAAACTAATTCCCCAAACCTGCCCCTATAAAAAAGTAATTTTTGGTGATTCAGATTTTGGTGGAGAATGTGTCTCCAAAATAAAACACACTACTGGTCAAAGGAATCAGCAAGAACTTGGGGAAGCGGGAAAAGCAAAGAATGCTTCCCCTGTCTCTGCTCATTTCGATATTCATGGAAACGATTTTGTTTCCAATGAACTTAACAGGTTATTCCACGCTGCTGCTCTCCTCGTACACAAATATAATCGAAAGTACCGTTATAAGAAAGAAGTGATCAAGAAGAGGTCTGAAGTGAAGATATTAGAGGATGAGTTTCCCTTGAGAAGAAAAATTCAACTGAGCGTTTGGAGAAGATTGAAGCGCTCCAAGATCAACTGAAAAATGAAAAAGAAGAATACATTAGCGAGCGGTAAAAATTCATCACTAGAGACACCGAACAAAATACTCTTGTTGACGGCCTCTTTAACTCTTGTAAGAAGACCGATGAGAATTTTAAAGACGCTGTCAAAGAGATTGAAAAGTTGTATGCTGAGAAGCAATCTCTTATAAAGACCATTGAGGAGTACAAGAATACTTGTCTTGAAGAATATGCTGCCGATTGTGTCTCCCGCTTGGAAGAAAGAGATGTTAAAGTTTTAATCTGATATGATAGTAGAGATTCATGAACGCTTTCCCAATTTAAAGTTAGGAAGTTTTTGGGAGCGTGTCATAGAGAGGCATCGTCCGGAGGGAGTTTCTTCGGTTGATGAAGACTCAACTAGCGACTGAGACGAATCAAATAGTTATTTCTCTAGTAGTAGTTTGTCAAAAGAAAGGTGGGGGTTTATTACTTAGTTTTTGTTTCTAATGTTTTTTGTATACACATTGTGAACTAATTATGCCACAGGTGTATTTTTTTTAAACTTTTAAATCTTGACAAGCTACTTTCATTTGCAAAAGGTATTAGTGTAGAAACTATTTGATCGTATATTTTCCCTTAAACTCTTGATAAAATAATTTTTTATGCTTATTCTGTACAAGTTATTATTAACTCCCTCTTCCGAACGCTTTCTCTACATATTTTTCATATGAAAATTGTTTTTTTGACTTTAACTCTACTCTTCATACTTTCTCATATAAATTTTTTAATACTTAAATTTTATATAAAGACTTTTAATTTTGTGTTATAATTTTTTTAATATGAAAACTTTTTCCCTTATATTTTATAAAATACACTTGATTTCTTCCTCTAAACATTTTCATACGAAAACTTTTGCACTTATCTTTTATAAAAGACTCTTAATATTTTCCTCCAAACATTTTCATATGAAAACTTTTACACCTATCTTTTATAAAAGACTCTTAATTGTTTCCTCGAAACATTTTCATTGAAAACTTTTACACTTATCTTTTATAAAAGATTCTTCCAGTCCAAAAAGGACAAAAAATTGTAAATTAACAGTCTTTAAAGGACCCTCCCAATCCAAAATGATAGAAATTATAGACCAACATTCGTCGGAAGACACTTTCGGTCCAAAAAGATAAAGACTGTTGACCAAAATTCATTGGAGACCCTTCCGATCCATAAGGATAAAGATTGCTAATCAACATTCATTGGAAGACTCTTTCGGTCCAAAAATATAAAAATTATTGACCAACATTTGTTGGAGGACCCTCCGGTCCGAAAAGATAAAAATTGTTGACCAGCATTCATTGAAAGACCCTTCGGGTCCAAAAAGATAAAGATTGTAGAAGTTGTTTTAAGATGGGAAATAAATATTATATATAAGTCGACTATTAGGACACCTCATTAAAACCTTGCTACGCCACCAGGGTAGGATAAAGTATGCGACCGATACTTACATAAGTTCTGAAAGAAAATATTTACAAATTTACATATTCATTCTAAATATAATATGAGATGCTCAATATTCCATGGGTGAATAAGATCTTTCCCTTCTTTGTCTTTGAGTCGATATGTCCCTGGCTTAACTTTCTTCGTTACCGTATATGGACCCTCCAAATTAGGGCCTAATTTACCAAACCGTTTTTATTTTGTATGAAGATATACCTTCATCAATACCTTATCCACTGCTTTAAACACTTGTATTCTAACCTTGGAAGCATACCGACTTCTCATCAAAGTCTGATCGTGTAGAGAATTCAGTTGTGCTCTTTTTTTTTCTATCGAATCTAACTCTGTATGTTTCCCTTATCGTTTGCTTATTCTGAATATTCACCAATTCGATATGAAGGGAAGATTACCTTGGACAAAACTACTGCATCCATCCCATAAACCGACGCAAACGGTGATTTGTGTTGCCTTCCAAGGGGTAGTTATGTATGCCCATAAAATTTCTTGTAAATAATCCGACCATTTTCCGGCCTTGCCTTCCAAATTCTTTTTCAGACCATCCAGAATTATTCGGTTTGGTAACCTCAACTTGGCCATTCTCTTGTGGATGGAAGGGTGCCGAGAAATATTGTTGTATCCCTTTAGAAGCAGAAAAAGCCTTCATTTCTTTGTTATCGATTTGTGGCCCATTATCCATCGTTATTTTCCTCGCAACCCTAAAACGATAGAAAATATTAAAAACTATAAATCTAATTGATGAGTCTGACCGGATAGATCACACGGACCGGACAAATCATTTTGAACACTATGACCATGAGACTGTTCGAACTATGACAAAAGTACTAAAAAACCTAAACACTTCTTGACTAAGCTACTTGCTCTCCTATTTAGAGCTCATGGGTCTTTGAACATGACCCGGGTCCATTAAACATGACCCGAAAGCCCATAAGGGCCCAAACATCAGGGTATAAATACCCAACCACCTGCATTAACTATGGGTAATGAGTATTAACTCCTACCAAGCTGCTTAATTATCTCTCTACTCTCTACTCTAAACACATAACACCCACACACTACTATAAAACACCAATTAAAATTACTAGCCTACCCTCAGGCGATTATTATCCTCACCAAATTGGCGACCACAGTGGGAGCAGAGGGTGCCTGAATCAAGCATTCAAAACCAGCTAAAAAAATATGTCCGAATGAATCCGGACAATCCAGAAGTACCACCAGCTTTGCTCGAAGTGGTGGGAGAGAACGATGAATACACCATTGAAGAGCGTGATAGGCTAAAGGGTGAAATAGAAACTCTGAGGGCTGAAAAGGCCAAGATGGGCATGAAAGAAAAGTCCAAAGCATCAGCTGCTCATCACACCGATAACCCCAGAGAGCATGAGTCTTCGAAGACTCATGTGAGCACCAAAAAGACTCATACCAGTTCCAAAAAGTCTCACCGGTCTAAGCCAGTGGAGAGTTCTGACTCAAGCTCAGAATCTTCTGATAGCTCTTCGGACAGTGAGGGAGTTGAAAAATCCTTGTCCTCTAGCAGCGATGAGGGTCGAACTAGAAAGAAGCAAAAACAGATTAAAAAATATTCAAGAAAAAGGGATAGATATGGAAGAATGAAGAGGAATATTGGTAAAGGGTCATCACACAGCCGGAGGCATGTGGACAAAATGCTGATGGATCCCTTCGCTTTCCATGATGAACTAGGTATCTTTGCAACTCCCAATGAGGGTACTGTGTTCAATCGTGGAAGGAATTGGAGGCAATCTCCATTGTCTTCTAAAATTCTGTCCGGAAACCTCCCCAAGAGGTTTGACAGCACCAAAATAGAGAAGTACGATGGCAGTACTGATCCGGACAACCATCTGGAGCAATTTAAAAACTTCATGATGAACTTTGATGACGACGATAAACTACTTTGTAGGGCATTCTCCCAATCATTTACGGGGAGTGCTCTAAAATGGTACAACAGCCTGCCTCAGGGTTGTATTAAAGACTTCGATACTTTTTGGGTAGCCTTTCGAAGGCAGTTCGTAGGGAGTAAAGAGCTAAAGGGAAATGGGGACACAATAATCCATTGTGCCCAGGAACCAAATAATTCCTTGAAAGAATATATAAGCCGTTTTGTGAACACCAAGAATGGGTTGGTTGATTGCTTCGAACAGGTATCAATAGCGTCCCTAAGGCACGGTTTGAACCCATGAAATCTAGCTGATTCAGTGACGAGAAATAAGGCCATGACATGGGGAGGGTTGCTGAATCAGGTTGGCAAACAAATAAACGTCGATGAAACAAAGAAGACCAGGGTGCACAGGCAGGTGAGGCCTACCCCAGTTGCACCAAATCCCAATCAGAACCAGTCCGGGAACAAAGCAAGAGAAACCGGACAGGGGCATGGTAGGGCAAAAGCTCAGTCTCAGCCAGCTGCTCCTGCTCAAAGTCAGCAATCCAGAAACAAGAGAGGGCCATGGGTCCAACCGGAGTGCTTCTCAGAGTTAAAATAAAGTGTGGCCACTATTTTTGATAAAACAAAGGATGAGGTGCATTACCGGAGACTGGCAACACTGCAGTCTCCCAGAGAGCATCACAACAATTCTTTTTGCCAATATCATAATGATATTGGTCATGCCACTGATGACTACATAGCATTGAAACAAGAAGTTCAAAACTTGATTGAAAGGGGAAAGCTGGGGGCCTACGTGAAAAGAAGAGAGGGTAACAGGCCTGATAACACTCACCGGGTTGGTCCAAGTAATGCTGCTCCGGAGGGAGCCATGGTTATAATTGAAAGGTTTGACGTGGAATCTGAGTACTTGGATCCTGATCCAACTCGAAATAGAGTGGGTGCTATAGAGGAATGTTCTATATCGGTCTCTGGGCTCATTAAGTTTTTCGAGTCGCTTACAATTTTCGGAGGGGACACTATGACAACTCCTACTGCTTCTTCGAGGAATAGGCATGTTCATACTTTAGCCTCCCAGCTAGAAGGAGGCATGACATCCTATCAGTCACCAAACTCATTCCCCTTCATTGTGTTTGATGAAGATGATTTAAGAGACATTGCTGGCCCTCATGAGGATGCTGTTGTCATAGGAGCATCTATAGGGGGCAATGGCATAAGACGAATCGTGGTGGATACTGGGAGCTCAGCCAATATCATTTTCCTAACCACGTACAAGAAAATGAAAAATCCAGCTGTAATTCAGAATTCGGACAGATCAATCGTGGGCTTCACAGGCAGCTCAGTAGATGTGATCGGAGAGTTCGAAGAAGAAGTGTTATTGGGCAAGGGCCCTTTCAAGAAAATGGTCAGAATACTCTTTATTGTGGTGGATTGTCCCACTTGCTATAATACTATTCTAGGGAGGTCTTGGCTCTCTAGGATGCATGCAGTGGCTTCAACAGTCCACCAGTGCTTGAAGTATGCTGTTCAGGGATAGGTTGGAGTCGTCCGGAGCAGCCAAAAGATTGCAAGAGAATGTTATGCCACTGCCCTGGCTCCTCGAACGATGGGGGCAGTCCGTATTAATGAACAATAGCAGTTTGAGGGCCTTTCTGGGGTGAGGGTGAAATTGATGACCCGAGAGAGACCCCTGGTGTATTGATACCAATCGAAGAGCTAGAGACACAATGTTTGGAAGATGGGAAAAGTGTCAAGATAGGGTCTAAAATGCCACCTATGTTGAAATATGAAATGTTGAAGTTTTTGAAGAACCATCAACATGTTTTTGCTTGGTGCAATGCTGATGTTACTGGAGTTCCATCAGAAGTAATATCACATCACCTATCCGTCCGGAGAGACGGGGCTCCAGTGGTTCAAAAAAGAAGAGCTTTCTCCAAAGAAAAGGCTGATGTCATTGTGCAAGAAGTTGACAGACTCACAAAGATGGGACACATCAAGGAGTCTCAATACCCTTTGTGGACTGCCAATCCTGTCTTGGTGAAAAAGAAGAATGGCAAGTGGCGCATGTGCATTGACTTCACAGATCTCAATAGAGCTTGCCCAAAAGATTTGTATCCAGTTCCCCGGATTGATCAGTTAGTAGACTCCACCTCTGGGAACAAGCTTCTTTCCTTTATGGATGCTTTCTCCGGATACAATCAGATTCAAGTAGATCCAAAGGATCAAGAGCATACCACATTTGTCACTGACAGAGGTCTTCATTGCTACAAAGTAATGCCATTTGGTTTGAAAAATGCTAGGGCTACTTATTAGAGGTTAGTCAACAAGGCATTTGCTGATCAAATTGGAAGAAATATAGAAGTATACATTGATGACATGATGGTGAAGAGTGTAGATGAGCAGTTGCACTTGTCCAATCTCCAGGACACTTTTGCCAACTTGGTAAAAGTGAATTTGAAATTAAACCCAGAAAAGTGTGTGTTCGGAGTGTAGTCCGGGAGGTTTCTAGGCTATATCATAAGTGAGCATGGAATACAGCCCGATCCGGACCAGCTAAATGCTCTTTTCCAAATGGAACCTCCTCGAAACATTAAAGAAGTACAACGGTTAACGGGGAGGTTAGCTGCCTTAAACAGATTTATCTCAAGGTCTTCGGATAGGTGTGCTCCTTTCTTTCAAACTTTGAAGGGTGCAAAGGGATTCGATTGGACCCCGCAGTGTGATGAGGCTTTCAATGAGATCAAGAAACACCTGTCATCTCCCAAAACTTTGTTTAAGCCGGTTGATGGGGAGACGCTCTTCGTATATTTGGAAGTTTCAAGTTGTGCCATCAGTGCTGTACTGGTAAGAGAGGTCGATAGTCATCTCCATCCAGTGTACTACATCAGCAAAAGCTTGATAGATGCAAAAAAGCGTTACTTGAAACTTGAAAAATTGGCATTAGCCCTGGTAATGGCTGCAAGGAAGATGAGGCCTTATTTCCAAGCTCATCCTATCATTGCCCGGACCTCTTTTCCCCTGAAGAATGTCCTTCAAAAAGCAGACATTTCGAGCAGGATGACTAAGTGGTCAGTAGAGTTGGGGGACTTCGACATAGACTTTGCTCCCCGAACAACAGTCAAGACCCAAGCTGTAGCTGATTTTCTGGTTGAATTCCACTCCGACAGAGATTCAGAGCAAACTACTGACATAAAAGATAAAAAGGTATGGGTCGTCCGAACAGATGGTGGATCTAGCACTTTGGGATGTGGTGCAGGAGTATGTTTAACTTCCCCATATGGAGACAAGATGTACCAGGCTATTTGTTTTGCTTTCAGGGCATCTAATAACGAGTCCAAATACGAAGCAGCTATAGTTGGGTTAAAGTTAGCCTACATCTGTGGGGCTAAGAGGGTCAAACTACTAAGCGACTCCCAACTACTTATCCACCATGCGCAAGGCCAATCTGAGGCTAAGAAGGAGCAACTTGTGAAGTATTTACTCATCCTAAAAAATGAAGCACTTAAGTTTAAAGGTGTTGTCTATGAGCACATTCCCCGGACAGAAAATGAGCTAGCAGACTCATTGGCAACCATAGCATATACGGAGTCAAATCCATCGACCCATGTGCTCGAAAGCCCCTCCATTCAACTTAGTAAGGGTAAAGAAGAGGAAATTTTTGAAGTACAAGTGAAACAACCTCAAGACTGGAGGTTTCCTCTCCTGCAATATCTCTCCGATGGTGTCGTGCCTCCGGATAAGTCACTAGCCAGAACATTGAAACATAAGGCTCGTGGTTTCATCATATTGAGAGAAGTGTTGTACAAAAAGTCCTATAGTAAACCTCTCCTGCGCTGTTTGGGGGATGAAGAATCACAAGTGGTCCTCTTCGAATTGCATGATGGTGAGGGATCAACCCATTGTGGGTTTAGAGCTTTAACAAGAAGGGTTTTACTCTCCGGTTACTATTAGCCATCAATTATGAAAGATGCTAAGGAATTGGTAAGAAGGTGTGACCCATGCCAGAGGTACATCAATGAAATTCATGTACCAGCCATTCCTTTAGAATCAATTTCTGAGCCCATTCCTTTTGCTCGATGGGGATTGGATTTAGTGGGGCCTCTCCCTGTGGCGTCCGGAGGACGCAAAACTATAATTGTGGCCATAGATTACTTTTCGAAGTGGATAGAAGCAGCCCCCCTAGCAGGGACAACATCAAAAGCTGTTATAAAATTCATTCTATCCAACATCTGTTGCAGATTTGGTGTCCCACAGAAAATAACAACAGACAATGGGCCACAATTCGATAATAGGGAAATGGAAAGTTTCTGTGCCTCAAGGGGTATACAACATTGTTTTTCTTCACCTTTCCACCCACAAGCAAATGGGCAAGTTGAAGTGGCTAATAGAACTATACTGTCCGGTTTAAAGAAGAATTTGGAAGGGGCTGCTGGGAAGTGGCCTAGTTATCTACAAGAGGTCTTGTGGGCCTACCGGACAACACCTGGGGCTGCAACACAAGAGTCACCCTTTGCCTTGGTCTATGGGATGGATGCAGTAGCCCCCATAGAGAAGACCCTCCCCTCTTTTCGTATTCACAACTTCTCCAAACACACTAACGAGGTGGCAATCAGAAGTCAACTGGATTTGATAGAAGAAAGACGAGTTAAAGCTCACCTAACGGTTGCACACTACCAGGGCTTGATGAGAAGCAGGTTTGCTTCCAGAGTTAAAAGAAGAGATTTCCAACCAGGGGACAAAGTATTAAGGAAGGTCTTCTTACACACTAAAGAAAAGTTGTTCGGAAAGTTGGCCCCAACTTGGGAGGGTCTGTATATGGTTGTTGAAAGAATTAAGCCTGGAACTTATTGGTTGGAAGACAAAGATGGCAGAGTTCTAACTCATCCTTGGAATATCGAGCATTTCCGGATGTACTTGGAATAGCACTTGTGTAAATATTTACTTGTTTGAACATCCATGTAAATATTTGGGGGCATACTCTTTCCTCCCTAGTGGCACGGAGAGGTTTTAATGAGGTGTCCGGGCTGTTGAATAAAATTTGATGCCTTCTTAAAAATTTTCTAAGTGTTTTTAAAGTTTTGTCCCTTGTCATACTATCCGGATTGAAATAACTACGGGCTATTTAAACTCTAGCCGGAGAACTTAAACACTCTCACTATGAAACAACTAAAGGCTACTTAAACTCTGGCTATCAAAATTAGAACAAACGATGAAAGAAGATGATAGTTGCACATAACAGAAATATTCATTGAAATAAATAACTTAAAACTGCCTTGGCCTTCCAAGGACTTTTAAATGATCAAAGTCGAACACAAAAAACCTGTCCGGTCAAATACCGGACACCATTACAAAAAGAGTGCCTTGGCCTTCCAAGGACTTTAGTCTGGATATAAAATAAACAAAGTGGATCATAAGTTAAGGTTGAGCCTTTGAAGATGGCTCACCTTCATCTACCTTCTTGCCTTTAGGGTCGTCTTTCCCTTCATCTACCTTCTTGCCTTTAGGATCGTCTTTCTCTTCATCTGGGCTCTCCCCAGTATGTTTTTCATCACCCGAGGAGTCACTAGAGTAGCCATACCTGTCGCCTTCGGCCATCGTGTGGTATGGGAGGTCTTCAGGCTCAACATAAATCCATAAGTCCCCTAGGTTCCTCTGCGGAAACTTTTCATAGAAGAGTAGAACCATGTCAGACCTGACCTTCTCGAGCAGTTGCTCTTCGCTTTTGATTATCTGGTTGGCATAGGCATTGATCTTGGCTTGGATCTTGGCCTCCTGCTCCTGTAACAAAGTATTTTTCTCCTCGGCAGCCTTGGACACTGCATTCTCAAGAGCAATCTTATCAGTGGTTAAGTTGGTAATGAATTTGTCCTTCGCCTTGGTTTCTCCCTTTGAGGTAGCAAGGTCTTTCTCCAGACCGGACAGTTTCTCCTGAAGGTCTTTGATGGTTTCCTCTAAAGTGGTGACTTTGGTGGTGCTTGTCTTTTGGCTTCTCTTCAATTCCTCGTTTTCTTCTTTCAACATGGCAGCATTGGAGGTGGCAGTGCGAAGGTCTTCAGACAACTTTTCCTTTTCAGACTTAAGGTCTTTAATGATGTCTGCCTGACCCCGAACTTGTCTCTCCAACGTAAGTACCGGCTGCACATTGCTTAACAAGGAGTGGGCTATGGTATCCTTTTCACTAGAGACAATAAAAGTCTTACCGTTCAAATTGACCGTGTTGGAGCTGCTCGGAGGAATGTAAGGCCCTGCAAAGTCATCTCTGGGGAGGTTGATGAAGTATTCACCAAGCTCACCCAGACCGGTGATGTCCACTCCATCAATGTTGAGATCTCCTCCCTCAACCTCATCAGTGTGAAAGTCCCCCGGAATCTCTTCGGCGTGCGTTGGGTCAGAAGGCTCAACTTGAAAAGAAGGCTCCGGAGCCCGGAGAGAAAGCTCGTTTCCCTTAGAAGTCTTTTCTTCTTCGCCTCCCGGTCTGCACCTTCGCTTTCCTGTTTACGATTTCTCTTGGAAGCCCTTGGAGGTTTTGGGAGATTCGTTTCCTGCCTCTCAGTCTCTTGCTCCACTACTTGCAAGAGAGCAGCATCTATTTGGCTCTGGGCTGGCCCCTCCGGGACTGTTGGAGCATCCTTCTCAGCATCAGCAGGGTTGGCATCGCCCATCACCCTTTTTCCCTTCTTCTTCTTGCCTTTCATCTTGCTCGGGGCTTTGGCCCGGCCTGGCAGGACGAGTGTCCCATCCGGTTCATGGGTCCTCTTGAGCACAACATTTGGAGAAGGTTGGGTGGTGAGCTCCTCCCAGGTCAAGTCTCTCCGACCTGTGGTGTTCCACATGTGAGACCTTACCAAATTTCCACTAGTGAAAGCATCGTGGAATCGGTTCCCCCAGTTCTCAGCAGCCCAGGCATTAATTTTACCACAAGTGACCTGCCCGGCTTTCAAATGGTCACTAAACTCCTTGGGCAGTTCTGCTAAGACAAAAGTAAGACAAATTAGTATAAACTAAGTCCAAAAAGAAAAGACAAGAGAGACAAAAATATAAAGGCAAGATGCTTACGGTTACTCCTCCACCTGCTTCTGAGGAGGCTTGGGTTCTCTCCGACTTTATCTTCTTGCCATTTTCCCAGGCACCACTGATGAACAGGAACCGGGTCCTCCAATTCCTCTCTGCCTCAAGCAAATCATCCACCGCCTTGAAGTTGTCCCCCATGTTAAAGTGGTAGAAGGGGATGTGGTGGTTTCTACACAGGCTAGCCACTGCAGCAAACTCCTCCATGGGCAGAAGGATCCCGCACAGCCTTGATGCCATGATGCATGACATAAGGGTATACCAAGCGTTGGGGCTCAGCTGGCTCGGACAAAGTTTGATAAGATGGAAATATCTGACAATCTCTGGGTCTAGTGGGAGCCTGAGCCCCCAATTGAACAACTTCGTGAACATAACCACCTCACTTAACTTGTAATCCATGGGGGTCTCCGGATGTATAGGGATCCTGATCTTTACATTTTCTGGAATACCCCATTTTGAACGCATCCTGCCCAACTCAGCAGTGTGGATGAATGCATAATTGATTTTTTTGTAGGGAGAGAAGATAGTTAACGCTGACCTTGTGAAAACAAGGCCCTACTTTTCCTTCTAGGCTCTCCGGCAGATCCGGATGCCTTAAGTACAACTTTTCTTTACCCTTGTCCTTCTTGGCAACTATCTCTTTGCTAGTCTGACCGGAGGGCTCAGACTCAAACGGGGCCTCTTCAACAGAGTCCTCCATCACTTCCTCCATGATCGTTGAAGGGATTTTAGCAGCTGTAGTGGGGGGAGGGTTCAAACTTGATTCAGCCTTATCTCCGGACTGATGGGCCTCAGTGCCCCTTTGACATCTGCTCTCCGGTAAAGTGTTTGGAGCAGAAGTTTCTGGTTGAAGGTTTGGATTGGAGCCCTCCGGTTCGGACAACCTGTCCTTAGGAGCTCTAATTGACACCTCTGATCCGGTGCTGCTATCCTTTGCCCCCGATCTTGAGGGAGTGTTTTTAGTCCCCTGGACTTTAACCAGCCGGCTTGTCCTCTTGACAACCAGCTTCTCAGGAGAGTGCTCCGTGTCTGATCCCATTGCAAGAAAGGGAGAAGGTTTTCTAAGGCTAGTGGTTGTGACTCCTGGCTCGACAGTAGGCACCGATTCCTGAACTGAGGAACCAGAGATTATGGGGGAGAGGGTGGTTTGAAATAGTTTTCTAGGCTTGGTACCTTTGGAAGAGGACGAGCCACGATCTGACTCAGATGCAGAAGTGATAGGTCTGTCAACAGGTGAGGCAGGCAACCCTGCAGCAATCCGTCTCTCTCTTTCGACTTTTTGAGCCTTCTCTAACTCAGAAAGGTTGAGCCACCCGCCTTTGACAAGAGCGTTCCTCGCTGTAAACATAAACTATTGAACTATGTTTTTTGCTTTAGAGAGAGAAGGCTTTGAGAGTTTTTTACAGAAGTAAGTTTGAAGGAGATGGTAAAACAGTAGAAATGAATTTGTATTTATAGTAAATCTGAAAAAACAGTTGATTCCTAGGAGAATTCGAAAAGTTTGGCAATGATTAAAAGACGGCGCTGATGTCACCACGTGTAAGTAAAGAGGTTGATTTTCGAAGAAGGTGGGTTCGAAATTCAAGGTGAAAAAACGGCTGAAGCAACCAATCAGAGAGTGACACGTGTCCCACAAACTCTGGCAAAAACCGTTTTGAATTCGTGAAGCTTTATCTGTCCGGGTAAACCCATAGACTTGTCCGGATTAAAACTACCCCTGACGTCGGACTGTTTTTCAGGTCTTTGGCAAGAATATTTGCACAAACACCTAAAAAAGGGGCTCCTGATGAGTCCGAATCCTGCACGCTCCCCGGACAAGGACAGATCGGTCCAGGGCCTCCGGACCGGTCAAATCACACGGACCGGATAGATCATTTTGAACACTATGACCATGGGACTGTTCGAACTATGACAAAAGTACTAAAAAACCTAAACACTTCTTGACTAAGCTACTTGCTCTCCTACTTAGAGCTCATGAGTCTTTGAACATGACCCGGGTCCATTAAACATGACCCGAAAGCCCATAAGGGCCCAAACATCAGGGTATAAATACCCAACCACCTGCATTAACTATGGGTAATGAGTATTAACTGCTACCAAGCTGCTTAATTATCTCTCTACTATCTACTCTAAACACATAACACCCACACACTACTATAAAACACCAATTAAAATTACTAGCCTACCCTCAGGTGATTATTATCCTCACCACTAATCACATCCTTATCTATTGTTCCTACTAATGGTTCAACTTTCATTCACTTGGAAAAATAGTCGACTGCGACAGTTGTCGTATGTCGTCCTTTTGATACCATTGGTAATGGTCCGACCAGATAAATGCCTCACGAGTCAAAAGGTAACGATTCAAAAATTGATTCGAGAGGTATTCCTGGTGGGTGGATTGTATTGGAAAATATTGACATGTGTCATATTTTTGAGCTAACTCCTTGGCATCCGAAGACATTGTAGGCTAATAGTACCCTGCTAGAAGAATTCTTTGTACCAACATTTTGTACCCACAATGCACTGATCCTTCGCCATCGTGTAGTTCAGTCAATATCATTCACGATTCATTTTCTCCTAAACATCGAAGTAAAGGCCAACTAAAAGATTTTTTTGTATAAAACATCTCCAAGGACCACATAACCATATGCCTTAAACCGTATTCTTTTGCCCATTACCTTGTCAACATGCAACACATCATTCACCAAAAATTCTATGATTTCACTCAATTTTTTTACTATGCTTGTAGAAATTTGAAAAGCCTTAATAGAACATTCTACCGATTCAGACCCCCTTGCTATTGAAGGATTTTCTTATGTTATAGTCCAAGTATACTCCTCGGAATACGAAACCGTAGCCAAAGAATCACCTACAGAATTTCCAGCGCTGTGAACATGTTTGTATCTGATGCTTTCAAAAACCAACATTAAAGCATTTAGCACCCTCAAATACTTCACTAAATGATATTTTCTTGCCTCAGACTGATGAGATGCGCGATTTATGAGGAGTTGTGAGTCACCTACCAAGCTTACGTTTTCGGCCCAACATATTTTAGCAAGTCTCAACCCTACTAAAGCGGCTTTGTACTCCGCCTCATTATTTGATGCCTTAAATCCGAAGCGGATAGCTTGATACATGACAATTCCTTCTAGAGAGATCAATTGTACCCTGCTCTACATCCTGACGCGCTTGAACCCCCATTATTTCGGATTGTCCACTCTGACGTAAAGTTTTCTTCATCAATCTCCATATTTGTACATTCAGAATGAAACTTATATAAAAAAAATTGCTAAAGCTCGTGCTTTGATTGCAATCATAGGCTCAACTTCAATATCAAAGTATCCTAATTTAACAGATCACTTAGTCATTCTTCCTGATATATGAGGCACTTGTAACATATTTTCAATGGGAAATATGTTCTTACAATGATAGAATGATCCTAGAAATAAGGTCTCATTTTTCGCGTAACATTTACTAATAGGAGGGTCAGTTTCTCTAACTTTAAATACCGTTTTAGCATAAAAAAGACGTTTATTAATATAATACATTGGATTTGGTGAATTATCTTCCTCCCGAATTAAAACAACACTCACCGCCTAACTTGATAATGCTAGGTAAACATAAAATTTCTCCCTCAAATTTGGATTTTTCAAAATCTATGGCGAAAAAAGATATTATTTTATCCGATGAAACGCCTTGGAACACTCTTGAGTCCACTAAAAATAATTTTCTCGTCTCAACACTTGGAAAAATAGAGCACACTTATCTAATGATCTTTATATGATCTATTTAAGGTTGCCAATCTTCATCTTAGTGCTCGAAGCATTTAACTATATTAGATAAGCTTCTATTGCATGCTCACTGATTATATACCCAAGAAACTTTCCGGATCTTACTCCGAATTTACATTTTTTTGGATTTAATTTCACATTTATCTTTGTCAGGTTAACAAAAGTTTCGTCTAGATCTGCCAAGTGGTTTTCATCCCTTTCATTTTTACTAAAATGTCATCGATACATACTTCAACATTTCTCCCAATCCGAGTTTCGAAATATTTGTTTACAAAATTTTGACAAGTTGCTCCAACATGTTTCAATCCAAATGCATTACCTTATAGCAATGTAAACCTCTTCCGGTGATGAAAGTAGTACTCTCACGATCGGTTGGGTCCATTCGGATCTGATTATATCCGGCGTGTGCATCTATAAAAGAGAGTAATCGGTTCTCGGAAGTCAAATCCACTAAATACTTTATTCGTGGAACTAGGAAGGTTATCTTTGGGATAAGCATTGTTTAGATAAGTTATTTCCACACACATCCGCCATTTTCTGTTCTTTTTCTTTACCAGAACTGGATTAGCAGTCCATAAATCATATTGCGATTCGTGTATGTGACCAACTTTAGTCAAATGATCCATCTCTGTCATGGTAGTTTCAGATTTTTCTTGAGAACAAATATCTCCTCTTCTGGATTATTGAACGAACATTATTTCGTACTACCAACCTATGTCAAATAATGTCCGTAGGGACCCCTGTAACATCTTCTGTGCACCATGCAAACAAGTGCAATTTCGTTGACAAGAACATAATTAAATTTTCCTTCACCTCTAAAGATAGCTTTGTGCCTATTTTTAGACTTTTATCCTAAGAGAAAATATGATCCTCAAAACTTTTGTCTGGGACCATAAACCCAAGAGTCTCCCTCGGATCATCCATGAGATCAGATCCCATGGAAGGCTGCACTGATTGCTATTGTTTCTTTGATTTGACCCCCTTAATTTGTTTAGGGGCCAAAACTGTTCGATAACATTCTTTTGCCATATTTTGACTGCTTCTAACCATTCCCACATTGTTCCCCACCATATATTTTAGACATTGGTGAACAATTGATAGCATAACATACATTTTAGACAGCCAATACCTTCTAAAGATTTATTGTACGATGTTGGGGCATCCACCATAATGAATAAGACTGTAACTACTTTTTTGAATGGTCCTCGACCTAGTTCAACTATTCCCTCGAACTCTCCTACCACCCCAGCTGTTACTCCAGTAAACCCTAAAATTTTCTGATTTGACCGTAGGATCATTGGTGGATTCTTTATCTGACTATAAGTAGTCATAAACATAATATTAGTTGAGCTACCAGTATCAATCAGATTTTTTCGTATCTCATCCCCAACAATTTATTCCAAAATAACTACCGCATCCTTGTATTGACCAACTACATCCCTCATGTCATCGTCTTCAAAACAAAGTATTAGAGATGGAATTCTGTATAAGTGTGGTGAGGAACCTACCTCCAATTGAGTTGCTAGACTAACAATATGTCTCTTTTGAGAATAATTTGATGTCTCTGCAATAATATCTATTTCGAAAATTGTTAGTGACTCAAAAAAACATATAATTCACCAATTTTTCCTCTCACAATCGGTTCCTCCACCATATTTATATTCTTTCTACCTAGTTTTGGATCTGAATATTCAGTGGAAATATCAAATGCATCAATAGATTCTTCATCAACAGGTTCTGATATCATTAAAGTATCTTCTTGCTTAAGAGATTTTTCTTCCTTTGGAGCCACCAAAGAATTCTTCTTCACAAATGTTGTTAGCTTTCTATTTTCAATCGAGGTTTGTATCTCTTTTTTCTATCCTACACAATCCTTCGTATCGTGCCCAATGTCCTCATGATATTTAAAATACCTATTGCATATGTTCTCCCTTGTAGTCTGTATTGGAAACGGCTTACAAAATTGTACATGTGGACGTAATCTTTCAAAGATTGTTGCTGCATACTCAATCAATTCGATAAAAATGTGTTGGTCGATATCTATTTGTTTGATATGGGTCGGACATATTGTTGAATGTAACAACTGGTGCATACTCTTTCATTTTGGGAGGTGCTTGAGTTACCATTTAAACCGGTGCTCGAGGTTGGATAAAATATAATTGGTTGTGAATTACTGCATAATGTCATCGAACTTTGACGGAACTGATTTTGCTCATTTTGTGGCCAAGAACTCCTATACGATGCTTGTGTTTCCTTTACTAGAATTCTTTTTTCCACCTGATCCAACAAAGCCCCAAATGTCATGGCTTGTTTCTTAGCAATATTATCCTTCAAAATCCCCGGAAGCAATCCCATTCCAAACGTTGCTAGCACTACTTTATCCTCACAACTTTCCATGTTAGTTATTTTGATACAACGATTTATGTACTCCTCAAGGCTTTCCCCTACCTTTTGCCTATAGTAAATTATAGCATCACCATTTGCGCAAAATGTTTTGCTTCTCATGAAATACTGACGAAATATACTTCAAAATATATCAATTTTTTTTGATACAACTCTCATGCAAGCGATTGTACCAATTTGAATCCGTATTCTTGAAGGTTTGAGAGAAATTTCTACATAGTAATTTATCATCATCATCTTAATTGATCATAAAATTCTTGAATTATTCGATGTGGTTGTCCGGATCCCGTGTCCCATCAAACTTTTCCAGCTTTGAGATATCAAACCACTTAAGCAGATTCCCAGAGAGTATCCCCGGGTATAGAGGAGATACCACATTATGGCCCGTTCTATAAGCACTCCCCCCGGACCTTCGTTCATTGTCGTGTATAAACCTTATTTGGATGGGTAAGTAAACCGATTACTCATAAAATATTCGACATTATGGCTTCCAGAAGGAATTTTCATATGAGGGTTTGCTTGTTCCTTTTTGTTAATATTCACAGTCCTATCATTCTCCTCAGATCCAAGTCTTTTTTTTTTCTCTTGTTCGTTTTTTTCTTTCCTCGAACCCTTGGCACGATGATATGTCCAATGATAATATTTTTATCTATTCGAATCTCTTTTCCTATAATTATTTAGATGTCGACTATCTCTTTCTGGGGAAAGAGACTCGTCTAAAGCATACGATGTATAACCACTTAGATAAGATGATTCATAGCGATGCTTGGATTTCATCATTCTCTTTGAAGAATAATGATTCCTTCATTGACACATCTTTTTTGTCTAAAATCATTCTCTCTATGATATTTTTCAGTTACTTGCTCTCATCAAATTTCAGATTTAAGCCTCTGTGAACTAAGATTTGCTTCCTTCTCAGGATTCAGTTGTTCTATAGCTTCCAAAAGTTCTTTCCTCCGAGATACTAAAGTTCATTCTTCTAGAGTTCCTCGACATATCACTCATTTTTGTTTCTTTCGTTTATTAAAACCATGTATTCCTCGACAAGGAGATCTTCAGATAGACCTCCGATCACATGATTTTTCGTACCAGACTCTAACCCTCCGATGATTTTCATATCCATTACTCTCACAACATTGGAATAGAAAAATTTATGATTTTGGAAAGATAATCCAGGTACTAATCAGCTTCCCACATAGGTCGCCACTGAGGATTCCAAATATTTCTTAGTGATATATTTTGTCCTAGATATGTTCGTATAAGAATAACTATCACTGTTATATTCGTATGTTGATATTTTTAGAGAGAGAAACAAAATGAGTAGAGAGAGAAAGAGACAAAAGGAATAAATGAAGTAATAATTTACTAATCATTGGACAATTTCCCCAAAAGTGATTGACCTTTATATAGTACATGGGTAAGTTCTTAATTTACGTACTTACCCTCTCATAAGTGTATCTTTTCACCAAATCTTTTATTGACTATAACCATACACACTAGTTATTACATTTCACCCCTCAACTCTTATACTTGCTTGAGTTTTGTCCTCGACATTTTATTACATCAAATGAATCCCTTTATTTACTATATTTAGCTTATTCACCACCATATTTTTCTTCCCTTATCAATGTCAAACAACATAAAACAGACAACTATCCTCCCAACAATGATAGTTCAACAATAATAAATAATGCTTTCCAAAAGTCAAATGATCCTCATCACTATAACTCAGATAATCTTCATGTTAACCAAAAAAATAATTCAAACAACACAAATTTGATATAAATCACTACTTGTAATCCTAATGAAAAAATAAATAATGAAATACAATAAGCTATTCATTCCATAGAGTTGGGTAAAACATTCACCCTTTCTCAAGATTTGGTCAGTTCATTCAATGACCATATCTCCCCCAAAATTACCTTAACAGGTACCCTTCCTTCTTCTCAAATATAAGAAATCCTACATGCAAAAATATAACCAAATAAATCCATAAGAAAAATAATAACAAGATTCAAAGATAAGCCACTCAAAGGCCCTCTTAAGTATTCGTAATCCAAATGATCAAATAGTTTTTTCAAATCAATATCCAAACGACTATATCCATCATGAGTTGGAATGCCAGGGGCATTGGCAACAAAAGTACAATTAGATGGGTTAACTCAATTATTAAATCTAAAAATATTAATTTCATTGTTTTTCCAGAGCCAATGATTTCAAAAGATAAATTTGGAATAATAACAAATAAAATTGGATTCAATTCTAGAATTGCCAACCTTAATAATAAAATCTAGATTATATGGAAACATAACTTCAATATTGACATCATGATAGACCATGATTAATGTTTTTATATGATCGTGACTCATCTCTCTTGTAATAAAGAATGTTTAGTTACCATAATCTATGTGAAATATACCAGAAATCAAAGGAATGATCATTGGGATAAACGCAGAGAGATGTCCATTATAAAAAATGAATGGGTAACTGTTGGAGATTTCAATGTAAATCAAATACATATGAATAATTACCACGCTAAACTCTACACGTAAGAGAAATAAATAATTTTAAAAACATGATTACTGATTTCCAATTGGAGGATCTATGATTATATGGATCCAAGTATACACGGTCTAATAATTCCGAATGGAAACATCTTGACAAAACATTAACTAATGCTTCATGGAGGAACTTTTTTGATATTACAAAAGTGAAACATCTGGCCAAGACTGCTAAGACCATTCACATTTGTGTATCACTATCTCATCTCTTTCCAACAAGCCCAAACCACCATTTAAATTTCAAAATATGTGGCTACTTCACAATGACTTTCTCCAAACTGTTAAAAATAATTGGAAATACACATGCCTAAAAACCCTTTAACTGTCTTTTGGCACAAGCTAAAAAGACTTACATCACTTATGAGAAAATAAAAAATCCATCTGAATATTTAAGGTTGTTGGAAGAAGTTACTCATTTTTAGTAAAACATGTAAAGTAATTCAACAACGGTTTTCGTAATCAATATTTGAGTATCTAATCACGTCGCAAAATGTAACTCTTGCCAAGTTAGCATCATCAATAGACATTCTTGTTTATTGATTTTTTTAGAACCTTAGACAAACAAATAGGTAATAGATGACCCAATCTAAAGTGCAATTTTTAGGTAAAGAAAACATAGAACTGGAAATGATAACTCAGAAGTAAAATTCTTAGGAGACTCATCAACGTTTTTATCAATAAAATACAACCCCTGCCTAGCCTTCCCAATTAGAAGAATCTTCCCTGTTACCAAATCCTTCACAAAACACACATCTTTAAAAAAAGTCAACAAAGACTTGATGTTGAGAGGTAAGTATAGAAAAATGAGTAATTTTATAAAAATTGTAGGGACATGAATTAAGTTATGTAGATTAATTAGTTTATTAGCACAAATAGAAAAACCAACATGTTTAATTAAGCATTTTTTTACCATTTCCAACATGGACAATAACATTACCTCCATAGTCCATTCCATGGTTCAGAAAACTCGTGTTGTGAGTCACACGATGAGTCATTCTCAAGTCAGCATACCATGCATTATCATTGTTTGAGTCTTGAATCACCAGATAAGTATCATGATATGATATTTTATGTTGTTGTTTCAAAAGATTAGGGCTTCATGGAATTTGGATCATCTCGAAGATAACATGTGGGACAACATGGCCAAACTTACCACATAGCTGGCAGGTTGGCATGCTTGGAGTAGATACTCCTCATATTCCATTTTTGTAAGTATAATTTAGTCTACCTTTATAGTTGTTTATGCATCTTCCTCTGTAGCCACAACCTTGGCCCTTAGGATAGTTACCATGTCCTTTTGAGGCTTGATTTTTATTTGCTTGCTTGTTCTCAGTCTTGTTACTGTTGGTGTTGGTACAAGATAGGTTTAATGTAGCCATGCTCTAATCCGATCTCAAAGGTTAAGAGAGCTGCTTGGAGATCTGCTTAAGTCAGCACATCTTTGTCAACTAGACTCACGACTATAGGAGTATAGTCTGAGTCTAAACCAGCTAGTACTTATGAAACCATGTCATCATGGTTGCAGGACAACAAACTATGACTAGATTGTCTGAAATGGAATTCATTTTAGCTACGTACCCATTCATAGTGGAGCCACCATTTCTAGTTTTTTGAAAGTCTCATTTGAAATAGTAGATTATAGTATTTGTTTGTGAATCATAGAGTTTCATTAAAGAGATTCAAAGTTTTGTTTGGACTTATCCTCCAATAGATGTGCAACTATTTCAGGAATGATGGTTGTAATAACCATCCAAGTAGCAACTGGTCTTTGGATTGTCAATCTTTAAAAACTGGATTTTCAACCGAAATTCCATTTAGAATAGAGAGTATCTTTGAGAGATGCGGTTAAGTAATTTTTCTTTTTTAATAATAGGAATAATCATGGCCTTACATACCAAATAATTTGTGCAGTCTATATTGTTACGTATTTATATAATTTGTATTATGATGCTTGCGAAGGACACAGACGGGAGACCTCGAAAATGCAACGTCTAAAGATATAGGCAAAGAGCTGGTGTTCGCCATACTTATCTAGCAACAAAGCTTTCTAGTTTTTTTCTATTATTTCTTTATTCAATATGATTATGAAACTATTAATATACAACTAAAAAAAACTATGTTTAAAACTGAATAGAAATTAATATCGAATGGTAAGCGAAACTAAATAAAACTGGACCGAATTAAACCAAATCAATCTTTACTGATTTTAATTTGGTCCAGTTATGTGGAACTGAATTATATATTCGCTTCAAGTCACTAATTTTATCGATTTTATTCCAATTTAATCCAGAATCAAATAAAAGAAAATAGATAACAACTCCAATAAATATTTAAAATATAAATATTTTTTTATCAAAATAAATAAATAAAATTATAAAAGAATACTAATACTTCATCAAACTTTTTTTTAGAAGTTAATTCTCCAAAAAGAAAAGTTTTCAAACCAACTTTATTTTTTTATGTTTCAACCCAAAAAGATTTATATTTCAATCCAAAATGTTTTATTTTATTGGTAATCTTGTCTATTTATAAATTCAAGTATTTAGGTTTTGATTTTGGATAAAATTTGTAAACCGTGTTTGATGTTCGTAGATATGTTTATGTACTATTACATACAAATGAAGTATATAAAAAATTAACAGTTGTTTTTTTTCGCTCCAAAAGCAACAACTATTTTTGTAGTATTTGAGAAATATATAGCAAGATTTTTTTAATTTAATATATAAATTTGAACTCCACAAAAATTTGGATATAATTTTTTTTAAATACAATAAATAAATATGGAAAAAGTTCTTACAAATACACAAAAACATATCCTGAGGAGTGGTTTAAAAAGCCGTAAAGAAAAAAATACAATAAAAATTGATTTTTTTTAAATGTACATAAAAGTAAAACTAAAGTGCGGAGACCAAATAAATCAAAAGAGTCTAATCAACATCATAAATGAAAACAATAAAACAAAGACATCAAACTAGAAAAAAGAGGTGGTTTCATTCAAAAAATAAATTAAGTTCGTAATTATAGGGTTTGAACTTGCCAAGCAAACTTGGCACCAAGAAATATGAATCTTAAGGTCAGAGAGTATGCAATAGGATACTGCAAAGGTAGGAGAAGGAGATGAGCGAAAGATTTTAGAATTTCTCTTACTCCAAACATGGTAGATAATTACACCAAAGCAGGCACACCGTAGGTGTTGTAAACTAGAGGGCGGGTGCGAGGGGGGGCGGCATCTAAACTCCTCTTAGACCCAAGAGGTCCAATTGATATTGTGACATATAGAAAACCCTAGCTTGGATCTTGTATAACCCTGGATGATTCGAGTAAAAATACAATAATAGAGAATATGACTAATAGTTTCAAAGTTAGAAATGCATAAGACACAATTTGGGGGGAGGGGGATGAGGGTATTTAAACCCCAACTCTAAATCTTATCGCGGATGTATAATTTGTCATGGATGAACAAGTGACGGGAAATATTCAATTTATGTCATACTAACCCGCCCATCCAACACATAGGATGGACATACGACTGGTATTGTACGTGTACTTGATAATGAACTTGGTGATTCCAGTCTTAACAATCTAATAATGTACGTCGTTGTAGATGATGCTTGGAGGATAGAGAGGATGGGGTCGTTGGTTTTCTGAAGGCTGTTGCAATTTAAATCTTATATGGGCAGACCAGTTCCAGAGCCCGTTTAGCATAATATTTGAGACCTTGAAGTTTATGCACAATCTCAAATCATGGATGATCGCATGCCCGTAATAGGTAACAAGAGAAGTAGAGGCAATCTAAATATCGAACTAGAACAAGGTGTTTTCCCCATTACGACAACCACCATGTATAAATTATTAGATCAAGAATCCGAATGCCCTCCTATTTCATGGGAAATGTGACAGTAGACCAAGCTATCTTAGCCTCTGAGATGTTCATATCGTGGTCGGAGCAGAGGAAGCGACGAAGGTATTGGGAAAACTCTTTGATAATCCTTGAAAAGAGAATGAAGAAAGATCATTAAACTTTGCCAACAAAAAGAACTTATTTAATGAGTTGAAGCTGGCCAATGTAAAAAAGATGTTTGGAAGTCCAAGAATGAATACGTGAAGTAAGATTATGAAGGAAGAAGCGTCAATCAGTATGTGAAAGTTTGCCATTAAGTAGAGGAACTTTAGAATATTTCAATGAAAAAGAGTGAGCGTTATACCCTAAATTATTAATGAGATAATTCCTGAGAATACTGACTCGTGAGAAGAAGATATGACTTTTGTCTAGGCTGACTTGGAGGTGTGAGAGCGATAAGAAATCATTCATACCATCTTTCACAAGATGAAGGGAATTAAAGTCTCCGTGACAAAAAATCATTAAATCATCAACAAAACATAGATTCACTATTTTGAGCTTACGAAATTTTCTGTAAAAAATTAAAAAATCATTATGTTTTTTATTTAATCTTTTTTATTTATTCATGAATGTTTCATATAATTTCTAAAGTTTTTTAATTCCAAACTATAATCCAAAAACTAATTTCTAGTATCTTATTTTTTAAATCACAATAAGCTATATTCATACTTATAGATATTAAAGAGTATATATTGTAAATTATAAATATATTTCATTTATTGTTTTGTAAAAATTATCATTTTGTCGATTTGAGTTATAAGTACGTTGTTTAATGGAGGCCAAAAATGATTATTAGTCTTTCATATTTCACGTTTGTAACAAACTAGTTATCTATGTTCACGTTTATCTCATATTGGTCTTTTATGTTTTAAAAATTTGTATTATTAGTCCCCCACACATGTGAGTACTGAGAAGCTGACATGCGACAGCCTAAACATTAAAATTTTCTTTAACTATTTGTCCCCAAAAAAATCTAAAATCCGAATTCGAGAAACATATAATCTTCTCATAATTTTGTAATTCCAAAATCACATCATTATTATTTTTTGGCCACCAATAACAAGACAAAATATTGATGTTTGGACTGCGACATGTTAACTTCTCAATACTCGTATCTAAAAGAAACTAATAATGTTAATTTTTAAAACATAAAAATCGATAAGAACAAAAATAAATATAAAAATTTAATGAACAAAAATAAATATAAAAATTTAATTCAATAAAAAATTGGATAATAATGGTAATTTTTAGCTAAATTTGTATATATAGTTGAGCTTAACACGCATTCAAAAATAAATATCAACCAAAATAATTATCTTCCAACTTTGTATGTGTTGTTTTTTTCTTGTAATATTTTATAGATTTTCTGGAGTTTATAGATATAATGAAATGTTACGATTTGATAGACTTTGCAACATCCTTTTCTAAATGCACTGTTTTTATTCGACAAAATCCAAATATATATAATAACATTTCTGAGTCCAACGTCTATATGCTATCAAAACAAAACTACTTTATTACGATGAAAACGAGAATGCAAAACCAAAATTTTAAACATCGTAAACTAGATCAACACCGTTAACAAGTTACAATGGCCCATACAAAATATTTTTTAACTAACAATAGGGTTTCGAGGATAACTTTTGCATTTAATTACCATATTGGTCCGTCAAAGTTTGTGAATATCTGACTATGACCCATCCATGGAATGTCATTACTAATGATATCTTGGCTCTTTTCTTCAATAGTGTTGCTATTTAGTAATGAGTTTATGTAAGAGTCAAGGATACTGCTATGCTCATCTTCCCATCCGTTTAAAGGGAAACACTCTTCATTTGTTTGATTATTGTTGGTTGTTGTAGCTTGTTGATAATCTTGATAGTTATAGAAATGGTTGATATAATCATTTTCCAAATCGAATCCAAATTTAATTCCCGGATTGATCATGCTCATACTCCCCGGAAGCATACTCATATGATTAGTTTCCATTTGGGACTTGAGTATCTCGATTTCCTCTTGTAGTGATGTGATCTGTAACAAAACAACCAAAACAAAAACAACATCAGGTCAAATTTAAAATAAATGGGTAAAATTTACAAAATATTGTAGCTCAAAGCTCGGTCAAGTTTATACTATTAGCTAAAACGGGAAAGAAGTACGAACCTGTTGTTGAAGCGTGAAAATGTAACCGACGCAACCATATACTGGATCTCTCATCCGCACCATAGCCTCGTATGATAACGTGGCCGCGGCATCGTTGCGACACTCTAAAGGCAGATGCAACAACATTTTAGATACGTTACTTGCACCGAAGATTTTGTGTACAGCACAAAAATGAATAGATGCTTGGTCATAAGAAAAGTAAGGAACAAAAACGCATTCACTTGTGCATTTTCTTCTCAAGAATTTGCATGCTCCACAGGAATAACCTTGTCCTGCCATTTTTGTGTTTCCAAAAATAAAGTGGTTTAAGTCTTTTTTGGGATGTTGGTTTAGAAATGATGAGTTAGGAAACTGAGATTTGATGCCTATTTATAGGCAATCTTTTGAGCTCTAAAAAATTATACTACTTTTGTACACACATGCTTTTTAAATTACTACTATTTTTAAACACACATACATACAGATTTCATCCATTAATTATTTAATATTTTATTATTTTCATTGAACTCATATTAACGATAATTAACAATTTATTTTAATAAAATTCTAAACTTGATCGCATAACCAGCAATATGTTTTTAGTTTCATAAAATAGAGCTAAAAGGAAAAATTATAAAGTGAATGACGAGAGATATGTATATTTTATGGTTTATAAAATACTTTAGCTTAATTATATTACAGAGCAAAGCAAGGGGGTTCGATATTTTTATTTCGGACACAGTAGGGTTTCCTTTATGGCCTACAATGTCATTCTCATATAGAGTAAGCTTTCGTAATTTAAGCATGAAATGACCTTTATATTCTTTTCTCTTTTTGGCACATCACACATGTAAGAATATTCTTTTGTAAACATAAATTTTATGGGAAACCTAATCATCGTCATTAGTTAGCTTAAAGTTCTTGGTTCTAAATGTTAGGATATATAATCGCATGGAATGATATAGCTTTTAAAAGACCGGTGCTTTATAAGTATTTCTTTAGCCTTTTAGTTTTAGGAGTATGCATGGCGTTACATTTAAGACAATATATTTCCATTTACATTGTATTAAATTGAATTTCTTATAATTTGGACGTAATATATTTTCGAAGCTGCTTTAAGAGAAAAGTATCGGTTAGCTTTTTAATAGTTGTCCTCAACATTAAAAGCGTACTCAAATGTTACGAAACAATGTTAACAAAAAATAATAATAAAAACATAATTTTATTTATTTATTTAAAATAAACTACATTTAAGATGAATGGAATATATATAGTGTATTATGACAAATATAAATTATATAACAATTTTAAAAGTATTCTAATAGGATAAAAGTCGAAGTAACATTCTGGATACAAAACAACTTGACATCTTTTTTATATTATGATGGTCATACGTGTGAAGTGGATTATGTACTACCACACTGCATACAAATATAACAATCTTCCACTTGCAGATTGTCACATTACAACATGCCTTCAGTCCATTCTGAACAAACTTATGATATAACAATTAGTGCAACAACTCTTTCAGCCAATCGTTAAGCTCGAAGACTCACTAAAGCTGCCCATAGCTTCAGTATATCGAGGGTCATAGGTATTGTTAACATGTCTTATAGAATTTTTTGCTCCATCTATCTTCTCAAATCTCAACAAAGTTACTACACAATAGTTATTTCAACAACTCTTTTAACCAATCATTACGCTTGAAGACCTAGTAAAACTGCACATATCTCCACTTTCTCGTGAGTCATAATTTTTTATAACATGTCTCGTAATTTTTTTGCTTCATCAATCTTCTCAAATATTAATTGAGCATATTCTATCAAAGATCAAATTAAATAATATTTAATATCCACGTGTTTGGTTCTTGAATGGTATATTAGATTTTTTGCTATAAAATATCGCACTCTCGCTATCATTATCTATTTTATTTCTTCATACCCAATTCACTCAAGACATGTCATCACCATATCATCTCATTTATCACCTCAATAGTAGCAACATATTCAGTCTCAGTAGTAGAAAATGATAATATCTTGTGCAAATTTGGACCTTAGCTCACAACAGTACCACCTAAAGTATACACATACCTAGTAGTCCTATTTCTACTATAAATATCTCTAACCAAATCGTATTAATATAATCCTGCAACTTCATACTAGAACATGTGAAGTAAAATGATGTATCTATAGAACCTTTCAAATACCAAAGTAGCGACTTAAGTACTGCGGAATGTTGTTTCATTAGGTTACTCATGTATATACTAACAACTCCTACGACATGTGCAATATCTAGTATGGTGAAAACCATGACATACATAAGAATCATACGAAATATTCTTCGTATAAGCCTCATAATTTATTATCTTAGGTGATTGGTCTTTGGTTAACTTAAAGTGGGTATCCAAAGGCATTCATGTTGGTGTGACATTCTCTATGTTAAGCAACTTCAGAATCTTATTCACATAGTCCGACAAAGATAACTTCAAGGCACCATGATTTTTATCTTTCGCGATCTTCATGCTAACAATTTGCTTTGTGGCTCCCAAATATTTCATTCAAACTTTTTTGGTGGAATTACTTACGAAAATTCTCACAACTTTTTAATTATTCGGTAGAGATGTTGATTACAATAAATGATAAAGAACTCAAGATTTCACTGACCTCATTCAAGTGTTTTGTAACCAAATCCCATTCTGACATATTAAATATGAACAAGTTTTTCATCAGATAATATTTTCATATATACTCGCTAAGGCCGCCAAGGCCGCCATCAAACGAGTAATGATATTTTTTTTACAACAATGTGTGTAACTTCTCTATGGTCAATCGGAAATCCTAGGACCTTAGGATCTAGACGTTTCTAGTATGTCTGAGACATATTATCTATATTTTTTGAATCTAGGAGAGATTGCTGCAAGTTTTACTCATAAAGATATTCTTTAATCTGCATCCTCTAGTACGTGAAGTCTGACCCGTCAAACTTTTCGATTGTAACACCTCCAAAACTGATTGCAACATATTCAGATCCGAATTCAAACATATGTCACCTCTTCTTTCTCTATTATTTTATCTTCATCATATTTTGTCATCGATGCTTTACCGATTCTTCCCATATTCATCTTAGATTCTTCATGTAACTTGTTGTGATAACCTTTTTTAAAAATCAGTGAAATAAGAATGTTTACAATTATACACAACCATAATAAGATTGGATGAAAATATAACGGTACATTTATGATATAACAATCTCTATTAGGACAACAACTCCAGTAACATTTGAGACACCAAATACCTTGACATGCATTATATATTATGATGTTTTACAAGTGTGAAGCAAGCCATGCACGACCATGCTTTACACAAACATAACACTAGGAAACCCCTCAACACGCAATGATTAAGTCAAATAACAATTATGGATAATCAAATCATGATATCATGTTAGAGGGCATAAGCCTAACATTTTTTGAAAAATATTTTACAAAAATATGATGATTTATTTCTTTAAACACCACAAATTTAAAAAAAAACATAATCGATATCACTTTAATTCATGTTATATATAAGGGTGAGTTACCTAAACATACCAAGCCAAGTTTCTTATTGCCAGTCAGTACAAACAAATTGTTTCTCAACTAAGATAAATAAAATCAAAGTAACCTTCTTGTATTTCTTTGAACCAAACCTTATCTATCTTATTATTTTTGAAGTCTTTATCTTTCAAATCATAGCTCAAAAAAAATGTATGAAAGTATCATTCGCTTTATTTTTTTAAGATGAAATTTTTTAGATCCATGAATGATATTTTATATTTTTTTTCAAGAGACCCAGCTAGACTGATCTCGCATCGTGTAACATCAAGTACTACGTATCCGTTAACTTTTTAATAATTGTCTTACATGTAAGAAATGGAACCTATATTCAAATGTTACGAAATAATGTTAATAAAAAAACAAAAAAAAACAATTTTTTTTATTTAAAATAGGCCCCACCTAAATAGCACAACAGTTTTTCACTATAAGAAAAATGCTTACAATGATAAACAACTTTAATATGATGAATAAAATATATAATACTATATTATGACAAAAAACTCAATATTTTTAATATGACAAAAATCCAAGTAACATTTGGGATACCAAACATCTTGCCCTCTTTTTTATATTATGATGTTCCATAAGTGTGAAGTGTGTCATGTACTACCATGCTCCATACAAACATAACAATCTCCAACTTGGAGACTCTCACATCACAACATGCCTTCAGTCTACTCTGAACAAACTTATGACACAACAATTAGTGCAACAACTCTTTTAACCAATCATTAAGCTCGAAGATTCATTAAAGCTGCACACAACTTCAGTATCTCGAAGGTAATAGGTTTTGTTAACGTGTCTCATGAAATTTTTTACTCCATCAATCTTCTCAAATCTCAACAAAGTTACGACAAAATAATCATTTCAACAACTCTTTTAACCAATCATTAAGCTCGAAGACCTACTAAAGCTGCACATATCTCCAGTTTCTCGAGGATTATAATTTTTGTTAACATGTCTCGTAATTTTTTTGCTCTATCAATCTTCTCAAATCTTAATTGAGCAATTTCTATCAAAGATCAAATTAAATAATATTTAATATCAGCGTGCTTGGTTCTTGAATGGTATACTAGATTTTTTGCTATAAAAAATAACATTCTCACTATCACTATCTATTTTATTTCTTCATACCCAATTCACTCAAGACATGCCATCACCATATCATCTCATTTCTCACCTCAATAGTAGCAACATATTCAGACTCAGTAGTAGAAAATGATAATATCATATTCAATTTTGTACCCTAGCTCACAGCAGTACCACCTAAAGTATACACATACCTCGTAGTACTCTTTCTACTATAAATATCTTTAACCAAATCGTATTAATATAATCCTGCAACTTCATAATAGAACATGTGAATTAAAGTGATGTATCAATAGAACCTTTCAAATACCAAAGTAGTTACTTAATTACCGCGGAATGTTGTTTTATTAGGTTACTTATTTACATACTAACAACTCCTACGTCATGTGCAATATCTAGTCTTGTGAAAACCATGACATACATAAGAATTATACGATATATTCTTCATATAAGCCTCATAGTTTATTATCTTAGGTGATTAGTCTTTGGTTAGCTTAAAGTGTCTATCCAAAGGCATTCTTATTGGTGTGGCATTCTCTATGTTAAGCCTCTTCAGAATCTTATTCACATAGTCTGACAAAGATAATTTCAAGGCACCATGATTTTTATCTCTCGCGATCCTTATGCTAACAATTTGCGTTGCAACTCCCAAATATTTAATTTAAACTTCTTCGTTAGAATTACTTACAACAATTCTCACAACTTTCTAATTATTCAGTAGAGATGTCGATTACAATAAATGATAAAGAACTCAAGATTACAGTGACCTCATTCAAGTGTTTTGTAACCAAAGCTCATTCTGACATATTCAATATGAATAAAAAATTTATCAGATAATATTTTTATATATACTCGCCAAGGCCGCCATGATACGAGTAATGAGTTTTTCTTTTATAACAATTGCTAACTAACTTCTCTATGGTCAACCAAAAACCCTAGAACCTTATAATCTAGAAGTTTCTAGTATGTCTGAGACATCCTATCTAGATTTTTTGAATCTACGAGAGATTGTTGCAAGTTTTACTCATAAACATATTATTTAATCTTCATCCTCTAGTACGTGAAGTCTGACCCGTCAAACTTTTCGATTGTAACACCTCCAAATCTGATTGCAACAAAAGTAACCTTATTGTCCTTCTTTGAACCAAACCTTATATTTCTTATTATTTTTAAAGTCCTTATCTTTCGAATCATAGCTCAGAAAAACATGAAAGTATCATTCATTTTATTTTTTTAAGATGAAAAAATTTAGATCCATAATTGATATTACATATATTGTTTTTCAAGAGACCCAACTAGACTGATCTCGCATTTTGTATCATCAAGTAGTACATATCTCACATATCTCAATTTTAACATGTATTGTATCGCTTCTCTATTTCATAATGTATTATCTCAAGTTTCTCGTCTCGTATCGAACCTCTCCATTATATCATGCACAGTCTCACATCTTTCTAATAATATATGTCTCGCATCTCTGTATTATATAATGCATTGTCTCGCATCTCTCTATTTCATCATGTTTTTTCTCTCGTCTCTCATATATCTATTTTATCACGCTTTATCTCTCGTATCTCGTTTTTCTATTTCATCATGTCGTGTCACTCATCTCTCGTCTTTCCATTTCATCATGTCTTGTTTCTTATCTATCGTCTCTCTATTTCATCATCCATTATCTCTTGTCTATCTTCTTGTCTCTCATCTCTCCATTACACGATGACTTGTCTCGCATATCTCCAGTCGTACATGTCTCACATCTCTCTATTACGTCATAATTTATCTCGTATACCTCTAGTAGTACATGCCCCTTATTTCTCCAATATATCATGCATTGTCTCACATTTATCCATTGCATCATGCTTTATCTCTAGTCTCTTGTCTCTCCCTTCCTTCATGTCTTGTCTCTCATCTCTCGCCATGTCTCACATATATTTATTATATCATGTTTGGTCTCGCATCTCTCTATTATTACATATCTTGCATCTCTCCATTATATCATGTTTTATCTCACATCTCTCCATTTAATCATGTTTTGTCTCTCGTCTCTCGTCTTTCGTCTCTCCATTTCATTATGCTTGGTCTCACATATCTTCATTACATCATGTTTTGTCTCACATCTCTCCATTTCATCATGCGAAACCAGGACACGCCTAAGTACAATGTTCCAGACCAGGTTAGTTCGAAACCAATATAACTAGCTATGGCGAAAAAATATCATTCATGGATCTAGTTTTTTTCTTTTTAAAAAATAAAACCGATGGCACTTTTAAGTTTTCTTTCTAAACTACAGTTTTAAAGGTATAGACGTAAGAAAAATGAGAGAGAGAGAGAGAGAGAGAGAGAGAGAGAGAGAGAGAGAGAGAGAGAGAGAGAGAGAGAGAGAGAGAGAGAGAGAGAGAGAGAGAGAGAGAGAGAGAGAGAGAGAGAGAGAGAGAGAGAGAGAGAGAGAGAGAGAGAGAGAGAGAGAGAGAGAGAGAGAGTTAACAAAGTGGGTAGTACACAAATGGAACACAATTATTTTTTTCACAACCAAATTACACATAATTTCATAACTAGAACACAATTATGTTTTCCAAACTATTTTTTCACAACAATTACACGTATTTTCGCACCTAAAACATAATCCAATTTTTTAAGTTTTTTTTCGCACGCATTTCTGTAATTGGAACACAAGCTATTTGCTTTTAATGTTTTTCAATACAAATATGCACATATTTTCGCAACTACAAAAAAGTTAGTTGTTTCACACCCAATTACACGTTTTTTCACACAAAGAAGTTATATTTCGTTTTTCCACACAATTAGACTTATTTAGCAACCAAAGTCCTATTCAACAACTATTTTCTTCTTATTTCTTAATTTTGCAATGCATTTTCACATAATTCCGCAACGAAAACACAGTTACCTTTTAACAACCAAATTACATGTAATTGTGCGATTAAAACATAATTGTGTTTTCCAAACTTATTTCGCAATCAAACGAAACGTAATTACGCAACTAAAAAGATAATTCAAACAAATTTCACAAAACATCTTCCATGACTCTAGTGTCGTTTGTCATAAACAACCCACAATTATTTTAACGCAAACAAACACTCACAACAGTTATTTTACTCTATATGACAAAATGAAATCTAAATCTGTTATATATATCACCTAATATCAATGATAATGTTAAAAAGGTTAAGAACCCTAGTTAGTCACTGGAATTAGTCACTTGTTTTAAAACTACCACCCAAGTTATATTTGTGTCAAAATTACCACTTTTAATAGTTTTCTTTGCATTTATGGTCATTAATTGTGACCAAAAATGTAAAAAAAAAAGATGAACAATAGTGACTACTGGTACAATAAAGTGATTCTTTTGATACATAAACTAAATAAGTGAAAATTTTGAAACAAGTGACAAACTCCGATGACTAGCCATGACTTTTAGCTTAAAAAGCATCGCGTTACGTTTGTATGAATTCTGATAGTGGACGGTGTGCTCGACTGCATCCGACTGGCAATTTGTTAAAAAATTAAATGACAATTTTACGCTTAGTTTATAAAAAAGAATAAACATACCGAGTAGTTTTAATATATGTTCGATTTTATCTTATTTTAGGAGGTTTGTATTGTGGTATTATTTATGATTTCTTTTGGAAGACAGTCTTAATTTTGGATGGTAGCAAAATGATTTCATCATTTTTCTTTATAGTCTCGATTATAATAGATTTAATTTGTTCGAAATATAGTTAGTAATATATTACAATATCATTGTATATAATATATATATATATAGATATAGATACAAATAATTTGATTTTCATATTAATGTGACATTGTGTTATTTTTGTCCATTTTAAAATAGTCTTGTATTACTTGAGATATGTTTTTATTTATATATAACTAATTATTTTCATGTTTAACGTACGTGAGATCTTGGTCGTATCTAAAAGCTTTTTTTTTATCACAAGGCACCATTTAGCCTTATCTTATTTGATTTATCCGTTCACTTCAATCGGGTTTTACACCATATAAGAAATAGAGGCATTAAAAATTTATATGCTCTCGTTTAGCAGCCCATATTGTCTATTTATTAGTCTCACTCCAATCACACTGCTATGATACATAGAGACAGAAGCACTCCAAACTAAGTCATACTATTACTCTATAAAGTTTGGCATAGAGCTCTGATACAATTTCCTGAGAATATCGTTGGTGGCGTATTCTATTTCCGTATATAAGTATGAACAACCCGATCTCCACACTAGTATGATATTGTCTACTTTTGGTTCGAAAGTTTGCATAATTTTGTTTTTGGTCAACTTCCAAAATGGGAGGAGTTATTTAGTGGAAACAATAAGTTTAGTTATTGTTTTGGTGATCTTAAGAATGTTTTAAAGTAATAATGATTTTGTGTCTATATTATCACTTGTTGATTATTTTGATGGTCCAACAATATCTATTGATAAAATTTGGGATGTGGTCGATTGGCAATTGATTAAAGATAACACTCTAAATTTATTGAAGATTTGGATGATAATTTAGTTAATGGAAAAATTAGATATGATCTTAACTTTTTTTTGTCATAAGAAAAAACAACTCGCTATTATTAGTTGTAGTTATAAATTTAGAGGTGTTGGACCAGTTTTTGAAGAAATGACTGCATCTTTAAGAACTATTTTATCTTATTTTTCTATATAGAATAATTTTTATTTTAAATATGTTCATGATACAAGATCAAAACTAAGTGTTCAAAGTGTGAATAAAGTCTCAAGCGTATGTACATGGCATTATGCAACAATTGATAACTCTACTAGTGCCATGGTCATTAAAAAGTATTTGAGTCAATGTATATGTAGATATTTGGAAGAAAGTAAGAAGTATTTGATATTAGATTTGATTACTAAAAAGATATCTGATTGTATTAGATCCAAAAATAATTTGATAGCCAAGAACATACAATCTAGGATTAAATATGACTATGATTCAGATATCTCGTATCTCTTTCATGGATTGCTTTAAAGAAAGCTAAAAGGGACATTTATGAATATAGTTCTACTTCTTTTAATATAATCAAAGAATATTTCAAATAATTGAAGACCCTTTATATTATAAGTGAGTACTCGCTCAAATACAATAATTTCTTTAAACGTTATTTTGTAGCATTTGACTATTGTCTCCAAGGTTTCTATTATTATCGGCCAATGTTATTTTTTTATGAAACTTTTCTTGTAAGGAAATATCGAAGAGTATTACTATTTGTATTAGAAAAATATGGTAACAATAGTGAGTTTTGTTTGATTCGATGCAACATAACATTTTAGAAATAAATTCTACATTGTACCTTATTTTTTATTTTCAAATTTCAAAACCTTTTTTTATTTTTTAATTGCGAAACATGGCTTGCTTTGTTATTGCAAGACATACTCGTTTCTTTCATTTTTTGAAACAAGTCTCGTTGTTTAACTCCAAAACTTATATGTATTTTATTTGCGAAACATAACTTTCATTGTAATTGTGAAACATATCTTGCATTGTAATTGCGAAACATATTGACAACTATTCTTTGTAAAACATGCCTTACCATTGAATTGTGATACATATACGTGTTCTAATTTTTGAAACATGGTTTGCGTTGTAATTACTGAACATATTTGCAACTGTAGTTTGCGAAACCTGCCTTATTTTGGAACTACATAGCATGCTTTATTTTACAAGTATGAAACAACAAGTAAATGAGTTGCAAAATGTAAAATATATACCTTCAACTTCTTATTCGTTATTTATGAAGATCCTTTTCTTTTTTGTGGTCGTTGAATCGTTTCTTGAAAATATAATTTGATTATTCATTATTGTCATCCTATTTTGAAAACCTTGGTTTAAATATTTTATTTATAAATGATATTATTATTTTTACCACAATTTAATACATATAAGTCTTTACACCTTTCGACACAAACATAAAAAATGCTGAATCCAACTTGAAAGCTCCTTTATGAATATTTTTATTCTTGATCATCGTTATACTCATGTCTCATTGTTTCCTAATATAAATTTTATTATTCTTAAATCAAACATTATCTTGAAGAGATTCTGGAATAGGATTGTTTTAGTTGCTTTCACTTGTGCTTATTTTATTTTTTTGTTGTCTTCATGATTTTTTATAATTCCAAAATTTGTTCATAAATAACTACCCGACTCAAACAAGTCCAAGGCTCGCCGGGTCGAGCATTGGGATCTAACCAAACTCAGATGGAAAGTAATATATCTCCAACAATCATTTAAGAGCATGATTTACACCACGTTACATCATACGAAAGTGGAAATAAATGATGTATTCAATTATTAAGTTGTAATTAAATAAGAGATATACTTTCCTATAAATACAATATGCATTCCAATTAACTAATTAACTTATTTATCTAAATATATCATAATTTATATTTTTTTCCAATTAACTAATTAAGTTATTTAGCAATTATTTCATCTTCAACCTTCGAATATCTGAAAACCAAAATTTTCATCATCAATTTTAATCAACGAATATAGTTATGATCCAAAAAATCGAGCAGAGTTGGCAATGTTTCTCTGTATGATTTACAAAATAAAAAACATAAGTAAAAAACAATGCAAAATGAGGAACATGCATGAAAATCAAGTGTGACCAGCAAGATGCAAAACATGAGTATAAAATAATTAGGAGAATTAAAATGCCAAACATGCATAAAAATCAACTGTGAGATGCGTAATGTGAAACATGTATTAGATTCAAGTAAAAGCTATAAAATACACAATATAAAACATACATAAAAAACAATTGTAAAATGTAAAACATGTACTAAATAAATTACGAGTGGTGAAACAAAAAATGTGAAAATAATAATTAAATTATTATTGCAACAAACCGGGTAACCAAAACCAAACCCAAACACAACATAACATAGGCATGTTACAAAATTATGGAGGAATTTAAACCCTAGTGTAACGAAAACATATATTATACCAACAACTAAATGTTTAACTTTCAAAGGTAAATTTGTAACCTAACAGCTAATTGTTTAGTTTTGAAAGCTACCGCCTAAAAACTATATTACCAACCATAATGAAATTGTGATACCAACTAAATATTTGTGTACAAGTTAATTACATCTAAAAGTTTATTAATAATAGTTGAATACATGTATTAGATAATGATAGCTAAATAATTAGCACATTAACTAAATCATTAATCTTATATCTTAATATATATCTGGAAGCTATGTATTTATACAGTTAATAAAAACTAAAATTTTAATGTAAACAACTAAATACATGTGTTTGGATAATAATAGTTAAATACTTCAATGTGGTAGATAAGTTTGTAATCTTACAACGTATTAGATAACTAACAATGAAATGTTTGTTTACAAGCTAATGACTGTTAAATGTTTATTGTAACAATTAAACACTTATGCTTGGATATGAAAACTAAAGAGTTTATCATGACAGATAATGTCTAGACTTCTAAAGCTTAATATATGATAATTTGATATTTTTTTAAATACAAAAAACAAATATTCTACCAATAACTACATGTTTAACTTCGGAAGGTAAATTTATAACCTAACAACTAATTGTTTAGTTTTGAAAGCTACCGGCTAAAAACTAGATTACTAATCTTAATGAAATTGTACTACTAACTAAATATTTGTGTACAAGTTAATTACATTTAAAAGTCTACTAATAAATGTTAAATACATGATCAGGCAATGAAAGCTATATAGTCTACCACAACAACTAATCGTTATCTTAAATCTTAATATCTAACTGGAAATTACATATTTGTAAACAAGCTAATGACAACTAAAATTTTATTTTAACAATTAAATACTTGTGTTTAGATAATAAGATTTAAATGCTTGGACATGACAGGTAAGTCTTTAATTTTACAACTTAATACATAAATATCAACGAAATGTTTGTTCATAAGATAGCGACATTTGAATTTTTATTGTCATAACTAAAACTTATGTTTAGATGATGACAACTAAATGGTTTAGCATGACAGTTAAATCATTATTTTTATAATTAAATGTTTGTGTACAAATTAATGACAACTAAAAGGTTACCCGAACAACTAGATACTTGTATTTAGACAATGACAACTCAATTATTTAACAGGATAGTTAAATACTTGTTCTTAGAGCTTAATACATCACTACTAGTTATATGTTTGTATAGAAGCTAATAAAACTAAACATTTATCGTAACAAGCTAATACTTGTGTTTGCATCAAATAGTTAAAATATCTTGTTAAATACATATAAATAACAACTTAATTGTATTTAACATACTATTTTTTTAATGAAATAATTTTTTATATTGAAAAATCAGTTACAAAGTTATAACTTGGATTTATTACAAAGAGCTTGTAACAATTGTATTTAACATACTATGATGCTAAAGGATAACTAAATCTACGTACAACCATTCTTATAAAAAATAGCTAGGTATTTACATATTTTTTTTATAGTGAATTGTAAATGATAATTAAATCTTTGTATGAACATTCCCTTAGAGAAAAATGATATCTAAATATTAAGTAACATGTGAATACACAATATTTAGTTGTTTAAATGATGACAACTAAATGTTCACAATTACTTAAACTTGACGTTAAATATGTGCTTTTAACATACTATGAAGGTTAGAGACAACTAAATTTATGTGTAAACATTCTTTTAAACAAAAAAGAAATCTAACTATTTTATAATATAAGGTAAGTGATAATTGATACTACATGTGCACACTCTCTTTCATTAAAAATAGTTAAATGTTCATTTAATAGGTGAATTCCAAACATTTAGAGGTTTAGATGAAGACAACTAAATTTTTATAATCATTTATACATGACAACAAATATGTGTTCAGTATACTATGAGGTTAAGTGATAATTAAATTTGTATGTACATATTAAGTTAGAAAAAAAGAATCTAAATGTTACAATGGAATTTAAGTGACAACTAAATTTATATGTGAATATTCTCATAGAAAAAATAAAACTAAATGTTTAGGTGACATGTGAGTTAACAACATGTAGCTGCTTAAATGATGACAACTAAATAATTACATCAATTTGTACTTGATATCTAAATGTTTATTTAGCATACTACAAAACTAATTGAAAATTGAATCTACGTGTAAATATTATCTTAAATAAAACGAATGTTAACCGAATATTTACATCTAAATGTTTTACACTGAAATCTAAGTGACAACTATATCTATGTGCAAACATTATTTTAGACAAAAATAATACCTAAATATTTTTTTGGTTGAAAAATGCATTAATTAAAAAAATATGGTTCTTACAAGTACATCGGAATATATCGATGAGCGATATAAATTACTAAAAAAAGATATTAAAATAGAAGATTAACCTAATATTTTGCCTAAAAATAGACAAAAATAATTTATAGCGAAGAGACCCGTAGAGCAAGCGAATGAGTGCAACGAAACCAAGTTTGTCGGCATACTCTGCGGACAGAAACTGCAACCAAGCTGGAAGGGAGGGGCTACAATGATATTGATAATAAACTGAAGGTATAAAATATAAGGTTTACACATGTCATGCAACCTTGGTACAAATAAAGTGAATTTAAGGTCAGAGAGAATACGGTGCGAAACCGCAGAGGAACCACCAAAATGTTTGGTAACATGTGAATATATAAAATTTATTTATTTAACTGATAACAACTACATGTTTACAGTCAGTTATACTTGACACCTAAATACACATTTAGCACGCTATTTAACTAAGTGACAACTAAATCTACCTGTAAACATCTTTTTTAGACAAAAAAGAAAGTTAACCTTTTATAATAAATTATTTTACGGTTAAATATAAGTGACAACTAAATCTATGTGTGAAAATCACGTTAGAGAAAAATGACAAATAACTAAATAAGTAATATGTGAATACACAATAATTAATTATTTACTATGTGACAGATAAACGTGTGCTTAACAAATTTAGCTATAAACACTCAGTTCAAAATATTATTACAAAGTCACACCTTCCCCATTACAGATTTGTTTGATATTAAAGTTCTATTTTTATATAAAGTTTTAAAATAATTACAGACATTTAGTTAGTATTACAATTTCACGGTCATTCCCATTTCTAGCATAGACTATAAATTATCAAGTTTTAATAAAATTGATAATATTAAATCCAAATATACCAATGTGTATAAAAACCAAAAAAATATGAAAAAACTAATACATTACTTGATTGTGAATTTAAATTAAAAAAAATACACAATAACGAATAAAAAAACACACAATAACAAAGTCAATGAATAAAATAACTAAACTAAAATATTGGCATAAAATTGATAATCAAAATTTCAAATTAAAATGAGGAATGATAATGTCGATCTTTTTTCACATTATAGCCAAACTTCTTTCAACTCTCCAACAACGTTAATTTTTAATAAGTGTTCACACAAGTTTTCCATCTTGAGAATATTGTGGTTCTCGGTTAACGTCAAGCTTTTTAATTTCTATATTGTTCATTCTTTTAGTGCCCAATTAGTTATTGTAATATACTTCAGATAATGGTAGTAAGTATAAAAAATAGCCACAAAATCATGGAGCACAATCCCCTAAAATAAGGTTATAAGGTGTTAGAGTATCTATCACCACAAAGTTGATAATTTATATATTGAATTAATATTCGCTCCCAATATCACTTCAAATATCATGGTTCATAGTGGTATAATGATATTTCCGTTAAAATTTCATCGATATATGATGAGATAGATATCCAAGCACATTATTGGTTTTATAAGAATTTGTTTTGAGGTATAGTGGAAAAACATATCGGTTGTTCATATATCGATTAGTATCTCTAAGTTTTTCTTTCAAAAATTACGGTGATAATAAAAAAGTCTCTCCGTGAATGAATGCGACATGAACTAGTGCAGAGAAAATCACAGTCTAAGCTCAAGTAAAATTAAAAGAAGAATAAACTCTTCAAGAAAATATTACGGACCAGAAACTAACCAAAATAGATATAGATCAAATATAATTGTGATATGAGCACTTTTATACTTAAGCAATATGAAATGGTAACTTAATATTGTTTGAGAGAAATTATTAAAGATAACTTAAGTTAATTTGATTTTTTTAAATAATAATAAATTAGTTAATAACAAAATTCACATGATTATTCATCATAGTTAAATCAAAATTATTTTAACTATCATAGTTGATACATATTCGACTTTTTTTAGTTACTCATTTATGTCAATCACCAACTTCATATTTATTATAAAACAAGCATTAATTTGATAAAATATACATAATCCACTAATTTTAATATTTGAATTTGAATATTTATTATTATTTTTGAATAATAATTGTGTTCTTACAATTTATCTTATCAACTATATTATTTTTATCAAGTATTTTTCAGTGTTTATTTATTTACAATATTTTTATTCGTATTATATGAGTCTCGTAATATTATTATATTTTGTTTATAGTTTTACTTTATTAAATATAATTAACCATTCATAGATGATAAACTACAATAAAATATTGTATTGAACTTTTTAAGTTTATGACCTTGTTATGTATTTTGTGATAGAGACACTTGATCAAACATCAATCTAGATTTAAACGGGTGAAAATAATGTACAAATGATAAGAACACAAAATAAAAATATATAAAACGAGTATATAAATTAATAGAATTATGGTTCACTAATACATAAGTCATTGTTTACTTACACTAAATCTGATAATAAGAATGAAGCATCTATTAATATTTGAGAGGTAACTTCATTACAAAATAATTTACATAAGTAGGTCATGACATTTAATATTTGAGATATATGCATGAAATATGTTATGAATATATTTTATCATATGATTAGATTAATTCTCATCAAATAATCATTTTGTATCCCTTTACATAAATTAAGTTTGGGATTTCAAAAAATCATCTAACATTATAATCGAAAGATTGGTTCATCAATATATTGTTTATATACACTCAACATTGATTTGCTTAGTGACAATTCAATGAACTTTTAGTACTTAAGTTGAATCTACAACCAATTATAAATCACACATATATTTTTCTTAACATTGAAAAAAATCTTTGAAATTAAGCATAAAATATCAAAAGTAAATTTGAAATTTAGTTATGTATAAGGTACTTCATATTTATAGTTCCAATGGATAATGCTATAATGGTAGCCTTATTGTTTATAACTAGTATAACTCGTAACTAATACAAAGGTATATCACCTAAAATATTATTATAAATCAATTTGGAAGTCTCATGTATGACATATTATATTTGAAGTAGCCTACACGAGACTATAAATTCATTACCTCTTCATAGTTTCTCCTTTATAATTATTTTAAGATTATTTTGTTTTATCAATTTTTTGTATGATTTTATTTTTCCATTTATCAATATTTTTCATTTTTCAATATTTTTCATCTTTGTATATTTTTGTATCATGTTTAAATGACCTATTAAATTTATTATTTTCTTATATATTTATTTTTACGCTTAATTTTCAAGTTTGAGATTTAATATTCTTTCCCGTATCGGTTAAAAAGACATACACGTTTTGTTTTAAATAATTAAAAAATCGATGCATTAGAAAAGTACGTTTAGATAAAATTATGATTTTTGTAGAAACATTTCAAGATTTGAAGAGACGTTATCTAATGAGTAGTATAAAAAATAATATTTTTTGATGATTGAATCCTCCGACCCTCAACTATGCTTATGAGTTTAATATAATATTTAAAAACAAACACAACTATTTGGAATAATGGAACCAAATTGAAGGATAACATACTGAGTTATGCATGTTCATAGTGGTTCGCGATAAAAAAAACATGGATGAGCATGGCGTTGAGATGTATAAGTGTCAAATTGTCATCCCAACGTACGTCACAGTTATAAGTGGCCTTGTCTCCATTACGTAGATGTAACCGACGAATGTGATAGTTTTTGGAAGTAGGATATGACCCAAATTCATTGTAGAAATTGTAATTTATATATCTTCAGATTTTCCATGATCATCACGTCAAACCCTCTTCCTTTTTGCGATGATTAGACCAAGTCATGGGCACATGTATAGTCAAATATATCACGTTATGACTCACTTGCTAAACTATATTATATCTTGAGACATATAACACACGACACAATTTTAGTCTCGACACAAATCCTTTTTTCGTCTCGAATGTTGTTTAAACTTAATCTAGTCACTCCAAATATCAGTTTTCCAATCCTAAAAAATTTAGGTATGAACTCATTTACAGATTTAGCAGACTATCATTCATCCTATTCTTTTTTGAACTTTGATTACCTTACCTAAATTTCTTCTTTAATATTTTGATTTTTAAATCCGCATTTAATTACAAATTACTCTTTTATGACCACTTCACCTAATTGAATTCTAATGGTTACAACAAAAACTCAACGAGTATATTATAACTTAAATTAAATATGATTTTATAAATATGTATAATAATTTATATTTTTTAAATAATTATAGAAAACATATTGACAAGTAAAGAAAAATAATATTTAAAAAATTATAATTCAGTTTATTTATTTATTTTATTTTTCTAATTTTATCTATTTCAAAATCGATTCATTTGCTAAATCCAAAAAAAACTAGATATATAAACTTGTACTCGAATTTATGTTTACCATTCATCTTATTTACATGATGAACATACTGGAAATATATTCTATCTTCTTTACACAATGTTCTTATTGTTATTGTTACGTGGATACATGAATATGATATCTATATAATTTTATACGTGTGTAATACATAGAAAACATTGATTCCACTGTGAAATGAAGACTTCACTTCCTGATACTGGTAAATTCACAATTCACGTCACTCGTACATTATTTGTACAAGAAAACCTACAAAAAAGTTATAAAATGATTTTTTCCATTTCAATTTTGAAAGAGAGAAAACATGTACTCATACACAAATCCTTACATCACTACTAGGATATAGAAAAAAAAAATGGGTTTATTATACTAATACAAAATCTATTGGGACCTATTGGGATGCTGCATCCTATATTTTAAGTTGAGGATGAGACGAATAATGTTGACAATATATACAGTATCTGTTAATACAGTTTTATGTCATTATCAGTGTACCCTGTGTCTGTTGATACGGTCTTGTGTTAAAATATAACATGCATTATACTTTATAGTCTTGTGCACAAGAGCCTATTATGCCCATTATCTAATAAGATTATTTATTCTCTATAGATATATTACTAAGCCTACACAAAAGACGTATGGAAATATATAGCCCGCTTTAATCATAGTCAAACATTTTTCTCTCACGACACCCGTGAATGTAGACATTTTTCGAACCACGTTTAAATCATATGTTCTTTTCTTTCAAGTTTTTATTTTGTTGCTAGTGCTTGATTTATTTGTAATATATTATAGAATGATTCATAAATACAATTGGTATTAGAGCTTTGGGTTGTGAAATTAGGTTTTACAATTATGATTTAAAGTGACGTTTACATCAACAAAATATAAAATCAAATAATTTGATAGGAGATCTAGTTATGCATTGTGAAAAATTAAATTCAAATCTTCAGTGGTACTGCAAGGATAGTGGAAGGTTGTGAAGAATAAGTTACAAGAAAAGATGAAATAAGAGGAGAAGAAATATATTCAATAACATGATTTATGATGGATTCTAATAAGTGGAAATGATAACATACTTCACAAGATTAGTGGTAAGAAGACTCTTCATGCGCATAAAAGGATTTGGTAGAACTTTACTCAGAGAAATGAGTCGTGAATTGGTTATACTTGAAGAAACGCTTATACAATTTTAGATTCAAACAATCTATGTTCATAACTAAATACCTAGATAATTTTAAATCAATTATTATAATTTTGAAGAATATGGATATCATCATTGAGGATGATGATCAAGATTTGTTTGTATTAAGATCATTACCAACTTCCTATGAGAATTGCATGGATATAAAAAATGCATGTAAGGATACTCTAGAGATGTCAAAGTGACACTAAAATCAAAGGAGTTAAGACTATTACAACTAGACATTCAGGTGGAAAGGAAAAGTCTTATGCCCAGGGGAAGATCTATAAATAGTGAAAGTCCTTCGAAGAATAATAACTGGAGCTCCAAATCAAATGGAAAAAAATAAAACTGTTATGAATTCAGATTAGAGAGACTGTCAAAACTAAAAGTTAAGAAGGGCAATTAATGGGAATCTAGCAGAATTTGTGAACGATTCTGATGATACTAAGAGTAATGGTAGAGAATATATGTTGTTTGTGAGCTCAAATTATGGGGAAAACGTTTAGGTACTCGATAGATGCACTGCGTATCACATGTGTCAGTTCAATAAATGGTTCGATACTTACAAGCCAATATAGGGAACTTTCTATTCAGGGAACAACCATTCGTTGCCTATTGGTGGGATCAGTAACGTTCTAATCAGAATGTTTGATGAGGTTATTTGAATCGTGATGTGCTTTCATGTTCTTACATTGACGAGAAAACTGATATATCTTGGGATACTAGACTTTTGAGGTTATAAGTATCTTGCAGACGATGATGTAATCAAATTGACAAAGGGCTCAATAGTATGTAAGAAATATAGTTTTCAAAAATGGCTTTACATTGTCCATGGGATTTTTGTTATGGGCGATGTTGCAGTAACATCATAAGGGAGTAATATTCAAAGTCGTAAAGATCAGAATAAAGTGTGTCATTAGTGTCTCGGTCACATGAGTGAAAAAATATTAGTTATTTTGGGAAGTAAACATTTGTTAAATAGGTATAAAGCATAATTATTGGGATTTTGTAAACATTATGTTTGGTAAAAAAAACATTAACTCATATTTTTGGAGCCCAAATAGAATTCCATCGAAGAGTATACCTCTTTAAATCTCCATGTTTTCTCATCATTATGGATGTTACTTAATGTTAATAGTCAGAACAAAGTAGGGGCAATAATCGAATCATGAACGATTGTGAGTACTCAGGTGGAGCTTAATGTAGAATAAGTTCCTAGTAGGTCCAAGAGTTTGAATGGTTCTAAGGTGAATCCATAATCTGAAGGTGAATCTTCAACATCGAATGATAGTGACCATGATGCGTATGAACCAGAAAAACAACCTTATAGCATAACATTGTGCAGAAAAAGAAGAGAGATTATACCACAAAAAAGTATGAGAATCTAGTTGCATATACAAATACAGGAACCTAGTAGCTATAGGGAAGCTATAGCAAGTGCAGAAGCAAACTAGTGCATTTATGTTATTAGGGAAGAGACTAAATCTCTTCATAAATACAAAACATGGAAACTTGTTGACTTTCCTGAAGGACAGAAGGTAGTGGGCTACAAATGGGTATTCAAGAAAAAGAAAGGTAATCCGAGGGTTGAGGTACCTCGATTCAGTGCAAGGCTGGTCGCGAAGACTTTTATACAAAAGAAAAGAATTGACTTCAATGAAATGTTTTCTCTGGTGGTAAAACAGAGTTCGATTCGAGTTTTGTTAGTCATGGTAGTTTTACAAGATTTAGAGATTGAGAAATTGTATATGAAGACTGTGTTTAATTGGAGGAATGAATCTACATGAGAAAACAATAAAGATATAGAAAACTGAATATGGAGGACAAGGTTTGTATGCTGAAAAAGTCATTGTATGGTTTGAAGCAGTCATCTAGGAAATTTTGCGTACGTTTTGATACATTCATGGTGTCAAAAGGGTTCACGATGAGTCCATATGATAGATGTGTATATCATCAAAAGATGTGAGATGATTCTTATAGTTAGTTGATGTTGTGTGTGGATGATATGTTTATTGCTTCTTGTGACATGTCATACATTGTACAGATAAACAAGTGGCTTAGTGCCAAGTCTGAGATGAATGATGTACGTAGGGAAAATAAGATTTTTGGGATGAATAATACCAAGAACATAAGTGTAAAATTATCACACTTGTCTCAACAAAGATACATTTATAAAGTTCTACAAGGATTTAACATGTTTGATGCTAAGGAAATTAAACATCTCGTTTGTTACTCATTTCAAGTTGTCTGCAGCAGGATCGCCAAGGACGATGCTGAGTTGGAAAAAATGTTGAATGTTAAATATTAAAGTGTAGTTGGTAGTATCATGTATGATATGATATGCACACGTCCTGATATTTCACATACAGTTAATGTAGTCAGCAAGTATATGGGATGCAATGGGAAAGAACACTGACATGCACTAAAATTGACACATCGGTATCTTAAGAATAATGTGAATGTTGGCTTGATTTTTAATAAGAAAAATATTGATGGATCAGTGAACAACATGGTAGGACCAGTGGTTGGTTTTGTTGATTCTGATTTTGCAGGTGATATGGATAAAATGAGATGTTTAACAAGATATGTGTTTACTTTAGCTGGGAGAGTAATTAGTTGAAAAACATAGTTGCAAGCTACTGTAATTTTATCTACAACTGAGGCATAGTACATGATGGTAAGAGAAGCTGTTAAAGCGGCAATGTAGTTGCAAGGTTTGGTGATAAAGTTGGGCTTGAATAACACTACTACAAAAATGTTTTGTGACAGCCGCCATACATCTTATTGGGAACTAGATATACCACGAACATATAAAGCACATATATATCATGTATCATCTTATTCATGATATAATATCAAATGGAATTGTTGATGTGAAGAAAATGTTTACACAAAATGGTCCAGAGCAAGGCAGTATCACTTCAAAAGTTTAAGAATGGCCTAAACTGGATAGGTGTTTGCAACATCAAGTTAATGTCTTATGGGTATTTGATGAGTCATAAGAAGAGAAGTTTCTTTGTTAATAATAAAGAAGTATATTTTTATAAAGAGGAATATTTGTTGAGGATGAGACAAATAATGTTATCAGTGTATATTGTGTCTGCTGGAACACTTTTGTGTATTGTAGTTACCTTGTGTCCGCTAGTACTTTATAGTCTTGTGTATATGAGCCCGTTATGTCTATTATCTAGTAAGTTTATTTATTCTGTATAGATAGATTACTAGGACTACACAAAGAAACATCTGAAAATATTTAAACTTTTTCTATGATAGTGAAACTTTTTTCTCTAGCGGTCCCGGTGGATGTAGACATTTATCAAACCACATTAAAATTTTATGTTTTTTTAGTTTATGTTCTTTATTTTATTTTGTGTTCGAGCAATTTGTGATACATTGCATAGTGATTTATAACATTTATTTATCTTCAAATCGGAAAATTATTTCATGGTTGATTTAATTTAAAAAAATGTTTTATAATTATGTTTATATATTTAAACTACTAACAAAAAAACTCCAAAGAATTGAATAATAATAATACCCCAAATTGAGAAAATAACATACTTAAAAATAGTTTAAATATTTTTATTTTAAATTTAACAAAATTTTAAATATTATTTATAGATATTAAGCTTTAACACGAAAAATTACATATATCTCATTTTTCGTGTAAATTTTTTACAGGTTTACTTAAAGATACTAAAATTAAAATTTTATAATAGTTAAAAAGATAACTCACAAAAACAACTTATTGAGACGTTGCAATTAGCTAAGTACTGTATATTTTTTTATTATTTTTTATTATGCCATACAATAAATAATATCTATTTTAATGACTAATATTGAAGAATATAGTAAGATGATTATGAGACAAAACACAATGGTTAGACCCAATTTTATAATCAGACTACTTATTATTTGTGATTGACTAGTCATATGTAATTTGTTTTGTATTAATAGTTTTTGGATAAATATTAAACATTTAACTAAACAATTTAAACAAGTCATATAGTCAAGTCATATATGTGTGAGAAGTTCTACAAGGTTTAATTTTAAAATAAGTATCTCAAAAAACATATTTTTGTAGAGACTTATGTTTATGATCGTAATGATTAAATATTCCACCAATCGTTTTTGTATTGAGATAATATTTTTATTGGTTTGAAGCACTAAAAAATAGTAATTAAAAAAAATTATATAGTCATATTGCAAAGATTTTAAATCTTTAAATTTTTCATCGCAAAATGCGATGGATTTAAAAATTACTTATAAAACTCGTTATTGCCATTATCGTAACAATCGCTAAATACGTCATCAATTTTTTTTACATAATCAATTTTAGATCAATTAAAAGTTTAATATATTAATTGTGAGAGCCGCTAATTGTCATAAATAATAACGACGATTTTCTAAATGCAAAATATGATGCATGCATCAAAGTTATAGAGAATCTTATGATGGTTTTTTTAATAACCGTCCAAGTTTAACGGACTTTATCCATTTTGAAAACCATGGTGTTTGAATATAAAAACATTTTATATATTTTTTACGTTTTAGTATATATTTTAAATGTTTGTATATCCTCTCAGAAAGTTATTTCTACATCCTTAAATCTGAACCAAACTTAGTTGTTTGCAAAACAAAAACTTATACAAATATTTACAAATGAAAAAAACTTATGCAATCTTGCCATATATGACTTTAAGATTATACAAGTCTAATTTCCAATATAAAAGATAGAAAAAATATATGTTTGAGTATGATTGCATATATTTTTAGAAACTTATGGATATTCTAATAAGTGTCTTCGAAAATGTCAATATTGATTATCAACTAGATTTTATTAATTTGAAGTTAAATATTTTAAGAGTTAATTTTTTTTAGATATCCCTACTATATATTGTTGGGAAGCTCCAAAAGTCTAGTTTTAGATGCACAAAATAATACATAAATACATGCATCCAACTTAGCAGTATTGATGTTTATATATAATAAGACTAGTCGGATCCGAATATACATTTGGAGATATGTGCTCACACGAAATAATAAAAGTAAAAACCACTGAGAAATTTTCTCAGAATAAATATTCATCCATTAGAACTAAGAGTAGATAATTTATTTATAATAGTTGTGATGAATTTTTTGGTATGATAAAATCTGATTCGCCATCGCTACAAAATTATAAATTTAATAACAAAATATAAAATAATAAATCGAATAACTCAACAATTTTTTTGGTCGGATTTTTAGGCCATAAATCTCGACATATTTGTATATCAAGGTAATAATTATGTACTAATTATATTATTTTGCGTAACCATGTATATATGGTTGTGAATTTTAACAAATTTATATTCAAATAGAAAATATTAATAATAAAATTGTATTCATAAATAAATTGTATTATTTTCGTGACAATAGTTGATTTAATATTTTTGTAAATATTTTTAAAAATATAGTATTTAAGAGAACATAATATATATATATCTAAAAATGAGTTTTTAAAGGTATTAGATCGGTTTCCTTATTTATTTTTTGATAAATAAATAGTTTTGGTTTTATTTTGTTAATGGTTTTTAAGCAAATGAAATAATTTTATTAACGAAACAAAATTGGCTTATTTACAACTTAAGACAATGAATGTTTCAGTTTTGGATTACGTTTATGAGTTTTAATGTTAGCCTTGAATATTTAAACTCTTCTTCTCATATGTGATGCTTACTTCTAGTCCATAGTCTATTGATTTTGAGTTGAGATTTCTGCTTTGGTGTGAGTGTATGTACCTGTAAATAGAACACATATTTGATCAAGATTGCTTTTGTCAAAGAACAGTTAGAGATTTTCATATAAATCTTGAATTGAAAGTTTCCATTAGTTTGTTTAACATTTTAGCAGCCTTAAGTATCATACATTAAGTTCTTTTAGGTATATGATTGTCTTAAGATTTATTAGAGTATGATTTAGAGGTATGCCGTAAATATTATGGTCTGAGCGACCAATTTGGAGACCTAATCAACAGTCATATTCTGTCCACGGTGTATATCGTTTAGAGACATTTGAGGCTTAATTTAATTTTTACTGCAGTCTAATAGTGGTGAAAGATTCCAGAAGGATTTACTAGAGCTTAACATTTCTATTAATAATATGGAATCTGATTCTATATCAACTTGTGAAAAGTTCTTTGAGTGATAGAAAGTTAATCCATCTAAAAATGTTGTGGTTTATGCTACAATAGATGAGTTTTTGCCATAATAATAAGCTATAGATTTTATTAGGGCTCAAAGATTATTTCTTATTATTATTCCACTACTTGATTCTCTATTTGTCAAACAAGAGTCACCATAATTTAATTTTAATCTATTTTTATATAAGGAATTTATTTGACAATGATCGATGGTTTGTGGATTGATAAGTGGTTGAAATACCCAAGTTCTTAATATGTTCGAAGATCACCATACCAATGCTCATTATTTAATAGTTTGGAACTATCTAGTCTGATAAAAGTATGAATTATTTTGTCTATTAAAATTTAGAGGAACTGAATTTACCTTTATATTTTAAGTTATTTCTTGCTGACCAAATGGTCCAGCAGATAACTGATGGAATGATGGATCTAATGTGAGTTGGTCTATTTGTTGACGTGAACCAATGATATATTATACGGTTTAAAGACATGTGTTGGCCTATTTAAATGCTGGATAATCCTGCAAAGTAGATCAATACTTCCTAGGATAATTAACAATTGACAAAAAAATGAGGAATATATTCAATATTGTTACGGTGTTGGAATTTTGATGTCAGAGATAAATTTTTGTTTTGAATTATTGAGTCAACAAAGATGTAACCATTTAAAAGTATCCATAAGAGGAATGATCATTTATTGGAAGAGATATTATTCCAAATTTTAGAGTATAAAGACTGATTAGGGATGGTTTTTTTTAAGGATTACTTAGTTTTTTTAAATGAGTAAGATACATCAAAAGATACACTCCATAACAATGTATCTTCAATAGAATTATTGATGTTTAGTTTGGTTATTCTCTCTATATCAGAAAGACGCACATGTTCCTTAACTCTCTCAATGTCCCAAGAGTTGTTAGACCAAAAATCAGAGACTGTCTCTTTTTTACCATAAATTGTTCTCATTATACGATAGGGTGATAAAAGAATAGGAGTTGTTCCATTTTTCAAGCTAAAGATCTATATGACCATTTCCTATTTTCCAAAAAATGTATTGTTTGGCAGTTTCTCTAATTTTGACTATTCTCTTCCAAGTTTTACAACCAGTTGGTCTAACTTTTTTTTGGAGAGAAAGAGATGATTAAATATATATTGAGTGCATTAACTTAGACCATGAAGTTTTGTTTTCTCTGAAATTCATCTAGAGCTTGCAAGTAAATGTTTGTTGGTTACTATAAAATTTTCTTAAGTTCAGTCATTCTTCATCATATGGTTTGCATATTGATGACCAGTTGGACCATATGTTATATTTATGATTATATTTGGAGGCTCGAAGATATTTGTTCACTAAAATGTTGATTTTCTTAATTATTATTTTAGGGATATAACAACTTTGCATGTAAAAAACAAGGGTTGCTAAGAAAATATATCGAACCAATGCCAATCTGCCTCTAAATGAAAGGGACTTACCATCTTATTCCATGATGTTGGTTCTTATCTTAGTTACAAAGTCATCTAAGCATCTAGTTTTATTGCGTGCATGTATGTTGACACCTAAATACTTAAATGGAAGATACCTGATTTTATTGCGTGAATATATCTTATCTGATTTTAATTATACCTAAATAATTAAAACCAGAGGTATGTTTAATGGATTGAATTTTATTTATGTTCATTTTTTGCAAATGATATTAAGACTGTTTTGTGTTTGTTTATTAGTTGACCTTAAATTTCTTGATAATGGTTAAGAAAATTTAAAGTTTTCTTGACATTTTTATGTAACCATTCATGAAAATAATTACATCATCTGTATATGCAAGGCAGAGGATGTTAATGGTACCTCTTGATGAGAAATACATTGATTGGTTGAAAAGAAAGAGTTTTTAAAGGCATCTTAAAAGGTATTTTTTAGCAATGATGAACATGTTGATAAAAGATCACCGTACTGATAAATGCATTTCATGTCACTTATTACGCTTCCATTATTCTTAAAATCGTCGCCGGTTCTCAAGTATTCGTTATGTTTTAACGTGTTTTTCCAGTATTCTTAAAGACGCTTGTGCCGCGAGTAAATTGTGATAATATTAATAAATTTGGGGTTGAAATTGAAGAAACTGGAAAATTAATGTACTTGAGGGAAATTTTGGAACAGTTGAAAAGAAAGGAAAATATATTAATGCTAAAAATATATTATGACTAGTGCTTTTCCAAAGATAACTATATTAATGGTTAAAAAAAATATTAATGTTGAAAAAAGAAAAATATATTTTCTCAGATATTGTTTAAAATATTGAATTAAGAAAAACTATTAAAGCGAAGCACAAAAGGAAATTAATGCTGAATTAAGAAAAAAATGTTAGACTGATGCTATGGTTTTATTTAGCTATATTGTTTAAAATATTATTTTATTTAGCATAAATATTTCATAATTCGTAATTTGGCTTCTTTAGGGTTTTGTGGACAGAAGGTATAAATAGACTTAAAGTAGAGACGAAATGGGGTGTGCCGATTGGGTTTTTCTTTCGGCATAATAAAAAATAACGACGAGAGAATATAGAAGAGAAATCGCAATTGGCCTCTTGTGGGTTTTGTCCGATCAGATTATACAGGAAGACAAAACAGAATTTGTTTCTGTTTTGGTTTTTCCTCCACAATAGTTCCTGTGATATATCAAACAGAATAGAAGAGGACAAGTGGCTTTTGGCTTCTTACTTTGGTTTTGTATAATATAGAAACAAAAATGAGGACAAAAAGCAATTTGCTACTTTTTGCTATTTTTTTTATCCTGTAAAAGATACAAATTAAAGAAGAGAAAAGGCAATTGGAGATTTCGTTTTTCCGATCGGTAACATACAACCAGACGGCGGTGAGGAAGCAGGTGACGGCTGCTTTTGATTTCGATCGGCAGTTTACAGAGTGTTTCTGTCAGGCGATACTTACGGTACTGTTCGGTTTAACGTTCTCTAAACTCTTATTCGTTTATTTACATTCGTCTTAGAGCTATGTTAACTTTTGAGCCCATGATGATGATTCATTCGATTATGAACCAATCGTTGTCATGGAACTCTAACGGATTTGTTTGAATAATACTTATGGTTTGATTGCTTGATTGATTTGTGAGATACGTTTATCGGTTACCTAGTATGGTTGTGCTTATCGTTAGATGCGTCGCAAACATCTAGTTTGTTAATCTTTAATGAATGCGAAAGTGGATTTAAGGGTTTAGAACTTGTCATGCTAGCATAGGTTCTTGAATAATTCGTATTGTGATTGTTCATGATTCGTAATATGTCACTAACCATATCATATAACCCTATGTAATCGAAATAGATAACTTGTGCTTAAAACCAATTGTACCTCAATTCGTATAGACATATAGGATTGTCATGCAAGCGGTGTCTGCTTAACTGCTATCTCTTTTATGGTTGTTTAAGTGGTTTGGTTTACGTGTACTGAAAGGTAGCGTATTCTGATTTCGTGTTATCTAATTAGTAATCGTTGTTATCATACATATTGATTAAGTATCTTAATACTCTGAGTAAAATAAACAATGAAGTTAGGGTTCCATGTTTTCTCTTGCATAATTAAACTCGTTAGTTAATCTCGTTAGTTAATTTGCTTAGTTATAATCATTCATCCAAACTCTATACTTGTTCAAGCATTAGTCTAATAATCATACGTTGTTGCATAAGTAAATTCTTGTCATATACACATGGTCTTCGTGGGAACGATCTTACTTACTTATTGCTTGCTACTATTTGACCGCGTATACTTGCGTGAGAAAATGATTAACAAGTTTTTGGCGCTGTTGCCGGGGACTCGGTGTTATTTGACAGTTTTATTTCTTATCATTAGGGGTCGTTTGACTTGATTCGGTTACTTACTTTTCGAGTGTTTTCTTGTGCTTTAGGTACTTGAGCGTGTATGCAAACACGGTCTCAAACTAGAGCACTAGTAAAAAAGGAGCTTGAAACAAGCCAAGGAACAGAGTTACTAGTCTCAGATTCTGATACTAATTCTACAATGGGAGATCCAGCTGCAAAAGCACTCATGGAGTACTCTCAACCAAAGATCATGGATATTCAGTCTAGCATTGTCAGACCCAATATTGCTGCGAATAGTTTTGAGATTAAACCCAGTACTATTCTAATGATGCAGAATTCTTGTCAGTTTGGGGGAGCTTCATCTGAGGATCCTAATATGCACATTATGACCTTCCTTGAAATATGTGATACTTTCAAGTTCAACGGTGTTTCAGATGATGACATAAGACTGAGACTCTTCCCATTTTCTCTGAGGGACAAAGCTAAGAGCTGGTTACATTCTTTACCAGCAGGCTCTATCACTACTTGGGATATACTAGCGCAAAACTTTCTCTCAAAATTCTTTCCTATGGCAAGAACAGGCGCCATGAGGAATACTATTACTCAGTTTTCTCAGTCATATGGTGAATCTTTAAGTGACGCTTGGGTGGTTTACAAGGAGATGCTCAGAAAATATCCTCATCATGGGATGCCTGATTGGTTAGTAATAAATTGCTTCTACAATGGTTTGAGTGCACAAACAAGGCCCATGGTCGATGCTGCACCTATGAGGAGGCTCACGAGCTCCTTGAGATGATGGCTACTAATGAATTCCAGAACCCTTCTGAGAGACTATCACAACATAAAGTAGCTGGTATTCTTAACGTAGACACTGCCACTGCTTTAGCAGCTCAGCTTGAAACTCTAAACATGAAGGTGGATTCTTTGACTAAACTAGGGATACATCAGGTAGCTAGTGTGTGCGAGATTTGTGATGGAGGGCATGACACTCAGCAATGCCCTATCTCTACTGAGTCAGTGCAATTTGTGAATAACTCTCAGATGCAGAATCAACAACCAATCTCAAATACCTATCACCCAAGCAAAAGAAATCATCCAAAATTCAATTCGAGCAATAATCAACAACGTAATCAACATTATGGTGCTAAGGCATACGCTCCTCCTGGATTTCAGCAACAAGGTCAGCAACATTAATCTCAATAGTATGCCCCAAGACAACCTCAAAATCAACATCGTGGCCCTCCTTAAAATTCTGTGAGAGACTCTGAATTCGAAGAGATGAAACTAATGATTCAAAGTCTGATAGTATCTCACAAGACCTTAGAAAATCAGATTGGACAGTTGGCCAGTAATGTGATCATTACCTCAGGTGAGTTCTTCCTAGAAACACGCGGCATAATCCAGGTAAACGGGACGACAATGAGCAATGCCAAGCTATCACCCTGAGATCAGGAAAGGTTGTCGAGAACCCCACAGTTGAACAAGAGGGTGATTCTTCTCAAAATCAGCCCATTCTGAAAAATTCTGCTCAAAATCAGCCTTTATCTAAGGTTAATTCTGATCAAGATCAGCCACCTAAAAATCCATCTCAGTCAGATGTTGAGCCTACGATCTACCCTCCTCCACCTTATCCGCAAAGGTTGCAAAAACAGAAGCTAGATACTCAGTTTGGGAAATTTTTGGAGGTATTCAAGAAGCTACACATCAACATACCCTTTGTTGAAGCATTAGAGCAAATGCCTAGTTATGCCAAGTTCATAAAGGGGATTCTTTTGAAAAGCTAAAGCTTGGTGATTTTGAGACAGTGGCGCTCACTGAGGAATGTAGTGCGATCTTACAACAAAAATTGCCTCCCAAGCTTAAAGATCTAGGAAGTTTCACCATTCCTTGTTCAATCGACAATTTAACTTTCAGCAAATGTTTATGTGACTTGGGAGCGAGCATCAATCTTATGACCTTATATGTGTTTGAGAAACTTGGGCTTCCTGAGCCAAAACCGACTAACATCTCTTTGCAACTGGCTAATCGCTCTATCACATATCCTCGTGGTATTGTGGAAGATGTCTTTGTCAAGGTAGACACGCTCATATTTTCGTCTGACTTCGTTATCTTGAATTTCGAAGAGGACAAAAACATCCCCATAATCATGGGAAGGCCATTCTTGGCTACGGAAAAAACTTTGATTGATGTCCAAAAAGGGGAGCTCACTATGAGAGTGCAAGATCAGACTGTCACTTTCAACGTTTTCAAGGCTATGCAATCCCCAACAGAGGATGAGGAATGTTTCAGGTTTGATATGGTCAATTCTCTGCACAGTAATGAGTTAGATCAGTTTGTGAGTTCAAATGTTCTAGGCAGAGTTCTACATGGTGAATTTGACTTCAAAGACGAAGAGATATCCGAATGTGTTCAACTACTACAGACAGCCACGTATCAAAGGAGGCTCAATATTCCACATGAGTCTTTCAGATTGGGTGATCTTAAGGATTCTCAGGAAAGGCTTAAACCTTCTCTAGAAGAAGCTCATAAACTTGAACTCAAACCACTACCAGATCATCTCAAATATGCTTTCTTAGGAGAGTCATCTACATTACATGTTATTATTACATCTAACCTTTCAGGTAGTGAGGAAGAAAAGCTATTGAGAGTTCTGAGGAAGTTCAAATCAGCCATTGGTTGGACCATAGCAGATATCAAGGGATGCAAGCAATCAACCATTGGTTGGACCATAGCAAATGCCAAAATGGGCGGTGTTTCCATTAAAATAAGCCCTTATATCTTCAAATTGATCATTTTTTATGATGTACCAACAAGTTTGATAGAACTCGGAGTTGAAACCATCAACTTAAGAGACACTGTTTTTGTTGAGTGATGTAATTGAGTTTAGGATTTCTTCTTCATTTGGAAGAACCCGTAGATTATTGTTGTCTTGGTCAATTAATATTTTAGGGATAATTTCTTTAATGTCTCTCAAACTTGGATTACTTGTTTGAGAAGTTAAGAGGTTTTTGAAATGTTCGATGGCTGAGTCAACTATTTGGGGTTGATATTTAGTCCATTGGCCATTTAGTTTAATACCATTAATCTTGTTTATTTTGTTTTGTTTTTTACATACCTATGAAAGGTTTTAGAGTTCATGTCTCTAGATTTAGCCCACTTAGATGAGCTCTTCTATTCCGAGAAGAGTTCTTCTCTACTTAGAAGGTTAAGATGAGTTGCGCTGGCCTTAGATTACTCTGTTTGATTTTCAATGGTGTTTGAGATGTCTAATTAATTGTCTACATGTTTAAATATATCTTATACATTAGTTATACTATCAAATATGATTCCAAATACCTCTTCATTCCAAGATTTTAATTTTTGTTTAAGTATTTTTTAATTTAGACCTGAACACATATATTAGATTTCCATAAAATGTGTTCTGTTCAACTGGTTTCCACTATGTTGAGGAAATTATTGTGGAGTAGCCATATATTTTGAAATTTTAATAGAGTTTTGGGCATGTTGGTCAGATTAGACGTTGATATACACAAATGTGAATGGCCTGAGCCTGTTATGGCCATATGTTTCACCTTTGTGATATCAAAGAAGTCCATCTAGACAACATTGTGTAATACCTTGTCCACATGTTTCCATTTAGAGTTGTTTGACCAAGTGTATTTGGATCCAGAATAACTCGGATCCTCCCAATTACAATTAACTACCATATTATTAAAGTCATCTATTTCTCTAAGATCAATTGAATTACATGCAAGTTGTTCGAATACATTGGAGATTACATTAAAATCTTCATCAATTAGCTATTCGGTTTTGGTTGTAGAGATTTCTCTAAGTTTGTCGCAAATTTCAATTCTTTAAGTTCTTGTACATTTTGTATATATGATGGTGAAAAATAACTCTTTATTACAAAAGAAATGTGTACATAATCCAGATTTTATTGCTAGTGTTTGCTATGCCATGATTGAATCCAAATTTGGAGGTTATTGAGTTAAGTTTTTATTTAGAGATTATTGGCTCTTGGAGAGCAATGGAATCTATTTTTTCAGATCTTATTATTGACTTAATTTTTCTAATTGTGCATTTGTTACCAATGCCCATGGCATTCTAGTTTAATATTGAGCTTGTCATTTAAATGATGGGTTTGAGGATCCTTTGGATTGAGCAGGTCTAAGGCTCTTTAAATAGTTTTTATTTGATCTTGTTACTCTTTTATTTAAGTTTCTGATTTGTTCAGTTTTGTCAGGAAAACATCCGTGTACTGGTGTACTGGAGATAAATGAAGGCTTCCTATAAAGAGGACTTTTGTATAGATTTGTTCCTTATTTCAGTTGGTATGTTCTTGAGATGAGGTAAAGGTTTTACCTAATTTAATGGTTTGAAGGGCATCTTGGATTTCTTTGTTTAAATTATTGATTGTATCACTAGTGGTGTTAGAAATAAAATTTGTGGTATCTAAGTTATTATCTAGATTAGGATTGAGATATTCTTTGAGATGTTTCTTGTTAAATATTTTTCTAAAGATTTTTAATTGTTAAAGTCATCTATAAGTATGGAATCACTTTTTTTGAATTCATTTCTTTGTTTAGATGTAGTTTCTTCCATTTATTATTATGTGTGGTTGTTGACAGTTGGATTTGTTACTTTCTAAACTCATAATTGTTTTTGAGAAGGAGAGTTTAGTTTTGGATTGAGTTTGTAGATTAACTGCTTATCCATGTCAGCTAACGTCATAGGCGGAGTCAGGAGGGGTCCTGTGGGGTCATAGGAACCCACCTAGCTCCATAAATACTGTCTTTAGTACCTCATTTCTACTTTATGACTCAGTCTAGTTGGTAAAGGCGCACGTCAAAAACCCACAGATCTTGGTTCAAGACCTGGATTTTGTTCCTTTAATTTTTTACTTGAATTAATTTTTTATTATATATTTTATTATATCATTAAGTTTTTATTATTTATTATTATATATATATATATATATAACAATGTATCAATATTATTTTACTGTAATAAATATCTTAATTCAAACATAATATAAATTTATTTATATATATGATGTAGATTTGATATATATTATTTATTTAAAAATATGATTCAAAAAATAATACTGTAATAAATATCTTAACTAAAAGATAATATAAATTTATATATATATATATAAATATATAATACAGATTTGATATATATTATTTATTTAAAAATATGATTCAAAAAATAATATAAATTTATATAAATTTGATCAGCGGGCGTGTTGGTTCCTTTGTCGTCGCGATAAGATACAAATTTTTAAAACAATTGTTTTTTTACTATTCATTAGGAAACTCTAACTACAAGATTCAAACACTAAAGTATTTATTATGACTCTATGTTATTAATTTTCATAATTCAAGCTTTGCTACATATCTTATATTACTATTCACTAGTTACAAAGATTAACATTGATTGATTTATATTTTTTATTAAGATATAAGGCTGTAGATTTCAATTTCGAAACAAATAGACCTTCATAAATCATAATGTTTTATTTTGCTTTACGGATCAAACCGTAACAACATAGGCTCTCGAGTTCACTCACAATACATGTCATAATCAATACATCTATTAGTTTCTGCATACTGCGGAAAAGCTCAAACCAAAACCTGATCAAACGTAACAACATAGCCTCTCGAGTTCACTAGTAATAGATATCCTAATCAAAACATCTATTAGTCTAATTCTATTTTTTTTATGTTATAATAGTACTTCAAAGTGTTGACAAAAATAATATGGAAGACTCACTTAAACAACTTTTATATAAATGAAATATGAAGATATATTACAACACCATTTTACAACTTCCACTACAAAAGAAATATTTTTTGACAATAACCAGGACACCATAGGGTTTAAATCCTGGCTACGCCACTTGCTAACGTGTTTGTGTTCATCTAACCTTTATTACAAATTGAATCATTAAAACCACATATTATATTCTGCCAGAAACCATCAGCTTTTCCAAAACCTACCCATTTTTTTTAAAAATATAACTTCAAAAAATAAATGATGAAAATTACTAAAGAAAAACCAAAACTATTCTGTAGAGTTGTATTTTTTAAAATTTTATAATATTTATAAAATGACTATTCATTAATTTTTTTTAAATTATGTCTACTATATTTTTCTATCTTTTATACAACATTATTATTCATAAAAAGAAACCTTTGAAACTTTTATTTAGTTATATTTTTGTTACTTAACGGAATTTTTTGTTTTTTAGCGATTCCCAATACATAAAATACAACAACAATTTTAAATTGTATGAGTTTGTTATCTTATTTAATGAATATATTTTGAATCTCATCTACGAATATTTTTAGACATTCCAACTCTATAAGTTACCTAGGTAGCAAAAGTTAAAAAGTAAATGTAACTTTAAAAAAGTAATAAATATTTTAACTTTAGGCATGGGAGATAGACTAGACTACATCTACATGACATACAATCTGCTTGCCTTGATATTCTAAATGTTTACAAGAGTTGTATTTTCTTGTTCTTCTTTTACTCAATCCTTTGCTTTACTTCTATTTTTATGGTTATTTCATCTTAATTAGGTTTTATTGTTGGCCACTACAAATATAATAATTCCTTTAATGATCTATACAGACTGAAGCAGTGATCGAATTAAGTGACAAATTAGGTTCGTATGAGAAAATGATACTGATGAATCGATATAAATTTATATGAAAAAATATATTTTCTTTAGAAAATAGGGTTATAATATTTCATAAATTTTATAATGTTACCATTCAAATGACTTGATGTTTACTTTTTTTTTTTAAATTAAAGAATCATCGGACGTTAAATATGGAAGTATGTTTCTCTATCATGGGTGGTATTCTATCATGGGTATCATAGGTTCATAGCTAGTGTAGTGTCTAATAATGGACTCTGAAGGGGTTCATAGCTATTGTCCAATAATGGACTCTCTAGGGTCTGTGACTGATCCAACCTATAATATATAATATTATAATATCGAATTAGATTTTTTTATAATATGTTTTTAAATAAATTATATTAGAGATGGACTAAAAGTAGCTGAAAAATATATGAACCGTCCAAGATTTTAAGAGGCCAATTTTAACGAATAAAAATTGCTTCGTATTTATAACGGGAGTTAGAGTCAAAACTTAGGCATAGAAATATTTGTTGAAATTAAAAGGTTAGGTTCGGCAAAGCGAAGAAAAATATTTCTACTAAAACTAAAAGGGCAGATAGTCGTCTGTGGAGTCGAAAGATTTATAAAGTTATTTATTTGTTACTAGAAAAAATCAAGTCATTAAGGGATCTGAATCGATGAGTTAAACTCAGTCGTTAGGCGTAGACTAAAAGTAACTCGTCAACAAAGATATTGACGTAAGACCATATGGGTGTTGGATTTGTCGTTACATATATTAGACAAGAACTATTGAAACTCTCTAGTGCTTGAGTGGTGACTTAGTTTTAGAGACATCTATTGATCATAAAGGCTGATACAAGTTGTAGAAGACTGATGACCACTGGGTCGAAGAAAATATGTGATGAGTCGAAGTAGGACAAATTGAAGTAGACTGGTCGAAGCAGGCTGACCGAAGCAATATGTTCATAAGCATTACTCTAATCTGAAGCAGACTCGATCGTAGCACCACTAGGCCAAAACAGAGTATTCTATTTACAAGGTCTTATATATTAATTGGTTTTTCCTATATTAATGGAGTATGAGTTATTTAAGTTGATTAATGAGTTTTAATCTGGAGTGTCTGATGAAGAAATATGATTTTCCCTAAACCTATAAATAAAAGAATATACAGTAATTAACAATATGATATGACGCAACTGTAATTTTAGAGAGATAATTATGTGAGAATATATTTTATGATGTATTGAAATAACTTTTAAGTCGTTTGAGAGATAAGTGAGGTGAGAGGTAAAAACTCAAGAAAAGGTTATGTGAATAACATAATCTTTTGTTACAAAGAGTGATTGAGTCCTTTGTATTTGCAGTGTCTTTTTGTAACCTACTTATATGTAAAAGAGTGTATGCCTGTTGATGTAGGATTTTTTCACAATCTGAACCACATTGAATACTGTCTTGTATGCTTGGTTTTATTATGATCTATTTTTTTTTCTCGTCTTCTAAAAGATAATTAGATCATTCTTTTGTAGGTTCATTTAATCGTATATCAGTTCTTGCCATGATCGATTGATGTACTGGTTTCACCCGCAACAAGTAGTCCAGTGAGCGTGGAGAAATAGTAGAAGGAGAAGATCGACTACAGTTTATAGGTTGGAGAAGTAAATCTCGCTTGAAAAATCAGCAAACCATAAAAGATGAGTTCTATGAAGCTTATCATGGAAATATTCAAAGGATATAATAATCTCAATTTTTGAAGAGTTAAGGTAAAGGCTTACCTAGAATAGAAAGGATTAGCGGCTAGTATAGATGATAAATCTACGTAGGTTAATGTCGTGGTACTGTTAAAAGCTCGTAGTGCCCTCATATTGGGTTTGGAAGATGAAGTCATATAAGATGTATCTGAATAACCTACAATGTTAGGGATATGGAATTGACTTGAGGCGATTTACATGAATAATTTCTTGGTGAACATATTGTATATGAAGAAATAGATTTACACGATGTCTATGAATAGTAGCGCAAAGATACAAAGGCACATACATGATTAAAACCGAATCACACACAACTTAAATGCAGTTAGCATGAAGGTAGAAGAACAACATCAATCAATAATCCTATTGATTTTTTTACCAAAGGAGTATGAACACTTCATGAACATGATTCTTTAAAAGAAAGACACTATTACGATTACCAAAGTCAATAGCGCCTTGAACTCAAAAGATCTTCAAAATAAGAGTTTTCTGAAGGGTGAATCTTGGAAGGTTTCAAAGTTAATTTTTTGGATATGCAAGAAGAAATGACATATAAGTATGAACTGTCTAGAGAAAGTAAATAACAGCAACTATCAGAAAATAAAAGTCGAAGATGTTACAATGTTGACTAATGATTGTGAGTACGGTGATGAGTTAATGACTTATAATTCTAGTAGGTACAATGATAAATGAGTGTTGGATTCTGGTGCGTCATTTCACGTGACTTCCAATAAATATTGTTTTGAATACCTATGAATATTTGATGGTGGAAGGGTCATCCTCTAGAATGAAGAATCATACTATGTCAATAGGATTGGAATTATATGACTCAAGTTGTCTACAAAACTTGAGAGAGTAATTAACTACTTAAGGTATGTACTCGAATTTTAACATAACCTTCTTTTTATTAGGATGTTGGATGATAAAGGGTTTACTTATGATGATATAGACGACGGACTTAGGATTTTGCAAGGCTCCCTTGTTACTATGAAAGCCTATAAGACTAATGATGTGTTAGTTCATGAAGGTAGTCGTAGGGTGTATGTCTAGTGTTATGAAAGATTCTATCATGTTGTGGCTTAATCGAATATGAAATTTAAATGAGAAATGACTCAATGACCTATGTAAACAAAAATTATTAAATTTACAACAATTCATAAGTTGAGCTATTATAAAACCTGCATTTTGGGTAAAATTAAAAGGGTGAAGTTTCTGCCCAACAACCGGATATCAAATGGATTACTTGATTATGTTCATTCAAACATTTGGGGTCCAGCACATAAATTTACCATAGGTGGTGCATTGTACTTTATGTCATTGATTGATGACTATTTTAGGAAATTATGGGTTTTACTTTTAAAGACCAAAGATGAAGCATTTTTTGCCTTTATGAACTGAAAATCTTTGGTAGAGAATCAAACATGGAAATGTTGAAGACGCTTCGTACTAATAATGGCTTAGAACATATGAGCAATGAGTTCGCTAGATATGGTGCAAAGTTTGGCATTTCTAGACGCCAAAATGGACGTGGGACTCATCAACATAACTTGCTTTATGATAGAATGAATTGAACCCTTCTAGAACAAGTTAGATGCATACGTCATAAAACTGGTATGCGTTGAAGGTTTTTGGAAGAAGTCGTGACAATGGCTGCATTTATTATCAACATGAGTCCATATATGGTGCATAAGTTTAGTTGTCCTCAAGAGGCATTGGCTTAAAATACACCTGATCTTAAACATTTGAGAGTGTTCAGATGTGTTTCTTATGCATATGTGAAACATTATAAGCTTAGGCCAAGAACACTTAAATGTTTGTTCCTCGGCTAGTCGAAAGGAGTAAAAATGCATAGGTTATGGTTCCTTGAACCTGGATGTCAGAAGGCTTTGAGAAGCAAGGACATGATTTTAAATGATGATAGCATACCATTAAAAAATGCGATAAAGACTCAACTTAGTATTTCCAGGAAGAGTTATAAAGTTGATGATGAATTTATCTACAAAGTGAATATGGCGATGTTTCTAGTAATAAGGTTTTGGGCTTGGTTCCACCTCCAGTCATATAGTGGAATTTCAATCACTTCATAATTCTGAAGTAAACATACGGTCTATTGTTCCAGGGCCTTTGGAATATCATATGTGAGAGAAACATGAATTAGAAAATTATCAACTAGCGAGAGATAAAGCACGACGACTAATCAAACAACTACAAAGGTATGGTTTTGTAAATGTAGTTGATTATGCTTCATAGATTGAAATACAAGAAGATGTTATTGAGCCCAAAATATATCACGATGATATCAAAAGCAGTGATAAGGATAAGTGGCTTACATCTATGAAAAAAGAACTAAGATATCTTAAGAATATGAACACATAGATTCTTGTGAAGAAGTCAAAAGGCTAGGCTCGTGTTTAAGGACTTTACACAAAAATAGGGTGTCGATTTTAATGAAATATTCTCGTCGGTTGTGAGTAAACCTCTATAAAGGTTTTATTGTCAATTGTTACTAAATTTGATATTGATCTAGATAAAATTTATGTTACTACTGCCTTTCTACATTGTTAATTAGAGAGATAATCCACATGTGTTAACCAAAGAGGTTTGAAAAATGGAATGATGTTTATGTGTGCTTGTTAAATAGACCCATATACGGGCTTAAACAGTTGTCGGGGCAATGTAACAGATAGTTTGATTCTTTTATAAGATCCATTAAATATGTGTGTGGCTTCTACAACTACTGTGTCTATTTGAATGAGAAAACATATATAGAGGGACAAGTATTAATGATGTTGCATGTGGATGACATACTAATTGCTCGTAGAAATATGAAGAAGATTAAAGCTGTAAAAACTCAGGTGAAAAGAGAGCTTGAGATGATTGATATGGGAGAGGCTAAGATGATACTTGGTATTGAGATCAAGAGAAACGTGAAAAGGGTATCTATTTTGATCTCAACAAGAATATACACAGAAGACAATAAGTAAGTTTTCTATGTCTGAAGCAAAATTGGTTGAAACTCCCATACGTTCCCAATTCAAATTCAGTGCCACTCAAGAACCAACCAAACTATTAGATAAGAAATATATGTAGAGGATGCGTTATGCCAATGTTATTGGTAGCATTATGTATGCTTTGATTTTCAAGAGACTTGATCTTGTTTACACAATAATTGCTTCGAGCAGATTTATACCAAATCTGGAAAATCCATATTGGAATGAACTCAACTAGCTCAAGAGATACTTGAAGAGCTTGGATTCTGTAGGGTTGTGTTATAATCAGAAAGATACATGTGATATAATACTAAGAAGGTATGCAAAGAGTAAAATAGTGGATGCAACAGATATTGAAGTTACTAGAAAACTAGATGAAGAAGTGTTTTGTGTAGACTAGAAGTAACTTGTGAATAAAGGTATTATCATAAGACTACTTGGATGTTGGATTCGTCGTCACATGTGTTAGGAAAGAACTATTGAAAATATTTGGCGCTTGAGTTGTGAATCATTTGTAGAGACGTCTACTGATCCTAATGATTGATACAAGTTGTAGAAGACTTATGACCATTGGGTCGAATCTAATATGTGTTGAATCAAAGCAGAACTAGTCAAAGTAGGTTGGTCGAAGTAGGATGGCCAGAGTACGATGGTCAAAGAAAATTGATAAAAAAAACACTACTTTGATCCATAGTGAATTATCATAGCACCAGTAGGCAAAAGCGGAATATCGTATTTACTAGGTCTCAAATGTTAATTAAGAATTCTTATATCAATGAAGTATCATTTATTTCAACCATTTATTAATAGGGTTTAATCTGGAGCGTCTGATGAAAAATTATGGTTTTTCTTAAACCAAAAATTTAAAGAAGATAATGTAATTAATAGTATGATATGATACTAGTGTAGTTGTAGAGAGACAATTGCGTGAGAATATATGTTACGAGAGAGTGAAATAGCTTTAAGTCTTTTGAGAGATAAGGGATGTAAGAGATAAATACTAAATAGAGGGCTCTGTGAATCACACTATATTTTGTTATAAAAAGTGATTAAATCCTTTGTGTTTGAGAGTTTTTTTATAATATACTTATATATAAAAAGGTGTCTGTTGCCCATGATATTGAGTTTCTTCATAATCTGAACCACGTTAAATATTATATTATGTGTTTGGTTTTATTACGCTTTATTTTATTTGTATCTCGACTTGTACATGACAATTAGATCGTTCTTTCATAGGTTCATTTAATCGTATATTGGTTTTTGCCACGATCATTCGGTGTAATTGTTTAACCTCTGAAATTATGGCATGATAGTACAAGGAGACACCATTTCATGTTGTACACATGTTAGTGCTGCCACTTGCCTTTTCTTCTTGTTTGTTTAACCAATTGAGAAAAGAGGTTGACAGGCACTAATGTAAGCTTGGTGAATATTATACATATCTTTGTTCCGTTATAAATAATGAAAGAGTAGTATGAATTCATTTCCAGAATTATAAGTTAATGATTTCTAGAGAGAGAAAGTTGGAAGGTTTGGATATTAAAGATGTTAGAATATCATAATTGTTTTTGTAAGTTGTGAATGATTTGTAATAAAAGATAAGTCGTTGAGTATTTAGTGTTTGAGAGAGTCTTCTTGTAACCTCCTATATATAAAATATGTGTATGTTGTCTATGGATGTAGGATTTCTTGTCAATCTGAACTACGTCAAATATATATTGTGGGTGCTTGGCCTAACATTATTTTTCTTTTATATTTCTTTGGTTTTTTTCGGTTCATAGCTAAAATTTTGAGTACGAGCCAAAATTGTGTGACTTTCCTGTTTTTTATTGCATGATCTACATTACAGACAAATGGGTTCCGACTAAATAATAATTAGGCTTCAACTAACAATATGTTTGTTTTGGATATTCTTGGATCTTGATATTGTTGATTATTCCAAAGTGATTTCTCTTCATAAACGAGTTTCCCTAAGATATTATAAATGGATAATTTGTGCGAGAATTATCGCAGTATACTAAAAGTGATGTTTATGAATATGTACTAAGACATTTTGTAATTACTAATAAATATCGACATTTTTAAAGGCCGTTTACGAATTAGAAAAACTCCTATAAACTTATTTGTTTTGTTTTATTTTAGTTTTCACTAGAAATTTTGGACCATACGATTTTTTTGTCTCAAATTTCAAACATTTTAACATTCTCCAAACTGAATTTGGATAAACGGTTTGGTCAAGTTTTAATATTTTTCAACCAACTTCAAACTACAAATTTTAAACTCGATAAAATTTAAAAAATATCTTAATTTATAGCATCGAATAACATAAATATGATAGTTGGAGATTAGTACTTTTTTTTTATAATTTTGATTGTAATTTTTTCTTATTTTAATATTATTTATATTTCAAACTAATACGCTTATATTGGAAAAAACTATTATGGTAAAATTTGTTGCATGTTTTGAATAATCAAATCAAGTATTATGATAGCAAAAGTTTATCGTTGTACTACATGTTGTAAAAAAGATATAAAATCCCATGAAGATGTATTGTGACAACAATTATGCAGTTCAATATTATATATATAGTATTGATATTATTTATCCTAATCTTTCTAACATTTATAAAATTTAGAAATCAAAATAATGTTCTAAACTAAATATTTTTTTCATAAAAAATAGGAAAAAGACAATTGATGAGCATGTACAACCACTATCAAAAGTAAAACTTTGATTTTTGTTAATTATGAATGAACATCTTGTTCCCTATCAAGTCATGCTTAAACACTTCTTATTACATCACATATTTTAAGCTTCTAATGGTAGTTCTTAGTGTCATTGCTAGTGATGTAGCCTATCACTGGAAATGTGACATTTGTAACTACGAGTGTAAGTGCAAAAAATACTAGGTACGAGAAGTTTTCCTAGAAGTGGTCATATAATAACATTATAGTACTCGTAGCATAACTACCAATTTTTATGCTACCAATGCTTATGTTATGCCCTTTAGAAAACATATCAAGCTAATTTCTAGATTTTAACTTATGTTATATTGTGTTGTAGGAGAAAAGTAATATCGATTAAGTTGAGCTTAAATTTTTTATAGATTTTTGTTATTTATTATTATAATATTTTATTATACAAAATAGAAATTATGTGTGTGAGTTGAGATAATATATATAAAAAATAATTTCATAATGGTATTAAAGCATAATAATACTGAGATTTGCGGGATGACTCTCAACTAACATTTGAGTGTGAGATATAATTTTTTTTATAATAGGTTCGTTTATAAAAGGGATATCAAAACAAAATTTAGCGAAACAAATAAAATCAGATATCCTTCTAAGCTAAAGAAAATTTTCATAAGACCACATTAATGCTTCATAAAGGTTGCATGCGAGACGCGTAACCATCCAATGAAGAACTACTTTCAAGTTGCAGTTCTTGTTGGTTGAACTAAAAAAAATGTAAAATTATTTAAAATGACATAGGTTCGGTGAAGATAAAAGTAATATTGTTATAAATGTTCTTTGCAAACCCGACTAGTGTGAATCTGTTACATGTGTTTCTAAAAGTGGTAATAATGGATAACACTTACAACACAATAAAGTATATAATGCTTTTATCATAAAATTTCAAAGTAACCTCAACTGAATTAACTATTTATGTCGGATTTATGTTTATAAACTTGACAATTTATAGTGCTTATTAGATTATTTACACTTTTTGATGGTAGATAATTTGATCAAAAAACCGATTATGGTTTTGACATAGAGAGATTTGGCATTGAATTCTCTTGAACTACTTTTCTCGAAAACAACACACATGTTATATTAATGGAATATTTGCAAGAACATTCTTGCGAATACGGCGAAGTACATAAATAAAAATAATATTTGATCATGTTTTGTCTTATATAGCGAAATAATATATTTAGAGGCCGAATGTGAATTCGAGAAAAGTCAGACGCACATGAAACTTGAGTTCAAATATTATTCCAAAGCAATCAAATACGCATAAACTTCTTGGTAAATGTTTTATAGTTTTAAGTTCATAGCGTTGAAAACTAACAAATTCTTGTATTCTGGAAACACAACCATTAACTGGGTGAAGAGCCCTCATTATATAGTAAAAATATTTATAGTAAGAGTAAGTTTAACTATAAAGTATCTTATCAACGTGTCTTTTTTAGTTTATATACAACATGGATCAATTAAAGGGTTGTACGAAAAGAGTCACTTAATAAAACATCACAAATATGGGCACACCCTATTCTCTAAAATCAAAGATAATGTCTCAAACATAAATTTAAAAATTATTTTAGAATATTTGAAAAACAATGAAATATTAAACTAGATGACAAAAATTATGCTCATACACTCCGACCTACACACAATGTTTCATGTTGGCGCTAGATCTCCTCAAGAACAATATTAATTTATCTTTAGATTATTTGAACGATCATTATAAAAAGGTAAATATAATAATATTTACAAAGTTAACAAAGGTAAAGGTTTTGAAATATACACTAGACAAGTTTGTTGAAGTTGTTAAGAAAAAAATCATATATAACATATTTACAAAAAAAGTATCAAATATTTTATCCAAAAAAAACTAACATTATGAAGCCTAATGATCAAACATAAATTATTAATTTAGTCATTTACTAAACAATAAAATTCATATTTCACTAGATAGAATTTTTAGAAAACCGGTCAAAATAGCAAGAAGAAGTAAAACTCTACCGGTTTGTTTTGAAATGCTAATACAAACTAGTGAAATTATGAATCTTCGTAAACCTTCATATAGTGAAACTTCCATAACATCAGTCAAAGTATGGAGAAGAAATGGCACTCTGTCAGTTAGGCTAACACAAACTAGTGGAATTTTGAGTAGTACTGAACCTTTACTAGTTGAAGAAATAAGCCGCAATATTTTTAGTGTACTACGTATTATCGATTTAAAATCATACATATATAAATTTACGGTGTACTATCTAACTTTTATTATTAGGATTCATAACGTAACAATGGTTGTTATATTTCGGCAAGTTTCGTATAACTTGTATGGAAATTAAAATACGAGGAACGTAGTTAGATGAAATATTTACAACGAGATTAGAGATAAATTTCGGTTTATTTGAACATATCGAATGATCTTGATGAGTTGACCAATTCATTAAAAGTCTCAACAACTATCAATATAGTGCATATGAAAATGGTGGATAGTAATATCGTCTATTAGAGTGGCTATCACATTAAAGTTTAACTGCAACGTTTATCTTATAAAAAAAAAACAAAAGCTATACTTTTCTATCTTTAAAAAATGCATCATCTCTTATATCTTATAAGAAGAAAATTGAATTTGGTTTTGTTGATAGTAATAATTTTATCCACGAAAGAAAATGTATGAAAATGTGATATATATTAGTTTATTTAGTTATTTTTAGGTTTTTATTATGAAAGACGCACTGTGCGACTAATATATCCATATTGTTTTACATTTGTCAACCAAAAGCGGTTGATGCTGAACTACAAATGAAGCTTCGTTGTAAAATATATCGGGATATTCTAAGTCTGCCACCTTCAATAAACATAGACCAAGTGACTAATTATGATAAATTTATTGAATCCTTTTGTTTAATATTTGTAGGGATTGTTTATCATTATATTTGTTTATGTTAATTTTATCAATTATTTAACATAAAATACCATAATTCAATAATAAACCGTAAGAAAATATCAACCTTCAAATGGAAATATTAAACTTCAAATGCAAACATTTAAATTTTATAAATGCAAAACAACATAATTAAAACAAAATAGCTGAACTGAAACCGCATAACAAGTTACAAATTAAATAACGAAATTGAAAACAAATAACAAAATATAGCTCAAACACATGTGTTATCCAATGAGATGTCAAATAGTAATTATGTACTATAAAGTTTTCTCTCAATAAGATAATCCAATTTATTGTATTGATACTAACACATAACATATGGTATCCCCATTCCAAAAAGCTTATTTCCTGCTTTCCTATGACCGTACCCCCATTCCAAAAGGTTCATTTGCTGCTGCCCTATGACCGTACAAAGATAAAGCATCATTCATGACACTATAAACTCCACATTTCTAAAGTAAAATATAAAGTCCTATTAAAAAATAAAAAATGATGATACAATCTACTTTGAAACTCAACCGTTTTGGCTTACATTTATTTTTAAAACTAAATAAAAAAGAAATATCATTGTTTACCCTCGTCCATAGGATTAATTTATATATCTAGTGTCTAATAATGTATTTAAACTGTAAGTACGTCTTTTGCCAAAAAATATACAGGATGTTTTTTGTTGGATAAAAACATATTCAAGTAACAACATATCATATTTTTCTACCCGGTTAGGTCTTGTTTTATTTCAGAGATAGGATAAAAACTCGCAAGTTTGTATTTTTTATTATTATAAAAAAACATGTATAGTTATTTTATAACTTGAAGTTAATTTTTTATAAAGATAATTATAAATTAAATAAACTATATGTGAAATATATAATATTTTTTATATATTATAAAAACAAATAACTCAACAAATAAAAGAAATTCGTATTTTTTATTCAACAAAGAACAATTGACGACCAAAATTTTTAAGGCCCAAAAATATAATAACAAAAAAAAATACATGGTCAACAAAAGAACAACATAAAATTCCAAATAATACAATAATAAGATTAAAAAATATATCAGTCCGACATAATAAAATAACATCATCCATGAAATAAAAAAAATAAAATTTGAAAACCAAAATAAGTCGAATAATAAATATAAAAAAGCACATCAAAGTTATCTGAAACACTTACATCCCCATCACCTCTCAATTCGCCTTATCACACGTAACCAACATTAATATTTTTGTTGTTCCAAATTACATTGAACTCTTTTTACAGGAACTCATGCTCTTTATTATTCTATACAATACATATTTCTCTATGTAATCAATGTAATATGGAACCATCAAATAGGTACAACCGATGAGTCACTGTGTATAATGGTATGTGATTAGAAAATGTTTGCACCGATTTCTCCAAGCAGATTTGTTACATTTGTATTAAAATGAGACAATGCTCTTTTTCTTGTATCACATCTCTTATAGATGCAAATAAAACACATCATGTACCATTTCAAATTGTTGTAAATGACTATCTAAAATATACGTCTCCACATGGTCCATGACACAAATTAGATAATCATAAAATCTAATTTCTTGAGATATGTAGAAAGTCAATGCACGACTTAAACATCACTAAAAAAGTTTCAAAATTACAAATAAAATGTAAGATAAGCTAAATAATATTATTAAAAGTTTCATAACAATTAAATTAAATTATTCTCACATTTGTTTCCATAATATTTTCCCGACCTTCAATTGATGAGAAAACCAATATACCATCTTATGCACCATTCGATTGTAAGACCCGTTCAACGAAGGTTGAAAACATGAAAAGTGATTTTAAACCCAATAGTCTATTAGAAAGCCAAAACCGGCAAAGATGTTGAACTCATGTCTTGAAGCCTCACATAATCCACGATAGAAATAAGCTAATATAAAATTATCCAAAGCGTATTGGTCCAATGCACTCATGTGGTCTAAAAAACAACATATACTCTACCTTGACATAAATATATATGTAATATGTAAAAAAAAATGCATATGAATAAATACAAGGATATATGCACATAGTTGTGAGGACTTCAAAACTAGTCATATTGGGTATGCATCAAGACGCATGTCAGTAATGAACATATATTGTAGCCATGTCAAACACAACCTTTATCCCGGATGGATACCCAACATATTCTAAACAAATAAGCACATATCCTCCTTATGCTCAAGATGACCAAATCACAATATATTACCTTCAAGTGGAAGGTCCATGATGACATGGATATCATCAATCATAAAGATCATCAACCTAGAACTAAACTAAAAGGTATTAGTCTACATATGACATTCTCTATAAAAGCTTTGTCACAATTATTATACTTTGTGAGGTGACTAACTCACATACTCAAAGGAGCATGGATCCATAAACGACTACGACAAATTAAATAAAATGAAGTATAAATTTGGATAAAAATCTTGTACAATATTATTTAACTATAAATAATAAAAAATTACCCTCTTCATGTACACGTATTAAGCATCTTACTTTAGTTAAGAAGGAAATATTCACATGTTGTTTCCTTCATGAAATCTCAGAGAATAGCTCGATTTCCTATATTTTGATATGAGGATGAGTTATCGGTTCATCGTTATCGGTTTCTCTGTTATCCTCACGTGGTCCACTACCACCACATTCTTCATTACCACCACATGGTATGCCACTCACATACGTACGCTTTTTCTCGTGTTTCTCCCCCACTTAATACGGTAAATAAATTGATTGTTGTGAAATTATTATGCTACTAAATCTCTCGGAAGTGATATTAAGTCCATAGTATGTATTTTTTGAGCTGGGCCTTTTTAGTTAGACGGGAGAAATGCTTACCCGATCATCACGCCTCCCTCTTTACTTTTATGCCACAATCGATATATATTTCCTCAGATGGGATGTTTGAATTAGTTCACGAGATATTTTGAATGAAGAATAATTAAGATATATATATATATAACAAGCATATACAGTTTAACCTGAAATTTTATATGTTAGGACCGTCAAGAATTAAGCTAGTCCAACCATTTATAAAGTATGTACCACAAATCCTACATTAACAACTAGTAAGACTAACTTAGATTTTGGTGGTGCACTCGAAATAACTACCATAACTATTATATAGTCCTGGAAAATGGGAGATAAAATTACAATGACTCGCGTAAGTCATCGCGGTTCAGTTAAATATCCTATCAGGTCTAGGCCGTTCATACGTAAAACCAAAACCCTAGTTTGAAAAAGAAATGATTCCGTAACTAAAAAAATCACAAAATTGGAATAAAAAAGAGTATCAAACCTAATCTAACACATATCTTACATTAATGTAATAAAATATTGGTGGTATAGTCACACCCGTGTATATATGACTAATATTTAAAATAAAGGATGCATGATGGCTCGGGTTTGGTTTTGGCACCCATTAAATAAATCTAAAAACTCGTAATTCGATATAAATCCGATCGATAATATATTTATAACTCATGACCATCCAATGAAAAAAAAAACTACATTCAAATACCATAACCTATCGGTTTGGCATAAACCTAGGTACTAGCGGATACAAAAGAAATTGTTATAATTTTGTTTAACATGAGCAAAGTAACCTAAAAAATCGATAATATATTTTATAACGCATGACTATCCAATGAAAACAAAAACATTTGAATACCCTAACCTATCGGTTTGGCTCAAAACTAGGTAATAGCGGATACAAAAGAAATTGTTATAGTTTTGTTTAACACGAGTAAAATAACCTAAAATGCGTTTTAACATGTTATATATATTGGTATTTTTAAATAATAAGATAGCATTACATCGATAATATATGTCTTTATATGCTCTAATTATCATAAAATTTGATTTTTAGATTAATAAAGTCGACTAAAAATGAGTAAAATAGCTTGAAATATGTTTTAACATGTTGTGTATATCTTTGTTCTGTATTTCTGAATAATAAGATAGCATTACATCGATAATATATGTTTTTATATGTTCTAATTATTAAAAAAATTGAGTTTTAGATGAATAAAATTTGCTAAGATATGTTTGAAGGTGTTGTAGGTTTGATAAAGTAGAATTTAACGAAAATAAAACATGTTAAAAATATGTTTTGGAGTGTATTCTAGATTTTTTTTATTGTTTCAAATAAGTTTAACATGAATATAATAGGCTAAGAAGTGTTTAGAAATGCGTTATAGGTTTTGATTTTTTGTTATTTAATATAACATGAAAAATACAAGCCAAAATATGTTTTCTGAAGTGTGGTGTAGGCCTGCTTTTATTAAAGTTAACTAGATAAAAGAAGGTTAAATTGTGTTTTGAGGTGTGTTGTAGATCTATTTGTTTAGTTTTGGATGTGTTTAGCATGAATAAAATTAGATGAAATATGTTTTGAAGTGAGATTTAGGTCTTATTTTTTGTCAATTACATCACTTATGTAGTGTTTGGTAATGCCATACATGTTTAATTATTGGGTTAATTATTTGTAGTCTTTGAGAATGTTAAATACATACGTTTTTTTGGGTTAATTTGAATTTAGCATCAATAAATTGGCTTATGTAATCCTTGAGAGTGTCATATATGTTTTTTTTGGACTTTTTTTCCCCAAGAATAGTATTTTTGTTGATCATTAACAAATTATTACAATTGTCAATGCAGAATATGAGTAAGATACTCAATTTTACAGATTCAATGAGTTACATTTGATTGAGTAACACATTTGTGAATTACTCCTACATACTTGTACTTATTATATTTCCTAACAAGCCTTTCTTCAATCTCCCCTTACTGCCTCTCTCTACCCATCTCATCATCCTTTGTATTCCATCTTGAACAGCTTCTCTTCCCGTTACTGCCTTATATAATGCACCTTCATCTAACTCGTGTCCTGCAAGACAAAAATCAAGAATGGTCAAGTCTTACAACTTGCCAACAAGTTAGTCAAAAAATCAAAATTATCCTAAGTTTAAGGATTCCAACATAGTGATTGCAGTTAGCTCATTCATAGAATAGGGTGATTCTACTATAAATCTAGACTGAATTTTTAATGCATGTTTCGCTATCCAATCCGCAGCAGCATTCTGCTCTCTATAAACATGCTTTAAAGTCATTTGCGGACTAATAATGGATCTACAATATTTCAGGATCTTATCTAAGTACCATGGGTATTTTCCAGTTGCAATCATATTAAAAACATTAAGACAGTCTGTTTCAATATCAATACAAGTTATATTATTATCCTTACAATACATAAGACCATTTACTAATGCAATAATTTCAGCCATTTCAGCAGAACACTTGCCTATTAAGTCACCCTTAGCAACTATAGTAGAACCTAAACTATTCCTAATGATATATCCATAACTAGAATCACCATTTATCAAAGAAGAACCATCAACATTCAATTTCAATCTATTATTTACAGGCAGAGACCAAACAACGTAATGACTAGCTTTTGAATCTACAGCATGATTAAAACACCTTAACTCTTTAGCTATATGCAAGTCCCTAGACCAGTGTTTCCTGGTTAAATGTTTACCAAAATCTAGTGTTGATAACATGAACAAAATGTGATTAATTATTCTTTTAGATAAATGAACATTACCATTATGTTTACAGTTATTCCTGCTATGCCAAATAGAATACACAATTAATGAAGGTAAAATTGTTCTAATCTGTGTTCTTTTTTCTGTAGACATAAACCAAAGATTGATAATATTATTAATTGTCATATATCTACCAATAGTAATCCTAAACATCGCAGAGAAATAAGACCAAATAAACCAAGAAGTTTCACATGACACAAATACATGATTCAATGATTCTAAATTCTGACATCTATAACACTTAGAAGCTAGACTAAAACCAAGTTGCTGCAATTTAATGTCAACACTTAACAAATTATTCAACACTCTCCAAAGAACAAAAGAACACTTTTTAGGTGAAACTTTATTCCAGATTTTATCTTTAACTTTAGATGTTTCATTCTTTGTTCTTATTTCATTGACTGTTTTTTTTAAGTTAAAATTTCCATCAACAGACAGTTTCCAAACTATAGAATCAGATGAGAGAGCATTAATCTTTATTCTACTGATTTCAAGCACATAAACAGTAGGCAACATACATGAAAGTTTATCAATGTTCCATGAATTATCAATCCAGTATTCATTTATTTTTGTATGTGTATAATGTCTAGCATTTAAGGCTGTCAGAGATATTAAAGGTCTATTACTATAACAATGATCTAACCAGAAATCCAAATTACCTTCTCCTACATTCCAACCTATATGTTTCTCAGCTTTATCCCTAACTTCAAACATCATTTTCCAAATTTTTGAATCTGACTTACTAAGAATAGACTGCAAAGGATGAATATTAAGGCAATACTTTGAATGCATCATGTTTGACCATAATGTTTTATTCTCTCTAAAGTTAAACCATAACTTAAATGAGTAAGCAGATTGTATATCTTTTTTGTTCCTGATATTTAATCCATTTTCATTGTATGGTTTACATAATTTCTCCCAATTAGACCAAATCATGTGTTTATCAGTTTCACTAGACCCCCATAAGAACTTATTTAACATCTTCTCAATCCTAGTTATTATTCTTAAAGGTAATTTAACAGCTTGCAAATAGTATATAGGATATGTCATTAAAATAGAGTTTATCAATGTTATTTTGCCCCCAAAAGATAATGTTTAGAGTTCCAATCAGAGATTTTACATCTAATCTTATCAATCAGTTTCTCAAAATGAACAGAATAATTATTTGAATGAATTGGAACTCCTAAATAAGTAAAAGGAAGTTTGGCATTCTTAAATCCTAACAAGTTTTCTAAGGCTGTTAAACTTAATCTATTCATTCTTAGAGATGCAATAAAAGAAGTTTTCTGCCTATTAATTTGCTGACCAGAAAGTGACTGATATATATCTAAAAATCTAATTAACATCTTGATACTTCTTTGTGAACCATTTACAAACAAAATTATATCATCAGCATAAGCAAGACAATTAACTTTAATTAAACTTTTCATATTATAAGACATATAGCTATGCTGATTAACTAGTTTATTAATGCCCCTTATTAAAACCTCTTCTGCTATAATAAAAAGACAGGGAGACAGTGGGTCACCCTGCCTAAGACCATTGACAGATTTAAAAAAACCATAAGCACAACCGTTAACTAAAACAGAATACCACACATTTTTAATACACTTCTTAATCAATAAATTTACGCTATCACTAAAACAAAATGAAAGCATAACATCATAGATGAACTTAAAATCTAAATTATCAAAGGCTTTCGACATATCCAGATTTATAATTACATTATGACCTCTAGTTTTTCTATGTAACTCCTTAACTAGCTCCTGAGTAATTAGGATGTTCTCTTGAATAGTCCTATGTTCTACATAAGCACCTTGTTCCCTAGATATTATATTAGGTAATATCTTAGCTATCCTAAAGTTTATTAGTTTAGAAATGATAATGTTCAAAACACAACATAAACTTATAGGCCTATACTGCATCCAGGTTTTAGGAGATTTAGTTTTAGGAATTAAACATATCAAAGTTGCAAACAGTCCTTTTGGTAACATAATATCTAAGAAAAAATCTATCACTGCTTTCAAAAAGTCTTCTTTAATTATGGTCCAACAGTCAAGATAGAACCTGGAGTTGAATCCATCAACTCCAGAGGCACTGTCAAAGTTTAAACTTTTAACTACATCATGCAATTCATCTAAGGTTGGCAGCCTTAAAATATTATCATTATCTATATCAGATACTATCCTAGGAATAATATCCCTAAAAGGAGCTATGTCATTTTCAATTTGAGTCTTATTCAGCAAGTTAGAGAAGTAATTAACAGCAGAAGAACCTACCAAACTATCATTATCAATCCAAATATTATTCTCCTGAATTCCCTTTATCACATTTTTAGCCCTTCTTTTCTTAACATAATTATGGAACATTTTAGAGTTGTTATCACCATCTATAATCCAATTATAGTAACTCTTTTGTTTCCAATAAATTTCCTCTCTCTCCAACAACATTGAATATGTATCATTTAAACTATCTAACTTAGCTCTATTAACTGGACTATCCTCCTCTTCTAATCTTAATTAAGCTACTTTTATATCCTCTTCTGTTTTACTTAAACAATCAAAGATGTTTCCAAACTTTTCCTTATTCCAGTTTATTAAATGCTTCTTAAGCCTCTTAAGTTTTGACCAAAAGCTAAACATATTAGAAGAATCCCTAAGTTGCCTAGACCAATTATCCTCAACAGTTTTAAAGAAATCCACATGTTTAATCCACATATTTTGATACCTAAATGATGGTTTTTTATAGGAAGAGTTAGTTGAGACAGTAACTAATAAAGGTGAATGATCTGAATATATTCTAGCTAAGTGATTAACCTTAGTTACATTAAAGTTTTCTCTCCATTTATCATTATGCAACGCCCTATCTAATCTTTTCCATTTATGATTATTAGTCCAAGTAAAATTAGAACCTATATATCCTGGATCTTCAAGCTTACAATCTAATATCATCAAATTGAATTCATCTATACCTCTAGAACACCTAGAACTACAAGCCAACTGTTCACTTATGTTGGAGACTGTATTAAAATCCCCAATAACCAGCCATGGATGATTAGTAATTGAGATATTCCTTAATTGATCCCATAACAACAATCTATGAGCCCTATTACACTTAGCATACACAACAGTAATTACAGCTACAGATTTAGATGCAGAATGACATACCATAGAGTTTAACAGTTGTTCAGAATTATTTAATACATTCATATCATAACCATTCCTCCAAAACAACCATATTTTATTATTTATGTTTGCAAAATGTGAATCAAAGCCAAGTTTTAAACAAATAGAAACAATCTTATCTGCTGATATCATAGGCTCCTGAAGAGCTACAATATCAACAGCAAATTTCTTAGTCAGATTCTTTAATCTTCTTAGAGTTTTATGATTTCCAATTCCCCTTAAATTCCAGTTAATCAATACTTTCATCTTAAACTTTTAAAAGAGGGTCCTAAAGACCTTTTAAAACCCCTAGTTCTAGCTGTCATTCTATTTCTAGCAGACCTTCTTACACTAACATTAGATGATTCTTTTATCAGTTTTATTTGTTTAGGTGAGTTAGGCTCGCTTAAACTAGGTCTATCTATAGCTATCTGATCATCTACAACATCTTCTACATTATCTATCTCTTCATCAGACAAAGGCTTAAAAGGATTACTTAGCTTTATATTTTCAATTTCATTAAGTATATCTTCATTAGTTACTACTACAGAATCATCCAAATGATTTGGAAAAACATTCAAAGTATCAGAAACAGACTTATTAACATTTAGATGTTCAACTGCAGCAATACTAACATCATGCATATTGCAATCATTCAATGTCAAAGTATCAATTACATGATTATGAGACAATGAAATGTTATTATCTTTAACAACACAATTGTTATCAACATTTCTAACAGACTCTTTAGCATATAAACCAACATGTACAACTGCAGATACCTTGTCATATTTTCTAATCACATTCAATGGAAAAGTATCAGAGAAAACATGCTTACCATCAGTATGTCTAACAGACTTTTTAATATTTAAATGTTCAACTGCAGAAATATTAACATCATGTATATCATTCACTGTCAAAGTATCAACTACATGGTTATAAGACAATGTAATGTTATTATCTTTAACAACACAATTGTTATCAACATTTCTAACACACTCTTTAGCATTTAAATCAGCATCTTTTCTAATCATCTCATCACATGTATTACAATTATTTAATGGTAAAGTATCAAAATCAGAGATAACATGCTCACATGACAATGAAATGTCATTATTTTTAACTGCACAGTTGGTATCCATAAGTCTAGCAGATTCCTTAACATTTAAACCAGAATGTTCAACAACAGATAAACTACCGTCTTTTGCAATACTATCATCATTTAAATTACAATCATTCAAAGTATCAACTACATGCTTACATTGTAAAGTAATGCAATTATCTCTAACAAACTCTTTATTATTATTGTTACATGCTTTTCCTATCCTATCACATACAAGCTGCTCACTATCATGCAAGACAATAATCTCATTACATGCTTTACCTAACTGCACAACTTGATTATCCATATCAAACTTATTTCCAAGCGCTACATTAAGTTTATTAAAAGACAATTCATTATCAAACATTATTTTAACATTGCAATCAACATTCTCAGATACTTGTTTTGAATTAATCACATAATGTTGATAAGACTCTGAATTCCTAATGTTATACACTGCTTTAACAGAAACATTTATCTGAGAATTTTCATTACCATTAACATTCATTTTTCCAGTACACTCATCCATATTAGATTGTTTACTAATATCATCTCTGTTAGTTTTAGTTTTAGGCACCCAGATATTACCATTCTTTCTATCCTTATTAACCTCCATCTTTTTCAAATTCTGAGATTTCTTATAATCCAAGTCATCTGATTTACAAACACTATCCTTATGACCTAAATGTCTACATTTCTTACAATAATCAGGCTTATCTTTATAGCTTACATCTTGCCAAAAACCTTCCCTATCTCCAAAACTAACCCATATTCTATTAGGAAGTAAACTAGAGACATCCACTATAGTCCATACTTCACAACAATTATAACTAGCCCTATTTTTATAAGGTAACCAAGAATTTAACGGTACACCTACAGCCTTAGCTAAACTTTCTATAGTATTTTATTATACATGTATTCAGGTAATTTAGCGAAAGATACCCAAACGGGAGTCAACGGAGACTCACGTTTGGGGTTAAAATCGGGGCTCCATTTTAAAATCCTAAAGGTAAACTGACCTATAGACCTGACGTTATACTTCCAAAAACTTTTAACATCTAACATATTATCAAACTCCACAAATACATGTCTAAAATCCCATTTATACAAACTGTAATTACCAACAGGTTTTAACGATGCTAAATATGATCTAAATTCAAAAGCAGTTGGACATCCATACGAAAATTTAGCAATTAATGTAAATTTAGATAAAGAGTTTAGAAGGGACTTATCTTTTTCGTTAAATTTAACGAATGTATACCCTTCTTCAGTGCCAATTTCCACTTTTTCGTGGATGAATCCTTCAATCGAGACAGCAGATGATAGATTCACCTCCTTTCCCATCTTTAAAACCTCTGCGTAGGTTCTTGGAGATTTTTGTACCAGCTGATTAGACTCCTTTTCCATCTTTTCTCCTTTTGGTGGTTCTTTTGGAGACTCATTTCTTTCGAAAGTTGGATTTTCGAAGAAACGAGCCCCTGAGATATTGGCCATAACCTTCGAAAGGGCTTTCCTCAATTACGTTCTTCGTGACGAAGAACTGAAATCAATGGTTGCATGTAAGGTTGTTGAATCGATTTCTGAAAAAGTTTAGATCTGAGCGAATTGAAAGAGGCTTTTCTCAATGATTTTGAGCTAGGTCAAGAAACGAAAATGAAAGAAACAAGAGAAAGAACTGAAATCAATGGTTGCATGTAAGGTTGTTGAATCGATTTCTGAAAAAGTTTAGATCTGAGCGAACTGAAAGAGGCTTTTCTCAATGATTTTGAGCTAGGTCAAGAAACGAAAATGAAAGAAACAAGAGAAAAAACTGAAATCGATGGTTGCATGTAAGGTTGTGAAGATGATTGACTGGGAAGCGATCTAGAGTTTAGATCTGAGCGAAGAAGAGAGGAAACGAGAGAAAGAATACTAAGCGGCTGTTAGAGTCGATCTAGGGTTAGACAATGAAGCTTTGAGTGAAAAGGCTTCACCGATTGATAAACGAGCTTAGGCCCATGGCCTGATTTTCAAGAAACGAATTCAGGTTCTTGGAGGCCTGAACTCTTTCAAAGTCTATTAAATTTTTTAAAATCATGTTTTTTTTGGACTTATATTAGTTTAAAATGGATAAAATGACTTATGTAATGGTTAGTATTTCTATATGTGTGTGTTTGGTTTTATATGTTGGTAATGACACATAAATATGTTTTTTGGTTCAATGAGTTTAACAGGAATATAATAATTTATGTATTGCTTGGTAATATATATATATACTTTAATTAGCATGTAAGATAATAAAATGGCTTATATAGTGTTTGGTAATATCATATAAGACTAGTTTCTTAATGAAAGTCTAGCATATATAAATTAACTTTTGTAATGTTTGATAGTGTCATACATATATGTTTTTTATTGAAAGAATGACTAACCTCTGTATATGGATATTTAAATTTATATGGTGTTACGAAGACAATAAAAATATACTTTTAAGTGATAAAAAACAATTGAAAAACGAACAAAAATGTCCACAACAGAATATTAGAACTCCTGACTATGGTGCAATCGTATGTACCTATTAAAAAACGTTTTACAGAAAATATATATGAATATAACATATAAGGAAAGCACAAACAAAATATTAAGAGTGCAAATTTTTCATATATTTTTATATTATAAGTATGCTATATACAATAGTGTTAGGTGTAGGTTAAAAGTAACTTGCAAACATATGTATTGTTGTGTAACTACATGGCCATAGTTGGATCCACTGTAACATGTATTAGACAAAAAATGTTGACACTCTTTGGGGAAGCTTTGGCTATGAATAATTTTTAGAGACGTCTGCTGATCTTAAGATTAAGACAAGCAGTCTTATTTAAAGTGAGCTTGATCATAGCACCATAGTTGGACGAAAAAGGAGTCTTCTTTTTACTGGGTCTCTTACATTAATTGGGTCTCCTATTTTGATCTGCCTATATAAGTTATATTTTTTATTAACTGGGTGCGTCATTTCACATGACTTCTTGATAAACATTGGTTAGAAGACATGTGAATGCTTGATGTTGGAAAGATTATCCTTAGGAACAACAAACCATGTGATGTTAAAGGTATTTGAACTGTTCATATCAAGTTGTCTATATAACTTGAAAGAGTGATTAACAATATAAGGTATGTACCCAAAGTTAAACCAAACCTTCTTTCTGTTGGGATGTTAGTGAATAAGGGTTTACCTATAAGGGTGGAGAAGGAAAACTTAGTGTCTTGTAAGGTTTTTGTTGTTGTTATGAAAGCCAATAAGACTAATGTGTGTTTGTTCTTGAGATATCTGTAGTACTAGGGGGTATGCCCAATGTGGTGAGGGATTTACCAGGTTATAGCATCATTTATTGGGAAATTTAAGTGAGAAGGGCATCAAAGATGAATCTTTCAGTCCCTTTGTGAGCTGAAAGACTTTGGTAGAGAACCAAACCGAGAAAATGTTGAAGAATCTTCAAACTAATAATGTTTTTGATATGTAAACAAGAAGTTCACTAGTTATTATGCAAAGTTTGATATTATTTAACACCAAACCGTAAGTAAGACTCCCCAACATAAGGGACATGCTGAGAGAATGAATCGAACAATGTTGGAATGGGTTAGATGCATGCTTCATCCAAATGTTATGTGTGGAAGGTTATGAGAATAAACCGTGATAACAATTGCATATATCATTAATAAAATTCCAATCTAAAATGCTCAAGTTTCTTTATCCTCAATAGGCATGCATTGGATAGAAACCTAAGTTAGAATATCTGAGAGTGTTTATATGTATTGTCTACGCACATGTAAAGAAAATAAGCTTATGCAAACCAAGAGAACTGAAATGATTTTTTTTTTCCGGCTAGTTATACAGAGTAAAAAGGTATAGGTTGTGGTGCCTTGAACCTGGACATCAGAAGGCTTTGATAAGCAAATATATGGATTTCAATAACGATGATATGCCATTGAAGAAGTTGGTGAAGACTTAACCTATTACTTTTGGGAAGATATGTTGTTTCAATAGAGATACTTTTTCCAAAGAATATATAAGAGTTGATTCTGCTACAGGTCATACAGAGGAAGTCCAACCAAATGTATGAATGCGAATCTGCACAAGGATATCGTGTTCGAAGGCCTTCAGATGATTAGATATGAGAGTAACATGATCTTGATGGTTATCAACTAGCGAGGGATAGAGCACAAAGACCAAGAAAATATCCGCCTAAGTATGGTTTTTTCGTTGTAACTGGTTATGCTTTATCTGTTGAAATGTAAGGATATTTTCTTGAACCATAAATGTATCATGATTATATTAACAGCAGTGATAAAGAGAAATGGCTTATGACCATGAATAAAGAACTAAGATCTCTTAAGAAGATGAACACTTGGATTCTTGTGAAGTAACCAAATAATCATAAGCTGGTTGGAGTAAATGGATATTCAAAATGAATCCATGTATTCATGGTGTTGAGTTACCCAGATAAAAGGCTAGGATCGTGGCTAAGGGATTTATGTAAGGAAGGGTGTCGATTTCAATGAGATATTTTTTCCTGCTGTGAAACAAACCTCCATCAGGATTCTGCTATCAATTGTTGCTAGATTTGATCTTCAGATAGATCAAATAGATGTTAACATTACCTTTATACATGGTGAATTGGAATATACAATTTACATGTATCAATTGAAGGGGTTTGAATTGGGGAATGAGGGTTATGTGTGTTACTTGAACATACACCCCATGGTTTGAAACAATCGTCGGTACAGTGGAAAAGAAAATTCAATTATGTTATGATTATATTAAATATATTTGTAAATGTTACGATAAAAATATCTTTTGGAACGAGGAGATACGCATGGAAAGATAAGTAATATTGATGTTGTTTGTGGATGACATACTAATACTTGGAAATGATATGAGGAAGATTGAAGCGGCAAAGACTCATCTAAAAGAGAGTTTAAGATGAAAGATATGGAGAGGCTAAAAGGATATTTTGTGTTGAGATGAAAAGGAATATAACGAAGAGGTATTTAAACTCAATATCACTAAAATACCAACCAAAACATCAGATATGAAGTATATGATGGAGATTCCTTATGCCAATATTATTGGTAGCATTATGTATGCTATGATTTTCACAAGATCATATATTGCCTACGTTGTAAGTGTTTTGAGAAAATTCATGTCAAATCCGAGGAAGTTGTATTGACATGCACCCACGTGACTATATGAGACACTTGAAGAATTCAAATGCCGGAGGGTTGTGTTACAGTAAGAAAGATACAAGTGATATAATGTTGAAAGGGTATATGGACCCTATTATGCAGACTACCTAGCCACAAGGAATTCTACTTCGGGTTATCTATATACTGTGATTGGAAAAGTGATTAGTTAGAAGTATTATATACATAAGTTCGTTGCACCATCATTTATGGAAGCTGAGTGTATGGATGCCACGGAAGCCATGAAGTAATATATTTTTAAAGGATGGATGGAGTAACTCACTGGTATGGAGCAAACTGTAGTTTTGTTTTGTAATAACACTAGTGCCCTTCATTTGACGAGAATTCCAAAGTTCCATAAGTGAACTAAAGATATATATATATACATATAACATAGACTTTATCTGAGATGTGGCGTATAAGAAGAAAATGAAGGTAACTAAGATTCTCTGCAAGAAAAATCCTTCAGATACTTTAACTAAGGTATTATCAATTTCAAAGCTCACGAACTACATGAGACTGGTGCAAGTCTGGGATGTATGTAAAATTGTCTCTAAAGAGTAGAGCATTAAGTGCAACGGGTACTAGTTAGGTGTAGATTATAAGTAACTTATCAATATAGGTATTTTCATAAGACTACATGGCATAATTGGATCTACCCTGACATATATTAAGCAAGAAATATTAAATTCCTTCGGTGAATCTTGAGTCGTGACTTCGTTACAGAGATGTTTATTGATCTTAAGGGCTGAGACAAGTTATCGGAAGAGATATGTGCTGAGACGAAGCATAATGGTCGGAATCAGAGTGGTCTGAAGCAAACTGATCCGAAGAAGTTTGATTTGAAGTGAGCTGGATCGTAGCACCACAACTGGGCGGAAATAAAATATTCTTATTATTAGGTTTCATATATTAATTAGGTCTTTTATTTTAATCTTCATATATTAATCAGATTTTACATTAATTAGATTTTCTATGTTAATTAAGTTTGTTTATGAGGTTTCATGTATTAATGGATTATGTGCTATTTCAGTTGTTGATTAATACGCTTTAATTAAAAGTCTCTGATGAATAATTCTTATTTTTCCTAAACTTATACATAACACAAGATATTGCTAGGCAATGTATGATGTGATGGTGATAGTGGCGTGATTGTTTGGTGAACAACATATTTCCAGAGTGAGAGATATAGATCTAGGTTTATTAAGAGGTAGACACAAAAGAGATATTTCCGTGAATCACGTCATATTTTATAATAAAAATAGATTGAGTTCTTTGTGTTTGAAAGTATTTTTGTAACCTAATTATATATAAAAGAGTGTCTGTGGATGTATAATTTCTTCTTAATCCAAACCACGTTAAATATTTTCTTGTGTGCTTGATTTTATTACACATTATTTTTTTGTTGCTCGTCTTGAACGGTAATTAAATTGTTCTTCTATAGGTTCGTTTAATCATACATTGGTTCTTTCCATGGTCGCATGATTGTGGTTCCCCCAAAAATTGGTTCAATGAGCGTGGAGCAACAATATGAGTCACATGAAGTTTAATGTATATATATTCGACATATATAATGATTTAAAGTAATAGAGAATTATAGTTAAGGTTTACCTAGTGCAGAAGGGATGAGTTGTTGCTATCGATGATAAATCAACATAGGGTGATGCCATGGTACTAAAGCTCATAATTCCCTCATACTGAGATTGGGAGTTGAATTGCTACGAGAGGTATCTGAAGAGCCTACGAAGATGGGTATATGGAATCGGTTGGAGGTGATTTATATTAAGAAGTATTCGACGAACAAACTATATCCGAAGAAACATATTTGCACACCGTATATGAATAGTAGCAAAGAGATTCGAAGGAACCTAGATGATTACAACCAAATCATACTCGACTTGAATGCAGTTGGTGTGAAGATGGAGGAAAACAAAGAAATCATCCTTCTATGTTCTTTACTGAAGGAATTTGAACACTTCGTGGACACCATGCTTTATATTAAAGACACTTTTACAATGGCTGAAGTCAAGAGTGTCTCGAAATCCAAAGATTTTCAAAATAAGAATCTTTTGAAGGGTGTCTCTGAAGGGGATGGACTGAGTCTGGGGCTTCGATCAAGGAAGATAAATTAAATCAAAAGGCGATACAAAGATCGGTAAAATTCTAAAGGGTTTGGTACAAGTTCAAAAGTAATTTGTTTAACCTGTAAGAAGAAATGACGTATCTGATCAGGGCACAAATTTTCTGGACCTAACTGGGTCGGTAGAGCACAAAGGTATTATTATATTGCGATAAAGCTTTGTAATAAGAATAATATATTAAGAAAGAATGACTGATCTTATAAATAATAATAGATGGGTATGAATAAGATAAAGTGGGTCACCCATGTGGTTAAGGGCCCATTTCACTACTATATAAAGGAAAATGGGTGAAGGGTGGTGGACATTTATTATTATAACTAATTTTTACAATTTTCTCTCTTTAGAATTCCGTGTTTCTCTCTCTATATATGGTTACGACTTTATCTGGTAGGAAGACCGGGGTCCGGATATTTCCAGAACTATCAGTGGCACCGTCTGTGGGAAACCGAAGTGATACCCAGTGATAGATTCTCCCAAATCACGAAATTGAAGAGAGATGAACATCGATCCGGTATAAGGTAGAGTTGTGAGGTTGGAAGGCGGCGAAATTATCTCTTATTCCGAGGAACGCAATTTAAAAAGCAACATCACAATACAGATTAGTATGGACAGGGACGAGGTAAGCGATCGACCCTTATTATGACCAGGCAACAACTGTTTGCCGATATAACTAAGCTTAATGCGGAGCAAAATGAGGCTTTAGCTGAAAAAAGAAACAAGTCGGAAATTCACAGTGAACGGTCCCCGGAAATCGATACAGAAGAAAAAGAAGACTTTGATCAAGGTAGAGCCATGTCACGACGATGAAATAACGGTCCGTTAAGTAAGCATAGTGATAACATGGCGGAAGATTAGAAGAAGAAAATATTAGATATGAAACTCTAACCCTATGTTAGAGAGTAAAAAAAATCTCAATTTTTATTCATCAAAGTCTAATAACAAAATAGAGAGATAAGATGCTTTATATAGTATTACCTGAAACCCTAATTCCAAACAAAGAAAATTACATACATGTCTAAAATAAAACAAATAAATAAAAATAGCAGCGCCTAAAAATAAAAACTGGTTTTTAAGGGCTTTAGAGGTTGAATTTGGGTATCAATCATTGTAACAAGTCACAGATTTAAAATCTAACGGGTTCGTCCAAATCTTTGATTTGAGTACATGTTTAACCCAATTCCAATAACTGAACGAAAAATTAGTCCATCTGCAATCTTAGCTACATCATCCTTTCCCGGTTGGAAAAAAATCAACCTCGAATTCAAAACGACGAATCATTAAAAGAACTCAGTCCACAAAAAGAAATTTGAGTTGTCTTGCACTATCTCTGCCCCTTTTCACAAGATACGGGTCATTTGAAATTGCTTCCCACATTGCTTCCCACAGCTTTTGAACAATTTCAAAACGAGCGGGGTCACTGACGATGAGTGTACTAGATGTAAAAGACTTCTGAATTGCCCCGGAACAACTATATCTTGCTTCCATACCTATTTTTGTAGTTGCAGTAACTGGATCAGTCAGTATATTTATTATCTATTCTTTCGAACAGATTTCAGTCAAACACCATGGCCTAGTTGTCATTCATGCTAACATTCTATATCCCCCAGACGAATTTGTGCAACCTGTTGAAGAACTGATAGAAAAAGACCCGAGGGCGACAGTTTCATACTCCTAGATGCAACATCATATACCAAACGTTTAAGAGTATCTTCAGCATTACCATCAAATAATACATTGTTCTTTGGCCGAATTTCTCCTGCTATATAACCGAGTGTGTGGAATGCGGCTAACTGTCTTCCACGTCCTTGGCGATCAAATGCAGCATTTATCACATGCCTAGCTGCATGCGGTGAAATTGTCAATAGGAAAGTTGCATATTGAATTGTTGATCCAATTTGACCCAATGCTTCAAGTGCAGATTCATATTCATCAGCATCCCCGGCCTCGAATGTTTCAAGTCTGACATCAAGGGCTGAAATCACATCTCTAACCGTAGATTCTTCAATAAAATCATATACATTGTCTGTTGAGGGAAGCCTGCCAATTATTATCATTGCTCTTGATCTTCAAATTCATCCTACTAATGTGTTGTTGATGATATTACGTACAACTTGAAGAAGTTTTGTCCTTGGCAAGAATGGAGTACTGTGTGAGATTTCTTCCAACTTAGAAAAGAGCTCCAGTGCATGCAAGACCACAAGGGTGTCATCTGTGTTGCTGACTTCAACCTCCAACAAACTAAGCAGCTGCAGAATGGAATCCACCTCACGTATGTGTGATAAAAATTTGTTGCCCAAACCCTCCCCTTGACTAGCACCCGTTACAAGCCCATCGATGGCTACAAAAACTATAGATGTTGGGACTGTTTTCCGTGACTTGGTGAGGTCAGGGAGTACTTGAAGTCGTGAATCTGGAATGGCTACTATTCCTACATTTGGCTCTATTGTACAAAATAGAAAGTTAGAAGCTTGAGCCGTTCCATTCTTTATCTTTTGTTCAGTCTTCAATGAAGGTTTACTGTCTGTAGTCTTAGCAATATCCACGTATGCTTGGCTAGTTACAACAATCTCTACGCAGACCTGAAATTCAGCAAACTCAATCGCCATAGCCTTCAATGATTTATCAGCTGGTTGGAGTAGCTTGTTAGCCTCCTTATATTCAGCCGAAATGTTGCTTCTTTCGTCTGCTTCTCTAGCTGAAAGAGCTCGTATTCCATCATTTAGTTTCCCTTCAAACTGTTCAGTTCAAGACTCAGTACTTCACGATTTTGAAGCAGAAACAGACTCTCGAGCAGGTCACCAACCAAATAACTCTGACCGAGAAAAAGACGTTGCAATGCTTTACAGTTAGCCAAACTCGACCGAATTTCTCCGGAGATATTGTTGTTCTCCAAATTTATTTCTTGTATGTAAGGTGAGGTTGTACAGAAAGAGACATCCCCAGACGCATTGATGTTATTATACGAAATATCAATATGCTTGAGTGAAGACAAATGAGTACCTTTTGGGATGGCACCCAAGAAATCATTTCTACTTCCCTCAAGGAACCGTAGCTTGTTCAGATCGGTCACTGAGTCGCAGACTCTTCCCTCAAGTTTATTATCGCTAAGATGTAACCCGACTATCCTTCTGTTAAAACCATCTGTCCATAATTTAAATTCCTCTTTATCCATGTCACGCAAGTAAAAGTTAACCCCCGAGGGCTTCAGCAAAGGAAATGTACTTCTGTAAACCAGACGGGGCAGCTCATTTCCATCAGTATCAAATTCCGTTGTCTCGGACAGGGATTTGAAAGTTAACATTGCTGAACCATCGTCAGAAACATAGCAAGATATTTTATCTGCTGGGTAGTCCACAGAAAGGATGGAAAGAACTGTGTGTGCCGTAACAAGAGGAGGCTCTTTCAGCGGATCCACTGTACTCACAAAGACATTGACTGGAGCAAGCATTGATGGCTCTCCTTCCCGTTCAAATCCTAACAACAATCTGTCAAGGTAGTACTCGCAGTTGATTGGTGACCATTTTGGGAACCGATCGAGAAACCAGTTTCTTAGATTTGAGTTGTTGTACCAAACCTTCCACCTTAACATTGTTCCATGGAAAAGATTTGAATCTAAAGAGCCATTAGGCATGTAACCATAGACCAACAACATATCAGTCCCCTCTAAACAGAACCCAGGAAGCCAAACAAGATTGGCATGTTGGATGGTCCCAACTGTGGTCACTTCTGACCGGAACTACTTGTCCCTTTGACTGATGCTTTCGAGACTTTTCACAGCTAAAGTATGAACAATTGGCCGGTAACCAGTATAGCGACAAAGATTTCTGGTAATGGCCTTCGATGTTTCCTTCCTCGAGTGGGCAGATATAAACACTTGATGCTTTCGTGCAACAGCCGTTACTCTCTCATAACACAGATCATTCATCAATTGTTTCTTTACTAAAATCCCAATATATATTGCAGTCCGAGAAACCATATTTTTTGGGTCATTTCATCAGACACCTTCCGGGAATTGCCCAAACAGTCACATTTAGAGTAAAACATAATTAATATTTGGCATGTATCCAACCAGATCAAATTCGCAAGGGATGCATATCCCTGTGGATCAAATCACATAATTCGCAAGACAGATTACCTCTGGGTGTAATGGATGGATATTGCGCATTTCTAACCTCTGCTTCGAACCACCATAGACAAACATAAAAATAAGATTCACTATCGATGATACAAGTATTTTCAACAGCGTCCATACTGCTAGAGGAAGCACTCCCCAACCCCCAGCCGACCTCAAATTACTTTATTGCGCTGGCGGAACTAAAATTCATTGTATGTTGTCCAAAAATATTATGGAAACAAATTCAATGAAAAGGTAAATATCCCAATATTGCATAATAAAAATATGTAAATATTCTATTTATAACTTCAAATGAAAATATATTCTAGTACAAAAGTAAATGCATTTTTTTCATATTTGGAAACGTTGAATTATATCTAGATCATCAACTATAAAAAAAACACTCATTCCTCCACAAATGTAAGTAAACAATCATTAAGCCAGACCAATCTATTTCTCAACTAATTATTCACATATATCATAATAGAAAATACTCGCTCAACACAACCAGTAAAGACAAAGTTAGCTTCAAAAGTATATGGACACATCTAAATATCTTGTGCTTTTTTGTACGAACAAGAGTCTTACATAGATCCAAGATACTCTTTAAATTGAAAAAGTTACCATCCATCTTAACACATGCAATATACATCTGAAGTTGGCTAGACAACTCTTTATCACTAATATATCCAAAATCATTTGGTTAGAAGTGATTTAGTGTCAAAGTATTGAAATGAACAACACAATTTGTAGTCTATAGATTATAAATCAATGAATAAAAATTAAAAAGAAATTCAAAGTCTTGAAATGATGAACAACATCGTATTAGTAAAAAAAAGTATCAATAGTTAATAACAACAATTTGCGGTCCATAAATTATAAACAAATGAATAAAAATATCATATATAAAATATTAAAAATTTATCAATACAAAATATGCTAAAGAATGAGTCATTTTCAAATAAATCAATATAAAATATCCTAAAGAATCAGTAATTTGCTTAATTATTTCCATATATAAAATATTATTTCTATTGGAATATTTCGTACAAAATATTCATTAAAAAAAGATAAGTACAATAATTTAATTTGCATAAACACATATAAGCAGTAATTTTCTTAAAAATAATCACTACAATAATTAGTTTAAATACAAAATATTGTGTGCATACAAAATATTACAAATTCATGAATACAAAATATTACAATAAGGATTTGCAATTCTTCGTGTTCATTAATAATTAACCTGCAAGGAAATATGCAATCAATCTGGGATGACAGATTAACAACCAGACATAACATATAATTTTCTTATAGAAAGAGAAACTGGGTTTGAAAATCTCCTATTTTTCAATGATTTGTTAAATCAAAGTTGAAGTAAAACTAATGAAAATCGAAGTAAACTCCAATTGGAAAATTCATTAACTGAATCGACTTACTATTTTTTTTTCGTTAGTTTCATGTTTCTTTTCTTTGAGAGAAGTTGGAAAACAAACGGGGTAAAATTAGAGGAAAATAAAGTAAAAATAAAAAGTAAAAGAATGTAAAAAACAAGTGAAATAAATAAAAATATTTAAGTTTCTAATAGGTTTTGAACTTGAAACCGCAAGCGAATCAAAGAACTTAACCACTATACTAAATTTATTTTTTTACTTAGGGTTATCATGAGCATACCTATCTCCCCCCCTCCCTGTCACCTTCATTTGTTTCAACACCCTTCTTAAGTTCTTTTAACGTCTTTATCTTTTCTCTAGTGCGACCATCCTCCAATGTTCGCTTTCTTCTATTTCTGGTCCAATTTGGATCTCTGGTTGTTTTTTTTCCGGCTCTTGAAACAAATCAACTTGTTTGATGGGGTTGACTAATTTAGCAGACCTCTTTATGTTTTGTTTCTTTTTTATCTATATTAATTTGTTCTGGTCGATATTTTAGGTTATACTCTATATTTGTAATAAGAGAAAAGTACCCGAAAATACCTTTTCAAGTTTGATATCCCGTTTCAGTACCCAAATATTAGATACTACCTATTAGTACATAAGACCACACTTGTGACCAAAATAACCCTGAAGCTATATGAAAGAGAAAATAAGTTTAGAGTTACTTTTTATTATTTTAATTTTAACTTTCCTCCCAAATCCTAATAAGCCTTAGAAAGCCAAAAGACGAAAGAAAGAAACAGTCACAAATTTTCTAGAAACCCTAAAACAAGTTAGGTGTAGGTGTGGTTGTTGTTGTCCAAACTCCGACGAGGGTAGAAGTCTTGGGATTGTAATCCAGTTTTGAGGAAAAATTCATCTCCTATCAGCATAAAATAGTTTGAAGGTACGTCGATACTTGTTACACATGTTGCGTAGGACTGTATTTTTACTGGTTGTTCGAATTACCAACCAGTTTGTCTCCGTTTGTGTTTAAAGGAAAACTCAGGTAGGACCATTGACCGACCGGTAAATAGTTTAGTTGTTCTGAGAAGGATCAAACTTATCTATGGTTGGTTTGTTTGTGTTTTTACACCAGATAAAATGTTGATTTAGTTCTTGGATTGTTTATGATAGGATTCAGTTGTGTTAAGGAACTAACAAGTTCTGCCACAATATGTCAATGGATTTTTAGTCAAGAAAAAGATCACTTTATTCATCAATAGGTTTTCCCTGTTTATAATATACAAATTAGTGGGTGGTTACATTAGGTTACACTTTTAGCGCCACTAGCCCACTTATACCATTATCCTTATAACTGTGGAATAAACAACCATTACAACCGCTATCCCTATAATTGTGGAATTACTAACACGTTTTAACTCGTGGGTTAAAACGTGTGTTTATATTACAAATAAAGGCACTGAATGTAATCGGTACTTCAATCCGAGCTGAACTATTCCTTTAAACGAAACCAAAGTGGGTCTGATTTGCTGAGCTCGAGCTCATTGATGAACGAAACCCGGTTTGATCTGTTTTGTTAAGCTCGAACTTACTGATGACGCGCTCAGGTCTTTTCCTTTTATCACACTCCTCGTCCAGTCGATCAACTCTTCTCTGACGTCGTCGAGCTCATCCTGATATTGAATTCAGCAACACCGTACATGTTCTTGAGTTCGCTCCATTATCGAGCTGTATATGCCATTGAGCTGAGTCCACTGACAAGCTCAATGTCCCTTTGAGCTCATCAACGGTCTTTATCATTGACTTCGACCTGCTGTTGAGCTCATCCATGCCATAAAACTCGTTCTTTTCTTCACTGCTCATCATAATCCAGACTCTCAATGCTCCTTGCTCGCGTTCTGGAGAATCCCCCTTTATCAGGGCTCCCCATAGTTTAGAGGTTTATTAAAAAATTAATAACCTTATAAATTAAAATATAATTAAATACTTTACTTATCCTTATAATAATAATAATAATAATTTGAATCGTCCCGTGTCTATTTCTTTCTGACACGTGTTGTCGAGACAAGTGACGGTGTTCTGACAACGCCATTTCGTGGAGTTATTTTTTGGAGATTTAGTTTTCTCGCACAATTTTCAAATAAGTAATGGCATCATAATTCACACGCGTATGTGAAAACGTTCCATTACTCAAATAACTTCTACACTTGTTTGTAAAAACCACAATTATTCAAATCTCCTACTCTATTTCTCTTGAAAAACTATCTGCAGCCTTACTCCTAGGCGTTTTCTTCTCTCTTCATGAACAGTTATTCAGGTAACATTCTTTCCTTTAACTAATTTGCTTATGTCGAATGCTGGAGATAACCCTAAATTCAGGGGTTAGAAACTTTATCAGTAGACGATTCCCCAAATCAAATCACTTTCCCTTACCAACACAATCATTCTGATTTATGTCTTTCCCTAATTGCAATTTGTAGAAAAAACTATGGCACCCAAAAAGGCAGTGAGGATTAAAGCAGCCAAAATTGTAGAACCCTTATACGAAGATGTCAACGACTTAGAAAACTAATTTTCTTAAATAACTCCTAGATACACTAATTTAAATGATGACGGAATCGTCGTTCTCAGGAAAATATGAAATATTCCTGAGAACGTAACTATTAGGGCTCCTGGTCTAGGAGAACATCCCTATCACACACAAGAGACAGAGACTTGCCTCTTCACCACTCTGTTTGACTGGGGACTTAGATTACCCCTCCCCGAACTAATTCGCGATTAACTCAGTGTCCTGGGTATCTGTCCCACCCAGATGTCAGCAAACGGCTGGAGGCTATTGCTCAGCGTAGTTCTTAGCTCACGCGTGTTAAACACCGAAGTATGCTTATCAGATCTTCTTTCGTGCACCGATGTAACCAAAATTAGTCAGAACTCCTTTCTTCTATACCCATTTTAAAGGGATCAAGAAGATCGTCGAACTACTCACTTCTGATAGGAATTAGAAAAATTCCTTTGTCTTTGTTTCGGGTAATTGGGAACACAGCAACCTTACCCTAAATCTTTAACTAGAACGCAAATGGAAGAAAACTTGTAAGCCTTGTTTTTATTTTTAATGAAATACCAATTTGTACGAAATCCTTTATCATATCTTTGTCTCTTCAGGTGAACTCTCGAACCAAACGTTGTGGAAAGAAGAAAAGCCAGACAAATACGTAAATCCTCTAATCAGAGTTAGCAACTTAGCATTTGAAGCCTGGCAAGAAGACCCCAAAAAATTGTTCACTCGATATAACTATCTGCAATTAGAACTGTGGCCAATACCTAAGCTCAGCATCGCAGAAGAAGAAGTAGTCAAGATGGTGAACGGTTCGAAAGCTACCATGGACCGCCTCAAAATAATTTTAGAAAAGAAAATTCGTGAGAAAAACAGTCCTGGCATTTTGCTAGCAGTACCTCCGGTAACACGCAAAGCTGGCGAACCTGGGGATTCCTCCTCTGCTACAGCTCTCTCAGTTGATCGAGGAAATGATGGTGGCAAGGAGAAAGAGAAAACTGTTGAGCAAAATGAAAAAGAAGCACCACTAGTGCCCGAAGCTGCTCAGCCCAATAACTCTCGAACAGAAAGAGAAAACGAGGAACTAAGAGAATATCTCTGGTGCTCTCGATACAAGGAGGAATAAAAAACAAAAGGTAATTGATGCTATTCCTCTAACCACCAGGAAATTTCAACTAAGAGATGAAGAGGATGATGGTACTGAAGCCACTTCCAACGAAGGAGCAGATTCTCTTAACCCATCAACAACAGAAGTTGGTGAAGGACAAAATCCTCCTGGGGCTAATGAGATAGTTGACCTAGTTGACTTTGAAGACTAACCATAGATTTGAGAAAGATCCGGTGTTGCAACCACTAACTCATGCAGTACTAGCTCAACAGTTGGCGCTGAGTTCTTCCTTGGGAACTCAAGATCCCTCTACGGAGAACACTGAAAGGAACAACCATAATGATAAAGCGGCAGCGACCAGCAAACAAAGGGTATATGCAGGGGAGCGCCCAAAAGTGCAAGTTATGCGTCCCTCCTCTTATATGTTCGAGTAACTACGTAGGATTCCTGATATATCCTACTATGATAAGGTATCTAATGCAGATCTCTTGCAGAGACAGACAGTGCTAGCGATCGAGGTAACACTTATTGACCCATTCATATATGAAATTGTAGACTTGAAATATATATTAACCGTCCTTACTGGTTTTTAGATGCACCATAACTCATTTATTTTGGGTTATCGGAATATGTCTCCCGCTGATGTAAATGCCATGGAGAAATGGAAGCTTGAAGCCATGTATTTTGGCTCTTCTAAATTCTGTACTGTTGAAGTCATCCGCTTGAGGCATGCTTATGCCTCAGCCAAGGCTGTCATACATGAAGCCTTAGATGCTAAAGCCCGGTTGGAGAAAGCGGTTGCATCTCTGCTAGAGTTCGTGCTATGCAATGATCAGCGGCTAACAGCTTTGTCTGAAAACCATAAGGTGGTGCTAAGCCAAAACGAGAACTTGCTGAAGAGGAATTGCGATCTGCAAACACATAATGCTAATCTGCTAGATAGGGCCAACAATCAGGCAAGTATGGCTGAGGAACAAGCAGATCGGATTGATGTTCTGACTTCTAAAGTGAGCAAATTAAACAAGGAAGTTGAGGAGGGGCGTGCGCAGCTCGAGGGCGAACGAAAAAAAGGCAAGTAAAGATAAACGCAGCTGCTGAGGAGAGGGAAACACAACTGTTTACAGCTGCAACCGAACTGATTACTGGTGAGAACCAGAAAGCTGTTGCACAACTGATGGCCTTGAATCCTAGTCTGAATCTAGGCTCTCTTGCTCACCTTTTCCAGCCTTCTGCCCCAAGCTCGATCGTGGCCCCTCAGAAGAACACCGAAACTAATACTATTGTGGATCCTTATGAACAATTACCCTCTAGTGGCTCTAAGTAATACATGCTTATCTTGTTGGATTTCTTTCTTTGTTGTTGTTCTTTTGTTTTTTGTGTTAAACTTATGATACTGTTTGCAGTACATGGACTATATTATTTCAAATGGATGCATGATTTACCTTAATTATTGCTGCAAACGTATGTTGTTAACTGTAGACTATATGTGTGCTGAGTATTCCGGAGATCTTTTATAACCCCGAGCTCAGTATGGCTCATTGGGCAGCTTTAACAACATGTGCCATGATAACATTTTCGCGGAGAGGTCTCATGGACCCTATTGACTAGTCTATATAGACTTGGTCTTTGACCAGTTTGCCAATATACCCAGTACAAAGTATAAACACAATATGGTCATTACGTAGCCCATAGGCGTTGCCAATTAGCCCGTTCGCGTTTATAGACACTTAGTCTAGACTCAGTATGGTCCGTTGGTAGCCAAAAATGATGTGGTAATTGACCCATTCGCTGGTTATAAAGATACAACTCACACACATATTGGCGAAAAATAATGATTTATATTAAAAAGATTCAAAAGCTTGTTCTTAGATGCCTAAGTAAAAAACCTCTCCGCGCCATCAGAGAGGAAAAATAGCACATCTTTATATCTCAAACATTTTGGCGATACAACTTTAGGTGATTAACATTCCAAGGATGCTTGAGTGCTCGATCTTCTTGATCTGCTAATCTGTACGCGCCATGGTGCGCTACTGAAATGACTGAATATGGGCCTTCCCAGTTTGGCCCTAACTTTCCACTTGCTCCGCTACCAGAACCTTGAAACACCTTCTTCAAAACCAAGTCACCCTCCTTGAATGATCGTGGCTTCAAATGAGCATTGAGACGTCCTCTCATGAGACTTCAATAGTGCTCTGCTCGGACCCTGGCCTGGTCTTGTCTTTCATCAATCAGATCCAGAGACGTCGACCTGGCTATATGATTTGCTTCCTTCTCATGGGGGAGGAAATCAGTAATTGACGTTGCGAAGCTTTTGATACTCTTCATTTGCTCTACCCTCTTCTGCTCTGTATCCGAAGATATCATGGGCTGGACAATGGTCTTCTACATAGAAAACATGGGCAAAATTAATAACTATTATTGGTCTGGGGCAATTGTTGAGAAGCTTACCAAGTCGATGATGAATTGTTTGGAGAAAGGGGCACCCGATCACGTCACCGGTTGCGTAACAATTTTATTTGTGAGTATGAGGTTGGTGTGTAGCATTTTGTTTTAGATTAAAAGTGATGTGACTGGGATTTTCTTGCAGCCCTTCATAATGGAGCACACCACATTAGGTGAAGATTTTGTAAGGCCCAACATGATTCCTAGGTGCTACAAATATTGGGGGTTGGAGTGCAAGGAATCAACTCTGGCGATGATTAAAAGGTTTCGGAAGCTCCCTGATGATGAGGTAATACATATTTATGTTTATTTTTAAGGTATTGCACTGATAGATTGTTGGCATGGCACTGTGTCAAGTCTGTAAATACTCCTCATATAATCTCACGTGATATATTACAGACGTCTCGCGTAGTCATTCCTTTATGGGACTATCTAGTCAGAAATACGCGTGATATGGTATTAGTACATCGCTTTATTTAAGTGTGTATATGATGATAATCATGTTTTATATTTGGTATTTAATGAGTTAATTAACGAATCGCATGGTGAAATATAAATCAATCGTGCAACTAATAAGTTCTATTTAAATGAATCGCACCATGTTAATTTTATTGTTGTTGCCTCGCGTTGTGGATTACTTAATCTGTAAATGAATTGCTTGATGATATTAAACTAAATAACTATTGACTGATTGTTTTAAAATTGCGTCGGTTCTTGTAGATCTTGGAATAAGAGATAAAACTATCTGAGGCGGAAGAAAAGGCCTTCGGGTCGGGTAAGATTAGGGGAGGTTGTGGTAGTTTACAACAGAGGCGTCGAAATTTGTCAAACAAACGGAAAAAACAATTAGCGGAAGAAGTGGGAAGTGGTTGAAGTTTTGTACAAGGGTTGAAACAAATGAAATGGAAATTAGGGAAACATCTCAAACAATTGATTATGGGGGCGCAAATGAGGACTACGGTCAACCACTGCGAGGGTGGTTGGATTAGCACAAACATACAATGGATAAAGGGCAGTTAAATAACGGTACACTTTTACTGGGGAATGCAATAGAGAAGGCAGTTACAGCATTCCGATGAAGAAGATGAAAGTTTACAACCCAAACGCTTGTAATATTTTATTTAAGAGGATGGAAGATATTAATAAGAGAAGCAGTGGCAAGTACATATACTCGGTAGAAAATAAACGACTTAAGATTTCTATAGCATGAAAAAATAGACAAGTAAGTTACTTAAAAGGTTGTCATTATAATGAACATGAACTGAGTTGCTAATATTGTACTTGTTTATTTTTTCCACAGATTGAAGAACTCCAAATGGAGGTTGAATCTTTGACTTTGAAGCTTCAAGAACAAGTTCATCAAGTTGATGAAGATAAAAGGGTTAATGAAGCACTTGAGAAGGTTTGTGGAATGCCTTTCTGTTCAGTATAAGAAAAGTCACCAGAGAAAACAGTAGAGGTGACTATAAAATTGGATAAGGTTCCGAAAATCATAGCTTATGTTTCAAGAAAACATGGTTTCCAAAAGGTAGAGGCTGAAGGGAAAAAAGATGAGAAAGAATAAACTATAGTAGAGGTTTCTACACCTGAGGACAATAAAGAAGACACAAACGATGGGGCCGAAGATGGATATGAAACGGTTTATGAGAAGAATGTTGATGGAGCTGCTGATAGATCGAACAATGTTATTGAGACATCTGGTGAGGGGAAAGAAAATGAAAAATCTTTGTATGTTTTAGATGTTGACAATTGTATGCTTATGCCGGCCTATTTTAGAAGTAGTGTACCAACTGAAACATGGAGCGAAAGTGTGGAAAAAGAGGATAAAGTAACCACATATGGGGCAGATGTGGGTGTGGGTGCAATAACAGCAGAGGTTGAGGTGCAAATTCCTGTTGGCATAGCTGAGGGGGAGAAGCATGCCATTTATGGTAGTAGTTGTTGAACCAATACCCGTACAACCGGAACCAGCTGTTGTGGTCGCTGAGACGACAGGAGAGTTAGTAATTCAAAACCAAATAGACGTAACATTGAACAAAGAAATAGAAAAAGAGAGTACTAAAAAGGTTGTGGAAGAAGGAAATAATTTGATAGATAATGAAAATCGCGTAGAGGGTGGAGAAGATGTACAATGTGGCGAGGTTGCTTGCAAAAATACGGAGGTTGGTTCGGCAATTCGACCTGTTGGGGAGGTAACAAGTGGGACAAAACTGAATATAGTTGGGATAGATGATAGTAGCAGCATCGTACGTAAGCGCGGGAAACAAGGACATGAAGATGTAAGTGGATCTTAAAATATTAAGATTCAACTTTATATGATTATTCTATGTCATATGCTTTGTCTTTAAGAAGTCATGTTAGGGTGGTTTGTTTAATTTGGTGAAGCTGGTTTTTGATATATTTTGGATTTTGAATAGGGGTTTTGCTGGTTGTTTTATTACAGTAGGGGTTTTTTTTTTACTTCTAACTATTTCGAAGTATATGTTATAACTACATTGTTATGAGGTTGGAAGTTCAAGATTTGATATTCATATTACATCGCATTGTGCATGCTAAAGGTTGTTGAGTCTATTAGTCCTATATCACGTTATGTTTATTTAACCAAAGTCTGTATCTATTACCTTTTTATTGTGTTCTATTCAAATGAGAATCGCATGTTATTTATATACCAAACGCATCTATGAGAAAATAGGGTGTATCTCGTGAGAGGTTAAACACAAATCGTGCAACTATAATAAAATTAAGTAAACTCTCGTAGGTGTTATATTTATTAAACAAAACACGTGATTAATGAAAGGAAACCGAACACGCATCATTGAGAAATTAGGTTACAACACTTTTAAATTGATAAACAATTTCATGGTGTGGTAACTATAGTTGGTTAAAACTATAATTAGGATGACAAATACACTGAAAATATATATGTTAAATTGTGACAGGTATGTAATGTCCAAAAAGTAAGATTAGACGAATGACTACATCAATGCACACAAGGACATAATAAGCAAAAACCAAAGACTGAGCACGTAATGGAATTCAAAGTTTTTCTCAAATCACCAAAAGAGTTACAACCCAAGTTGGAAGTGCAACGCAAAACAAAGGTTGAAGTACTAACACATATTGGAAAAGTAGAAGAAGTACAACGAGCAGAAGAAGGGGAAGCGGAATATTTTGATCTTTCAACCCTAGATGATGGATTTGTACTATGTACCCAATCATTTTTCGACGAAGTTGATAAGGCGACGACTATTCACTCGAGTGGAGGAAAGTTTGTTGGCAACAGTTCATTTAAAAGTGTATTAGAATAGGCACCTTTAATGGTAAGTGGGTAATTATACTAATAAACATATGCCTAGTTGCCACATTTTGATTGTTATATAACACAATTTTTATCGTTTTACAGTTACTAGATAACATTTATCCAAATTGGGATTTACTTACACAAACAAAATGCTATTTACCAACTGTGGGAAAAATTCAAACAGCAACAACAAAGTTAATAGTCGTTACCCAATACCACAAGGTGCTTAAAATACAAAGAGACGAAGATCAAAACGACTCAGAAGTATGGTATTTACTAGAAACATAATTTACATACCGGTTAAGTGTTAGTGTGACTCAGGTAATGGCACTTCCATACGAAGGGGAGTTAGATTTCAATGTAAAATTTAGATTGTTGATATAACTCACAAAAAATTGACATTTAGTTTGATATAGCTCTGAATTCGTCGTGTTGTAGATCATTGATGCTTGGATATATAAACTGGTTAAAGAATCAAATTGGAAAGTACCTTTCAAAGGGTTTGATGATTAGTACATTTGTAAATACAGCGATATTCAGATTTTCGGGGTCGCAACAATTAGAATTTAATTATTAAATAGCCATTAAAAGTGGCCTAGAAGTTGATTTGTTGTACGCGGGTTTTATTACAGAAATTACTAGAAATAAAAGAAATATTTCGCACATTGTTGACAGAGTTTTTGAAAACATGAGGAAGGACACATTTATCGCATTCATTCTGGTATGCCACATAAATGATAATAGAAAAAACCACTGGACGTTGTTTATAATTGACATGGAGAATTGGTTGGCCAAAAACTACAATCCCTTGTTCCCTCTTAGCAAATTCACTCCAGATAACACTAGAAAAACAGGTAAAGCATTGGTAAGTAGTATGAAACCGTATAGCATGATGTTGTATGTTCATTTTTTGCAGGTGCATGAAAGAATCGTGTTTTCCTGTCGCGATATTCTATTGGTCATTGCTAGCGAATCGCATTAGTAATGTATGAGAATCGTGTGTTATATGCATGGAATTCGCGTGTAGATGTAATGTAATTCGCAACGTTACATTTCATCAGATGTATACATAATGCGTATCTGGTATGGTAATGGTTCATTATGTGCAAAAATCGCATGAAGTTGCTTAACGATTACAACTAAAAGAAGGTTTTACATGTTATTTAAAAAATATTAACCTCATCATTTATTTGAGCAGCTGAGCTATTTTATGAAGAAAAAATACATACCACGTGTGAGGAATGGATACAAAGTTAAAATTGCTAAAGATATTCCGTAGCAAAAAAAAAAGATTCACTTGACTACGGAGTCTTCGTTTTCAGTATGTTAAAGACATTATCCAGTACGAGTTTATACCCAAGGAATATAACATACAAATGCCCGCTCAAGCACGTGAAAAAATGTTTTACCACTTCCTAAATGATGAAAATACTAATCTGAGTATGTTAGATGCGTGATTATTATTTTTAATTTAGTACACTAATTGAAGGACATCTTCGTATGCAATTGATTTCTGATGGGTTATTGGGTGCCATTATATTTTCAGGACTATTTCATTTTTAAGGTAACTTAGTGTGACCATTGTATCCAACAATTGTATCCATTTGGACCCTTGTAGAACATTAACCAAAACCAAATGACTAAATCGCATGCTATATGGATATTGATAACGTAAAACACATTAATATAACACTAAGCACGGGATTGTAACATGCAAGAGTAAATCGCACGCTATATGGGGATTGGACTACGTAAATCGCATTGTTAGGCTATGTGTGTATAACGCGTCTTCCAATCATAAAATTCGCATGATAACTCTGGCTACATATGTATAATTAAAGTCCCGCCTATTTTTTGGGACTGATTGCTATTAGCCCGCCAAAACTTACACCAAATAATTATGACCCGTCAAAGTTAGCCACCTACTTTTTCCCCATTATATAAACCTCAAGACTTCTACTTTTACTCTAAATGAAAACACTTTGTACATTCGAAATAGTTTCGTGTATGAGTTAGTGCGTAGATGAAGACCGACACTTGCTTCAAGCGGTGAAGTACGTTAGGACAATAATTACCGATGATACAACAATTTTTTTTATGAAGTGTTATACATGATGTACTTTGACTATGGGAGGCTTGGATTTGTCGGACCTCATGTTTGCAGCCGAGAAGAAGTCGTTACGAGGTACAAAAAACTAAAATCTGAACCCTTGCTACGTGTGTGTGACCTGTGTCTCGCGTTGCCCGAAGAGTCAGCATACTTATGGATGTGGGTTAATGATTGGATATCAAAAGATATGAGTGTGTACTTGAAGGAAGCGAATGCTAGGATAGAAGATGTGATTGCCAATTGCTCACCAGTTGATGAGCACCGGGGTTGTTGATTTTAGTCTAGAATATTCTTGAATTTAATAATGTAATTCTCATTAAAGAAAAATGGTTGTGTAATTGTTTTTAAAATGGATGCAATGGGAGTGATATTTTTTTTTCTAGATCGCGTTAGGGAATACATTCATTTTACTAATGAATCGCGTAACACCCCTTATGGTGGACTGAATGAATGGCTTTCACAATCATGTCGGTGTTTAGTTCAAATAACGCTAACACGCGTGAATTAAGAAGAGAGTTATGTAGTAATTTAAAAACGTATGTTCCCCTTAACTCGCGTCGTATAGAATACTTTAGTTTCACATAAATTGCGTTGTATAATTTAAAAGCTGCAGGCATCATTTACATCTTATTTACATTTGTTTAGCTATGTGCCAATTAAACATTTTATAACATTTGTTAACCCATGTGGATTATTGAGTAATGTGTCGAGTACATCATTATATATAATTAAAGAGTTGGTTATAATTCATTAAATAAAAATTGATGAATCGCGTGGAAGTTCAGCGCATGGACATACCACTGAATAGTTATGTGACAATTAAAGGCCGTTGAATAAGTGTAAGTCGATATCAAATATGATGGTAGAGTAAAACAATCGAGTCAATAGTTACTAGTAGGCGTTGGTTATTGTGTTAGATATTAAATTCACATCATAATTACTGCCACCTGATTAGACAATGGATTGTCTTTTCACTAATTGGCATTGGGTTTGTAGGTTAATTTAATGCATGATTTGACATGGGTAGAAAAAGTACTCATTACATGTGCATTAATTGATAACTAGTGTAGTGGTAGGTTTGTAAATACAAATAAGTATTTCTCATGCAGAGTTATTCACTTGCCTATTCGAATTCAAAAGTCTGTTTGTATTCTAAACAAAAGTTGTGCCAAGAAAATGAGCGGTTCCTCACCTAACTCATATGGTTACCCATCCTCTGATGGTGGGTACTCCGATGATGGTGATAAGCACTCCGACTACAAGAACTCCACTACATCCGTGTACTCGTCCGATGAATCAAAAGATGCTTATTCATCCTCGCTTTCACCTGAGGATGACTATGACTCAGGCGACTCTTTTTCGTTTCCAGAGGAGGATTTGGACTACGAGTAGTATCCAAAATGCCGAAGGACCAGGAAGAACACGAGGAAGACGATAAGGAACAATCAGACTCCTAAGAAGTCTTTGAAGGATTCATCAGACGAGCAAGAGGAGTCTTGGGAAGCGGATGATGAATAATGGGGTATGGAGAGTGACGACAAAGAAGACAGTGATCTGGATACGAAGGACGATGATGAGGAAAAGTCCGAGAAAGAGTCGGAGGATGAAGAGGAGGAGAACTCTTTTGATAATTATTCATAATGTACTTGTTTGTGTGTGTTTTCGTTTTTTGGAATTAGAATTGGTGAACCCTATAATATGTAGTGGTTTTTAGTTAGGGTTTACTATCTGGGCAGTAGTAGGTCCATTGTGCAATCGGGTCTCTTGTTTGTTAAAATTGTTATGTTATCGTTATCTAACTAGTTCCAGTTGTAGCGTTTTGAAGTGTATTTTGCTTATTTGATTCATGTTCCAATCACATAAAATGGCCTCTTTAAGTTGGTGTGGATAATTATCACCTGAGGGTAGGCTTAGTAATTTGGTTGGTGTTTTATAGTAGTGTGTGGGTGTTTTGTGTTTAGAGTAGAGAGTAGAGAGATAATTAAGCAGCATGGTAGCAGTTAATTCTCATTACCCACACTTAATGCAGGTGGTTGGGTATTTATACCCTGATGTTTGGGCCCTTATGGGCTTTCGGGTCATATTTAATGGACTCGGGTCATGTTCAAAGACCCATGAGCTCTAAGTAGGATAGCAAGTAGCTTAGTCAAGAAGTGTTTAGGTTTTTTTAGTACTTTTGTCATAGTTCAAAAAGTCCTATGGTCAGAGTGTTCGAAGTGATCTGTTCGGTTCGTGTGACCTGTCCGGTCCGGAGACCTTGGACCGATCTGTCCTTGTCCGGGGAGCATGCAGAATTCGGACTCATTAGGAGCCCATTTTTTAGGTGTTTGTGCAAATATTCTTGTCAAAGACCTAAAAAACAGTCAGATGTCAGGGGTAGTTTTAATCCGAACAGGTCTATTAATTCGGGCTATGGGTTTATCCGGACAGATAAAGCTTCACGAATTCAAAACGGTTTTTGCCAGAGTTCGTGGGACACGTGTCACTCTCTGATTGGTTGCTTCAGCCGTTTTTTCACGTTGAATTTCGAACCCACCTTCTTCGAAAAGCAACCTCTTTAATTACAGGTGGTGACATCAGCGCTGTCTTTTAATCATTGCCAAACTTTTCGAATTCTCCTAGGAATCAACTTCCTTTTTCAGATTTACTATAAATACAAACTCATTTCTACCGTTTTACCATCTCCTTCAAATTTACTTCTGCAAAAAATCTCTCAGAGCTTTCTCTCTCTAAAGCAAAAACTTAGTTCAATAGTTTATGTTTACAGCGAGGAACGCTCTTGTCAAAGGCGGGTGGCTCAACCTTTCTGAGTTAGAAAAGGCTCAAAAAGTCGAAAGAGAGAGACGGATCGCAGCAGGGTTACCCACCTCGCCTGTTGATAGAGCAATCACCACTGCTTCTGAGTCAGATCGAGGGTCTTCTTCTTCCAAAGGCACTAAGCCTAGAAAACTATTTCAAACCAACCTCTCCCCCATCATCTCTGGTTCCTCAGTTCAGGAATCAGAGCCTGCTGTGGAGTTAGGTGTTACAGTTACTAGCCTAAAAAAACCCTCTCCTTTTATTGCAATGGGATCAGACACGGAGCACTCTCCTGTGGAGCTGGTCGACATGAGGAAGGGCCGGTTGGTTAAAGACCAGGGGTCTAAAAACACTCCCTCAAGGTCGGGGGCAAAGGATAGCAGCACTGGGTCAGAAGTGCCCATTAGAGCCCCCAAGGACAGGCTGTCCGGACCGGAGGGCTCCAATCCAAACCTTCAACCAGAAACTTCTGTTCCAAACACTCTACCGGAGAGCAGAAATCAAAGGGGCACTGAGGCCCATCAGTCTGGAGATAAGACTGAGTCAAGTTTGAACCCTCCCCCCACTGCAACTGCTGAAATCCCTTCAACAATCATGGAGGAAGTGATGGAGGACTCTGTTGAAGAGGCCCCATTTGAGTCTGAGCCCTCCGGTCAGACCAGTAAAGAGATAGTTGCCAAGAAGGACAAGGGCAAGGAGAAGCTGTACTTGAGGCATCCGGATCTGCCGGAGAGCCTAGAAGGAAAAGTAGGGCCTTGTTTTCACAATGTCAGCGTTAATTACCTCCTCTCCTTACAAAAAATCAATTATACATTCATCCACACTGCCGAGCTGGGCATGATGCGTTCGAAGTGGGGCATTCCAAAAAATGTAAAGATCAGGATTCATATACACCCGGAGACCCCCATGGACTGCAAGTTGAGTGAAGTGGTCATGTTCACGGAGCTGTTCAACTAGGGGCTCAGGTTCCCACTAGACCCAGAGATTGTCAGATACTTCCATCTGATCAGACTCTGTCCGAGCCAGCTGAGCCCCAACGCTTGGTATACCCTTATGTCATGTATTATGGCATCAAGGCTGTCCGGGATCCCTCTGCCAATGGAGGAGTTCGCTACAGTGGCCAGCCTGTGCAAAAACCACTACATCCCCTTTTACCATTTCAATATGGGGGATGTATTCAAGGCTGTGGACGATCTGCTGGAGGCGGAGAGGAACTGGAGGACTCAGTTTCTATTTGTTAGTGGTGACTGGGAGAACGGCAGGAAGATAAAATCCGGAGAGAACCCAAGCCTCCTCAGAAGCAGATGGAGGAGTGACCGTAAGTATCTTGCCGTTATATTTTTGTCTCTCTTCTCTTTTCTTTTTAGACTTAGTTTATACTAATTTTTCTTACTTTTGTCTTAGCAGAACTGCCCAAGGAGTTCAGTGACTATCAGAAAGCTGGGCAGGTTACTTGTGGCAAGATTAATGCCTGGGCTGCTGAGGAATGGGGGAACCGATTCCACGCTGCTTTCACCAGTGGAAACTTGGCAAGGTCTCACCTGTGGAACACCACAGGTCGGAGAGACTTGACCTAGGAGGATCTCACCACCCAGCCTTCTCCGGACGTTGTGCTCAAGAGGACCCATGAACCAGATGGGACACTCTTCCTACCAGGCCGGGCCAAAGCCCCGAGCAAGATGAAAGGCAAGAAGAAGAAAGGCAAAAAGATGGTGGGTGATGCCAACCCTGTTGATGCTGAGAAGGATGCTCCAACAGACCCAGAGGGGCCAGTTCAGAGCCAAATTGATGCTGCTCTCTTGCAAGTGGTGGAGCAAGAGACTAAAAGGCAGGAAGCGGACCTCCCAAAACCTCCAAGGGCTTCCAATAGAAATCGGAAACAGGGAAGCAAAGGCGCAGACCGGGAGGCTAAGAAGAAAAAGATATCTAAGGGAGATGAGCTTTCTCTCAGGGCTCCGGAGCCTTCTCTCCAAGCTGATCCTGCAGACCCAACGCATGCCGAAGAGATTCCGAGGGACTTTCACACCGATGAGGTTGAGGGGGGAGATATCAACATTGATGGAGTAGACATCACCGGCCTTGGTGAGCTTGGTGAATACTTCCTCAATCTCCCCAGAGATGACTTTGCAGGGCCTTACCTTCCTCCGAGCAGCTCCAACACAGTCAATTTTAATGGTAAGACTTTTATTGTCACTAGTGAAAGGGATGCTATAGCCCACTCCTTGTTAAGCAACGTGCAGCCTGTACTTATGCTCGAGAGGCAAGTTCGGAGTCAGGCAGACATCATTAAAGACCTTAAGTCTGACAAGGAGAAGCTATCCGAAGACCTTCGCACTGCCACCTCTAATGCTGCCATATTGAAAGAAGAAAACGAGGAGTTGAAGAGAAGCCAAAAGACAAGCACCACAAAAGTCGCCACCTTAGAGGAAACCATTAAAGACCTCCGGGAGAAACTGTCCGGTCTGGAGAAAGACCTTGCTACCTCAAAGGAAGAAACCAAGGCAAAGGACAAAGTCATCACCAACTTAACCACTGACAAGATTTCTCTTGAGAATGCAGTGTCCAAGGATGCCGAGGAGAAAAATACTTTGTTACAGGAGCAGGAGGCCAAGATCCAAGCCAAGATCAATGCCTATGCCAACCAGATGATCAAAAGCGAAGAGCTACTGCTTGCCAAGGTGAGTTCTGACATGGTTCTACTTTTCCATGAAACGTTTCCTAAGAAGAACCTAGGGGACTTATGGCTTCATGTAGAGCATGAAGACCTCCCCTACCACACGATGGCCGAAGGCGATAGGTATGGCTACTCTAGTCATTCCTCAGGTGATGAAGAACATACTAGGGAGAGCCCAGATGAAGAGAAAGATGATCCTAAGGGCAAGAAGGTAGATGAAGGTGAGCCATCTTCAAAGGCTCAACCTTAACTTATGATCCACTTCGTTTATTTTCTATCCAGACTAAAGTCCTTGGAAGGCCAAGGCACTCTTTTTTTGTAATGGTGTCCGGTATCTGACCGGATAGGTTTTTTGTGTTCTACTTTGATCATTTAAAAGTCCTTGGAAGGCCAAGGCAATTTTAAGTTATTTATTTCAATGAATATTTATGTTATGTGCAACTATCATCTTCTTTCATTGTTTGTACTTAATTTTGATAGCCAGAGTTTAAATAGCCTTTAGTTGTTTCAAGCCCTGATAGTGTGCAACTCTAAGGTGAGCTTTAACTCGTCTTTCTTCTATCAAATCAAGTTGACCTCTGATTGCCACCTCGTTAGCGTGTTCGGAGAAGTTGTGAACACGAAAGGAGGGGAGAGTTGCTTCTATGGGAGCTAATGCATCCATCCCATAGACCAAAGCAAAGGGTGATTCTTGTGTTGCAGCCACAGGTGTTGTCCGGTAGGCCCACAAGACCTCTTGTAGATAACTAGGCCACTTTCCAGCAGCCCCTTCCAAATTCTTCTTTAAACCGGACAGTATAGTCCTATTAGCCACTTCAACCTGTCCATTTGCTTGTGGGTGGAAAGGTGAAGAAAAACAATGTTGTATACCCCTTAAGGCACAGAAGCTCTCCAGTTTCCTATTGTCGAACTGTGGCCCATTGTCTGTTGTTATTTTTTGTGGGACACCAAATCTGCAACAGATGTTGGATAAAATGAACTTTATAACAGCTTTTGATGTTGTCCCTGCCAGAGGGGCTGCTTCAATCCACTTCGAGAAGTAGTCTATGGCCAGAATTATAGTTTTACACCCTCCGGACGCCACAGGGAGAGGCCCTACTAAATCAAACCCCCATCGAGCAAAAGGAATAGGCTCAGAAATTGATTCCAAAGGAATAGCTGGGACATGAATCTCATTGCTGTACCTCTGGCATGGGTCACACCTTCTTACCAATTCCTTAGCATCTTTCATGATTGATGGCCAATAGTAATCGGAGAGTAAAACTCTTCTTGTTAAGGCTCTAAATCCACAATGGGCTGATCCCTCACCATCATGTAATTCGGAGAGGACTACTTGAGAGTCTTCATCCCCCAAACAGCGCAGGAGAGGTTTACTATAAGATTTCTTGTATAACATGTCTCTCAATATGATAAAAGCACGAGCCTTGTGTTTCAAAGTTCTGGCTAGTGACTTATTCGGAGGCACAACGCCATCAGAGAGATATTGCAGGAGAGGAAACCTCCAGTCTTGAGGTCGTTTCTCTTGCACTTCAAAAGTTTACTTTTCTTTACCCTTACTAAGTTGAATGTAGGGGCTTTCTAGCACATGGATCCATGGATACGACTCCGAATACGCTAGGGTTGCTAATGAGTCTGCTAGCTCATTTTCTGCCCGGGGAATGTGCTCAAAAACCACACTTTTAAACTTGAGTGCTTCATTCTTAAGGAGGAGTAAGTATTTCACAAGCTGCTCCTTCTTAGCCTCAGATTGGCCTTGGGCATGGTGTATAAGAAGTTGGGAGTCACTTAGTAGCTTGACCCTCTTAGCCCCACAAATGTAGGCTAACTTTAAACCAGCTATAGCTGCTTTGTATTCAGACTCATTATTAGATGCCCTGAAAGCAAAACAAATAGCCTGGTACATTTTGTCTCCATACGGGGAAGTCAAACACACCCCTGCACCACACCCCATAGTGCTAGACCCACCATCTGTTCGGACGACCCATACCTTTTTATCTTTTATATCAATGGTTTGCTCCGAATCCCTGTCGGAATGGAATTCAACCAAAAAGTCTGCCACAACTTGGGCCTTGACTGCTGTTCGGGGAGCAAAATCTATGTCGAAATCCCCCAACTCTACTGACCACTTAGTCATCCTGCTCGAAATATCTGCCTTTTGAAGGACATTCTTCAGGGGAAAAGAAGTCCGGACGATGATGGGATGAGCCTGGAAATAAGGCCTCATCTTCCTGGCAGCTATCACCAGGGCTAATGCTAACTTTTCAAGTTTCAAGTAACGCCTTTCTGCATCTATCAAACTTTTGCTGATGTAGTATACTGGATGGGCATCGACCTCTCTTACCAATACAGCACTAAGGGCACCACTTGAAACTACCAAATATACGAAGAGTGTCTCCCCATCAACTGGCTTAAACAAAGTTTTGGGGGAGGACGGGTGCTTCTTGATCTCATTAAAAGCCTCATCACACTGTGGGGTCCAATCGAATCCCTTTGCACCCTTCAAAGTTTGAAATAAAGGTGCACACCTGTCCAAAGACCTTGAGATAAATCTGTTTAAGGCAGCTAATCTCCCCGTTAACCGCTATACTTATTTAATGTTTCGAGGAGGTTCCATCTGAAATAGGGCATTAAGCTGGTCCGGGTCAGGCTGTATTCCATGCTCACTTATAATATAGCCCAGAAACTTCCCGGATTGTACTCCGAACACACACTTTTCTAGGTTTAATTTCAAATTCACTTTTACCAAGTTGGCAAAAGTTTCTTGGAGATCGAACAAGTGCAACTGCTCATCCACACTCTTTACCATCATGTTATCAATGTACACTTCCATATTTCTTCCAATTTGATCAGCAAATGCCTTGTTGACTAATCTCTGATAAGTAGCTCCAGCATTTTTCAAACCAAATGGCATTACCTTGTAGCAATGAAGACCACTGTTAATGACAAATGTGGTATGCTCTTGATCCTTTGGATCTACTTGAATCTGATTGTATCCGGAGAAGGCATCCATAAAGGAAAGTAGCTTGTTCCCAGAGGTGGAGTCTACTAACTGATCAATCCGGGGAACTGGATACAAATCTTTTGGGCAAGCTCTATTGAGATCTGTGAAATCAATGCACATGCGCCACTTGCCATTCTTCCTTTTCACCAAGACAGGATTGGCAATCCACAAAGGGTATTGAGACTCCTTGATGTGCCCCATCTTTGTGAGCCTGTCAACCTCTTGCATAATGAAATCAGCCTTTTCTTTGGAAAAAGCTCTTCTTTTTTGAACCACTGGAGCTACGTCTCTCCGGACAGATAGGTGATGTGATATCACTTCTGATGGAACCCCAGTAACATCAGCATTGCACCAAGCGAAAACATGCTGATGGTTCTTCAAAAACTTTAACATTTCATCTTTCAAAACAGGTGGCATCTTAGACCCTATCTTGACACTTTTCCCATCTTCCAAACAGTGTGTTTCTACCTCTTCAACCGGTATCAATACACCAGGGGTCTCTCTGGGGTCATCAATTTCACCCTCACCCCAGAAAGGCCCTCAAACTGCTATTGTTCATTAATATGGACTGCTCCCAGCGTTTGGGGAGCCAGGGTAGTGGCATAACATTCTCTTGCAATATTTTGGCTGCTCCGGACGACTCCAACCTGTCCCTGAACATCATATTTCAAGCACTGGTGGACTGTTGAAGCCACTGCATGCATCCTAGATAGCCAAGACCTCCCTAGAATGGCATTATAGCAAGTGGGACAATCCACCACAATAAATAGTATTCTAACCATTTTCTTGAAAGGGCCCTTACCCAGTAGAACTTCTTCTTCAAACTCTCCAATCACATATGCTGAGCTGCCTGTAAAGCCCACAATTGATCTGTCCGAACTCTGAATTACAGCTGGATTCTTCATTCTCTTGTATGTGGTTAAGAAAAGGATATTGGCGGAGCTTCCAGTATCCACCAGGATTCGTCTTATATCATTGCCCCCTATAGATGCTCCTATGACAACAGCATCCTCATGAGGGCCGACAATGTCTCTTAGATCGTCTTCATAAAAAACAATAAAGGGGAATGAGTTTTGTGACTGATAGGAAGTCATGCCTCCTTCTAGCTGGGAGGATAAAGTATGAACATGCCTCTTCCTCGAAGAAGCAGTAGGAGCTGTCATAGTGTCCCCCCTGAAAATTGTAAGTGACTCGAAAAACTTAATGAGCCCGGAGACCGACCTAGAACATTCCTCAATTGTACCCACTCTGTTTCGAGTTGGATCAGGATCCAAGTACTCAGATTCCACGTCAAACCTTTCAACTATAACCATGGCTCCCTCCGGAGCAGCATTACTTGGACCAACCCGGTGAGTGTTATCAGGCCTGTTACCCCCTCTTCTTTTCACGTAAGCCCCCAGCTTTCCCCTTTCAATCAAATTCTGAACTTCTTGTTTCAATGCTATGCAGTCATCAGTGGTATGACCAATATCGTTATGATACTGGCAAAAAGAGTTATTACGATGCTCTCTGGGAGACTGCAGTGTAGCCGGTCTCCATTAATGCACCTCTTCCTTTATTTTTTCAAAAATAGTGGCCACACTTTCTTTCAATTCTGCGAACCACTCCGGTTGCACCCATGGCCCTCTCTTGTTTCTGGATTGCTGACTTTGAGCAGGAGCAGCTGGCTGAGACTGAGCTTTTGCCCTGTCGTGCCCCTGTCCGGTCTCCCTTGTTTTATTTCTGGACTGATTCTGATTGGGATTTGGTGCCACTGGGGTAGACCTCACCTGCCTGTGCACCCTGGTTTTCTTTGTGTCATCGACGTTTATTTGTTTTCCAACCTGATTCAGCAACCCTCCCCATGTCATGGCCTTCTTTCTGGCCACTGAATCAGCTAGATTGCATGGGTTCAAACCCTGCCTTAGGGATGCTATTGCCACCTATTCGAAGCAATCAGCCAACCCATTCTTGGTATTCACAAAACGGCTTATATATTCTTTCAAGGACTCATTTGGCTCCTGGGCACAATGGATTATTGTGTCTCCATTGCCCTTTAGCTCTTTACTCCCTACAAACTGCCTTCAAAAGGCTACCCAAAAGGTATCGAAGTCTTTAATACAACCCTGAGGCAGGCTGTTGTACCATTTTAGAGCACTCCCCGTAAATGATTGGGAGAATTCCCTACAAAGTAGTTTATCGTCGTCGTCAAAGTTCATCATGAAGTTTTTAAATTGCTCCAGATGGTTGTCCGCATGAGTACTGCCATCGTACTTCTCTATTTTGGTGCTGTCAAACCTCTTGGGGAGGTTTCCGGATAGTTTTTTAGAAGATTATGGAGATTGTCTCCAGTTTCTTCCACGACTGAACACAGTACCCTCATTGGGAGTTGCAAAGATACCTGGTTCATCGTGGAAAGCGAAAGGATCCATCAGCATCCGGTCCACATGCTTCCGGCTATGAGATGATCCTTTACCAATATGCCTCTTCATCCTTCCTTGTCTATCCCTTTTTCTTGAATATTTTTTAATCTGATTTTGCTTCTTTCTAGTTCGACCCTCATCGCTGCTAGAGGACAAGGATTTTTCAACCCCTTCACTGTCCGAAGAGCTATCAGAAGACTCTGAGATTGAGTCAGAACTCTCCACTGGCTTAGACCGGTGAGACTTTTTAGAACTGGCATGAGTCTTTTTGGTGCTCACATGAGTCTTCGAAGACTCATGCTCTCTGGGGTTATCGGTGTGATGAGAAACTGATGCTTTGGACTTTTCTTTCACGCTCATCTTGGCCTTTTCTGCCCTCAGAGCTTCTATTTCACCCTTTAGCCTATCACGCTCTTCGATAGTGTATTTATCGTTCTCTCCCACCACTTCGAGCAAAGCTGGTGGTACTTCTGGATTGTCCGGATTCATTCAGACAGATTTTCTTAGCTAGTTTTGAATGCTTGATTCAGGCACCCTCTGCTCCCATTGTGGTCGCCAATTTGGTGTGGATAATTATCACCTGAGGGTAGGCTTAGTAATTTGGTTGGTGTTTTATAGTAGTGTGTGGGTGTTATGTGTTTAGAGTAGAGAGTAGAGAGATAATTAAGCAGCCTGGTAGCAGTTAATTCTCATTACCCACACTTAATGCAGGTGGTTGGGTATTTATATCATGATGTTTGGGCCCTTATGGGCTTTCGGGTCATATTTAATGGACCCGGGTCATGTTCAAAGACCCATGAGCTCTAAGTAGGAGAGCAAGTAGCTTAGTCAAGAAGTGTTTAGGTTTTTTAGTACTTTTGTCATAGTTCAAACAGTCCTATGGTCAGAGTGTTCGAAGTGATCTGTTCGGTTCGTGTGACCTGTCCGGTCCGAAGACCTTGGACCGATCTGTCCTTGTCCGGAAAGCATGTAGAATTCGGACTCATCATAAGTAATGTAAGTCCAATCTAACAAATGGCGTTAGTTCTAGTAATGTGTGTATAGAAGTTGGTAGCCATCACGTTGAAACAGAATTAACCAATCACAATGACGAACCAATCGATTTTGACATAAATCGTGTTTGCTATTTTCTGACAGATATAAAAATTTAAGAACTGGAGAAATGGGTGGGGGGGGGGGGGTATTGAGAAAATTTTCTACACAATCGCGTCGTTGTGGAGGTTAGCAACTGGCAATCGCGTGATAGCAATCGTGTGTAATCATATACGTACATACAACTCGCGTGTGAAAAACAATAAAGTCACACAACCCTCGTGTGTAAAACAAAAGTAATGTCTAAGTAAATGAGTAAGGAAGCTTGACCTCAGGGAGGCCAAAAAGTCCAATGTCTGTTTCAACTAAATTAAAGTTAAAAATATTGCATAGAGAGGGAGATACAGGACAAACGGAATCCCGTTATACATACTGAATAAATTAGATGGTACATAAATATTTCTGGTAGCAAGTGCTAACTCAAAGTGGGATATCACATGTCTTTTGGTTGTGTCCAAATTTAAAACAACGGCCACAACGCAACTGGCTCGATGATACTTCTCCTCTAGATGGAATCCTCTTTTTCCTTGGCCTTCCAGCTTTCCTTTTAACGTTAGGAGGTAGAACAACCGGTTCTTCAAATTCGTTAGAGGATGATCTTTCACCGAAGTTGGTTATTGCAGGTATGCTAAAAGAATAGGTAGACCTATAATTACGAACAATGTAGAATGATTCTATCAACTTCATAGGATCTTCGTTAACCGATGTTATTGCCGTCAATGTATGCGGACATGGAAAATACTCTTGCTTCCATGAACCACATGAACACTTAAAATCAAGCATGTTGACAACCATAACGGGTTCAGAATAAACTTTAAATGAACCTGCAGAAGACTTAGATACCACCCACGTTCGACTGATTAGAACAGTCTCCTTCAAATGTTTGTCATATTCGGGGCATAAATAACTGTTCCAACTGAGCCCCTCAGAATAACGTCTAGAAATATGATTCATTAGCATTACTCTAGTCTTGTCTATCATTTCAACAATTGGTAGATTGCAAATCTTTTTAATCTGATTCTTAAAGGATTCAACGGCTGATGATGTCATTGCCCCATAACGTTTCCCAATGACAAATGGCTAGGCGTACTTCTCGGGAAGTAAATGCTTGACAAATTTCGTAATTTTTTTACCACCTCTACTTAAAAACTTAGAAAGTCTCTGATTAAAAATTTCATTTGTGGGAGCATAAGCAAAAATTTTAAATCGCTTCAACATCTTCTTTTTAAACTCTCGGTTAGTGCATTCAAGAGCGGACCTCAAATTATTAAGGAGATGATATATACAATAAGCATGAAAGCAGTTTGGATAAACAACAGAAACAACATTAATAATACCAGATTGTCTGTTAGAAATAAAAGTTATTTGACGTTTTAACAAATGAGGTTTAAGACGTTCCATAAACTGTAGCCAGTTATCTGAATCTTCATTACCGAAAATACCAAAAGCAACTGGAAAAATACCTTCAATATGTAAATAAGTTGTTGGAATCCAAATGAGGTGTTCAAAATATAATTATTTGATAGGTTTGTCTATAAGGCTACATACATCCATGAAGTCGCAATTGCTAATGTTTTCAGTACACATCACACGATTGCTAATTTTGGTGTACAACATCGTGCGATTGTTATCGGCCTTGTAGTTCACGACTCACGTAATAGACTAGTTAAGAATTGCATGGGTGAAATGGTGGGGTACTTAGATGATGTAAATCGCACGAGTAAGTCATCTTAACTCGCGTCTAATGTTTCTTTTAATGAAAAGCGTAAAAAGAGATATGCAAGGAAGGTTTAAAACTCACCGTTATTGCCATCATTTGCCACTGCAGACAACAATACACCACCATGCTTTCCGTTTAAATGGGTAACGTCCACATACAAAAGTGGTCGACATGAGTGAAAGCCTTGAATACATGATCCAAATGCCACAAAGCACCTCCTGAAGACATTCCCAAAACCAAACTCCAAGTGGCAATCAGTAATAATGTCTCGACTTTTTAATCTTCTAAAGTAAGCATTCAGCAAGCCAAACGAAGTATTACTATCTCCGAAAACTTCCCTCCTCGCCTTTTCTAAAGCATTCCACGAGAGACGGTAAGAAATGTCTAAACCATAGTCTTGTTCGATAGAAGACTGGATAGTTTTTACTGTTAAACAATGACATGTCCTAATTGATTCTTGTATTTCATTCGCAATCAAATCAGACGTCAAATGCCTACAGTTTTTTTGGAAAATACCGGGCTACATGTATTGGGTTGGACAAATGGCTTGAATCATCATTAAACTAGTTCTAGAATCTAGTGATGCATAAAGTCGTTATTTACAACCACCTGAATCTTTGTTGACACAGTAAGCAGTGGTCTTATTAGACGTATTATGGATATACTTGAAAGCAAAACCACACTCTAAAACATATCGGTATAACGATAACCTTAGACCGGCATCACCATCAACAAATGTCTTACCAACCCCTGTGATAACATCAACCCAACCACTAGTAGCAATATGTCTTTTTTTATGTTGCCAACTTAGTAAACGATTACTACTCTCCCCACTTAATAGTTGATCATCAAAGGGTTCTCCGAAGCTTATACTAGGCTGTTTATGAATGGCATCCGCCTCATTTCAACTACTTATTGTTTTATAAAGAAGCTAATGTTTTTTAGATGCTCCACATCAAGATAAATAACTAAACCTATGAAATCAGTCTCATTATTAAACAAACAGTAGTTTTGATCACCACAGTAGTAGGTAATAGTGTAGCTACCCCTAACCAGATCATCCCATCTACCTTCAACATAACATTGAAGAGTCTGAAAGTTTACAAACTCGCTCAAAGGAACGATTGAGGTTTGTTTGGAATATTTGAAAATACACACTTTTGACTTAGACATCTAGTGCACTGCAATGATAAGAAAAATTCGACTAGGTGAGAGAAAAGTTTGAAATTAAAGTACAAAACGCACGAGACGTATAAAAATATGAAGCAACGAATCGCGTGATGTATCATTGCGGTGTAAATCGCATGAATGTTTTGACATATAACATCTATACGTAACTCACGCCATGTACAACATTAAAACAATGCTAACGTCATGCGAGATGATTCGGGCAGTGATATGGACGATGAATACCTCGCGTCATGGTTAATGGTCATGTAACACATGATTTTAACGCGATTCATGTATATCATGGTTACGTAACCAATGTATATAAATGGCAGCACCTGCATTCATAATCGCATCATCTCCAACAGAAAACATGTTTAGCCATATACGCTATGACAGTATAAACAAGTTCGACAAAGCTAGAAAATAATGCAGAAACTCTTAAAATTGGATTAAAACTTAGTTATAACTTATATAACTAAGAATAAGCTGAATAAAATACTTTCTTAAGGTAATTAGAACTTCTAATACAGAAATAAATGACGAAACGTTCATATACACCTTCAACAAGAAAAAAAGCTTCAACTCGTTGATAAAACCGTAGTTACAAACACTTTTAACAAGAAAAAAAAGCAAAACCACCATATACAAAATATTACATGTAACTGGTTTCGAGAAGCACTCGTTTTAGAGAAGGATGTATTCTAACTGGTTTTATGGAATGTATGAAATACTAGAGAGGTTTATGACCTCTGTTAATATATTTTAAAATAGTAAGGTAGGTTTTACTAATACAAATTCAAAATTTGAATTTTGGGTGGAAAATAGACTGAGCCAAATTCTGAGGGTAAATGACGGAAAATCTAAAAAATGGGTATTGAAAAGGAATTAGTTTGGTGAGATGGGTGTTTAGTAGGCATAGAAAATAGTTGGGGTACTAGATGATAATAAGATTAGTGAGAAGTACTTAGTGTGACATTTCCCTTGTAATAATAGGATCTTTATTGAATTTTTCAACGGTTGATGGAAATTTTTGTTTTGAAATTTTTATTTTAGAAATTTTTAATTTTTCTAAATTTTTTCTCTTCGACCTCATCATCATAGTTATCGTAGATCGGTTTGTCAAACACAAACTCAAACACTGTTTTAGTATCAAAGCTAAGATAGGTAGCTGGTGTAGTACTCTAGATGGAACCAATATAAACTTGCAACCATCTTTCACAAAACTGTATCGATTCATTCTGGTATCATAAGTAGAATTTCTCTTAAATAACCATTAACGTCTTAAAACTAGAAGGAAAACGTCCATAGGAACTACATCACATCATGCTCTATCTTTGTAATTACCAACATAAAATACAATTTGACAGCGTTTACGAACTATTACCTCAGTGTACTCTATTATTCCTCATAGTATGTACAGGTATGGAAGAGCTTCAGTCTTCAAAGTCAGTTTCTGAACAACCTCCTCTGAAATTATATTTTCATAGCTATCTGAATCAATTACCAACTGATAGCGTGGCGGAATATTAGAAGAAGAAAACAATAGATATGAAATCTGACGGGCTCGTCAAAATCTGTGATTTAAATACCTGTTTGACCCAATTTCGATAACTGAACGAAAAACTAGTCCATCTACATTCTTAACTATATCAGATAGGAAAGTTGAGCGCATGTGTACACAAGAGCTCAGTGAGTCCTCCATTTATGATTCTGATGATTCATCGTCCCCGGACCGTGAATACCGACGCCATGAGATGGAAAATAGGATTATGAGAAAACAAGAGATCTGACAATGCATGTCTCGTCGGTCAAGATTGTTGAAGGACAATGGAAACAACGTCGATAAAAAAATTCATGCCTCTGTGGGTAATGATAAAGCGATCATGATCAAACGAGGGGAGCGAACCGCTAGACCTCACATCCAGTTGTCGTCGGATAGTCAGGCACATGGATATAGGGTCGATAGTCAATTTGCTAACCTGCACGAACAATGAATGTATGCGACTCCAGTAGAAAGCCTTGGAAGTGGACCCGAATAACCATTTGGAATTGTTCAAAATAATTATACTGAATTTCAATAACGATGATAAACTATTTTGTCGTGAATTCTTGCAAAATTTCAAAGATAGAGCGTCAAAATGGTATAATCAACTACCACAAGATTTGTGGGAAGCAAATATTTTCGAGAAAATCATGACACGATTGTCAACTGTAAGTAGAAAGTTGGAGAAAATTTGAAGGATTACACCAGGCGCTATGTCGACGCCAAAACCGATTTAGACTATTGCGATGAGAGTGTCGCGTTGACGTGTTTTAGATTGGGTCTTCTGCCCGGTCTTATGAAGGAAGTTGTGACAAAGAAACAAGCTTTTACTTTTACAGCCTTATTGGCTCAGATCGAAAAACAAATTTTATTTGAGGAGACCTAAGCATCCGAAGTGGCGGCCTAATTACAACAAATATTTCATGCATCAATTGTACTATATCGATAGAATCGGGCACGCATCCTACATCCTCAACTAATCAAAATTTACCCGAAATAAGGGTAATTTCTCCAAGAACGTCGGGCTCGCAGCCCCCGCGAGCAAGGATTAACAATTCATTGGTAAATGCTCATGTTATGGCTAGACCTAGGTAAAATAAGTGGGTTCAACCCATCCATTTTGCTGAATTAACTGAGTGCGTCGACTATCTTCGGAAATGCTAAGAAGCTCTTTCATTTTTGGAAACCTTTCCCTATCTAGATCTCTCGAGAAAATCATAACAACCGGTACCGCAAATATCATGAATATGTGAGGTATGATACACGAGACTATATTGCATTGAAGAAAGAAATTTAGACGTTAACTTAGAATGAGAAGCTGACGGTGTTTGTAAAGAAACAAGCTCAGCAGAGCGTCGGGGCTAAAGAGATCATGACAATACCGAAGTAGGAAATTGGAATGGTTATCTTTTAGATAACCAATCTATTCAATGTATCCACAGAATATCTAGACCCTAATGTGGATCAAATATAATCAATGTTGTGGAAGAAAAAAAATTCGAGAGTACATGAAAGGTTAGTGGTTTGTGTAAATGTTTTGAATCACTATTTGGAGGCGATTATATGGTAGGAATCTCAAATTTCTCACGAAATACATACATTGGGAGCCTAGCCACATAGTTAGAAGCGGGCGCTTCGCCCCATCTATACAGAAATCTATCCCCTTATGTTTCGATATCGACTATGTGAGGGACATTGTCGGACCACATGAAGACGCGGTGGTGATTGTGGAAACAATCATGGGTGATAAGGTACAAAGAGAGCTGATTGATACGGAGAGCTCGACAAACATCATTTTTATGACAACGTATGCAAAGTTCAAGAAACCTCCGATCATTTTAATATTGGAGCACACCATCGTGGGTTTTACAGGGGCTACGACCGAAGTTGGGTCAGGGGTCATTCAAGAAAGAGGTAACCGTACTTTTTGTGGTTGTGGATGCACTGACCTCGTATAATGCCATCTTGGGTAGATCGTGGCTGTCCAGAATGCACACAATAGCGCCGGCCATCCTCCAATGTTTAAATTATTTAATCGGTAAGAAAGTTGGAATGGTTGGAAGTAGCCAGAAAACAGCTAGGAAATGTTAACGAGCGTCTCTAGCATCAAAAACCGACAAGGAAATAGAACCAGTAAAAGATTAGCAGTTATCAGGGTAAACTTCAGTGTTGGATCTTGTAGAAGATCATAGGGAGACCCCAGATTATTACTTACGGATGAAAAATGTGAGAACGACGAGTTCCCCAGAGGGAAAATTTTCGAATTTACTATTTTAGGTTTGGAAAATGTTGATTTATTTCCTTAAGAAAATATTGCGTTTATTCGCATGGTATTCGGAAGATGTAACAGGGTCCTCGATAGTGTAATTTGTCACAGTCTGGCCATACGACGAAATGTCCGACCCGTAATTCAAAAGCGATGATATTTTTCCCAAGAGAAGGCAGATGCTATTATTACCGAGGTGAATAGACTAATGAGAGTAGGGTATATCCGGGAATCGCAGTACCTGTTGTGGACAAGCAACCCTGTTTTAGTCAAGAAGAGCGGGAAATGAAGAATATGTGTGGATTTCACCGACCTCAACAAGGTATGCCCTAAAGACCCTTTCCTAATACCACAAATCGACCAGCTAGTAGATTCGACATCAGGGAACAAGCTGTTGTCTTTTATGGACGCCTATGCAGGATACAACCAAATAAGGATAGAGCCGAAGGATAAGGATAACACGTCGTTCATAATTGGGAGAGGTCTTCATTGCTACAAAGTCATGTTGTTCTGTCTGTAGAACGCATGGGCCACCTATTAGGGACTGGTGATTAAGTCATTTGAAGTTTAAATCGGGCAAAACGTTTAAGTTTATATAGAGATATATGCTAGTCACGAGTATGACTAGTGAATATCATTTTCCGACCTAGAGGAAACATTTGACAACTTGAAAAGAATCTCAAGCTCAACCCGGAATAATGTTCGTTTGGGGTTCGGTCCGGGAAGTTCTTGGGATACATGATCAGTGAAAGGGGGATATAAGTAAATTCAATACAGTTGAATGCTTTGAGTACCATGACACCACCAAAAAATGTCAAAGAGGTCCAAGTTTTGACGGGGTGTCTAACGACTCTAAATATCTCGATCTTCTGACAAATATGGACAATTTTTTTAGGTTTAAGACAAGCCAAGGCGTTCAACTGGACCCACACATGTACCTTGGCTTTTCTTGGCATTAAAGAATATTTGTCTTCCCCCGCTTTGTTAACAAATCCTTTGCGAGGAAAACTTTGTTTTTTTATATATTGCGGTATCAGATTATATCGTTAACACGAAACGTATTTGCGAGGCATATCAGATTCCCAAACCAGTTTATTATGTGATCAAGTTTTTTGGATGCCGAAAAAAGATAAAACTCAAAAAGTTAGCCCTAGCATTGGTAACGACAGCCAAATAAATGCAGCATTATTTATAGGATCATTCCAATGTGGTTCAAACGTTATTCCCATTGAAGAGTTTGCTGCATCGCCCTGATGTTTTACGAAAACTGTCCAAATGGTCTGTTGATCTATGGGATTTTGACATCGAATTCGAGCCTAGAACAACCATCAAGGGTCAGACCTTGACAGATGTTTTGCTATAATTTCATTTTAACTGACCAAAAGAGAAATAGACAAACTAGAAAAAAGAGCCCACCGAGTGGACTGTCCGGACAAATGGGGGATCACGTGTCAATGGAGGTGGAGCGGGAGTCTAGGTAACCACGCCTTTAGAGATAACTATGCACCAAGCCATATGGTTCGGTTTTGTAGCTTCTAAAATGAAGCTGAGTATGAAGCTGCTTTAGCAGGACTGAGACTCGCGCACATTTGCGCGGCCAATCACGTTTGGTTAATAAGTGATTCTCAGCTACTAATTAATCATGCTACTGGACACTCTGAAGCAAGATATGAACATATGGTCCAATATTTGGCAGCATCGTGGGTTTTGGCTGTGACTTTTAAAAAATTAACGTACGAACACTTCCATAGAGCATAAAATAAAATAATAGATTTTTTTGGAACAATGGCATACATAGGGGATTACCCGTGGGTTCTAACACAAGAAGACCCATCAATCATTAGAAGGGCCGAGCTAGAGGACCGACCAGAGATCGCTTGCTAAATTTTGACAATTAATAGCACAACTGGAGATTTAACGTTCGAAATTTCTTGATGAAAAATGTGTTACCTATGGGTAAAGGGTTGGCAAAAAAGGTACGGTTTAAGACCCACGGTTTTTTACTTCTAAGGGGCGTACTTTACAAAAAATAGTTAAGCCGACCTTTGTTAAGATATCTTGGGCATAACGAGTCACATATAGTTTTATCCAAGCTCCATGGCGGAGAAGGGTCGGCTCATTGTGGTTTCAAGGCTTTGATTAGAAACCTTTTGCAATCGGGTTTTTACTGACCTACAATAGCGGCCGACGCCAGATATTTGGTTAAGAAGTGTGATATTTGTCAGAGGTTTGCAAACTCAATTCATATCTTGGGCATGCCACTTGAGTCCATTTATGGAGGGTTACCATTTGATAGGTGGGGGATTGACTTGTCCGCTGTCGATGGAAACATAGGGAATGAAGATGATAATTGTCGTGTGGATTATTTCTCTAAATGGGTTGAGGCCGAGCCTTTATCCGAGAGAAGGGCTAAAGATGTAATCAGATTCATATGGTCGAACATTTTTTATCGTTTTAGTATCCCGCAGAGGTTAACTGTTGACAGTGGCCCGCAGTTTAATAACAGTGAAATGAGAAGTTTTTGTTCTTCTCATGGAACCAATAATTTGTTTCAGCATATTTTCACCCGTAGGAAAACTTGCAGGTTGAAGTCACGAATATAATAATTATCGATGGTCTCAAGAAACATTTGGAGGGAAAATGTAGGAAATGGCCAGATTACTTATAAGAGGTGTTGTGGCTATATTGAACTACCCCCTGAACCACTACTCAAGAGTCGCCTTATGCTTAAGTGTATGGAATGGACGCAGTGACCCCCTCAGAAACCATGTTCCCATCTTTCAAGGTTGAGCATTATTCAGAAAATAATAACGAAAAGGGTCAACTTCTTGCACTCGATACGATTGAAGAAAAATGAATTCGTACCCATTTCAAATCGTTGTATTACCAGGCCTTACTGTAAAGCAGGTACGTCTCCAAAGTTCGAATAAGAGAGTTTATGGTCGGTTAAAAGGTCCTCAGAAAGGTTTTCCTACACACCAATGACAAGAGCCTCGGAAAGTTGGCTCCCAACTGAGAATGCCCCTACCTGGTGATGCAAAGGATAAAACCAGGAACCTATCAGTTAAAAGACAATAATTACTGACCTTTGCGGCCTCCTTGAAATATCAAACATTTAAACTTGTATAAAGAATAATTATGAATATTCATATTTTTATCTATTTTCTTGTAAACAATTTTGATTGGGGACACACTCTTTCCTACCCCGGTGGCGCGAGGAGGTTTTATCGAGGTGTCTATGGAAACCGGTCTGTTAATATAGAATGAAACCTTTATTAAAATGCTTGCAGGATTTTTTAAACCTTAAGGGTTTTTCAATGTAAGTTATTTTACATCATTCCATGGTCGAACCTTAAGTGTTTTTCAACGTAAGTTGATCTACATTATTTCATGTTCAAAACTTAAGGGTTTTTTAACGTAAGTTTATCTACATTATTTCATGTTCAAACCTTAAGAATTTTCAATGTAAGTTGATCCACATTTTTTCATGTTCGAACCTTAAGGGTTTTTCAACGTAAGTTGATCGATATTATTTCATGTTCGAACCTTATGAGTTTTTAACATAAGTTAATCTAAATTATTTTTGTGTTCAGATTTACAATGTTGTTTAATAATTTTCATCTTGGCATTGGAATTTGATCACTTTTGACTTAAAAGATAAAATTTAGAATAATATCAAGTACATTCATTAGAAGGTCAGAGTTACTCGATTACGAGGGTCGGAATAGAAAAAAAACGAAACACAATTATAGTCAATGTTCTTCTCCGTAGTTCAGTCGTTGGATGACTATTCTGATGAGTCCCCGTCGTCTTCCTCTTTATCACTATCGTCCTCATAAAAAACCCTGTCGGGACGGTCTTCTTCAGGAACATCCAGCCACATCGACCCAAGAGGCAAGTGTGGAAAGTGTTAGTGGAAAGTCATAACATAGGCAATTTAGCATCGGCGACTTGCCCTTCTACGATTTTCACACACCTGGTAGCAAACTTGTTATTTTCTTCCTTACTCCTTTTTGACATGTCGAGTTGGAATTATCGAAGAGCCTAATAGTTTATAACTGGTAAAAACTAGTTTGAATTCTTGGAGCTTCCAATGACCAAACTTCCTGGTCCTGATCTTCTTAAACAATAAGATTGGTAGAGCGAAGAGCATGGATGACTTGTATTTTTTTTGTTTTTGATTTTTTTTCCACTCTGCCTTTTTTTCTTGAAGTTTCTGAAAATAGACCTCGTCGACTTAGCCCAGGAAGTGTCCCGATCGACTCTCTTCCGTGTGTCCAACTCGAATTCCCTATAGCGTAGAGCTTGTTCCTTAAGTCGCCCTTCCAATTCGGATATTTGATTTTTAGCCACCAACACTTCGTCACAAAGTTGCTCGGCTTTATTTTCCTTTAATGCAAGAGGAATCAACATATGATACAACGAGGTGACAATTGTGTCCGACAGTTGGAGTTGAAAAGAACCTGAGGGTAAAGAATTGTCAAACAATCTACGGAGACTTAGACCATCAATTGGTGGGAATGAGATTATGGGTAGCGGGTCGTCAAATGTTATACCTTCAACCGCGGGATTTGTATCATCTAAGGAGGGGGGACTAGCTTTCTAAAGGGGCGGTATAGTGTTGGAAGGTCCAGACTTGACCAAGCAGGGAAATCGTCACCATCATTCTTGTGAGCTAGATTTTTTAAACCTGTCATACCTTGTCTGTTTTCCAGTTTCTCAAGTTCCGCGTCTTTTTCTCCAAGAGCCCTTTTCCCCATAATTTGTTTTCTTTTTCGATCCCTCGTCAGGCACGATCATTTCGGTAACTCTCTCGTACTGTTCAAACTTCGTCGGTATTGTAGTCTGCTCGACCACAAGTGGATTGGATCAGATTTCTAGTGAATCTTGGGATTTTTTCTTTTTAGTAGGTCGAGATTTTTTTATTTCCATCCTCGACAATTGCGGTTTTCTTTCTTTTCTCCCCTCAAATTTTGTTTTGCCTCTTGCCACCACTCGAGGCAAACACTTCACTAATAGCAAGGTCATTGAGGATGATCGTGCACTCATGTTCCACATTGTCCATCATCAGAAGCTCAGGATCTTCTATTTGCACTACTGGGGCACCAGGTTCCGTTATATCTATTTTTGTGGCTTCAAAACCAATAGTCGCCTCCGCAACTACATTATGTGGTTCAGATTTTTCTAGGCCATGCCAGTTTTTCCGTCTCTAGATTGGACAAATCCTCCGACTTGGCACGTTTACTAGGGGCTCTGTTACGTTTAGGTAAGAAGACGAGGATTTCAGGGGCGTTTAGTTTTTGCACCAATTGAATAGGAACAAGTGTGAAGCTTAACTACAGAGCACTCAAGTGATCGTTGGAGCAACACCATATGTTGCTATTGATTAGATTTATGGGTCTGAAGCAACAGTGGAAAGTGCAACCCCAGTTCCGTTCGGCCCAATCTTTCAGGTTTTTGAAAGTGTCTATGGCCGATTCCAGGTGCTCCTTTTTCAGAGCCTGCAATTTTGCTTTTGGGTCTAAACAAGAAAAAAATGTATAAAAGAAACCCAAGATAAAGGGTTTATAAAAGATACAAACCTTCATAGACCCATTTGTAGGTCAGCCGCCTCTGGTTTTTCTTCGAGTGAGGCCATCCATATTCTCTAGCCCCGCTAATGAACACAAATCGATGTTTCGACACCTTGTTGGCTTCCATCAGATCATTTACCATTTTCAAATTATTGGCTAAGGAGGTGTAGAAGAAAGGAATTTTCGGCGACTTGAAAAACCGGTCATTGCTACAAACTCTTCCATGAGAATCGGTACCTCTGACAAGCGTAAGGCCATCATACATGACATTAATGTGAACCAAGAATTGGATGTGATCTTGGAGGGGTAAAGCTCAAGACTTTCAAAATATTTTACCACTTCGGGATACAGTGGGAAGCTAATGCCTTAATTTATGACATCGTAAAATACTACTAGCTCCATTTTCTTTATGGAAAAGGGTGTGTCCCCATGTGCTGGGAATCAGATGTTTACAAAGTCTGGAATGCCCCAAGTAATTCTCAGCTATGATATCTCATCGACCCTATTGTACAGGTATTCGTGGTTGTAAAAAGTGATAAGGTGCGCTATAGGAAAATCACTTAGATAGCCGGTTACCACCTCGAGGATTATAGGAGGCAAAGGTTATTCTTCCCCCACGAGAGAAGAAACATGATCTCCCTCCGTGGAAATTTTTTTCCCATCGCGTTGGACCACGACAACCGGGTCGGTGCTAGATTGGCTTGTATCGTTACTATGAACTCAGTCGGCTATTTGAGCATGATCCCCATCACCATCGTTCGGCACAACCCTCTGATTGGACTTGGTTAGAAAGTTTTTATTTGCGACGGTAGTAACTGATTTGTTAACCCGACTTTTCGTAGCATCACCGACCCTCTATTTTGGCTCAGATTGCTGGTTTTCTTTTAAACTTGTCGTTTTTTAAACGACATCGTTTTTCTTCACATTTTGTGTCATGGCAGTGTGGGACGACCCTCAATGTTTTGATTTTTTAGCAAACCCTTTTTGGAAACGACCAATTCATTGGGGTGGGAGTATGATTGACTTGGCTAGAGCTAGGTTCGATACAGACACGTTTAGGAATTGGCTTGCCTCGGTTTTTCGCAATGGCATCAGTGGCAGCATCCCTAAGTTTCTACTCTTGTATCTGGTCCGAGTCATGTTTTGCCACACCCTTGACAGTGGTAGCGGTATTATGGCTAGTATGAACTCCTGTAATGGACGGATTCAATTGAACCATCTTAGGAGCACCGGATGATGATAAGGTGCCCGAGTCTTCCATAACCAGAAATCGAAAATTGGAATTTTTGATGGTTGAAGTTTTTGGAGTTAATAAAGAGGATTGGATGATGAATGAAGGCTGATCTTGATCAGAGGAGGAACTCGGGCCTAACGGACGAGTTGAGACTAGTTACGAATAGAAGGTTTTCTCATAAGAACGGTGTTGGTCGGGGTTGAAAGAACTGTATAAAGTTGTGTGAGAAGATAGATTGGGGAATTATCAATTCAACCCGCAGCTTTGTATTCGACAGCCCTTTTAGAGATACTTAACTAATCGTACAGACCGAAGACGAATTTTTTGGTTGGTTCAGTTTTTCAATTTGACGCGGGTTTTTTATAAACAAAGATGGCGGTATACTTTATCTCTCTAGAAAACTAGGGTTGAATATTTCAGTTTCTCTCTCTATAAACTCTTTGAGAATGAATAATGAAGTTGTGAGAGGTATTTATAGAGAACCTTTCTCTTAAACGAGTCTTTTCATAGAGAAGTACAATCGACTAGAGCCTCTGGAAGCCCAAGAGTCATTTTTTGAAAATATGACTTGACACGATATGACTGGTTGGTAGACACGTGTCATCATCTAACACTCTTGTAGGGTTATGAAACTAGAGTTATCATTCGAGCGTCGGTTAGATCAAGAGGCAATCTTTTAGAAACTTTAAGCGACACATGCATAGTAAAGAGCAGATACGTGTAAAATTGTGACACGATGTCTTTTCTAACAAGGTTAGTGGGCCCGGTACAATCAAGAAAGATGAGGAAGCCCAGTAAGTGCATGCCTAAAATAAAAGCCCAATCGAGGTCAACTAGCTTAGGGTAACTATTTCCATAGAGCAGTATCGCGTATATCCGACCTTAGGTGAGCGATTTGTTAGCATTAAGCTAGAAAAATTTGTCCCAGGATGCCAGGAAACCAGGCCCCGCAATGCACCGACCCTAAATACGTTACCTTCGAGACAATAGAAGGTCGACACCAATGTTAATAGTGTAGTCTTCGTTTGTTCTCTCTCACAAGGAATAGAGGGCTACTGATGAGGGCACAAATTTTCCGGACCTTATTGGGTTGGTAAATTACAAGGGTATTATTATATGGTTATAAAGCTTTGTTATAAGAATAGTTAATTAAGAAAGAAAAAAAATACTTATCTTGTAAATAATAATAGATGGGTAGGAATAAGATAAGGTGGGCACCTCATGTGGGTAAGGGCCCACTTTACTATTATATAAAGGAAGATTTCCTTTATGGGGGCTGGTGAATATTTATTATTATAACTACTTTTTACCATTTTCTAGAATCCCGCGTTTCTCTCTTTATATCTGGTTAAGTCTTTATCTAGTAGCAAGACCAGGGTCCGGATATATCCAGAACTATCAATATCAGTAAGACATATTCGGAGAAGGGATAATGGAAACACCTATTAGAATACTGAAGCAGGAGATGTTGCAATGGTATCTGATTATTTTAAGTATGTTTATGGGTTATTGAATTCTTATTCTTGCAAGTATAACGATAAATGGATGCTGAATTTTGATGCATCATTTAACGTGACTTCTAATAGACATTGGTTTGAGATATACAAATGCTTCATCGTGGAAGGGTTATCCTCGAGAAATATGAATCTTGCAATACTAAAAGGAATGGAACGGTTTAACTCTAGTTTTTTACATGACTTACGAGAGTGATTAACAACGTAAGGTATGTACCCGAAGTTAAATGTAACCTTACTTATGTTGGGATGTTAGATGAGTAAGGGTTTACTTAAAAGGGTGGAGATGCAGACTTAGAGTTTTACAAGGTTCCCTTGTTTTTATAAAAGTCGTTATGACTAATGGTGTGTTAGTTCTTGAAGGTTCCATAGTAGTATGGTGTTTGTCTATTGTGGTGAAGGATTCCACCACGTTGTGGCATCATCGGCTGAGGCATATAAGTGAGAAGGGGATAAATGATCTAAGTAAACATGGGTTGTTAGATGGTACCGCAGTTTAGAAACTAATATCTTCTTAAAGTTATGTTTTGAGTAAGAGTAAGAGGGTGAGGTTTCTACCCAACAACCAGGCATCCAATAGAGTACTTGATTATGTTCATTAAGAACTTTGAGGTCCAACATAAAAACCTACCATAGGTGATGCATGGTAATTTATATCATTGATTTATAACTATTCCTGAAAAGTATGACTTATACTTTTGAAGAATAAAGATGAAACATTTGCTACCTTTGTAAACTAGAAAAAATTGGTAGAGAATTAAAGCGGAAAAATGTTGAAGAAGCTTCAAATATATAATGGCTTTGAATATGTGAACAATGTGTTTAGTTGCTATTGTGCAAAGCTTGACATTCATTGCCACCGAACTGTAAGTAGAACCCATCAACAGAACGGGCTTCCTGGGAATGGGTTAGATCTATGCTTCATACAACTGATATGGGTCGAAGGTTTTTGGGAGAACCTATGACACCGGTTGCATTTATCATTAGCAAGAGTCTAATCTATGGCGATTAAGTTTCTTTGTTCTCAATAGGTTTGGAGTGGATATAAACCTAAATTCGAAAATTTGAGAGTGTTCGAATGTGATGCTTATACACATGTAAAGCATAATAAATTTAGCGAAAAACAACCGGAATAATTGTTCATCGGTTATTTGGAAGGAGTAAAAGGTATAGGTTGTGGTGTTTGAACCTGGACCGTAGAAGTCTTTAATAACGAGGAGCGTGATTTTTTTTAATGAATAATACATACCATTAAATGTTTCTTTTTTTTCTTTTTTTTATTCAAAAATAAAATATGTTGAGATATTTGTTTTTAGAAAAAAAAAGTAAATATCAAAACAAAATGAGTATTTGATATTTTAAAACAAATTTTTATTTTTTTGTTGATCCTTATAACTTTTATCTCCAAATTATAAATGCACTTTCAACTTCTTCTTTTTACCTACTAGTATTGTAGGTCAATACCATCTTTTTGTAAAAGTTTAAATCTTCTTAGGGTCTCTGTAACAAGAACGTATTATGGGACCGTTTATTATAACATAATAACAATCTACAAAAACTGAGGAGTTCGAAACCAATATAAAAAAATGTATAAATTTACAAATGAAAGCTCATATCATGGTAATTTAATCCTAAACCCTATATTATTGAGCTAGGAAAATCGAAAATCGAATAAAGACGAGAGCTTTTTTATAAGTTAGGAAGAACAGATTAAATTAGGTGTATGATTTTAACTAGGCAAGTGAAACAATTTCTCACATATTTCAGAATCCGGCAAAAGAGCAAACAAGCTAATGATGCAGACGATTAAACACCTACGTATCAATAAGATTTAACTCGAACAAAGTAATAATACAAAGTGGTCTATTCAATACATGAAAAGTTATGAATATAATAAACTAGATCATACTTTAAAAAAAGCGATCAATCACAATTCAAACGTAAGCATATCTATTAAACTAGCAGATCTAAAATGGTGAAACTAAATTCCCGAATTTTAACACCTGAATTAAAAGACAAACATCAAACCCAAAAGTTAAAAACATTATATTAAATGAACACAACAACAAACTTATGAATCAAAACTCAAAACAAGATAGACGGTACCTTAGGATTGGTGTTCCGAAGGGTACCTTAGATTTGGTGTTTAGGATTCGGGATTCAGTCAGATAAAGTTAGAGAACATTTTTAATGAACACAGAGAATAAATTATTAGACCAAACTTCCAAACTGTTAACGGTGTATTTGTCCAAATTGGCTATATTTTCAAATGGTAAAAATAACTAACATGTGAAAATTCAAGTTTGAACTGTTAGAGGAAATAAATTAGATTAATATCTAATTTATTTAGTATAATATATATTTAGTATAATATATATTGTAGTATATTTATTTAGTCAAAGATTTTATAGTCAATAGTCTATGTAAACTTTAGGAAAATAAATATTATAGTATTAATTGTTGTAACTGCTACAAAGTAGTATAAAAGGTGAACTAGACAGATAAATAAGAGATATTTTTTTTGAGAAACACAATACTTTTGACATGAATGAGTTTTCAAAACAACAATACCATTGGATCTCAGTTACAGGTTCTGCCATTTGGATCCCGCAAGAGGTTATACCATTTGATCCAACTCGTTAATCACAATATATTCTAACAAACGTACCCTCCACACACTCCAATTTCCTCGATAATATAATATTACTACATCGGTCGAATAGTCAATCCAATTACACTAAAATATCTAACAGAGTATCTCAAATTTAAGATATTGTGTTTTTAGAGTAAAAAATATATATAAATTTTAAGGGATAAAAATGGAACTAAAGTCGAAAGACTATTTGTGCAACGCTTCCCAAATTGATTTTAGTTCCACGTGGCAACTCCAAGAAAACAACCACGTGTGATGGATTAAATTTATAGTAATCGATAATTTGAGGGACCCTGACTGGAGGTTTTGAAGTCCAAGGATTAAATGAAAGAATAATCAAAAGACAATCCACAAATTTAAGACGACAAGAACTGTTGAAAGTTCTTGGTGAAGCTTGAATGTGACTTAGTTGCAAATACGTTTGCTGATCCTAACAGCCGAGACAAGTTTTCCAAGACTAGTGACCATTGTGTCAAATGAGATATGTGCTGAGCCAAAACAGGACGGTCTGAAGCAAGCTGATCTAACGTAATCTCATTCATTCTGAGTTGGATCGTAGTACCAGAATGGGTCGAAACAGAGTCTTATATTTACTAGGTCGCCTATATTAATTGGGTCTATTATTTTAATATTCCTATCTAATTAGGTTTCTTTATGAGGTCTAATATATTAATGAATTACGAGTGATTTCAACCGTTGATCAATGGGTTTTGGTAAAAAAATTAAGGTTTTCCCTAAATCTAGAAAAATATATTGCTAAGCAATGTGTGAGGTGACAGTGATAGTAGGGTGATTGCTTAATGAACAACATATTTCACGAGTGAAAGAAATAACTATAGATCTTTTGAGGGATAAGTATTGTTGAGATAAATAGTGATTATAGGATTTTGTTAATCATGTCATCTTTTATAACAAAGAGCAATTTAGTCTTTTGTGTTTGAGAGTCTTTAGGCAACCTACTTGTATATATAAAAAAATTCAAGTTGTTCGTCAATGTAAGATTTCTTCACAATCTGAACCGCGCTGAATATTGTCTTGTGTGCTTGGTTTTATTTGTTGCTCATCTTGAACAATGTAGATTGAATTTGTCTTCCGTAAATTTGTTTAGCTATACTTGGTTCTTGCCTCGGCCGAATGGTTGTAGCTTCCCCAACAATATATATATATATATATAGGTTTTTTCCTTTTAAAAGTATTTTGTTATTCATGTTTTGTCAAAGACAAATAATTCATATTTGGTTTTGCTCTCACGGTTCCATACGATTTTATTTTATATTCTGAAAATTTATTTTTTATTATTAGTATATGTTTTAAAATTATAATCAATAAATATATTATTGGTGCAATATTTGTATAATACGAATAATTGCATGACCATATAAGATGAATACTAATGTTATACATGGTGAGGTTTATTTTGGATTAAGGGTAATTTTGTAAAGTATTTTAGAAAGTGTGTAGAGTATTAAATGTTTTGGGTGTTTAGTAGTGAGAGATTTGAGCTGCTTAGTTGTATTAAATGTTCATTACCCTCATTAATGAAAATGGTTGGGGTATTAATTCCCTTAATTAAGGACCCATGGGCTTACGGGTCAAGTTATGGAACCCGATCAAGTTTAAGGACCCATTTACTTATTAAGCTCATTAGCACATAGCTTAGTCAAAAAGTGTTTAGTTATTGCTTTACTTTTGTCCTGTCCGGATAGTTCAGTAGAAAGTTATGTCTGAATTGCCCTTGTCTGGATAACACAGGGAGCTGTTACTGAATAATCCAAACTCATCAGTAGCCCCTTTTTTAGGCCTTGTCAAAAATCTTTGGCAGGACTAAAAAATTTACTTAGTCAGTGACGACGTTTTCCAACCCGCTTGTGTATCTAGCTTGAAGTTTGTCCGAACTGACTTTCTCCCAGAATTCTAAGAGTCTTTCTTTGGATCGTGGGACACGTGTCACAATCTGATTCGACCTACCAACCGTTTTTTACCTAGATTGACGCTCCCACTAAACCTAGAAAGTAAGCTATGTATTTAATTTTTCCCACGTCTGCGCCGTCTTTAATCATTTCAAAACCTCTTCATCTTCTCCTAGGTATCAGTTACCTTTTTCCACTAATACATAAATCCTTTTTTTTACTGTTTCATTATCTCCATCACTCAAAAACCTTCCAGAGAGCTTTCCAGCCTCACTTTCAAACGTGTTCTTGGATAGTTTTATGTTCACGGCTAGAAACGCTCTTGTAAAAGGCGGCTTGTTGAACCTGTCTGAGCTAGAGAAAGCAAGGAAAGTCGAAAGGGAAAAACGTATCGCTGCTGGTCTCCCGGTCTCCCCAAGCGAAAAGTTTGGTGAACCACCCCAAGAAACTGACCAAGGGTCATCCTCCACCAGAAACCCAAAACCTAAACAGTTGTTCAAACCAAGTCTCTCACCAATTCCATCAGGTTCTTCTGTTCAGGAATCCCAACCCTACACCGTCCAGGAAAAAGCAGTATCGAGTGTTAGAAAACCCTCCCCTTTCATAGCCATGGGCTCAAATATTGAAAGATCTCCAAAAAAATCAACTCAATGCTGGATAACTCGTTTGGTGAGGGCCCAAGAAACTGTCTCACTATCAAAACCCTCCAAATTGGAGGCCTCTAAAGCAACATCCAAAGATAAAACATCAGGATCAGAGGTGTCTATAAGAGCCCCACAAGACAAGCCCTCCGGATCAGAGGCATCCAAAGTAGCCTCACAAGCGAAGTCCTCTGGAGCTCAGCCTTAACCGGATATCAGGCCTTTGGAAACAAATGGCGCTCGTTCATCCAGAGAGCCTTTGGTGTCAGAAACTGTTCCATTCCATCTACAACTACTGATAGACCTTCCACAGTGATGAAATAAGTGATGGAGGACAGCATTGAAGAGGCCCCCTTCGAAACTGAAGCCTCAGGACAAACCGGGGTTGCTGCCTCTGACGGAAAAGACAAAGGCAAAGTAAAAGTTGGTATGGCTCATCCGGATCTCCCGGAGTGCTTGGAGGGCAAGGTAGGGCCTTGCTTTAAGAATGTCAACTTTAAATATTTGTTGGCCATGCAGAACATAAATTATGACTATACTCATACTACTTAGTTGGTCTGGATCCCGACAAAGTGGGGGATCCCAGAGTGAGTGAAGGTGAGGATACCTGTCACTCCGGAGACTCTGATAGATTGCAAACTTAACGAAATAGCCATCTTCACCGAACTGTTCAATTGGGAGCTCAGGTTCCCCTTAGACCAAGAGATCGTCAGGTATTTCCACCTAGTAAAGCTTTGCTCAAGCCAATTAACTCTTCAATTTTTGTTTCTCATGTTCTTCTTTTTACTTCACAAATATTCCACTCCTAAATTATTCATTACTTCTTTTTCAGTGTTACCGAAGGAGTATACCGGATATCTGGAGGAGGGGAAAACTACATGTGCCAAACTGAATGCATGGGCCGCAGAGCGTTGGGGGAATGCATTTGCTTTACCTCAGATAATATGGTGAGATCCCATCTGTGGAATACCACATGTCGGAGAGATCTTACATGGGAAGAATTAACCACACCTCCTTCTCCTGGTGTCATCCTCAAACGGACATAAGAAAAAGATGGTAAACTGGTCTTGCCCTCTAGAGCCAAGGCTCCCAGCAAGATGAAGGGAAAGAAAAAGAGAGCTGCAACAGAAATAGTTCGGGCTGCAATAGAGGAGACCGGTTTGGAGAACCAATGAGGGATTGATGCTGCTTTGCTTAAGGTAGTTGAAGTTGTGATTGTTAAGGAGGCAGGAGAATCACAAAATCCATCAAGGCCTCCCAAAAAGGACTGAAAAAGGGGAGCAAACAGTGATGAAAAGGTTGTCAAGAAGAAAAAGGTCACCTTAGGGGAAGAATAGTTCTTCGCTCTTTGGAGCTTCTACCTCCATCAGACCTTACTGACCCCACCTTGGCATAGAAAATTCCCACTGACATGCAATCCGGAGAAGGTACCAGAGGAGGGATTGATGTAGTAGACATCAGTGCCATCCAAGACATTGATCTTTACTTCAACGACTCTGAGAAAGATGACTTTGTTGGCCCCTTCCGTCCTTCAAGCTCTTCTAATATGGTGACCTACAATGGCAAGTCTTACACTGTCTCCGGAGAGAATGATATGGTGGCTTATTCCCTCCTGGGTCACATTCAACCAGTGCTTTATCTGGAGAGGCAAGTGAAAAACCAGTCCACCCTTATCAACACCGTTAATGCTGACAAGGAGTCTCTATCAACCAATCTCCTCAATGCTAATCAGAGCGTAGAAGAACTGAAGAAAGAGCTTGAATCACTGAAGGAAGACAAGGAAGATCTATCGACCAAGCTAGCCACTTCGGAGAATGCTAGTGCTGAGCTCTAAACTAAGTGCTCTTGTTTGGAGAAAGATCTTTCAACATTAAGGGAGGACCTGAAGACAAAAGATGGTGCCATCCATACCGTGTCGGGTGAGAAGACTTCCCTAGAAGATGTTGTGTCTAAGGTAACCAAGGAAAAAGAATATATGGAGAAGCAGCAGGAACAAAAAATTAAGGCCAGCATTGACAAATACACCAATGAGGTGATAGACTCCTTGGCGAGGTATGATGAGGTGAAGTCTGACATGGTGTTGTTTTTCCACGAGACGTTTCAGAAGAGGACCCTTGGTCCTCTATGGAAATATGTGGAGTATGAAGACATCCCGTTCCATACCATGGAAGCTGGTGACAAACACAACTATAGTAGTGGAATATACTCTACTACCGATGAGGAGGAAGGAACCAGTGAGAGTTCAAGTGCTGAACTCATAGGTCTCAAGAAATGAGGTGATGCAGAAACATACGAAGGGAATAAACCCTAAGGATTTAAATATCTTTTGTGTTTTCTTAATTTGTGAAATATTAAAGTCGCCAAGCCATTTTTGTAATAGTATCCAGTTTGAGTCCGGAGTAGTTTTTCAAAACATTTAAATTCCTTGGATGACCAAGGCATATTTTGTACTTTGGTAACGTTACCCGGTTTACACCCGGACAAGCTTATCTAGCAAATTTTGATTTGTTTCATGCTTCCTTTCAATTTTAACACCTAATGTTTAAAGAGCCCCAATTATTTCAAAATTATTTCAAGTGAGAGTGTTTAATATCTCCGATGACATGTATTTAATGGTCATCATTCAACCAGATTAATTTGATCTGTCAAAGATCCATAACATTAAATCGAAGACTTGAAAAGAATTATAGTCAAACCACATCGAACATTTTAAGAAGGCATCATATTTTATTGAAAAAACTGGAGACCTCATTAAAACCTCCCCGCGCCACCAGGGTAGGAAAGAGTATGCCCCATAATATTTACATTGATTTTAAAGAAGTAAATATTTACACAAATTTTATTCTACATATAACATGAGGTGTTCAATATTCCATGGATGCTTCAAAGTTCTTCCATCTTTGTCTTGAAGCCTATATGTCCCAGGTTAAGCTTTCCGGAGACCTCAAAATAGCCTTCCCAGTTCGGAGCCAATTTTCCGAACTGCTTTTCCTTAGTGTGCAAGAAAACCTTTCTCCAAACTTTATCTCTGTAAAAAATCCCTTCTATTGATCTTGGAAGCAAATCTTCTCCTCATCAAGCCTTGATAGTGGGTTGTTCTAAGATGAGCTTTAACCCTTCTTTCTTCTATTAAGTCCAATTGATCCCTAATTTTCATGTCATTGGCTTGTTCAAAATAGTTCTAGACCCTGTATTATGGTAGGGTTGCTTCTATAGGAGTAATCGCATCCATCACATACACCAAGGAAAAAGGAGATTCCTAAGTAGTAGCCCTAGGAGTAGTTCGGTATGCCCATAGGACTTCTTACAAATAGCTTGGCCACTTCCCAACAGCCCATTCTAAATTATTTTTTAAATAGGATAAAATAGTCCTGTTAGCCACTTCCACTTGGCCATTTTCTTGTGGGTGGAAAGGAGAAGAGAAGCAATGCTGAATGACCCTGGAGGCACATAAACTCTCCATATCCTTGTTATCAAATTGTGGCCCGTTATCTGTGGTTATATTTTGTGGAACTCCAAATCTGCAACAGATGTTAGACAAGATAAATTTTATAACAACTTTTGAAGTGGTTCCTGCCAGAGGAGCTGCTTCTTCCACTTTGAGAAATAATCAATGGCTACAATAATAGTCCTGCACCCTCCGGACGCCATTGGTAGAGGCCCAACTAAATCCAATCTCCAACGAGCAAAAGGTATTGGCTCAGAGATAGACTCCATAGGCACGGTTGGGATATGATCTTCGTTACCATACCTTTGGCATGGATCACACTCTTTACCAATTCCTTAGCGTCTGCCATTATTGATGGCCGATAGTATCCGGCCAATAAAACCCTTCGGGTTAGAGTTCTATTGCCACAGTGTGTTGATCCCTCTCCGTCGTGTAGTTCAGATAAAAGATTTTGGGATTCTTTAACCCCCAAACATCGCAGGAGAGGTTTGCTGAAGGATTTTTTATACAACACTTCTCTTATGATAAAAAAACACGAGCCTTATGTTTAATTTTTCTTTTCATGGCTTTATCCGAAGGCAAAGCCCCATCAGAGATGTATCGAAGAAGGGGAAATCTCCAATCTTTAGGTTTAACTATTTGTATACTCAAACTTTCCTCCTCTTCTTTCTTCTGATCTGATTTTATATATGGGCATTCATGTATATGAATCCAAGGGTAGGACTCATAGTATGCTATGGTTGTTAAGGAATCTGCCAGTGTATTTTCCGATCTAGGAATATGCTCATAACAAACATTTTTGAAGTTGCATGCCACCTCTTTAAGAACGAATAAGTATTTGATCAGCTGTTCCTTCTTAGCTTCAGACTGACCTTGAGCATGGTGGATAAGAAGCTGAAAATCACTCATCAATCTCACTCTTTTATCCCCACATAGAAAAGCTAACTTAAGACCAACAATAGCCGCTTCATATTCAGACTCATTATTAGAGGCCCTGAACCCAAAGCATATAGCCTAGTATAGTTTATCACCATATGGAAAGGTTAAGAAAATTCCAGCCCCACAACCCATTGTGCTTGTTCCACCATCCATCCGGACAACCTACTCTTTTTTAGTTTTCTCCTCTGAAGCTTATTTAGAACTTCTGTTCGAATGAAACTCTACCAAGAAATCAGCAACAGATTGAGCTTTGATAGCAGTTCGTGGGGAAAAATCAATGTCAAAATCACCCAACTCACGGACCACTTGGTCATCCTACTTGATATGTCTGCTTTCTAAAGAACATTCTTTAATGGAAAAGATATTCAGACGATGATGGAATGAGACTGAAAAATACGGCCTCATTTTTCTGACAGTAATCACTAAGGCTAGTGCCAGCTTTTCAAGCTTTAGGTACCTCTTCTCAGCATCTATCAGACTCTTGCTGATTTAGTACACCGGACGAGGATAATTATCCATCTTTCTTACCAATACTGCACTTATAGTATATTCTGACACAGCCAAGTATACATAAAGTGTTTCCCCTTCAACGGGCTTAAAAAGGGTTTTTTGGTGAAGACAAATGCTTCTTTATTTCATCAAAAGACTGGCTGCATTGTGGAGACCAGTTGAAGTCTTTAGCACCTCTCAAGGTCTGAAAGAACGGAGCACATTTGTCCGAAGACCTTGAAATGAAACGATTTAAAACATCCAATCTTCCTGTCAACTTCTGTACTTCTTTAATATTTTGAGGGGGGTTCATTTTTAACAGAGAATCGAGCTGGTCCGGATCAGGCTGTATCCCTTTTTCACTTATCACATAACCCAAAAACTTTCCGGACTGCACCCCAAACACACATTTTTATGGATTCAACTTTAAATTAATCTTTGTCAAGTTGGAAAATGTTTCTTGAAGATCAGTTAGGTGCAATTCTTCTTCTAAGCTTTTAACCATCATATCATCGATGTATACTTCCATATTTCTTCCAATCTGATCAACAAATGCTTTGTTCACCAACCTCTGATAAGTAGCCCCAACATTTTTCAACCCAAAAGGCATCACCTTGTAATAATGAAGACCCGTATTTGTAACAAAGGTAGTGTGATCTTGGTCCTTCAGATCCACCTGTATCTGGTTATACCCAGAGAAGGCATCCATGAAAGACAATAACTTGTTTCCAGATGTCGAGTCCACCAGCTGATCTATCTGAGGGACTGGATAGAGACCTTTTGGGCAAGCTCTGTTGAGGTCAGTAAAATCGATACACATACGCCATTTCCCATTATTTTTCTTAACTAATACTAGATTGGTGGTCCATAAAGGATAATTAGACTCCTTTATGTGCCCCATCTTGGTAAGCCGGTCGACTTCTTGGACTATTACATCAGCTTTCTCCTTAGAAAAAACTCTCCTTTTTTGCACAACAGGTGCAACATCACTCCGGATGGACAGCTTGTGTGATATAACACTTGCAGGAACTCGGATCACATCAGTATTACACCAAGCAAAAACATGTTGGTGATCTCCCAAAAAGGACAATAACTTTATCTTCAATTCCGGTGTCATCTTGGAGCCAATTTTAACACTCCTACCTTCAGCCAGAGAGTGGGTTTCAACTTTTTCAATTGGTATCATAAAATATCATGGGCCTCTCTGGGGTCATCAATTTCACTCTCACCCCCAGAAGGCCCCAACAACTACTAATCTTTATTAGCCCGGACTGCTCCCAAAGTTTTAGGAGCAAGTGTAGTTGCATAACATTCCCTTGATATCTTTTGGCTACTCCGGACAACTCCTACTTGTCCTTGAACCGCATACTTCAAACATTGATGGACTGTTGAAGCCACAACATGCATTCTAGAGAGCCAAGACCTCCTAAAAATTTCATTATAGCATGTGGGGAAGTCTACCACAACGAAAAATACTCTGATCATCTTCTTAAAATGGCCTTTGCCCAACAGTACCTCCTCCTAAAATTCTCCGATTACATCCGCAGAACTCCCTGTGAAGCCCACAATGGATCTGTTCGAATGCTGAATTACTGCAGGATTTTTCATCTGCTTGTAAGAACTTAAAAAGAGAATGGTGGCTGAGCTGCCAGTGTCAATCAGAATTTGTCTGATATCGTTACCCCCAATAGATGCTCTTATCACCACAACATCCTTATAAATGGAAAATGAGTTTGGGACTGGTATAAAGACATGCCCGCTTCCAACTGAGTAGCTAGATTATGAACGTGCCTATTCCTTGATGAAGGAGTGGGTGATGTCATGGTGTCCCCTCCGAAAATGGTAAGTGATTCAAATAAACTAATGAGTCCGGACACCGTTTTGACCTGTTCTGTTATGACCCCCACCTTATTGCGGGTTAGGTCAGGTTCCAAATACTCTGAATCCACATCAAAATTTTCATGGATCACCATTGCTCCCTCCGGAGGTAATGTTCCTGAGTTGTTCGTAGGGCCTGTTCGAGGAGCATTGTCAAATATGTTCCCACTTATTCTTTTGACATATGCACCCAACTTGCATCTATCAATTAGATTCTGTACCTCTTGCTTTAAAGCGATAAAGTCTTCAGTGTTATGGCCAATATCATGATGATACTGGCAAAAACAAGCATTACGACTTTCCCTGGGAGATTGAAGTGCTCATGGCTTCCAGAAATGAACCTCATCTTTAGTCTTGTCGTAAATGGTTGCTACACTTTCTTTCAATTCGGAAAACCACTCCGGTTGAACCCAAAGACCTCTTTTATTTCTGGACTGCTGGCTCTGAGCTGGATTTGGGTGAGATTGAGTCTGTTTAACCCTATTGGGACCCTGTCCGGTTTCTCTGGCCTTGTACCCGGATTGATTTTGGTTTGAAGTTGCTGGCCCTCACCTGTCTGTGCACCCTAGTCTTTTTAGTTTCATCCACGTTGATTTGCTTTCCCACCTGGTTCAACAAACCACCCAGGTCATGTCCTTCTTCCTTGTCACTGGATCAGTTAGATTCCCAGGGTTTAACCCTTGTCTTAGAGAAGCTATTGCTACTTGCTCAAAGCAATCAACTAACCCATTCTTGGTATTTACGAAACGACTTATATAGTCTTTTGATGACTCATTTGGTTCTTGAGCACAATGGATGATATTATCTTCATTGCCTTTAACCTTTTTACTACCCAAAAACTGCCTTCGGAAGGCAACCCAAAATATGTCAAAGTTCCTGATACAACCCTGAGGCAAACTGTTGTACCATTTCAGATGAAGTGCTCAATCCGATCGGAAAAGATATGAGGACGAGCGCACTCAAACTTAGGTCGAGCAGAGCACGATTAGAAGTACGCACGCTCGGTCAAAGCAAATGCAGAAGGGCTAGTCTGCACTCAGCTACAGTTGAGTAGAGCAAGATCAGAAGCAAGCATGCTCGAGGAACATAATGTGCGACATCGCTAAAAAAAAATAAGTCAGCATCATACCTGGCATGGGCAGACAGGGCAGCCTTAGCACCCACCGGGCAGAACTGCAAAGAATGCTCAGCACGACAAGTTTTGAAACTAACCGTTACGTCGACAAGTGTTAATGAAGTTAATATTGTAGATTATATTAAAGCCCATTAATCAAGGAAAGATAGTCAACAGTCAAATATCCAAGGACCATGATTAAAGGGAATTTGTGGTAATTAACTTAATGATGGTCACAGCCCATTAAATATTTGTAATTAATAGGGGAGTTATGGCCAAAAGTAGTATAAATCAAGGCTAAGGGTTTTGTAAAGGCATAGACTGAATAATCTTCTCATATCAATAATATTACTACCTTGGCTGTTCATTGTTTTAAGTTTCTCCCATAATAATAATTTTTAATCGTCGCAATAGACTACTCACACACTTTGGCATACCGCAACTTCTAATGATGGATAATGAGCCCCAATTCCGAAACAAAGCATTCTCCACATTTTGTGATAAATTTGGCATCATGCTGCACTTTTCCACCCCATACTACCCACAAGCAAACAGAAAAGTTGAGGTCACCAACCGTACCATCCTCGACGGCATCAAGGAAAAACTTGATGGGGCAAAGGGAAGCTGGCCGGACAAGCTAGCCGACGTGTTATGGGCATATCGAACAACACCAAGGGCCACCACGGGCGCGACTCCTTTTTCCCTGGTCTATGAAACCGAAGTCGTCGTACCAGCTGAAATATTGATCCCTTCTCATCGTATCATTGCTTATTCTGAAACAGATAAGGACAATAGGCGAGCGGCAGGCATTGATTTGATTGAGGAAGGGTGGGACCAGGCGCGCATACGAGTAAAGCATTACAGAAGTCTGATATGTAGCCATTTTAATTCTCGACTTCGGCCACGGACCTTCCACGTCGGTGATCTTGTTATGAAAAATATTTTCCAATGAGCGGGTGACTAGAAACTCGGGAAGCTTGGTCCTAATTAGGATGGGCCCTACACCATAATTACCAAAGGCCATCATAGAGTATTCCGCCTCGCCGATGCCGAGGCTAAGCCCTAAAACACCCATGGAATATAAATCATCTTAAGTTATACCATACCGCGATGTAAAATTCTCGATGTGCTCTTTTCCCTTCTGATGGCGCGGAAGGGTTTTTTAATGAGTCATCTACTTACCTATTATCAATACATTTATCGTTTTCGCTAACTTTGTGCTTATACTTATTTTCTGTAACTCCGCCACAGGGTCACGGACCACGCCTAAAAGGCTAGGAAATAGGGACCATACTGTGCCACACTTAGACAAGTTCTAATACATATGAAAAACGGGCTAATTGGCCACGCCCGCTGGGCTATGTTAACGGGCCATACTGTGCTCAACCACACTCAGGTCTTATTAAACGCGAACTACTCCAAGCCCACTGGGTTACGCAAATGACTGAACTGGTCGCTCCGCGAACTTAACTATGGCCACTTTGTTAACCATAAGTTACGAAATGAGCCCTACTGTGCTCGATCTTACAGAAAATGTTCCCCATCCGAATAACTTAAAAGTATAAACATGCGCCATGCAATTTGTACAAATCATCCAACAAAATACACAAGTTAAGTTACACAAGCAAGTTAAATTTTTGTCACTCCAAAAAATAATATCTTTACAAATTTTCTCCTACACTACGCATCAGTAGGATTCGCTGCCACATCAGCAACGCCCGACTTTCATGTATCCACCACCGGGAGCAATTTTTGATAAGGACCAAAATTCATGTCTCGATTAAGGGCCTTCATCTCAGCCACCAACTTCACCTTATCCATGGCTCTCCCTGGCTTCTAAGTCGGCCGCAACCTTTTTCTTCAATCCAGCTACCTTGCTGCGCCTTTCTTCTTGTTCCCTCTGCAGTTCAGCCAACTGAATTTTCATATCAACCATCTCCACTGAGAGGTCAGGAACCTTGGAAGCTTGTTATTCCACCTTGGTCGCTTGGCGCATGCTTTGCTCCATCAGCTGCAAGTTCTGCGTGACGAGGGCTTCGTTCTTCTTCAGAAGTTCATTATTCTGCGTCGTCAAAAGTGTCGTGCTCGTCAGCGTCTCTAGACACTGCTTACTCCTTGCGTCTCGCTCCGTACATGTCTTGCCCATTTGACGCAATAGTTCCTCGTTATCTTTATGTGCCTTCTATGCCCGCTGCTTAGCCAGTCCATACACATTTTTTAACCGGGCAAGTTTGATAATCAACCCTCGCACAGAGCCAAAAAAACATGGGCTCCGGTTTCCACCTCTCCATTGGTCCACTGAGGACATGCACCGATACGCCAGTGCATGCGAGTTATATTGTATCTGCACAACACACATCGTTAAAGAATTCCTATTTCTAGTACATACATATTATAATCAACTGAATAAATCACAGTTTAAACACCACAACACTTACCTCCAAAACCAAATCCAACTAACGCTGCAAAAGCTCGCTCATTGGTAGCTTATCATAGAACGACAAGTCAGAACCATGTCGAACCTGATCAATGATCATCTAGGAAGCCGCAGGCATCACCAGCTCTACTGACGGCTCTGGCAGCGCTTTAGTATGCTGAGGGAGTTGCTGAACCCCATCCCTAGCTTCTCCTGACCTCTCCGACTGCAAGGCCTCACGCACCACAACATATATCACCGATGCCCCTGACCCAAGGCCATGCACAAAATTCTTCATCATTTGTGCTACATGAGGGGGCACCTTATTTTCCTTCATGCCACCATCTGCTTCTGGGGCCTTATCATTAATCACCACTACCTCTGGCACCTTTCCAGAGGATTTCTCCTTATCCTCTACCTGTACATCACCAGCATCCTTCACCTGACCTCCAACGGTTCCATCCACCTCATCATCATCAACCAGCGCCAACTTCCTTTGTGAAAAGGGAGAAGACTTAATTACCCCATTCTTCTTCCTTTTTAGAGGACTGACTACCTCCTTTGAGTCTTCTTCCCGCGACCTCGCCTTCTTGCCACTACCTTCTACCTATTCAGCAAAAATGGTCAACTGCCCCTCTTTGCTCGGCATCTCCACCTCTTCCCCTTTCTGCGCCCCTTCAAGCATAAATTATGAGCCACTCGCCTCCCTGGTCCTTTGACATGCCAGTACTATTAAACCAAGCCCAAAGAAATCCCCTTCTTCACACCTCTGCTCCAATAGTGCTCGGAGCCTCTCCAACGTGGCCTCTTCTTTGCTACCAGCCATTATCACTCTCCTGTCTTCTGCCACCACCAGTTCAGGAATATTCCATAGACCAGCTATAAGATAGTTCACCACAGAGAAGACATGTGTCGACTCGCCTCCCCAAGCAGCGTGCACCACGGTATTTAATTTTGCGAAAAGATTCACCGAACCTTTTGGAAAACCCTCTTTGCACCACTCTTGGTATTTACCCTCACCTGCATCAACACGATATAGATTACAATCACGTTTATAAACTAATCTACACACTTAAACACATAAAAAGCCTTATACTTAGACTTCCAACGTCTTTCTAACTGAAGATTCATCGTATCACTCTCATGCTCTCAATTACCAGACACATAAATAAATCTGTTCTTCCAGGTCTTATCAGAATTGGGCAGGTCCACTATATGCCTTGCTCCATTTAACTGTACATAGAAAAAAAGGCGACAGCGCCAGTTTGGCCACCTCCATCCCCGCTAATACGTCGGCAAAGCAGAGGGGTATTTTGAAGTACTGCGAGCTAAGGACGATGCTCAGCAACGTCCTTCACCCATTCGCTGTTAGCTGGGTAGGACAAATACCAAGGAAACTAAAGAAGTCCCTAATCAGTGGTGGCAAAGGGAGCCGCAAGCCCCAATCAAACAAGGTTGCAAATAAGCAGGTCTCCCCTTCCTCCGTTGAATAAGGTTGGTACCCCGCTCGAGGCACCATAACGGTCACATCGTCAGGAAACCCATATCTACTCCTAAACTCCATTAGGGATCCATCAGTCAGGTACGCATACTTCAGAGTAATTTTGGCGAAATACTCCTCTAAAACCATTATCTCCTCATACTCTGATTTCAGTTCCAGTGTTTTCTTCTTCATTGTTTTCTTTGGCGCCATGAATAAATCGACTGTAATTACCTAACAGTGGTTATAAGATTAGGGTTTCACCACATGATGTGTGGCCTTACTCTCTATAAACCCGGTAATTGGTACAACAAATCATGCATTCTGAAGATCCTACAAGCCTCTTAAACCATTTCAATTTCTCCTTACTTACACTATATACCCAAACTACAAGTAGAAGACCCAAACAGAATACATACCTTTTTTAGTACTCTGTTCTCCGATGATATCTCCAACGCCCTCTCCAACGAGTGTATCAAAATACCGGTTAAAACGCGACGAAAAACCTTGTTCTCCTCTCCAACTTTCTTTCAAGAAATGCTCACAAAGTATCTTTTCAGAATAAAGACTTCGATGTTTCAAAAAACCCTATAAATAGTTACCCAAACGGTTCACTTACTCAACCGTCGTCACAATGATGACACCTGTCGAATCCTTCATCGAGAACTTAAATGTTTAGCACGCTTTTCTACAGTAACTTGTCAGAAAATCAAACTAAATCGACACACGCTATCAAATCAGCGATTGACACGTCACCCACATCGTTTTCATATTCTACTTTATTTTTTATTCCAATCACTAATTGTTTCATATTTACTATTTAGACTAGGGGGAACCCTGATAAGGGAGTAGGTACCCACAACCAATATGAAGGATACACGTCGAAGCTGAGTGAAACTAGACAAAGTAGGACCAAGGAAAGCACAACAGAGCAAGACAAAACCTAGCAGAGCAGAACGAAGCCGAGCGGGACCATATAGAGTGGGATGAAAAGAAAGACTGGAAAAACAGACGAAGCGCTCAATCCGAGCAGGAAAGATATGAGTCTGAGCGTACTCAAACTTACGTCGAGCAGAGCACGACTAGAAGTATGCACGTTCGGTCAAAACAAATGTAGAAGTGCTAGTCCGCACTGAGCTATAGTTGAGAAGAACATGATCAGAAGCAAGCACGCTCGAGGAACATAGTGTGCGACATTACTCAACCAAAAATAAGTCGGCATCAGAACTCGCTTAGGCAGGCAGGGTAGCCTTAGCACCCACCAGGAAAAACTGGAAAGAATACTCAGCACGACAAGTTGTGAAACTAACCGTTACGTCGACAAGTGTTAATGAAGTTAGTATTGTAGACTATATTAAAGGCCACTAATCAAGGAAATATAGTCAACAGTCAAATATCCAAGGACCATGATTAAAGGGAATTTGTGATAATTAACTTAATGATGGTCACGACCCATTAAATATTTGTAATTAATAGGGGAGTTATGGCGAAGAGTAGTATAAATACAGGGCTAAGGGTTTTGTAAAGGCATAGACTAAATAATCTTCTCGAATCAATAATATTACTACCTTGGCAGTTTATTGTTTTAGGTTTTTCCCATAACACATCAACATGTTTATCTTATTTAGCTTGCCATCAATTTATACTAAATTATCGTTACGAATCCTTACCAATCAAAAACGGTATATACGATTGATATGTCATTATTAAACATTGCTCCCTATATTTTATGGAACGAATGTGATATGCTAATCTATTAATTAAGAAATCTAATTTACATAGAAGATCTAACTAATATAGAAATCTAATTAATATAGAATATCTTATTAATATAAAAAATCCAATTAATATAGAATATATAATTAACACAAAAGATCTGATTAATATAAGATAACTAATTAATATAGAATATTTAATCAATATAGAAGATCTAAAAATATAGAAATCTAATTAATATACGAGAACGATTTGAAAAAGAAGATCATGCTTTGAGTTACTTCTATCTTACAATTAACAATTCTCCACTTAGACTTATAGTAAGTCGATTATTAGTTACCCCGATGCTTCAACTACTCACTGGAGACAAACTATCCACATGAACGTCTGGAGTGATCAATTCCAATGTTGTATGTGAAGTCTATCGAGGAAATCCTCCCAGATATACCAATCTCCCAACCTTATACATCTAAGAAAGCAGTAGTAACATCCTTCTAACGTATGGACCCATCCATGACTAAAACACCATCAGTCTGATCATCCTCCATAACAATTTGTGAGTCTTCCAAGACTAATTATCGGTCAAACCCTATTGCGGAGGTGTAAATTTAGAAATCGGATTTACAATGGGTTTTCAGAAGGATTGAATCCAGATATCAACAGTAGACTAATATATTCAAAGGCTAAATTGATAAAAATAAATTTAGTATGATGTAGTCCCCGATCATGAAGCAAAATATGAAATATAAAGATATGATACAATTAGGTTAGGGCTTCTAACCCAAATGCATCGTCTATAAATAAGAGACATAGGTAATAGATTCTTTCATTATTACCTTAAAAAAATCTTTTGGCCATTTTTGTATCCTAAAGATTCACAAAACCCTAAACATTGAGTTACTTCATTTTTTTTGTATTTTTTTTCTCTACATGAATAACTTCATGATTTTGGTGACAGGTGTTCTACAATATTGGAAGAATGCTAAATGAATTGAGATTCAAGTGGAAGATCAATAAGAAATATTCGCCTACTTTCGATTAGAACACATAGTTGATAATACAAGCAACCTTACAAATAAGTAAAAAAATGTTTTTGTTTTAGTAATATTGAAACTCACAAAGGATCGATTCGTATTATGTATAACATAGATCTATTGAGGGCATCGATACGCTCTATCAATTGGTATGGGAGCCATATTATTTTATATATATATATTTAAATCAATTGAAAAATATGTTTTTATTATAAAAAATCCATGCCATTGAGATTATGTGTTGATTAAATTAGTCAGGATATGAAATTAAGATCTTTTTGAAAAATCATGTTATGATTGATTTATTCGTAGAAACAATATTAGGGAATTATATTTTTGTGAGAATAATATATATAATTGAAATTTGGACTTTCTTTTTTTAGTTTAGGTTTTATTTGATTGTTGGTAGTTTGTTCTCCCAAATTTTTTATCACATAAATGCTTAATTAAACGAATAAAGTTTACCTGACTAGACAATGGATAATCATAGGAGTAATCCCACTTGGTACTGTCGGTCGAAGACTGTTCGGTGATATTTATTGTGGCCAGTAACATGATGGTGCTGCCGCTGAACGTTGCAGCTCGCACCAACAATTAACCGATTTAATGTCGCGATGAAAACAACTGCAATGGTGGTTGAGCACCCGGTCGAGCAACAATGTAGTACTAGTTGGGAACTCATCCTAATGTCAATGTAATGATGCCTAGGCACTCGGCCTACCGACAATATTACTGGCTAGGCGAGCGACACAGTGATAATATGACTTGGAACTTTGGTCCATAATAATTGAAATTAAATTCATCGATTTAAACTTTCAGATTATAGTTGTGTTTGGGTCCCATGCACTAATGGGTTCCAACTGTTATCTGAGGGGTTGTCCAAACTGAGATTACCACAAATTCTAAAAGTTTCACGGAGGTTTAACTAAGATTTTCTAAGAATGAAAAAGTAAAAATACAATGTTTGATAAACAAGATTTCCACAAAGAAATACAATGACAATGGCGATATGAGAGATAAAATTCTTAGGACGGCTATGATTGCCACCAAATCTATAGAATTCAAGGTAGATCTTCCTGAAGATTGTGTGGTAAGATTTATCTTTCAGTTACTCCTTACTATGTATAATCATTTGTTAACCACCTATAATTGCCTACAGGAAATATGGACGAGTAGTGAGTTGATTGCACAAGCTACACAAGAGGATGAGAAACTGAAAAGGGAGCCAATTAAGGTAAGTATGGTAAGATCCAACAAAAGAGTATATCAAAAGCACAAATTTGATGGTTAATGATCTGTGTCTGGTCCTAATAAAAAAAGGAAATAAAAAGAATCAACTAAGGGTATATTAATTTTCTTACCACCTATAATTGCATGTGGGAATTATAGACGAGGAGTAAGCTGAATACACGCTGCATAAAAAGGATGAGAAACTAAAAAAGGGAGCCAATTGAGGTAAGCATGGTAAGATCCAACAAAATGGCATATAAGAAGAACTAATTTGATGGCAAAAAAAATGTATCTGTCCTAATAAAAAGAGAAAACAAAAAGAATCGACTAAAGGATGAGGTTTCTTCAGCAAAGAGAATAGACATATCAAAAGAACAATGAGAAACAACGAGCTTACATGAAAAGAAAGGGTAATTTCATAACTTTGTCATGTTTGAAACTTACTCTAATTTAAGTTGTAAATAATACTTTGTGGGTTGATATGATTGTAACGATCCATGTATGTATTTCTTTACAGGATATGATAATGAGTTGTCACCTAAGTAAAGCTAAAAGGTCCATCTACACGGTGGAAGGGAAATCATGCCAAGTAATGGCTATGTGTGACTTTATTTCCATGGTTTGGACAATGATGATTATTCTTATATATTTGGAAATAATCGGTGAAGTATTTTCTTCAATTATATGGTTGTTGGTACTGGTAGCTTAATAATGGATACTTATTAGATAATATTTAGCATCATAAAATAATGATGAACACCCAAGTAATACAAAATTAATAAAACCAAAAACTCATCTAAACTGTAGGGCAAGCGCTAAGGTCATATATTTAAAGTTAGGATGCATAACCTATTACTAAAGGTTTATTAGATCGCATAGATTACACAGAAGGAGGTACTTGTATTGAGTGTAACAAGGGAAAATGGGATAAAACTAAAAGAATAAGGGAAAATAGAATGCCAAAAGTCTTAGAACAGATTCTTACTGATTTATGTGCATCGCTTCCGAATGAATCATTAAATGGGAAACAATAATTCATATAATTCATTGATGAATCCTCTTCTTTCGGGAACCTTTACATCCTTCGTGATAAATTTGGAGGGTCTGGTCAAGTTCATAAATTCTAGGTATGAAGTTGAAAAATAAATAGGTGATATAATTAAGAATGTTAGATCTCACCATGGTGGTGAATACTATGGTAGCTACGATAGATCGGTGAACAATGTCAATGTCCATTTATAAAATACTTGAAGGAGTGTGGATAGTCCCTCAATATACGATTTCGGGATCACCCAACATGAATAATGTATTTGAGAGGCGGAACCGTACACTAAAAGATATGGTTGAAAGTATGATAAGTAACTGAACTTTATCACTATCACTCCGGGGAGAAGCTATTGGATGTGCAACTTATATACTCAATATAGTTTTCACTAAGGCAACCGTTAAGACCTCATATGAACCCTGGACTAGATGCAAGCCTAGTTTAAACCCTATTTCCATTATGGAGTTGCCATATAAGGAAAATGATTACATATGTGAGGAAATAAATTGGATAAAAAAGCGGTTAATTGTTTCTTTATTGGTTATTGCGAGTATTCAAAGGCTCCTAAGTTTTATGTTCCTTCCAATGGTAGTAGTTTGGAAGCATAAACAACAAATTTTGTTGATGGTGTTAAGTTTGATGGGAAGAACTCAAGAGCATATGTTTATTTTAAGTAAGAATCTGTAAAGATTTATGAATATTGTAACGGACATACTCAAGTATCCTAAGGTTTTATTGTAATTCCAATAGTTTTGGCTTTATTAGGAACAAGAGGATACTCAAAATAACATTGGTGTTCATTTTAGGGTTTTAACCATGATACATATACGATCTAGGTATAACAAAAAGACACTCAAGGTATGTCTATATTTCACCATTAGAACAAAATAACGTTCTTCATGAGGATCAAACTCTACCTCCTCATGAAGTTAAATAAAAACTAATAGTGCCCTTAAGAAGGCCCATTAGAGAAATGAAGAATTTTATACCTTAAGAGTTATGTGCTAGAAATGTGAATGATATTTCGTCTTACAAAATATTTATGGAATTCTCTAACTCTCAGTTGTGGATTGACGCTATGAAGGAAGGGGTATGGGAACTTAACTGATTACTTGAATGGAAAAATGTGATTGATTTTAGATGGGTTTACAAAAGAAAACGATGTTCTATAGGAAATAGAAATACATAATAGAAAGGCTCCTTTACAATAATCATGACATTAGTTGCACACTTTGATTTTGAACTTCATCAAATGGATGTAAATACTGATTTTATCAATGGTGATCTTGACGAAATGATCTAGATGGTGCAATAAGAACACTTTAAAATTGGAAACTCAAAATCTATGATGTGTTAGATTAAGAAATCCATTTACAGGATCAAACAGGATTTTTGTCAGTCGTACGACAAGATCCTTTGAATTAATAATCTATACTATCTTTGAAGTTAAAGCAATTGAGGATTGTGATTACCACAAGTTTAGTGGGAGTAAATTTCATATTTCTAGTATTATATGTCGATGTTATGTTTCTATCAGAAAAATTTGATATGAAAGATCTCGGTGGTGTAGCTTTTGTGCTAGAAATCCAGATTTTCTGACGCTCTCATGGAGCTATTGGATTATCACAAAAGGCCTATATCGAATGTGTATTACAACGTTGCAGACTGCAAAATTGTAGACCCTTTAATACCCATATAGCAAAAGGTGATAGATTAAGTCTCATTCAATGTCCTAGCACAACACTTCAGATTGAGGAAAAGAAAATGACCTTTTATGTTTAGGTAGTTGAGAGTTCAATTTACGCTCAAGTTTGTACCAGAAGAGAAATTGCATTCGTTATTAATATATTGCGGATGTATGTAAGAAACTCATGCATAGACCAGTTTAAGACACTTAAATGGTATTATAATATCTACAAGGAACAAGACGGCACATGTTGACATATAGGAATTTAGATAGATTGGAGATTATTGGGTACTCCCACTCAGATTTGTGGTGGATACATAGATACACTAAAGAGTAATTCAGGAAACATATTCTTATTAACTAGGATGCAGTATCAAGGAAACGTTTAAAGCAAACATTAATTGCATCATCCACTATGACAACAAAACATGTTACATGCTTTAAGGTATCAACCTATACAATGTGGTTGCATAATATATTCTATGGATTATGTGATATACAAAGGATAGATGGTCCCATAAAATTTGATTGTGAAAATAATTTTGCAATGCAATACTCTAATAGTAACATGAGTTCGTCTAAGTCCAAATATATAGACATAAAGTTTATGTTCGTTAAAGAGAGATCTCATAAAGGTCAAATAAGTATAGAGAACATCGATACAAACTCCATGGTTGTAGATCCTCTTACAAATATAATATTTCCTATGTTTTTCCTGGAACACAACATAAGGATGGATGTAGTTTATTTCGATGATCATTGATATGAGTGTGATTTTTGTAATATGAACAGATTTATATTTGCGATAGTATTGTATACCTTTTGGTTTATTGAAATATATGGCTCACTTAATGTTTATTGACATTTGTAACTCTATGAGTCAATCTCCACGAATGCGGGAAAAGTTAAGAATAAATATGTGTGATTACAATTCATATTATTATTATGTTGTACACCATAATTGATCCATGTAATTGATTGATGGAGATATCGTGATTACTGTTGAGTTCAACTCTTCACATTACGATAAATATTTTTAGTCCTTTATCGTTTATTGATCATGTACGGGTTTGTTCAGTTAACCTATTGACAATGGAATCGTGACACCCATCAAAATATGTATATCCTTGAGTAGCATATGAGGATCCAAGTGGAAATTTCTTTAGTTATTATCACAGGAAAACCCAATTAACAAGTAATAAGTTTAATTATATTAATATATAATTAAAAATAAATTGGATTTATACGTGAAAACTCATTATTGAGGTAGAAGTGTAGAAATCGGTTTGAATTTGAGATTCTTGAAGGATTTGTCCTATGTATGTAGTCTGAGACTAAACTAATAAATTGAAGGACAAAATTAATACAAATCAATTTAGTCGATTTCGATCCTTATTCACAAAGAAAAATATAAGGATATGATGCATTGTCTACATATAAGAGACTTATATAATATACTTCTTCATTATTAAATAAAACAATATGTGTGACATTTTTGTTTTATAAAGATCACTAAACCCTAAACATAAATTTACTTCTCTTATATTTTCCTTCTTTCTCTACACGAATAATTTGTCATTTTGGAGAATAATATTTTACAATAATAGATGAATGCTAAATCAAAAGAGATTTAAAAGGAAGATCAATATGAAATAGTTTCCTATTATTCTATTATGACAAATTGTTTTTAATATGAGAAACCCTTACAAACATTATTTCTGCTTTTGTTGTAGTGCTGAAACTCACAAAGGGCCGATTGTACTATGTATGATATATAACTATTGAACGAATAAATAGGTTCTATCTATATTAGAATTTATTAACAATGTTTTGAATAATAAACTTTTGTTTTGGTATATATTTATACTAACTTTATAATTTATAACTAGAAAATATTACGTAATAAAAAGTTCTACCAAAGTAAAATTTTAAGCTTTTAGTCATGATAGAGATGAGTCAAAAAAGGGTTATCTTATTCATCAATAGATTCTTCCTATATATAGTATCGTGAGTTAGTGGGAAGTTACATTCGTTTTACACTTAATGCACCACTAACTCACTAACATCATTTCTCCTATAATCTCGGAACAACTATTTGAAACGGTTTTGACTTAAAACTTACAACGCTTATTGCATATTGAATAAACAAACACTTCATCTGGTCTATGTGTCAATCCGAGTTGGCCCGCTTCTTGAGCGCGATGAGGTCTGTGTTGGCTGTGCGTTCTTGAGCTCGCCCGACCACGTGGTCGACCAACTATCTTTGATCTCGTTCTTCACTTAGCTTTAAGGTCGATTAGTTTATACCAGAGCTCGTCCCTTGTCTGTTCATCGCCTCATCAGTCTGATCGATCAACTCATTGCTCAGATTATTGTCGAGCTTATTCTCCGCTTCTCTTTGAGGTCAACAATATCGTCAAGCTCGTCCTCTATTTCTTTGTTCCTTTATTATCGTAGCCCAAGCTCATCGTTTTCCTTTCCTGCTCGTTCTCGTATTTACTATGGGGAATCTCCCCTTATCAGGGCTCCCCTTAGTTTATAGGTTTATTGATTTTTAGAAAAATATTAGTAAACCTGGAAAATAAAAATTACCATAAATTATAATGCATAAGTAGGCGCGTGGTTACTGAGAATGTCTCTTGGCTTCATTTGTTGACACGTGTCGTTGGTGTAACTGTAACGGTTCTGACACCGCCGTATCTAGGAAATAGTGCCTGATGCTTGAGTTTTTGGTGCAACTTTCGATTGCCTAGTGATGCCACACCCATTACTTTAACAGTTTCCATGTATTTAACCTCTTGTGTGTTTATTTACTTGAAAATGAAATAGAAACTCTTTCTAGCATTTTACTTCGTTCTTGCTCGAAAAGGAGACATCAACTGCAATTTAAAAACTTTCTGTTGTATTTCGCATCACCAACCAGGTACGTAATTCTTCAACACATATAATCACTCAAATGCTTAGTTATAGCGTAGAACCCTAAATTTTGGAATGCAACATTTGTGAGTAGGTTATTCCCAAATGTACATGCTTTCCCTGCGTCGAATCCATCACCCTTGCATGCTATAAACATGTTGATTCGTATCCTTACCTCATTGCAGTCCAAGTAAGCTATGACACCAAAAAGGGCGACGAAGGTGAAAGCATATAAAATTGTGGAACCTGTGTTTGAGGAAGCCAATGCTTTAGAGAACTATTTCTCGCAGATAGCCCCCAAATACGTTTACTTAGATGAGAATAAAGTTACCACTCATAGGAATGGATGTGGGATTCTTGAGGATGTGACCATAAAGGCACTCGTTATAAGCGAGTATCTCTATCAAGCCTAAGAGACAGAAACATGTCTCTTCTCTACTTTGTACGATTGGGGTTTGAGGCTGCCACTACCTGAGCTGATTCACGATTAATTTAATGTACTAAGAATTTTCCCTACGCAACTTTCTATAAACAGGTGGAGGTTATTACTTAGTGTAGTACTGAGCTCGCGTCTGCTAAGAACTGACGTGTGCTTAGCAGACCTGTTAATGGCCACTGACGTTACCAAACTGGCCAACGCCCCCTTCTTTTATACCCATTTTAAATGGGTGAAGAAGATTGTCGAGCTTCCCTCATCTGATACGAATTGGAAAAATTCCATTGTTTTTGTATCTGGCAATTGGCAATTGTCGAGCTTCCCTCATCTGATAGGAATTGGAAAAATTCCCACTTTGAATCTTCGACTAGAAAGGAGATAGAAAGTAAAATGTAAGCCTAAATCAAATTAGTTAAAATACAAAATTAGTGGTCGAGTCCTGTTAATCAATAAGTTAAGATTATTTGTTTGTGCAGGTGAGGCAGCTAGTCAGAGCTAGTGGAAGGAGGGGAAAGCTAAAGGTTACGTAAACCCTTTAATTTCGATTGGGAATTCGGCCTGCGAGACGTGGCATCAAGATCCGAAGTAGTTCTTTACGCGCTATAATTATCTGAAGTCAGGCTTGTGAACTGTTCCGGAGTTGTAGATCAAAACAGACGCTAAGGTTACGATGGCAGATGGGTCAGTAGCCACAATGGATCGCATCATGGCGCTAATGGAGAAGAGATACTGGAAGAATAACAACACCGGAATTTGGTTTGTAGTACCGCAAACCACTCGAAAAGGTGCTGAGGCTGGAGATTCATCATCTGCTCCTATCCAACCTGGTGGACAAGGAGATGATGTGGCAAGAAAAAAAGGAGAGAAGGTTGAACAAGTTGAAAATAATGTGCCTGCTGTACAAGAAGTTGCTCAGACTAGCAAGGTGCGAGAAGAGCGAGAAGAGGAGAAGGACACTAATTCAGGCTCATTGGTTAAGCCTTTCGAATAAGAAACAAAAGATGATTAAAGACGTTGTTCCTCTCACGTGAGGAAGTTACAGTTGAGATATGATGATAGTGATAGCACATGGGCTGCTCCTGAAGGGACAACTTGTCCCCCAATTCATTCTTTACCCAAACAAGGCGAGGGGCAGAATCCAAATGCTGCGGAGGAGCTGATTGACTTGGTGGAGGATAGTGAGGAGAAAAAAGATGAGCCTCAGAAGAAAAAAGTTATTCCCCTAGAGCATGCTGAAAGGATAAAACGTTGGGTGTATACTTCAAATATGCCTCATATGACGGCGACAGTTGGAGAGGGTAGTGTGCCACAAATGGTGGAGATAATGAAGAAAACTAGAGGTGAGGATAAAGGCGCTGAGACTAGTCAACATAGGGTGTCTGTGGAACAGCAGCTGCCCAAGAAAATTATCATACCACGCCTCTCTTCATTTATGTTCGAACAGCTCCATCGAAATCCTGACTTGTCATATTATGACAAAATGTCAGTTCCTGAGATCTTACAGCGACAAGTTGAGCTGGCCATTGAGGTAAGCCTTTCTCCCTTTTTTTACTGTGTTGAATAAAATATGGTAGTATAATTCTAACTTTATGGTTGTACGTATATTCATCATAACTTGGTCTTACTGGACTACCGGAGCATGTCCCAGGCTGATTTAGACACTATGGAGAAATGGAGACTAGAAGCCATTGTTTTTGGATCAGCCAAAACGAGCACCGCAGAGGTTATTCGCTTGAGGCATGCATATACCTCAACAAAGGCAACCAAACATGAGGGGGTTGAAGCAAAGGAAAAACTGGAGAGTACAGTGGGGACCTTAAAAGAAGCTCTGATATGCAGCGACGAGAGGTGGAAAACCACGTCCGATAATCACAAGATGGTACTGAAATAAAATGAGAACTTGTTGAAAAGGAATGATGAGTTGTATGCTCAAAGCTCGAACCTGACAGATAGAAATTTGGCTAAATCTAAAAGGGTGGAAGAGCAGGCTCAGCGAATAGCCACTTTGACTACTGATGTTACTAAATTAATTACCCACGTGGAGGAGGGGCGTGCAGAGCTCAAGCGAGAATGGTAACAGTGGAAAAAGGACTTGGAAGAAGCTGTGGCAGAAAAGGAGACGCAGATATTCACAGTTTCCGCAGAGATGATAGCCAAAGAAAATGGGAAAGCCATAGATGAGCTGATGGCTCTGAATCATGGGTTGAACTTGGGATCTTTAGCATCTCCCGCTCAGGGTTCTGCACCACCTAAAAATGTTCGCTTGCAACATGTTCCAAATGTCAAAGTTGATACCATTGGAGTTTATGATGTTACTCCACCAGAGCAGACCAAGCTACCCCTTATTAAGTGCCAAGTAGTGGTATTATTTGTTCTCTTTTGTTCTGTTTTATGTATATGAAAACCTTGTGTTTCCTGAAGTATTTTGAATACATATTGAAATTATTTGTGGCTTTTATTATGCCAGTATAATTACTGTCATAAATATTTATGGAGAAAATGTGGAGTTTGTGTTTTATGTGCTTCATGGAGATCCTTACAATCCCAATCTCAGTATGGCTCATTATGTAGCTTAAACAATAATTGCCATAATAGCTTGTTCGCGACGAGGTCATTTAAACCCTATTGCGTAGTCTATTTTAGACTTGGTCTTTAACCAGTTCGTGAATATACCAAGTACAAAGTATAGGCACAATATGGCCATTACGTAGCCCGTAGGTGTGGCCAATTAGCCTGTTTTTGTTTATAGATACTTAGTCTGGAATCAGTATGATCCATTGCATAGCCATAAATGGCGTGGTCATTGACCCTTTCACTAATTGTAAGGATAAAACTTGCAATAAACACAGTGGAAAAGCATAAATTATATTGAAGGAACAAAATATTGTCCTAATATGCCTCATTAAAAAACCTCATCACGCCATTAGGGAGGGAAAAAAGCGCATCAGTACAGTCTAAGTATTTTGGCGATACAATTTTAAGTGGTTGACATTCCAAGGGTGTTTGAGTGCTCGACCACTTTGATCTGCAAATCTATATGCGCCGTGGTGCTCTTTAGAGATAATCGTGTATGGGCCTTCCTAATTTGGTCCCAGTTTGCCAATTGTTCCACTGCTGGAGCCTTGAAATACCTTCTTTAAGACTAAGTCTCCCTCCTTAAAAGAACGTGGCTTTAATCGATTATTGAATCGTCCCTTCATCAAGCTTCCGTAGTGCTCTGCTCGTACTCTTGCTTGGTCTTGTCGCTCATCGAGGAGGTCCAAGCATGTTGCTCTGGCTATTAGGTTTGCCTTTTCTTCATAGTGCTCGATTCTGTGGTTTGGTACTATGATCTCTGTTGGAATGACCACTTTTGTATCGTATACCAGGGGGAATGGTGTATATCTTGTTGTTGAGCGCGGGGTGGTTCGATATGACCATAATACCTCAGCCAACTTATCCGGCCACTTTCCTTTGGCACCTTCCATTTTTTTCTTAAATCCTTCGAGGCGCATCTTGTTAGTCACCTTGACCTGGCTGTTTACGTGGGGATAATAAAGGATGGAAAATCCTGGAGAATCTCATATCGTTTTCAGAAGTTGGTGAGTATTGAATTTTGGAATTGTGGGTCGTTATCTGTCATTAGAATCCGCAGAATTCCATATCTAGTTAGAATTTGATTATGGATGAATTCACATACCTCATGCACGTGTGTTTCAGAATAGATTTTTAGCCTCGACCCATTTGGAGAAATAATCTACAACAACGATAAAAAACTGCCTCTTTCCCGTGGCCATTGGCAAAGGACCCACTAGATATATCCCCCACTTATCGAAAGGACATGGAACAAGAACGTTCTGCATAGGTTCGATGAGTCTATGTTGTATGTTTGCATACTCCTGGAATTTATGAAACTGTTGTATAAGAGTTTCTGCATCAACTGCGAGCTCAGGCCAATAATACCTTGCTAGGAGGAACCGATGAATTAGTGTTCGGTGGCCACAATGAGCGCCTACCTCCCCTGAATGCAGATTAGTTAATATCAAATTGGCTTCCGCGCGATCAAGAAATCGGAGCAATAGCCGAATCAAACTCTTCCTGTATAGGATGTTGTCGAGAACACAAAACTTGGCTGCCTTGATCTGCAATGCTCGAGCCTTATTCTTATTTGCTAGCAATTTTTCAGAGTTCAAGTATTGCAGGTATGGAATTCTCCAGTCGACGTCACTTGCAATTGAGTTGATGGTTACCGTTATGGGTATGAGTTTGGTCATGGGGAGTTGTTGGAGTAAAATTGTGGGATGCTCTCCTAAAGCTGCAGTCTTGGCTAAAATATCGGTTGCTGAGTTGTCCTTTCGTGCGGTATGCTCGTATAAAACATATGTGAACTTGGATTTGTATTCCTTGAGTATGACAAGGTACCTTATAATGCCTTCATATTTGGCGTCGTAAGTACCCATTTCATGGTTAACCACTAACTGAGAACAACTTCGTATTCTCGCACGTTATTTGTTACCGGAAAATTAAAACGAATCTCATGTTTGATCTCCTCACTATTTGGGGATCGCAAGACAACTCCTGCTCCTCCGCCCAACGTAAAAGACGCGCTATCAACTTCAACGGTCCATTGGTCTAACCTAGTCACTCCTTGGTCATCTGTGTCAATCTGTTGATGCCTGGAAGTGGTGAATTCGGCAAGGAAATCGGAGATTTCCTTCTCCTTAATAGCTAAGTCTGGCTCAAAAAAATGTCATACTCGCCGAGTTCGATACTCCATTTGCTGAGTCTGCTGGAAAGATCTAGCTTCTGTAGTACTGTTCGCAAGGGTAAGGTTGATCGCACCGCAATTACGTGCCCTTGCAAATATGACCGCATTCGCCGAGCTGCAATAACTAAACTTAGAGTAAGCTTTTCGAGATTCAAGTACCTTGTTTCCTCATATGTTAGTGTTTTGCTCGTGTAATATATTGGCCGTTGTACCCCGTTCTGGTCACGTACTAAAGCCGAACTCACAGAAAATGGTGATACCGCCAGGTAGAGGAACAGTGGCTCCTTAGCCATAGGTGCAGACAGAATCTCTAGATATGTGAGATATTGTTTGAGCTCGCCGAAATCTTATTACACTAATCTGTCCAGGCGAACTTCTTAGCGCCCCGTAAAACTTTAAAAAAAGTGATGACTTTTATCCGACGCGCGGGAGATGGGCCTGGATAGAGCTGCTAGCCTTCTCGTGAGACATTATGCTTCCTCGATATTCTTTGGATCCATTTGCAGAATTGCATTGAGCTGGACGGGGTCGGCTTCAATACCTCGTTGACTTACCACATAACCCAAAAACATTCCCTTGGCTACACCAAAAGAGCACTTATATGGTTTGAGCTTGAGGTTGAACTTTCGTAACAAATCGAAAACAATCATGAGTTTTAACAATCATGTCGTCAATGTATGCGTCTAAATGTTGTTCCAGATGGTCTTGAAAAATGTGATTTATCAGTCGTTGATACTTCGAACCCGCATTCTTTAAACCAAAAGGCATGACCGTATAGCAGTAAAGACCTCTTTCGGTTTGAAATGTTGTGTACTCCTAGTCTGATGGGTGAAGGCGAATCAGGTTGTGTCCAGAGTATGCGTCCATAAATGGAAAGTACTCGCAACCCAAAGCCGAATCGACTTACTGATCGATGCGCGGTAATGGGAAAGCATCCTTGGGGCATACCTAATTCAGGTCGTTGAAATCCACGCATATTCTCCATTGGCCACTCTTCGTTTTTACCAAAACGGGGTTAGCTATCTAGACCGGATATCTTGCTTTTCGAATGTGTCCCAGCTAATATAGCTATCTGATCTTCTACTGAAAAAGATCTGCGTTTTTGACGTACTGGCTTGGCGTAAAGGTTGATGGTCAAATCGTGACTTATAATTGAAGGGCTTACCCCTGAGACATCAGCTGCCTCACAAGTGAAAACATCTAAATTTTTTGTTAATAAAGCAGTTAAACATACCTTAAAATCTTGAGATAACTCCTTCCCTAGTCGAAGCATTTGATCGTTAGCTATAAGTGTGTCCACTACTGTATTACCCATATCAGTTGAGTCTTCGTTCTCACGCGGGTTATCCACTGGGTTTGGCGAGGTAAGATCCAGTGTTTCTGGTTCGGGGTCCCCCTCGCCGTTTAATTGCTATCAGAGGTTTGGACGGATTCAACGCAATCGCATAACATGTTCGCGCGGTTCTCTGGCTGCCTCGTATTGTTCTCACCAAGCTACCCACCGGATATTTTATGCATTGTCGCAATGTGCACGGCGTTGCTTCCATCCTATGTAGCCATGGTCTTCTCATTATTGTCTCGTCTTTAATTTCTTTTCGTGGCTCCATGGCCAACTTTTACCAGTAGCTCCACCTCCCAAACATATTGTGAAACCTTCGTAGCCGACCAACGTACGCTGAGTCGGCCGATATGGAGGTATATTTTGCATGCGGTCAAAACTTCTTTTGAATATAATATTTGCAGAGCTCCCACCGTCAACTAGCACTTGAGTCACCATCACTCCTCTGATGTCTAGGTGGATACTTAAAGCGTCCTCATAGGGCAGACTGACGCCTCTGAGATCTTCGTCATTGAACGTGAAATCGGCCACTAGATCTCTGTAATTGCGATAGGAGTTGGCGTTTATTTCGTACACATCAGGCTTGTTTTTAGCCCGTTTGTTTGAAGCTACCTCATGGATTGGTGTCGAGTTCCCTCCTGATATGGTGAGCAGCCACTGTTGTTTGTTAGCTTCCGTTTCTTCTCCATTTACCGGTTTCTCATTGTTTGGAGAATGTATTTCCTCACGACGATCCAGATAAGATCTTCATTGGTAAAGGTCCATGATTGAATCTTGCTCTCGTTTAAGCACCTTGTTACCGACAAACCTTTCTCTGAACGCTTTCCACAGCCCGGTAAAATTATAGATAGATCATTTTGGCAAGCTGTTGAACCAATTCATTGCATTATCTTTGAGGGTCATGGAAAGTGTTCAGCACAGCATTGCATCGTCGGGGTTGAATGTCATCATCATGTTTCGGAATTGCTCCAGATGCCTTTCTGGGTCTCCTATTCCATCATAAGCTTCCATCCTGAAAGGGTTGAACTTCCTTGGGAGTTAGGCTTCGATAATCTTCTCGGAGAATGGTGACTCGTTGAGTATGTAAGCTGACAGTCTCGGGCGAACCTAGTTGTAGTGGAGGTCTTCATTTTCCCAAGCTCCTTTGGTAGGCGTCTGCTTTGCCTCCTCTCGCAGACCTTTGCTACGGTTTCTATCTCTACTCTCGCCTTCGCCCTCTTGTTTCTCGTCCCGCTTGGACGATCGATCTGCTCTATTAACTTTTCTAGCCTTTGGGCCGGACGGTTGATGTACTCTGCTTGTTTCCTTTATTTTAGCGGTGAGGGAATGAATGGCGTCATTCATTCCTGCCATAGTGGTGTGCATGGTCTGTTCCCTTGCATCTTGCTCGAATGCTATTTTTAACTTCTCTTCATGGAGATTCTGGATTCTCTGTTCTAGTTGGAGGACCACCGAGTCAGCGACTGGGATGGCTTCCACAGTTTCTTGGGCCATTGTTGCATCCGTCGGTTGATGTGGTTGCACTTCTGCCCGGGGGACAACAACGGGTAGGGTTGGAAGCTCCTCCGGTATGCCCGTTCCTAGGGGTGCCATGGTATTACCCCCTTGGGAAGCAACAGGGATGGGGTATAGGGTGCCTTGCCCAGTTGGTGGATTTCTTGCTCCTCTCCTGTTCATTGTTGCTTCACTTGTTTCGTAGTTGTCTTTCTCGATTCTTGACCTTGTGACTACCATGGTTGATGATTAGCTGTTTTCCGACAGATGGCGCCAAATTTGTTACGGGAATAACAAGTTCTACCAAAGTAAAATCTTAAGCTTTTAGTCAGAAAAGAGATGAGGCAAAAAAGGTTATCTTATTCATCAATAGATTCTTCCTACTTATAGTGTTGTGAGTTAGTGGGAAGTTACATTCGTTTTACACTTAATGCACCACTAACTCACTAACGTCACTTCTCCTATAATCTTGAAACAACTATTTGAAACAGTTTTGACTTAAAACTTATAACGCTTATTACACAATGAATAAAGAAACGCTTCATCGGGTCTACGTGTCAACCCGAGCTGGCCCACTCCTTGAGCGCGATGAGGTCTGTGTTGGCTGCGCGTTCTTGAGCTCCGCTGACCATGTGGTTGATCAAATATCTTCGAGCTCGTTCTTCACTTAGCTTCAAGTTTGATTAGTTTATACCCGAGTTCATCCCTTGTATGTTCATCGTCTCCTCAGTCTGATCGATCAACTCATTGCTCAGATTATTGTCGAGCTTGTTCTCCGCTTCTCTTTGAGGTCGACAGTATCGTCGAGTTCGTCCTCTGTTTACTTGTTCCTTTATTATCTTAGGGTCATAGGCCAATAATGTATTTTTCCATCTTAAATGACCAAACATGTGGAATCTAAAATATTTTGACAACTAAGGTATTCCATTTAATTCATAATATCCAATGATTTTTTTTATATTCTAAAGTATCATTTTTTACTATTTTGGTGAATAATGTATGTTTTCTAGACATTGTCTTTGTCGTTATTTTTAGAACTCTGTTTTAACTCGTAATTCATGTTAAACAAATAGTTTGAGGCTATCTTTTTACGATTTTTTAAATTATTTCTTAGTTCATGGTACTCAATTTTATTTTATTTCGAATTTATTAGTTTTTTTAGATTTAAAGTAGAAGATAGATTCGATTCGAAGTAATTTAATTTGTTTTCTAAAAATGAAAATTTATGAATATCTTTCTACTTTTTAGGATTTTTTATTACCAGATTTCATATTCTATCGGAAACCTTGTTTGAATAAACTTTGATTTGAGAAATCAATTTTGAATCTTTTTTTGTAAAATCTTTGATTTGAGAAATCAATTGTGAATCTTTTTTTGTAAAATCTTTGATTTGAGAAACCAATTTTGAAACATTTTTTGTATAAAATTTGATTTGAGTCATAAATTGATTTAAAATTTGAAGAAACCTTTTTTTAGTATTTTTATTACTCGATTTCATGTTTTATCGATTATTCAATGTGAGTTTTATGTTTCTTTTTTAATTTTTAATTTTAAAAGACATGAAGTCTTCTTCTTTTTCTTATTAAATGTAAGAAACGTTTTGTACATTTGTTTTCAATGTTAAAGGCATGATATATTTTTGATTTATCTTAGTAAACATGTTAGCATGAACATTTCTACCAAAGTTTAGTTCAGATTCAGAAATTTTATCTTGAGAAGTATGTTAGTATGATTTTTTCTATCATGGTTTAGTTTAAATTTTATGTAAGATAATTTCATATTTTATAAAAATTGTATGTCAATATAGGTGAAATTTAGTGTAAGACAGATCAGATCCTTATATAATGCAGATCAGATTTTATATAAGGGAGGTCAAATTTTATAAGATTTTTATTTTAGCCATGTTAGATTTTATAACATTCTTTTGATGTACTACCATATTTAGATAATCGGTTCCAACAAAAGAGATTTGAAGATATAAATTTATTCCTAAGTAAGAGGATTTGAAAAAAATATTTGAAAAAATAAATATTTATACACATTAGTTTTTAAAACTAAATTGACTACTTGGTTTTAATATTTTTTATTTTTTTATTTTTTTTATTTTTTAGAAAGGTTATATTTTATGTAAAAAAATATATTGAAAAATGAATTTCCTTCCTTAGGCAAGGAGATTTGAAAAATAAACTATATATACAAAAACATTATACACATTAGCTTTTAACAGAAATTGCCTATATTAAGAACTTGGCAATACATATTTTCTTATTGATGAAGAAGCGTGACATAACATAATTTTTACATCGATGAATAAATGTGGTAGGATAAATTGTCTAAATCGATGTAGAATGTGGTATGCTAGATTATCTCTGTGGCAGAGCTGATTTTTTTTAGTTCATGAATAACTTCGCATTACAAATTTTATCATTGATGAACAAGCGTGGATACTTTTGTATCGATGAGTACGTGTGGTAGAACAATTTTGCTCAATCGATGTAAAGCTTGGCACGATACATTCAATTCATGAATAAAACTTGGTACAACAAAAAAATTAGTACATGACTAAAACATGGTAAGACATATTTTTTTAGGTCATGAATAAAACATAGCATGATAAAAAAAATCCAGTTCATGAATAAAATACATAAGGACAATTTTTTTTAGTTAATGAATAAAATGTGGCAAAACAGATTCTCTTAATCTACAAGTTTTGGTGTAAATATATACTAGTTAGTTGTAGTTTATTTCCTAGTGTTATATTTTGGATTGTTCTCGGGTTAATAACTTCTAAACCTTGAATTATTCCTGTATTTCATGGGTTATAAATCAATTTGGGATATTGGGTTTTACCAAAATTCTAATATTCATGAAGAATCTTTTATATGTTTATAAGTCTAAGATGTTGAGAATGGATTTTCAGATCAGTGAACCAAACAGATAGGTGAAATGTTGTAGGATTGCTTCTTGAAGACGATCTTTTTTTTATGCAAGAAAAATCGAGAATGACCGTAGATCATGAGGATGTGGTCTCATACATATCAGAGCATCTACCATTATTTCTTCAATTATTTAAAACCTCCACATAACCGTATCTGTTAGAATAAATGTGTAGGTGCGAAACGTGCCTCACGGACTAGCAAGAAATTGTCCGCTTTGGACCATAAGATCCGCACAGCTTTGCTTTTGGTACACTCCCAAAAGATCTCTTACTAGTTGAGGGAGGGTTCACACTTATATACACTATATTCTTTTCAATGTTAGAAATGTTAAATTCTGGACCAAGTATGGGATGAAGTTTACTCTCCAATATCCTCCCTTAAACTTGATCCCATTAATCGGCAGAGTGAACGTCACCCAATCACAATGGAAACACATCGATGGATGTGTTGATGGGCCGAATAATGTCGCCTAATCAGAGCAAAATAAACATCGCTGGATATTCAACACATTTTTTTAGAATCCCACATTGCTTAGAACTTGGCTCTGATACCATATTAAGACAATTTTGAATGTGTATTGTATATCTTCACTCTTTGTTTGAGTTAGAAACATTAACACAAATCCCCATCTAATAATAAAAATTATAGTATATATATATATATATATATATATATATATATATATATATATATATATATATATATATATATATATATATTGTGGCAGAAAGTAAGCCCTAGCCCATATACAGACTGATATTAAATATCCCATATACATTTTAACACAACTCATAAATATTTGATTCTAATTTTGACACTCTAACACCCCCCCCCCCCCCACCCCCCTCAAGTTGGAGCATGAAGATTATGAATGGCAACTTGCCAAGCAAAAACTTAAACTGCTGTTTACCTAGTTCTTTTGTAAAATAATATGCACGCTAAGACTGAGTGGGCAATATAAGATCCGGAAATAACCCCATCAAGTATCGCATCCCGTAGAATATGATAATCTACTTAAATATACTTTGAACGTTCATGGAACACAGAATTATGGGCAAGATGTAAAGCCGACTGACTATCACATAAAACTTGCATAGCCCCTGAGTGTGAGACCCCAAAATCCTTGAGCGAACCGTGCAACCACTTCCACTCACAAGTCAATCTTTCCATAGACCGGTACTTTGCTTTAGCGAAAGACAATGCAACAACACTATATTTCTTAGTCTTCCAAGAAACATGGGAATCACCCAAGAAAACCATCCAACCACTCACATTGCGCCGAGTCTTAGGACATCCAACCCAATCATAGTCACACCAGCCTGTCAGAGTGAGGTTACAACTACTCGGCAGAAGAATTCCCTAACCCGGGCTCCCTTTCACACAATGAACACCTCGTAATGCAGTCTGCCAATGATCCTCATGCGGTTTCTGCAGAAACTGAGATAAATTATGTACCGAAAAACAACTATTTTGGTAGTGTAAACGCCAGAAAAATCAGTCTTCCCACCAACCTACAGTACGCAGACCCGTCAATGAGTAGCGCCGACTCACTCTTGTCGAGCTTGTCGTTTTGCTCCATGGTAAACAGTGCAGGCTTGCTGTCAAGTAAACTTGTCTCTGATATAATGTCCAGAGTATATTTACGTTGCCATAGAAAGATACCTGCGGGACTCCGTGCTACTTCAACTCCAAGAAATATTTGAGATGACCTAAGTCATTCATATGAAAGCAAGTGATCAAGTATTTCTTAAACTTCACCAATGCACTAGGGTCATTCCCAGATAGAATAAGATCATCAACGTACACCAAAACATGCATACGATAACCACTCGTGGACTAAAAGAATAAAGAATAATCTGAATAGGACTGAACAAACCCACACCTCTTCAGTACAGCCACTAACTTGGCAAACTAACACTGAGATGCCTGCTTCAGGCCATATTTACGAAGACGACAAATTTTTCCTTCGCGCCTTCTTTCAAAACCTTGAGGAATTTTCATGTAAACCTCCTCATCCAGATCACCATACACAAAGGCATTATGTACATTCATCCGATGTAACTCCCAATTCTGAGCGGCTGCAACCGCTAAGAAAAGAGGTACAATAATCATTTTGGCAACATGAGCAAATGTCTCTGTATAATCAATCCCTTCTACTTGGTGATTACCAAACATGACCAAATAAATTTGAAGGCACTCTACTATTTAATTTAATAAATCCACTGACTCCCCAAAGATTTATTCCCATGAGGTACATGCGCCAAGGTCCAAGTATGATTATCTTTTAGTGCTTGAATTTCCTATTGCATTGTCTTTCTCCAACCAGGGTTCCTCATAGCCTCTCGAAATGACGTAGGCTCATCCCTAGAGGTAATAGATGCAAGAAAATAGTGGTGTGCCAACGTGAAACAAGAACTGTCTATATAATGAGTAGAGGATAAGGCATAATCTGATCAGGAGTAGGAGGAGCAGATGGCATTGAATGTACTATAATAGTCATCACAAAATCCTTCAAATGAGTAGAAGCAATTTTACTATGCTTACCTCATCCAAGATCTAAAGAAATGCTTGCAGTATCAGAAACAACATTCAAAACTATTGGCGGATCTGAGATACCATTTCCACCAACCGGAGGCGGAGATTGCGTATCACTAACCTCGTAAACCTCCACGAGTGACGCTACCACAGGGACGCCGTCATGTTGTGACTCTCCTTCTTCAATCGAAGAGCCCTTTTTAAGTTCCTCCTAAAACTCTGGAGCAGTAGTTGGAGGTGCAATGACCCCAGTCTCAGGACAAGCCAACTCAGAGAGCATAGTAACGGATGTAAATAGAAATATATGTTCAAAACATTTTACATCTCGGGAAAAAAAAAATATTGACTCTCCAAATCATATACTTTCCAGCCTGATTGTCATACGGGTAGCCCACAAAAACACACCGACGACTACGACTCGAAAACTTGTCACCCTTAGACCTCTGATCACGAACATAACACAGAGGCCTAAACACATGAAGCTCAGAGAAAACAGGAGGCACACAAAAAAGCATCTCAAATGGAGTCTTGGAACCCTAAAATTGAGAAGGATTTCTATTAATGAAATACCCAGCAGTCAAAATACACACCCCCCAAAATTTAACATGTAAGTTACCCTGAAACCTGAGAGCATGGGCAACATTCAAAATAAGTCTATGTTTCTGTTCGATCCTACCATTCTGTTAAGGAGTACCCACACATGAAGATTAAAAAAAAACCCAACTCATCTAAAACATGGCGTACATAGAAAAATTAAGTGCCATTGGCACTACACACTGTCTTAACAACTCCATTAAATTGTTTTTAGCCATTTCGAGAAAATGTAAAGGCATTTAAGTTACTTTTGTTTTCTCAACCAACAAATAAATCCATACAAAAAGGGGCATCAACAATAGTGAGAAAATATTATGTACCACAGGAGGAAAAAGTATGATAAGCACCCCATAAATCAAAATGAATTAATATGATTTGTCTAACCATGAATAACGTCAGTGATGAGAAAACAAAGGCCAGATATGCGTCGGCTAATGAAGGCTATGTCGGAAATACGTCGGGGCAAGGGAAAAAGACTGGACATACGTCGGTCTTGAGAGAATAAAAGCCGGGTAAACGTCGGCTGATGAAGGCTATGCCGGAAACATCTCGGGCTCTTATTACACTTATATATTCTTAAGAGTATCTCTTTGAATATTTCCATTCAGTGAGTATTTGTGTATGCCAGGTCTCTTTCATTTATACACAACTCTGGAGGTTCTACTTTTACGACCTGAATTATATGTTAAGAGTATAATAACAAATCTGATTTTTTTACCGCCTACTTTTCCCAAGGGTTATTAAAATAATTTGTAATACTCGTGGTGTTAAAGAATATTAAGAGGAATCACCTAATGTTGATATATGACCAATATTTACCTCTTACAACAAGGAAATAACATAAAAGTTTTAGTAGGTAAGATTTCGCCACATACAAAGGATGTCTGTCATAATTTAACAACATTTCCTTTTGAATATTAAAAATATTTAGTTTTGAAAATATGATCATATAGTATAATATTACTAGTTCGTATTGCAAAATGATAAGAGTAAACTTCTAAAGTTAATATTTCACCAAAACATTCTATTGAATATAAAATCAACAAATGACTCATAAAACCTCAATAGATCAGCGGTTAGAACAACCAAAACTAATTCATTAGGGCTTCATAAACATAATGAATTATATTCACCAATTGTATGCAGAAATAAGTGAGGAAATATTTTGCAAGTATGTGCAATGGTTGTAGGTTTCATATAGTTTGCTTTATTTTGTATTCTACATACGACTCATTTTGCACATCATATATGTAGCGTGTCACGTGTGTATTAAAAGAAGTACTACACATGTATTCATATGCCATATTATTTATTAGGTTAGCCTACAAAATGATAAGAACAAACATTCAACATTAATATTTCACCAAAATATTCCTAACATAACATAAAAATAACAAAACAAAAAAATACGAATTGATCAATTGTATACTACTCCAAATAGATTATACCACATATTTGGAGAAATAATATATATAAGTCGCTAGTATGAAACGTAATAAAAAAATACTATGTGCCTAACTCATGGCACAATATGTAGAATTTTCAAAAATCGGATGCTTTTCACAAGTTATTTATCACTATAATGGCGCAATAGTTGTAGGATTTTTCCATGGGAAGTGCAAAAATTAGGATAATAAACCGCAAGGTATATTTTTTTATAATTCTTTTTGGTTACACGAGTCAATTACAACATGTTTTGCACTTGTTGTCCTGAAGTGCTAAACTTGAAAAGATCTTATCTACTAAATATACCTAGCACATGAATTACCAAATCTCACATAATACATTTTGCAATTGCAATGGTATCCACTTTCATAACTCTTCTATATCATGTGTTCGTGACATATTTATAATAACATTCATGCAAACTTGCATTATAATTTGCGAAATGTAATAATACTATGTTTGGCAACCCTTCTATCGCAAGTTTTGTAATGTACTAATGAACATCATCTTCTTCTCCAGTTAGTTGAATTACATATCTAAACAAATTTTGAGAAAAAATAGATGAAAGTAATTATATCCATTCAATAAGAATTCCAACGAGTTTTGGTCTGAATATGTATCATGTTTTTGTTTGTTTTCGTTATATTTTTGATTTTGCAGATGAGAAAAACTTTTAAAATAATAACACTGATTTTTTTTCGTTTTTATTTGCAAGTTTTGGGTTAGGTTTTTAGTTGTAGAACTAAGTAGTTTCTTGATTTGGTAAGAATGGTTTATTGTATGAGTTTTAGAGTTTACTGGAATTTATGTTACATGAATATGTTTAAGTAATTAGTAGTGAAAGTGAATAACTTCATTTGGGCTACATCAGCTATTCATCCATAGCTTCAATTTATAATTTAGAGTTTAAACTCTTCATGACATCTTGAAAAATTATTAGATCATCTTCCAGAATGTTTAAAGTCTTTTCATGTTTATTAAAGAATACTACATATTTTGAAGGTATGACACTCCTTCTCTCTTTAGCGAATATACGAATATAGGCAAAGTGTATTGATCCGTTTCTTGAATTTCATAAATTTACTCATTATGAACAACATCAAAATTCTCTTCTTGAGGTGGAAGTGCAACATTTATCCAAGGTAACTAATTTCATTAAATAAAATAAATAACTGGTTGTCTAACTATAACTGAATCATTGATGTCAGATACTCAATGGATTGGTTCCAGTTATTCTTAAAACAATATTAGTATCACAATCTCTTAAAAGAATGTTCTCCTAAAAAATTTCATCCTAAACGAATATGTTAGTTTCCATCTCAAAAAATTTAATGCCAAATGTGAGAGTAAAAATTATAACCCCTTGAGTGGGATGGATAGCCTAAGAAATGACAAGTAATGTTTTTGAATTCTACCTTATCTTCGCTCACCCTATAAAACTTTACTTAAACTGGATATCCCAATACATGAAAGTTTCTAAAGTTGGACTTCTTCCCTCTCAAATGTTCATGTGGTGTTTTAGTTGTTGTTGTAGTATGTACCTTGTTAAATATTTATGTTACAGACTTGGTAGTCCCCCCAAAATAGAAATATATAGTCATGTATGAGAAATCATACTCCTAACTATTTTTTATAATATGTTGTTTCTTTGTTCTGATACTTCATTCATAGTATAAGAGAAATTTATGATGTATTGAAGAACAATCCCACACTCTTGAAGGTAAAAATAAAATAGTACAATACATTGTTCCTCATAACCACCATACCTTCCATAATATTCACCACCATTGTCAGATATGAAGAATTTAGTTTGTGTACCAAGTTTTAACTCACCTTTGGTCTTAAAATATTTGAACATGTCAATGGTTTTAGATTTCTCATGAAGCAAATGTAAATATCCATATCTTGAAAATTCGTATATCCATCTAATAAATATTTTTGGCTAATCCATGATGTTTAAAGGAATGGGCCACAAATGTATATATGAATTAATTTCAAGACTTTTTTAGCACGTGAGGCTTCAAAGATTCAATGTTTGATTTGTTTTCCTTTGATACACCCAATATATTCTCAAAGTCGGTATAGTCAAGGGGACCTAATAGAAATTCAACAACAAGCATATCAGTTATCTATTTAGAGATGTGACATAATCACATGTGCTATTAAAATACTAAATTTCCATAAGGGGCTTTATATGATTCATTCATGACAATTTGATAATTACTAACAACACTCAATTGATATAAATTATCAACAGAATTAAGCAGATATTAATATATTATCAAATGAAAGATGTAATTCTTTATTACCAAATGAATAATACAACTAGCTTTTTCAAATAAAGAAAACAAAAGTACGATACTTAAGTGAATGAACACACAAAACTTTTGTCAAATAGAATACATTTCCAGAATTTAAAACCAAGTAAAAATTACAAATGGCTTCAACAGGGAACAGAGTCCTCTCGGTAGTAAAAATATGAATCTCCCCACCACTGAGAGTCTTGTTTTAGTTTCAGTCCTATAAGTAAACAAATTTGTGAGTTATGGATGTTGTATCAACACCATGTTTCCTTAGAAACTAATTTTAATTTTGCTTATGAAGTTAGAACTGAAGATAACTTACCTTTCTTCCTCATCTAGGCCTTCCTCTTAGGGAAATATATCTTCAAATTATCCCAACTTATATAATGGAAACACATGTTTAACCTTGTCTTTGTTCTTAACTTTCTTGGGGTCACTCAATTCCTTTTCGAATCTCGGAGTTGAAGTATGTGCAGCTAAAACTAAATAGTTTTCCTATTTTTTAGAACTATTTTTACCAACATGGATAATATTGGCTTCCTAATCCCCTGATTATTCTTTTGATTTACATGCACAAGGTTCAAAATGAGAGAGTTCATGTCGTATTTCTTATCAAAGAAGTTAGGCTTTCTCTAAAACTAATAAATCAATGAGGGATTGATAAGAAAATTTAGGACACTACAACACTCTCTAGAAGCTCAATATTTAGTGCATTCAATTTCCCATGAATGTTAGCCATTTTAAATTATACTCTTAATTTTTTTTCATTACCCGTGTATTTAATCGCTCAGAATTTACCAACCATGCTCTTCATTTTAACATGTGGTAACTTAACAAAACTATTTTTGATATGGGCAAATGTGTCCTAGTATTCTTTATATCACTGGTGTAAGAACTTAAGAAGACTTGTGAGACTCCAATTTATAGGACATAGCAAATTAGGTGATTAGAACCCTCTCACCTCTAAAAATTATATCCTTTCATCATGAGTGCTTTTAGTTGTAATAGGGGAACAAATTTCCTCCAAGAGCCAATATTTTGTGTCATTGTGTCCCAACAAGAGAAAAATATCATTTTTCAATATTTAATTTCCCCATGACAATAAGAGAACATGAATGGTGTTTCTTATCTGAGAGTTAGTAACTAAACAATCAATAAAGAAAACATATTAGTGAATCATTGAATACACATAACCTACAAGTTTATAAAGATGTAAGTTATGTATGTCATTCATATGATTTTACTTGTCGTGATCCTTAGCGGAGATATTATGCTACAACGCGCTATACATCACTTCTAAAGACAAGACTTTAAGAAATATAATGTTGTTTCAAGGCCATATATAAAAATAACCAAACCATCGTTATGATCCATACTTGAATATTTCACGTAATATAAAATGAACCATTGAATATTAAAAATCAATTATACATGAGTATGATGCGTGTAACAAATCAACTATATCATATAATGAGTTGCTCACCATTTGGACAAATGTGAGATAGTCTTTTGTAGGGGGCGACCTACACTTACACCAATTGATCTTTAGCTATGAGCCTCATAAATGTTTCCTTCATGACTTCTCTCCATAGTTCCCACACATGTGGGATGATAAATCTACTAATATAGTTCTAGAGAATAGTCATACGAAATGTTCACTCGATATCCTAATGATATATTTCGTAATTATCATACAACATTCCCATTAACAAGTAATCATATTAATTATATTAATATATAATTAAGTAGGAATTTGACTTAAAGTAAAAATCCATTATGGAGGTATAAGTGTAGAAACCAGTTTGAAGCTCTATGAAGGATTGAGCCAAAATATTAACAGTTGAGACTCAATTAATAAGTTCATTGTAAATTGGTAAAAATCAATCTAGTATATTTTGGTTCATGATCATGAATCAACATATAGGAATATGATGCAATTGGGTTTGTTCTTGTAACCCAATTGCATCGTAATAAATAAGATACCTATGTAATAGATTCATTCACTATTACCTAAAATATACGCATGCTGTTTTTTTGTTCAGCAGATTCAGAAAACCCTAAATATAGATTTCCTTTCTTTTATGTCTTCCAATCTTTTCTACGTGAATATTTTAGATATTTTAGAGATGAGTGTTCTACAAGATTGGAAATGAATATTAATAGGCTAGTTGCGTCTATTCTTCTACTCGAATAAATCGTTGCTGATATGAACAATGTTACAACTAAGTAACAATTCTGCTTTTGTTATGGTAGTACTGAAACTTAGAAAATATCAATTCGTATTTTGTATATCATATAACTATTGAGTGAATCAAAATGTTCTATCAATTGGTATCAAAGCAATACCATTTTTTATTCAGAATTTTTTTTATTATATATATTTAAATTAATTGAAAGTAATGTTTTTTTAATGTAAAGAATTCATACTATTGAGATTATGTATTAATTGTCTTGGTTATGGTATGGATTTACGATCATTATAAAAACATGTTAATTTTGAATTATTTGTAAAAACCATGATTAAAAATGTTCTTTTTGTGAGAATAATCTATTTAAAATTTATATTAATATAATTTTTTTAGTTTAAGGTTTATTTGATTGCTGAACTCCCAAGTTTTACATCAAATAAATGCTTAATTAAACGAAACAAAACTGGACATGACTGGACAAAGGCTAATGTGAGAGGTAATTACAATATATAATATTGTCCAAATACAGTCCAATGACGTTCACCGTAGCCAGCAACATATTATTGTTGTGATTGAACATCGCAACTCGCAAAAATGAGAAATTGTGTTGTTGTTTCGATGATAACAGTTACAGTACTGGCTGGGCACTCGCTCCAACAACAGCGCTACTAGCTAAGCGAGCAGGCTAGTGACAACTTGTTAGCTTGGTCGTTTGGTCTACCAACAACAACAACCTCGATCTAGTGAAAAAATATCATTACAGTGACACACTTTGCGTTTTTTCCAAACATAAAATTAAAATCGAGATTTTTTTTCTTTCAATATAGGGTTTATTGAATTGCTGAATTTTTGTATCCCAAGTTTTGCATCAAGTAAATGCTTAATTAAGCGAATAAATCGGACAGTATTGGAAAATTAATAGTCGGAGGAGTAACCCTAGTTGTTAGTAGTGACCGAACACTACCCGACGACGTTCACCGTAGCCAATAACATGCTATCGTTGCGATTGAACGTTGCATCATGTAATAGCGAGCAATCGTTATTGAGCTGAATACTTAAAATCAAATAAATCATTTGAAACTTGTACATAATATGATCCTAAATCTGGAATCAGGTTTGTTTGGCTCTCATACACCAAGGGAATCTAGTTTCTTTTCGTGTGGCTTTCCCAAAAGAGATTACTAGTACCTCTGTATTTCTCACAAAGGTTGAGAAAAGATTTACCAAGAATGAAAATATGCAAATGCATCATTTAGTCAAGACATTTCCACTAAAACATACAATGGCAAAGGTGTTATTAGAGAGAATATTCTCGGGATGTCTATGATTGTCATAAGTTAAGGGAAATCAATATAGACCTCCCTTAGGAGTGTGTGATTGGCTTTATTTTTCATTCAGTCCGTACTAAGTATAAGTATTATTAATCCACCTATAATTGCATTGAGGAATAATATAGACGATCAGTGAGCTGATTGCATACATTGTAGAGTAAGAGAATTTTAAAGGAGAGCTAACTGAGGTAAGTGTATTAGGATCCAATAAGAGGCAAGTTATAAATGCAGATTTAATGGCAACAAATTCAGGTCCAGTCCTAATAAGTAGAGGAAACAAAAGGGATCAACTAAGGATCGATGTTTCTTCTACAAAGAGAATAGGCATATAAAAAAAGATTATGAGAAAATTTGAGTTTACATAAAAAGCATGGGTAATCTCACAACTTTGGTCTGTTCGGAAATTAATCTTATTTAAGTTACAAAGAATAATTTGTGGATTGATACGGCTGCAACCACTCATGTTTGAATTTTCTTGCAGGGTACGATAAGAAGTCGGCGCCCAAGTGAAGATGAAAGGTCCATTTACACGGTGAAAGGGAACTCATGTCAAGTTCTGGTTATGTGTGATTTCCATTTGAAATTTTCTGGTGGACATTTATTATTTTTAGAAAATGTTATATTTATGCCTTCATTTCGAGGGAATTTTATGTATTTCCATATTTTGGACAATTATGGTTATTCTCATCTGCTTGAAAATAATTAGTTAACTCTTTCTTTAATAATATGGTTTTTAGTACGAGTAGTTTAATCATAATGATAGTTGTATTTATAAGATGAACACAAAATTTATAAAGGATAAGATTAACAAAAGTGATAAATTATCTAAACTATAGCACAAGCGCTTAGGTCATATATCCAAAGTTAGGATGAACAATTTTGTGTTGTAGTTTTAATAGGTATTTTGGATTATATAAAATTCGATACTTCTATCAAGTGTATGAAGGGGAAGCATACTAAAACTAAAATGTTAGGGGAAGATAGAGCGACACAATTATTGGAACTTGATCATACCAATATCGGTTGACCATTTCTAAAGGAATCATGAACCGGCAGCAGGACCTCATATCATTCATAGATGACTTATCTCATTTTGTGTACCTTTACCTCATTGATGATAAGTCAGAGACCTTGGATAAGTTCATAGATTTTAATACCAAAATTTAAAAACAACTAGGTAAGAGCAATAAGAGCATTAGATCTGACAGTGTGGTGAATACTATAACAGATATGAAGAATCGGGTGAACAACATCAAGGCTCGTTTGCACGATACTTAGAGAAGTGTGGCGTAGTCCCTCAGTATATGATTTCATGATCACCTGATATGAATTATATATCTGAAAGGCGGAACCATACACTAAACAATATGGTTAGAAGTATGATAAGTAACTTAATCTACCACTGTCACTCTTGGAAAAAACCATTAAATGTGCAGCTTATATACTCAATAGATTTCTCACTAAGGAAACCATTAATACATCACAAAAGTTCTAGACTGGCATAAGCCTAGTTTAAATAATCTTCATATATATATAGGGGTGTATATCTGAGGCAAAGGATTATAGACCACAAGAAAATAAATTTGACCAAAAAACAATCGGTTACTTTTTCATTGTTATTATAGTATTGAAAGGTTATAAATTTTATGAGGTGAGAGGGGAACATCAAAATTTGTTGAGGAATTTAGAATTTTGAAGGGGAATAATTCAAGAAAAAATGTTCATTTTTAGGAATAATTTGAAAAGATTCATTAAATTTCTAACGAAAATACTCAAATATCAAAAGAGTGGATTGTATTGCCAATAATTTTGGCCCCGTTAAAACAAGATAATACCAAATATAACATTGATGGTCAATTTGAGGGTTTTAACCTGGATACAAATATGATCCATTTCGAACAAGAAGATACTAAATGTAATGTCCATTTTCCAATTATTCATGAGGATCAAAATTCTACATTCCTAATAATAGTTCCCTTAAGAAGGTTCACGAGATAAATGAAGAATATTATACATTCATATTGTATCGTGTGTCTTTAAGATTCATCTAGTGGAGTTGTAAATAATCCATCATGTCACAAACAAGCTATATAAATCTCTAACACTCATATGCGGATTGACATTATAAAAAAAAAGTATAAATCAATGCAAGAAAATGTGGTATGGTAGCTTGTACCATTACTTAAATGAAGAAAGGTGATTGGTTGTAATTAGGATTACAAAAGTAAACAAATATTTTTGAAGAATGTAGAAATATATAAAGCACACTTTATAACAAAATGTTATACTTAGCATAAAGGGGTTGATTTTAAAGATACCTTCTCTCTCGTATTAATGAAGGAATCCTTTAGTTCCATCATAGCATTCGTTTCACACTTTGATCTTGAACTTTATCGAATGGATGTGAAAACTTATTTTATTTAATGTTGATATTGAGGAAATGACCACTATGGTTTAACAAGAACACTTTGAAATAGGTAACTCAAATTCTATGGTATACAAGTTTAAGAAATCCATTTATGAGTTAAAACAAACCTCTCGTTAGTGGTACCATAAGTTCCTTTAGGCAATATTCGCATTTGGTTTTATGGTCAACTCAACTGAAAAAATGTGTACACAAGTTCAGTTATAGTAATTTCATATTCCTGGTATTATATGTCGATGACATTCTAGAAATAATTCTATCAGAAAAATTTGTTAGTGATGCAGATTTTATGTTAGGAAAAAACTCATTTTGGACGTATAAGTGTAGAACCCTGGTTGAATTTTGGCCTTGTGAAGGGTCGAGCCCAAATATCAACACTTGAGACTGAACTGATAAGTTTGGGGACTAAATTGATAAGAATGAATTTAGTGGGTTATGGTCTTTAATCACGAAGCGAAATATAGAGATAAAATTCAATTGGGATTGGGCTTGTAACCCAACCATATTGTCTATAAATAAGAGACCTAGGTAATACTTCCTTCATTATAACCTAAAATGCATCTGCCGTTTTTTGTGACCATAAAATACAGAAAATCGTAAAGTTAGATTTACTTCATGTTATATTTTTATTTTTTCTCTACAGATTTCTTTCGTGATTTAAAATAAATGTTCTAAAAGATTATACGAACACTAAATCAAATGAGATTCGTGAGGAAGAGCGTCATGATATATTTTCCTACTATTCTACTAGCATATATCGTTGCTAGTATGAGCAACCTAACAAGTAGGTAACAATTATACTCTTGTTCTGTTTTGATTCAGACTGTATAATTGTTTATTTATTTGTATAAACCAATTGAAAAAAAAAACATGTTTTCTTATTTTAGTCAAGAATCCATGTCATTGGGATTATCTGATTGATTGTCTTGGTTATGATATGGATTTATGTGAAAAATCATGTTATGATTGATTTATTTGTAAAAAGCACGATTAATGATCTTTTTTTTTGTAAGAATATATATATATATATATATATATATATATATATATATATATATATATATAATCAAAACTCTATTCTTTTAATTTAGGAATCATTTGTTTGATGAGATTGTTTCTCTTAAATTTTGCATAAAAAACACCGAATTAATAAGATAAATCTGACGTGAATTGAAAAATGGTTAATCAATAGAGTAACTCATGTTGTTACGGTCGGACGAGGGTTCTTTGATGACATTCACCATACCAGAAACACACTATTGTTGTAACTGAATATCGTAACTTACAGTTGTGAGCAACCATGTTATTGTCGCAAGGAAAGTAGCTGCAATCGTTGGTCGGGAGCTTGGCCCAGCGGCAACTCAACTGGTTAGGCGTTTGTCTAATGACAATGCAACTGTTTAGGCGATTTGTCCAGCGATAATCGTTATTGGATAGGTCGAACGATCCAACGAAAACTGTTGTTGGTTGGGTCGAACGATCCAACGATAACAATAGCTCGCTCCAACAAAAGCCATTTGCTCCAGCAACGTACCTTAAATATTTTCATAAAATTTTGATTATTTTTAATTTTTAATTATTAAAATTTGTCTTCAATTTTATGACATATGACCACGTGATTTTTGTTTAGACATGCTGGATTTTGTATTTATATGCGGTGTAAATAAGTTATGTGTTTAAATATTTATGTGGATATCCATGAGTAAGGTTTCAAATTCTGGTATGAGAATCATAAAAATTTATTAATTGACCTAAAAGAAGGTTAATTGATTTATTTCAAGTATGATTATCCTACCAGAATCTTAGTTAAATTGATCTATTTCAACTATGATTCTGAAAGGCTCCATGAATTAATTTAATTCAATATTATCGGCCCAAATAGAGGCCAATGCTAGGAATGATTAATCATGAAATAGAGAAAATCTACTGAAATTTAATCATTAAGTATATTTAACTAAAGTAGGTGTAATTAGCCCAAATGAGGCTTTCACCGGTATTTGATAAATTAAAATATCATATTAATGGTGATTTTTTTCGACTCATAAATATATGTTAGTATGTTTCCCAAATGTATCTTATTATCGTTTCATGTTATATTTTACATGTATATTCCACGTTTAAACAAGTTGAAATGGTTGTACATCAACGAAGTGTGTATGTGTTATTTTTATATGTAAATTTATTTTAACTACATATAACCCATAAGGCAATATAACCTCAGTTTTGATTTTTTTCCTATAAATGGAGGTCATGGAATTTTATTTGAACTGTTGTGATCATAAAGTAACATTAAGGACTCAGATGCCTACGTGCCTCACTGGAGAAAAATCTCAAAAAGAAAAGAGATAACTTGAGGCATGGAGAAGTCACATAGGTTGAGCTTGGGAATCATGAATAATTAATATGTTTGAAACTCTATAGGGTTATCATGACTAAGATTATCTATGAAATTAAGTCTCTCAAATCAATTTAGAAATGTTTTGACAATGTTTAATAAGGAGGATATTTAGATGTTTCTTTTGAAACTCTTCACAATGAACATTTACGAGAAAATTACAATAAAACAACATTTTTTGGGATGTCAATGATCGCCTCAAAGTTTAAGGTACTTAAGATCGACATTTCAAAGTAGTTGCAATAGGGGTTTCTTTTTATTTTTTCTTTAATGTGATAGGTGGATAACATAAAAGAGAAAATAAGATAAAGTATTTGATAAGGGTTTTGGTTCAAGAGCAAAGAAACATAAAGAATCACATGGTGTAGGTCGATGCTTCTTTTGAAAAACTAAGATGCATCTCAAAAAGAGAGTGTGAAAAGTACCAAACTTAAATAAAAGCTAACAGTAATCTCACAACTTCGGTCTATTCAAAAATAAATTCAGTTTCAATTGTAGGAAACACATAGTGAGCTTGTATGATTGTGATCACCCATGTTGGTATTTCTATTAAGAAAATGGTAAGAAATCAAATCCTCAATGATAGTGGAATACCCACCAATTAGATCAAAGGTAATTCGTGCTATGTGTATGTCATTTGTGATTTTCTATTGTTGCTTTCTAGTGAACATTTATTGTACTTGGAAGATGTCAATAGGAATTTATTTATTTTTCCTATAAGAGACGCCTTAAAGGATGATTATAAATAATTAAATGACTATTTATTTACATTATAATATGATAGACACTATATATTTAGCACTGAATAATAAGGTGTATTTATAAAATACTATTAAGCATCACAAATAGGTTATAAAACTGAAATTAGGTAAACTTTTACACAAGTACATATGTAATATCCAAAAAGGGAAAATGGATAAGTTTTTCGTTAAACGTTTCATTAAAACCACTTGATTATTCAAACATATTTACTTGTATCGAATGTATCAAAAAGGAAAATATACCAAATTAAAAAGGCTACGGGTAAATAAAGAAAAATAAGTCTTAGAATTGATCCATACAAACATTTATGAATCGTTCCCTACGAAATAATTGAACATACAGCGGTACTTCATATCATTTATAGGTCAATTCTCTCGTTACGGCTACCTCTGCCTTCTTTATGAGAAATAAAAATCATAGACAAGCTTATAACATTTAAGACCAAAGTTGAAAAGAAACTAGATAACAACATTAAATGTGTTAGATTTGACCATGGTGGTGAATATTATGAAAAATATGACGGATCAGGTGACAACATCCATGATCCTTTTTAGATATCTTGAGGATTATGAAACGACGGGGTTACCCAACATAAATAGTATATATGAAAGGCAGAACCAAACATTAAAAAATATGGGTAAACGTATGATATGTAACTCAACTCTAGCGCTATTATTTCGGGGTGAAGCCATCAAATGTTCAAATTATATTCCCAATAGGGTTCTTACTAAGTCAACCTCTATGACCCTATATGAGCTTTGGACTAGGCACAATTCTAGTTTAAAGTATATGTATATATGAAGATGTACATCCGAAACAAAGACTTAAGAAGAGTTAACTAATTATTTCATTGGATATTTTAGTCATTCAAAATGTTATAAGTTTTATGATCCTTACACCGATACTATTTTGAGACGACAATAATAAATTTTCTTGAGGATGTTGAGTTTGAGGGAAATAATTTTAGAAAAAAATTTAATTTTGAGGAAAAATCTATAGAGATTCTTAGAGGATCTAACAAGGATAAGTATATCATCAAAACAACATATAGAACCAAAAGAATGTTGTTGGTGAATTGATGATCAAAGATACAATGATCATAAAGCCAACGTATATGCCCAACAGAAGGTTGTTGGTGGATTGATTCTCATGTATCAAATTATTAGTTTAAGGACAGCCATTGAAATTTTGTTAAAATATTAAGCCACTCAAGATGGATATTATGTTACATATATGGAACAAGATAAATTTGTTCATAAAATTTCAAACTTTACCTCCTTAAGAAAGTGAGAAGTTAATAGTGCTCTTAAGTACATCCCCTAGAGATAGAAAGACCACTTTATCTTTGAATAATTTAGTATATTTTTTAAGGATTCATGTGGGTAATGGTAAACGATTAGTTGTGTTTCCATAAATTCATAAAGAGTTCTTATTCTCACTTGTGGATCAACGCTATATTGGAAGAGTATAAATTAATGCAAGTTAACACGACATGGGAGCTTGTCAAATTACTTGAAAGAAAAAAGAATATTGGTTGTAAGTGGGTGACTCAACGTGAAATAATTAATTTTAAACTGACCTTCTCTAGTTTGGTTTTGAGATTAACTCGGTTGATGACTATGGATATCAACGATTTAGTGGGAGTAAGTTTATAATTTTAGTACACCTTGAATAACTTTATTGTAAAATTAGACAAATTAAGTGTAAGTCAATTTCAAATGAAAAAGTTTGAAACTCAGGAAATATAAAAGGCTCCATATGCTTTGGCGGTCGAGAATCTGATATATACTCAAGTTTGTGCAAGGCCGGATATTGCATGTTTTGTCGGGTTATTAGAAATTTATATAGGTAGTTCAGAGATAAACCATTAGAAAGCGATCAAAATTGATTATCTCGTTTATGAAGTAAACAAATTACACATGTTGACATATATAAAGTCTAGATTATCAACAGATCAATGGCTATTCCTATTCAGAATTTTAGTAGGTTATGTGGACATTTTATAGCTTGTTAGACAACCTATTCCTATTTGTTAGAGATACAATAATATGATAACAAAAAGTAACGCTAGTTGCATCCTCTTTATGCTAGTGAAATTTTATGAATTTTTTAATGTATTAAACCAGTCACTATGGTTAAAGAATTAAGTCATTATATAAGAGAAAGAAAATACCCTAAGGCTATGATATTATAATAACTTTATAGTTAACTGGCAGGAGCTTATCTAAATCCAGACACATGGATATCAAGTTCTTGTCTCTTAAACGAGAGAGTTTAGAGAGGTCAACCGATCATAGGGAACACCAGTACATATCCCATAAAATCAAATCCTCTACTAAATTATTATTACCTACGGTTTAAGGAACACACCATTAGAATGCGTGTTGTTTGTTTGGAGGATCATTTATTTTAGTGTGAGCTTTGAAATATATGTCTTAGTTAAAGTTTTCTTTACATATGTAACTCATTTGATTAGATATTCACTAAATTAGGACCATTTAAGAATAGATATGTACGATTAGACTTCATAGTATTATTATGTTGATTGATGGTGATAACGTGATTACAGTTGCATCCAATTGCTAGTATTTAGTCATTTATTGTTGATTAATAATGTACTAGCTTGTTTAATTTGTGTATTGTCAATACAATGAGGACGTCCATTAAAATAAATATATCCTTGAGTATCATATGTATATCCGAGTGGGAGATTGTTAATGATATATATATATATATATATATATGCATTGTCCTAAGCCGATCAAATTAAATAGTAGTCGGAATAGTTTTATTAATATATAATTAAATATGAATTATATTAAATAAGAATTGGACTTATAGATAAATTTGAAATTATATGTTTAGAAATCAAATTGATAGAAATCAGTTTACTGGGCTATGGTCTCCAATTATTAAACAATATATATGGGTATGATGCAATTATGCTTGAGCTTTAATCTAATTTCATTGTCTACAAATAGGAGACCTATGTAACAAATTCCTTCACTATTACCTAAAATTTGTCTGGGCTTTTGTCATTTAAAGATACACAAAATTCAAACTTATATTTTTTTTGTCTTTTTGTCTTCCTTTCTTGTTTTTGTCTTTTTTTTCAATATCCAGTGTTATACATGATTTGAGAAACACTAAATCAAACGAGGTTTAGAAGAAAGAGCTTCATAAAAAAATTATCTATTGATTTATTATAACTAATCATTACAAAGTAAACTAACAAGTAATAACAATTGTGCACTTCTTTAAATAGAACTGAAAATCACAATTGATCGATTTATTTGAAGATTTATATGTTAGATAACACCATTTTTAGATTTAAAATATATAATTAATTAAAAAATTTAAAATTTATAGAATGTAAATAATAACAAATTACACATTTATTGAATATAATTAATTGTAGATTTATATTAAAATATAGAAGCAACGTTACAGAAGTTTAAAGATGAAATAACTGTTCAATAAAATATTAGACAAAAATAAATGAGGGTAGATTATGTTAGGTAAATTTGAAATATTTATTTTGTTTTCGATAATTTTTTATTATTTAAATAGAAAGAAAACAATAAATAAAAATAAAGAAAGAATACGAGAGTTTCTTACAAAACAAATTCTATGATTCGAATTCTTAAATTCATTTTTTATGATATTCATAATCGTTACAAATAAATAAGTTACATAATATCTCATTAGTTTAGAGATATCAATTTTTTAATTAATATAATAAACATTTTTACATCATCTTGATTGTATATTACATTTGACGTGATCTTAATCTGTTTGGACCTACCGACAAATAATTCTAAAGAGATAAATTTGAGAGAGATAAGTTTTTTGTTAAAATTTTAAACTATCAAAAAATATTCAACCACGTCCTTAACCACTATTAAAACTTATTAAACACCATGGCTCGCTACGAATTCCTCGTCTATATTCGAACACAATTATCTAAAGTATAGTTGAGACTTATAGTCTCTTATACCTTTAACGCATATTGTTAACATACCACCTACTAGGTTTACGGATTGTTAAGGTCACTTATACGTAGCCAATTTGCTCAGTCAGTTGTTTGAACCTCAAACTAGCTTATATCGTGTTACCGAACTCCGTGAAATATTTGGCTCAATCAAGTTAGCCCCCAACAAACAGAGTAAATTATTTTTTCATCATTTTCTCTTAAATCATTATTGGGTAAAATAAATGATGTGAACAAGTTGAAAGATATCATGGGGCCAACATCTTTTATTGAGAATATGGAGATTGAGGATGATAACAATGAAAACACATTTGCTAGCAAAACCTAATACATTCACTCTATCACTCCCCATTCTGAAGGAAAAAAGATAAGGGCAATATGACTATCTTACCATTTTCAGCAAAATAGAAGGACCTTCATATTCTTAGAGGTTCACAAAGGGACCCACATGTATTAGTATCGTAATTTTAATTCAGAGTCATAATCCTTAAGACACTCTTTTTGGGAGGACGAAGGCTGATGTTGCTACAAAACTATTGGCCCCGTCGAGACTAGAAGAGGTCTTAAATTATCAATAGAGACCTTATTTCATGAGGAATCGTTAGCATTGATGCCAAATAAGAATAAACATAAAATTTGGAGGAAATAATTTGAGATCAAACCAAAACATGTTGACGTAGGTGAGTGGTCTGAGCCAGTTGAGGGTACTATTGAAGTTAGAAGAGCTAATGAGGTTAAGAGTATGAGAGGTTTTAAGACCTAATTAATCATTATTGACTTGGAGAGGCCTCAAATCATCACCCAGTAAAAGGATTAAGTACATATATTAATATCCAAGACCTTAATATGTTTTAACTTAGGTGGGGAACGTTAAAAGTTTATAGTTTGGATGCTTGTTTCTCATGAAACTTTGGTTTTGTAAAAGTTTAGTGAAATGGTGTTCTACACTAGCATCTTCGAGTATAAGTTTGGTTTCCACTACGCCCCAACTTCTTAAATTATTTGTGATGCTAGATATGTGTCTAAGACATGATACTCTCAATACTTCGTGAATTGCGAAACAATAATTATTGTTTATGGTTTTTCAAAAAAAAATAAAATGAAGCACATAACATCCCCATATAGTTTCACCATTAACCAAACCTTGTCTTTATACTACCTTGCTCTTTAAAAGCCACCAAATGTGGTATATGATCTTCTAAAATTCGATAAGAATTTAAAGATGAGCTTCATTTTTGTTAGTAGAGATTAGGATATCGGGATACCTCCAAACATACAAAACCTTTGTCGAACCCCAAATAGTAGTAAGAATAATAGTAAGAGGCCAAAGCTTCACCAACAATTTTTTCCATTAGCCTTTAACGTGCTTTGATAATTTACTCTATGTTACTCTCTTTCCTTTCTCTAGAGGTTAATCTTTCATTTATTTTTCTATACAGAGTTAAGTTAAGTTTTTGGTTGAACTAAGTATGCATGGGAAGACCAGTTGATATTATTGGCCAATTACGCAAAAATTATCATTTTTGGCATTCTTCTTCAACTATTTAATTTATTGCGGGTCATCGGAACCCAAATTGTGTAAATTCAAAGTCACACATAAGAAATCATAAAACTTCTAATAATGAGGCGTATAGATATGCCCTATAAAAATGATACATGGCATGTATAGATCGTCTTCGGGAAAAGAGAAAATCAATAACAGCTTGAGGTTTTCCAAATTTTTAAATGGTCTTGGCAGCTCAATACCCTAATGGTTTATCGAGTCACTTTTAGTTGAGACCTCCATGAGATTTTTATTTTAATACAGTCAAGAGCCCTATAAGCTCATGATATGCATCAAGTCGAGACCCTCACAGGTTTCTGATTCACTTCAAACTGAGATGTTTCACGCTGAGATCTCATTGGGCTCCTGATTTTCTTTCACTCAAGACCCCTATGGGCTCCTGATTCACTTACAATGAAGACCCTCACAAGCATTCGATCCACTTCCAGTCACACCTCATATGGGTACATGGGTTGCTTCCAGCTAAAACACCCATAGGTTCAAAGTGTTTTTTGAAACTTATTATCCATCGGCTCAAGTAATATCAAAGAAAAGTCAATGTTTGTTTGTAATTTTTTCCCTTGGTAAAATTGAGTCATTTTTCTCAATAAAGGTTTTTATTTCGGTAAAGGTTTTAATGAGGCAAGTTAAGTTGGTGGGTGATATGTACCTATTAGAGATATGTACCTATTAGAAAACTACAGTAGAAACTCGATAAATTAATACTCGATTATTTAATAAACTCTCTAAGATAATATTTGTGGTCGGTCCCGGCTCGGGGATACGGTGCTAAATTAATAATTCACTAAAATATAAGATAATACATTTTTTATAATTTCTTTAGACCCCATATAAAATATAAATTAATAATTCCTTAAATATAGCATATTATATGAATGATTTATGAAGGTTTCTTGAAAAATGACTCAATTGTCTTTTGTTTTTTTGTTGAAATCAATTTTCACTTGAATCTCATATCTAATTTTCCTTAGCATGGTAAGAACTTCTGGTGTTGTTTTCTCATAGCTTAACAAGAAATTTTTCAATGTGATTGTCGCTTTAATAGCTTCGTTTCGCGAAAGGGGCTCCATTGTAGAACTTTCATCATCTTTTTCATCGATATCATCTTTATTAATTCCAATAACGCTTTCAATAATTTCTTCATCAGTCAACAACTGTGCAACTACATTTTATTCTGGGTGATTCAGAACATCTTCGACATCCATTGCATTGCGATAACCCAACTCTTTAATCAAATTATGGAGCTCTTGAGTGCTTTCACCACCTTCATCTAAGTTCTCAAAAGTCACGTTATCTGTTGATCGAAGTTTACAATGACAAAAATAGTTCGCAATTGTATTTGCACGAACAGCCATAGACCATGCTGAAATTGCAAGATTCAAATTGGGCCCTTCATTTGATATACATGCATTGTATATTGTACAATAATTAAGTGGAAGCTTGAAAGGTGTTTGTAAACTAAGTATTTTACTATAAATTAATAAAATATTAATTAATATATAAATTAATAATTATTAATTTATCGATTAATTAATAACTCTTTTAATTACTAAATTTTGGTGGTCCAAAGTGTATTATTTTATAGAGTTTCCACTGTATGTGTTAACTAGGAAATTCTAAGTCAAATTTTTAGTTGTGGGAGCTCCTCATATTTTACCCTCGTTAAAATTTTAAGGACTAGTTGGGTTGCTGATAAAAGGATTATTAGTCGTGTCAAGTGTAAACTACAAGTAAATCGGCAACAAAGGTACTATCAATGGACTACATGAGAAGATGGATCAATCAGAGACATGTATAGGCAGCACCGGTTAAATTCTTTCAAGATAGAGTTGTGGCCAAGACCTAGATGTAAATATGTTAGCTCAAACCTAAAGCAGGTTTGGCGAAAATATGCTTGTTTTTTTTCCAATTAGGGTGAATACTTGGGCCAAACAAGTAGAGATTAAGCTGAAGGTATATTGTCGATGACCTGATTTGAAGCTATTTTCTATAAGTTATATGAGATAAAGCTTCAATACTAGCGGGCTTAATTTCCTCATTGAAGTCGGCTTCTTCAATTTGTCGAGGTCTCCTATTTTCTGGATTTCCTAGTTAATTGAGCATCATATTTCATTGGATTTCCTATTATTTGGGTTTCTTAATTAATTAGGTTCATATTAAACTAGATTTTATATTTATAAGGTTTCATATTTTAAAAGAATTATTGAATTCTTATAGTGGATGATTTATGAGATTAATCTTGAGCATATGTTGAAGAATTAGGATTTTTCATAAGTCCATAAATAAAAAAGCAACATAAGGCTAAATTTTTGTGACAGAAAAACAGTAGCGTGGAGATTGACTTGTGAGATGAGTCTGTATTCTCTAGTGAGAGAAATCTCTTTTCATTTAGAAAAAGAAGGTGAGAGATAAACACTAAAGAGAGAGTTTTTTAAATCACATTATCTTTGTAAATTGTGAGAGTTTTGCAACAAAGACTAATTGAGCCCTATGTATTTATAGAGTATTTCGGTAACCTCTTTGTTAATAAAAATAGAGTATATGTTTCATATGGGCATATGATTATTTCCACAATATGAAACCCATTAAATATTATCTTGTGTGCTTAGTGTTTTTTACACATTCTTGTATTTTGTTGTGTCCATCGAACATTAATATTTACTCTTCAGAGTATCGAGTTCTCAACAAGTGGCTCGGTGAGCATAGAGCAACAAAGGAAGAAGTAAATCTATCGATAATATGAAGAGTGGAGAGAAATATCTCACTTGGAAACCAAAAGACCATAAAAGATGAGTTTTGTGAAGCTTAGCCTAGAATAATTTGATGAATCGAATTAATTTAGCCACTAGAGTTAAGGTTAAGGCTTACCTAGTACATAAGACATTGGTTTTTGTTATTGATTTGATATCTACAGGGTTGATTTTATGGTATTATCTGAATTTTATAGCGCTTTTATACTAAGTTTGGGACAAGAAGTGTTGTGTGGTGTATTAGAAAATACCATTACGCTGCTGATATGGAATTGACGGAAGGAGAATTTACATGAAGAATCCCTTTGAGAACATACTATATTTCACTAAATAACTTGATATGTTGTCGATGGATAGTAGTAAAGATATCTGAATAAGCTTAGATGATTACTACAGAATCATACTCGACTTGAATAAAGTTGGTATAAAAGTGAAAGAATAAGATCAAGCAATCATGATCCTAAACTGTCTGTTGAAGGTGCACAAATACTTTTTGGAAACTGTGCTCTATAGAAAATATTCCCTGACGATATCTGAAGTAAAGAGCTCATAGAACTCTAAAGATCTTCAAAGAAAGTCTGTTATAAAAGGTGACTCTTAAGGGCATAAACTGAGTGTGAGGGGCATGCCAAGATAAAGAGATTCAATCAAGAGAGTAGGAAACTCTCGGTTTAAATCCACTAACATTGTGATTGAATCAAAAGTAATATGTTAGGTATACTAGAATACATGACATATTAGGATGATTTTTCCACATAATAAAAATGACAACAACCAACATAATACCGAACTCAGAGATATTGCAATGATGTTTGATGACTATGAGTATGTTCATGATTTAATAACATATTTCGTGCATGTACAACGATAAATAAGTTTTATATATAGGCGTATTATTTTCTATGATTTCTAATAAGCATTGGTTTAAAAACCTAAGAATTATTAATGGTGGAAGGGTCATCCTTGACAATAATGAATCGCGTGATGCCAAAGGTTTGAAACTATTCAACTCAAGTTGTCTAGGGTAATTTACCCAAAGCTAACATAACCTTCTTTTTATTGGGATGTTCAATGAAAAAGGGTTTACCTATATGGTAAGGATATTGAAGACTTAATGTGTTGAAAGACTGCCTTGTATGGAATACTATAAGACTAATGGTGTATTAGTTCTCGAGGGCTATATAGTGGTAGATGGTGTGTCTCGTATGGAGATCGACTCTATCAGGTTATGATATCTTCGGCTGAGATATTTAAGTGAAAATGAACTTGGTAAGCTACGCAAACACGGGGTTTAGATGCTACTGTAGTTCAGAAGATGAGCTTTTTTTTAGAGTTGCATACTGGGTAAGAGCTAGAGGGTGAGGTTTTTGGCCAACAAACAGACGATCAATAGAGTGACTGATTACATTCATTAAGACCTTCGGGGTCCGACACGTTAACCTGCAGTAGGTGGTGCAACGTATTTTATGTCGCTGGTAGATGATTATTCTACGAATATATAGGTTATACTTTTAAGACCAAGAATGAAAGTTTATTTCTTTTGTGAACTAGAAGACATTGGTAGAGTATCAAACCGGGAAAGTGTTGAAGAAGCTTTGGACGGCTAATAGCTTCGAATATGTGAACAAGAAGTTTGTTATCTATTGTGCTAAGCTTGGCATTGCTAGATACATAACCGTGAGTGGAACTCTCTAACGGAGCGGGCATATCGACATAATGACTCAAACCTTGCTGAAAAGGGTTAGGTGTATGATTCATATAGTTAGAATGCACAGAAGGTTCTAAGGAGAAGTAGTAAGAACGACTACGTATATCATCAACAACATTATATCTATGAGACTAAAGTTTTTTTTATCCTCAAATGGCTTAGACTGGTGATAAACCTAAACTGGAACATTTAAGAGTGTTCAGATGTGCTGCCTACAAACAAGTGAAGTAAGATAAGCTTTGTCCGGAGTACCAAAATACTTATTCCTCGACTACCATAAATGAGTAAAATAGTATAGGTTGCAGTACCTTAAACCTAGAGGTTAGAATGTTTTGATAAGTATGGACATGGTTTTAGATAAGGAGGGCGTGTTATTTAAGAAGACGGTAAAGACTCAACCTAGTACTTTCGAGAAGAGATGTGAAGTTGATGATGGATCTAATCTAGAGAGTGAAGTTGAAGACACTTTAATCAAAGATAATTCTGGACCAGGTTCATCTTTGGCTCGTACAAAGTAAGTTTAACTAGTTCATGATTCCAAAGATAGCTGAGGTTCTGGTGCTTTAAGGACAGGAGACCAACATGATCTTGATAGTTATTAATTTGAAAGAGATAAATCATAAAGACCAAGCAAAAAACCTCAAATGTATAATTTTACTGATGTAATTGGTTATGTTTTATCGATTGAAATGTATACAAATGTTTTTTAGCCTAAAATCTATCACGATGTTATCAAGAGGAATGATAAGATTAAGTGGCTTACAGGTTATGAGGGAATAACTGAGATCTATCAAGAAGATGGGCACCTGGGTTCTTATGAAGCAGGCAGAAGGTCATAAGATTGTTAGGAGTGAATGAATATTCAAGACGAAGCCATGTATTACTAGTGTTGAGTTATCCAGATACAAGTCTAGTTTTTTTTGTTAAAGGATTTACACAAAAAGAGAGTGTTGATTTGAATGAGATATTGTTACCGATTGTGAAACAAACCTCCATAAGTTTCTATTGTCAATTATTGATAGATTTGACTTTTAATTGACCATGTAACTATTGGTGGCATGCCTTTTCCTACCCTCCTAGGGCATGAAGGTTTTAGAGAGGCTCCTACATAGCCAGCTGGTACATACAAGTCATTCGCCTTTTATATTATATGACTTAATTCTTAACAGGTTCAGGAATATTTGACCTCAAATCTTACTTTAAAAGCTTCCAACATTAGTTAATTATGTTTAAAAGGTTCCAATGATGGTTGGTCGTCTTTAAAAGGTTACACCACTAGTTGATCATGTTTAAAAGGTTCCAACACTAGTAGGTCAATACTTGAAAACTCGATACTATCAAAATTATAGAGAGATTTGGTAACCAATTGTGGATTGATCACCTTCGACTAGGTAGAATCCAAAGACATACATTTATATGAAAATTTTATACGATTAACAAAAATATTAGCGTTTATAAATCCCAACATAAGAACATAAAATTACTTGGCCGTATATGGACTTGAAATTTAAAAAGAAATATATAAAAAGAGAGATAACACTCGAAATAAAAAAAAATGAAGTTGTTTAACATCTTTCAGCTCTTCTTCGGACTGAGTTTCTTGTATGTCCCCGCTAGTATAACCACATATATCATGATCCTCCTCCAATTATTCACCTTCCGTGGATACATCTTAAGCTATTTCCTCTTCACTTTTAAATGATGTATCGTCAAGACGCTTCTCTTTTGGAACCATATCCCAATAAAACCCCAATTCTAACTCCGTAAATGTTTTGTGAAAACCAAGGACCACAGGAAATATGACTTCAGTGTTACACCAATTTAGGTCTTCCGTCTATTTATCAACATAAGCGGTAAGCACAATTTCTTCCTTTTTTTAGCAGAGACTTTGAATATAGCCAAAACGTGGCAGAATTTTGCTTCTTTTTTCACCCTTTTAGACACCCTCTTTCAGCTCTTTGGATTCTTTCAATAGCAGATCGATTTTCATATTATTTTCCCTCCATGTTGTGTTATATATCAACCCTATTTTTAGCATGGCAGTTATAAGCTCCGTTATATCAATTTGGAACATGAGGTTTTGTTCCATGAGTTGTTTTTGAAAGAGTGTGCCTAATATTTATTCCTAACTGTTTATTTTTTTATCTAAAGCACTCTACCGTAACTTGCCAAACTTTTTGCGAAGAAATTTAGCGTCCTCTACTAGGTGTAAAGGTGGCATTCTCAAGACGCACAATCGACTCCTTAGATTTATCTAAATCATAAGAACTGATGAGTGAGTTCTTGTGGACTGAGTGTCTGGGTGGTCAACCAATGTAGTAATCCCTAGGTCAATAGTTTCAGAGTTTTGTCCCTCACATAGCATTTAGTCTTCGTGATAGCTTCAATAATTTGCTCTGAGGACAGGGCAACCTTCTTTCCATTTGTGCTATTTTGAACCAAATACTTTTCTTTCCCTTCGCTTTTGTTGACACCATTTTTACTTTTCGAGGTGTGTTTCAATTTATTTTTTCGGATGAGGGGTCTTTTCTTTTTTCTCAATCATCATCGGACCAACAATAGTGTTCGTGCGTTCATTGATATTTTGGGCGGAAACTATAGCGATTCTCTCCTTAATCACATTCGAATCAGTCAATGTACCTTGCTTCTTCTCTTCCTTGACATCTTTCTTGGGTATCTTTTTATCCGGACCACTCACGGTTACTTTCCTAACCCTTTTTCTAGGAGACCTCTTTCGGGTCGGGAGATACACATGAGCGCTATGGGAAGCCAATCGGTCTACAATCTTGTTTAGATTCGGATGAATAATCAGCTATTCCAGCAAGAGAGTAATTTGTTTGTTCATTCTCAAGATATGGCTCCAGATCAAGTTAACATGAGTGAAACGATTATGGAATTCACTCAACCATTTTTATTTGACCCACTTATTAAGCTTGCTTAAAGTATTCTCAACAACTTTCATATGATCTTGTTGGGACTTGGAGATTACTCGAAAAGAATATTGTATGAGAAAGCAATTAACGAAAAAACTAAAGGATGATAATATTTTCAGACAAGTTCGACGGAAGGCCGAACTTACTTATACTTTTTAATTTTTTCCAAATTTGGCAAGGATTTTATCTCTTCAAAATTTCTTTCACACTCTCCCAACACCCACCAAATAAAAAAGAATTATTGCTTCCAAATCATTTTTAATTCAATGAGATCATCCACCATTTTTTACTCATTCCATAAGGTGATGAAATAAAAGGTTATAACATGGTTTCTCAAAAAGGAGGTGATGGCCATAAACTGCTCCATGGGAAGTTCGATTCTGGAAAGGCTCGAAGTGATGATACAGGACATCAGGGTGAACCATGTATTCATAGTGGCTTGACTAGGATAGAGATACACTAGTTTGAAGTATTGAATCATAGAAGGGTTTAAAGGACACGAAGTCCTTAATTTAAGATGTTCAGATAAACCACGAGTTAGCGACTTTTGCTACACAATGGTATCTCTTCAGCCTCAGGCAAGCAGATATGAACCGACTCCAGAATTTCCCATGTACTTCGTAGCTCTGATTCTTCAATCTCGGAGTAGTAATTTTATTCGAATTTCGAGAGAGCTATAAGGTACAGATTCTTGATGTTGTGAAGAATATCTTTAAGTACTCTGGATACCTCTGAGTGTAGTTAAACTTAAACTTTTTCTTTTCTTCTTTTTCTTTTTCTTTGGCCTTTAAATATTCTTTTTCATTCTCTCTCCAAATATAAACCTTATCATCAACACCCTCTCGAACTAATGATCCAATGACCAGAGGCATTAGATTTTTTATGACACTTTTTTTCATTTTAATTTGAATCTTTGCCACAATATCGATGTCCAAAAAACTTTCATCAACTAATCCATCGAATTTTCAACAACTTTCTCCGGGGTGTAGCTTTACTTTTAGGAATCCCATTGGATCTTATGAGAACATTTTATCCAGAACCCACCGATTCCTCTGGCGTGTACATTGGTTGAGAGAAATCACCCTAGACTTTTTGGATTATTTTCCTCTAAAGTGGGGAGAGCGTTTTATTTTTCTGAATGAATGAAGGGTTTTTTGCAAGATATTTTTCGTTAGTACCCATCAGAATTAATCGGGATTGGCATTTACTTCCCTAGGTACAAGCTGTTCTGGGAGGATAAGTGATATCTTCGAAGTACGATGAGTAGAAGAGGTTGAAGAAAGTTGAGAAATATATAATCTCAGCGACTCTCATCTGCTCGACTTTCTCAATTATCGACAATCGGTCCAAAAAGGATCAACACAAAACATACAAAAAAAGAGATAAGTTGAGAAATACAAAACGTTACCTCGAACAAGTAGTCTGATTAACTTCGAGGGCAGGTGTGTGGCAACGAATATTTTCTAATTGATAAGATAGAGAAGGAAATATATTTTTTTCCATAAGTTTTTGTGACAGATTTCTCTCAAAACTTGGAGTTTATGGTGACCGGAGGAAAATGAAGCTACTCTATCTCTAGAATCAGTAAAAATGAGAAAAATGAGAAAATAAGAGGACAATAACGGATTTATAGAAGGGTCTTCAAAAGCCCAACGTGTACTTGCATTCGAGAGAGCAAACGAAATTCTTTTCACCATCCTTCCATGCTTTGTCATGATACGTGTGCACAAACATAAAAACACATGATTTAGACGGTTCCTATGACTGTTAATCACCATAACAAAAATAATCGAAGGCAAAGTTGTACGACCCATGCTGGTTTGGACCATAGGGCAAACTACAATAAGTGGTAGGGGTACAGGTTAACCGAAGCAGCATCAAAACTAGTCCTTACTTAGATGGTACAATTCTTCCCATGTTCGATAGTCCGAAGTATGAATTTGAGGTCGAATTCTTCCCAACTAGGGAATGATGATGTAACTAAGAATGCGGACAGACTTGTTCACGCTCGGATATCGAAATAGGGTCAAACATGTACTCAAATCGAAGATTTCGACAATCCTATCAGATTTTAAAGTTGTGACTTAGTCACAAAGTTTGATACTCAAATTCGACTCATAAAGTCTTCAAAAATCAATTTTTATATATACATGTTATTTTTATTTATTTATTTTAAAAATATTTATGTAATTTTTTTATTTGAGATTAAGATTTTAGATAGTTAATATATAAAGCAGTTTATATCTTATTTTACAGTCAAATCTTTTGATAAATAAAAATTAAAAAATTGTACTCTAATTATCTTTTTGACTTTCTTGTAAGGGTATGATTTATATAGGGTCTTTTCATTTCCTTCTTATTTCTGACCGTCGTTGATTCTATTTCTATTTCGACTGTGGACTCTATCGCAAACCATAAATAGTTTAGTTTATATTTTGTATATAATATTTTAATCGTTCAAATAAGAAGTATTATCGCATTTTGTTAGTTCTTACACTATAAATATACAATTGATATCTATTTATTTATTATTCATATCAAATGAAGTGATTACGTACTGTTAGTAATGAATTAACAAACAAAGTATTGTTAAATTATTTACGTGGTTTTGTATCACTAACAAATTTACCAAACAAAGTCTAAATCAAACCCACAGGAACAACTTTCTAACCAAATGTTCGTTCAAACGAAGTTCGTTTCGTAACTCAATCGGATAACGCATTCAAATAACGCCGTTTATAGCTATCTAATTACAGTGGACGACGTTTAAGTATACAGCGTCAATGCCAGACATTCCGTCAACACGCTCTCTTATAGCCCTATTCCTTTTTCCCCTCACTTTCTCACCGTCTCCATTTTTTCTCTCCAACTTTTTTTCCTTTATTTTCTCTCTTCCCAAACACCCCCGGGACCTCCAGATTACCGATGAACTATGCTAATTAGCTCGTCCTATTAGTTTTATCAAGTGATTCAGTCATTTGATTGATCTAAGGGGCACAAAGACGAAAAAGTAATCCGATGGCCATGCCGTCGTATTGGTGCTATAGGTGTAGCCGGTTCGTTCGTGTATGGAACCAGGACACAATCGCCTGCCCCGACTGCGACAGCGGATTCATCGAGATACAAGATCCGCCGCCTGCGGTCCACACCGAGCGTCGCCATATACGCCGCAATAGCGGACGGTTTCCTACGGCGGCGATGTACATGGACGAAGACGGTGTAACCACCGCATCTACAGCGTCCACGAACAGCGCTAATCCTAGCCCAAGTCTCGGTAGATCACGCGAGAGGTCGCCGTTGAATCCGGTAACCGTCCTCCAAGGTTCCGGACAATCCGATGATTCAACCACCGGATCTCCAGTTGACCGTCCGTTTCACCTCTACTACGACGATGGTGTCGGTTCGAATTTACGACCGATGCCGTCCAACATGAGGGAATTTCTGTTCGGTTCTGGATTCGATCGGCTTCTCGACCAGATCTCGCAAATCGAAATCAGTGCGAATGATAACAGTAGCCAGAGGTCCGACAATCCACCGGCTTCGAAATCTGCGATTGAGTCTCTTCCAACGATTGAGATCGAATCCGTACATCTAAATTCGCATTCGCAATCTCAGTGCGCTGTTTGCAAAGAAAATTTCGAATTGAAATCATCGGCTCGCGAGATGCCTTGTAAGCATATCTATCATTCGGATTGTATCCTCCCATGGCTGGCTCTCCACAATTCCTGTCCCATATGCCGTCACGAGCTCCCTGCTGACAACGGTGACAGTTTTTCCCCTGACGAAGTTTCCACCACACCAGGAGACGATGAACCGGCGGGAATGACAATATGGAGGCTGCCAGGAGGTGGATTTGCGGTTGGGAGGATTTCAGGGTCGAGAGGAGGGCGAGAAAGGCCTGTAGTGTTCACCGAGATGGACGGTGGCAGGTTCAACGAAGGAGGTGGTGGTGGATTGAGGAGGAGAGTTATACGGGGAGAAAGTGCAGGAAGAAGAGAGAGAGGTGGATTTGCAGGTAGGGCTATAAGAAATTTGTTTAGTTGTTTTAGTGGATCAACTTCAAGAACAAGAACAACGACAAGACCAAGAATGAATATGAGGAGCCTTAGCAATGCAAGTTCTCTGTTTGATTTCTCATCTATAAGTAGAGGACGTAGAAGGAGAGACTGGATGTGGTGATGGTTATGACGATGAAGAGAGAGAAGAGAGAGAGAACAAGTGTTGGAGATAAGAAATGGAGTATAATGAGCTTCTCAATTGGTATAGTGTATAGCAAACCTTAATTAAAGCAGGAGGAGGGTGGGTACATTCTCATTTTGTTGCATTTGGCAATATATTGAAATGGATCAGTGAAAAATATGCAATTCGATTTATACAACTTTTTGGGGTTTGCATTATATAGTTTCTTCCTGCTTAAGAACATAAGTTTTAAATAGGAGAAGAAGCGGTTTTATCATGTAGAGGAGACATGGATTAGTATAGGGTCGTTAATTTTGGGGATTGGATTTGGCGTCTTTGTAAAAAAAATTGTAAAAAAATCTGATAGGAATCCTCCAATCAATACAATAAAAATTAAATAAATCTGTTAATCTCTGAAAAAGTTTCTAACCATCATGCTGAATCAAAAATATTTACTAAACTCTAGCTTTAAAAGTTTTTACTTTTAATTTTAGTTTAGCTTTAAGAGGTATGAAACCCAGGAACCAACAAGTTTTTAAAATACATGTTACTGCAGTTTACATAACTCATGTAGTTTCTTATGAAAAATTACACACTGTTTCAAAAATCACTTGGATTTTCCTTTGCCTTTGCCTTTCTTCGCCTCTAACTTAGCTTGAATCCGAGCAGCGGCTGCAGCTTTGGCTTCTTCGCGCTTCTTCTTTTCATCCTCCTTTGAGGCAGCAGCAATCTCCCTCTGCTTCTTCAGCTCGCTGCATCAATTTTATTATTAGCTGGGCCCTCTACTCTTAACTAAAACTGGAAAAATTATGGATTTCGAATCCAAACAATCAGCTAGGTAATATCAATGTGTAATAAACCTAACAATCTTTGTCAACCGTAGGGGTTTGACGTTGTTTGTCGGCTAAAATAAAGACCTCTACCTGATTAGATAATATAAGAGCTTGAACTTGTGTATAAGCTGGAATATCTTATCGAGTTGAGCTTGTATATCTCTATATGACTAGCGAGCTATTCGCTAGCAGCTCCAAATCTAGATTAAACTCTCTCTCGTATAAGCTCAAGCTCAACAGTTTGGTTCAAATATTATACAATATAACAAATATTTTAGTATCAAAGTATTTAAATTTCTCAATAACACAAATATTTTAGTATCAAAGTATTTAAATTTCTCAATAACTTTTTAAGCACGGGTTCGAATTTGACTCCAATTAGGAACTTGAGCTGAGGGCTTGAGATCAATAACTTAGAAATTTTCTCAACCCAAATACCAGTCAAGCTTAAATACCTCTTTTCGCGCATGAGCCGAGCTAGAATAGCCATATATTCAGCTTGAATCCAGTTCTAGCTCGTAGTTATGATTCTCAAACCCAATGAAAAAACATCGTCCAAGTTAAAAGATATTATATTAAATGTTCTTTGTAATTTTAGTCTGAACTGGAAAATATAGAAAAAACTACTAAATCGGATTTGGGATTATAAGAGACCAGATCCAGTCAAGGGTATAGTCAAGAAAAGGTAGTTTAATATTGTATCAGCATTTTAGTTGGCGGAAACAGATTCTAACCGAATTCTACTCGCTCAAGTAATCTCATGAGAGAAAAAGGTTCCACGGATGTACTTTATAAATTAAAAAACTGGAAAGCAAGACTTACTCCAGCCTAGCTCTCTCCTCGGAGACACTACTGAGACTAGATCCCTTACGTGGTTTGCACGCCAGTAACTCAACCTCAAATATAAGGGTAGACCTGCATCAGATATCAGACAAAAAATTTTATACAAGACTATGACATCAACTTAAATATATACCATAACCAAAGAATGAAAAAAAAACAATTTGTCGGATGCTTGTTTTATAATCCTAATATCCTCATGCAATATAGGGGGAAAAAATTATGTGAAATTGGGAAAATTTGAAGACTTATTTGCAATCTCTGGAAACATTATCTTCCCAAAAGATAAAAAATAAGAATATAAGTGAAGTATTTATATCAGCTTTTCTTCCATATCTGAACATAAAAATATATATTTTCTGTCTTTTTCTTATTTTCTTCACATTATCAGAAGTAAACTCCTAAATTTTGATAGATGCACACATAAGCCTAGCTACGCCATGATCATTTTAAATCATCACATTTTAAAGGTTAATTAATTATCAAAGCTTAACATACTCAGGTGGGATATCGGGAGGGGATCCAGCACTACCATACGCGTACTCCGGCTTGCAGATGATTTTAGCAACCTCCCCTACCTGTTACACAGCCAAAAACAAGAATGATAATTTTTTCAACTTGAAAAATCACTAGAGAGAAAGAGTTAAGAAAGGCATATTCCAACCTTCATGGTTTTCAGTGCAACGTCCCAAGCCTTTATCACAGAACCCTTTCCGACCTCGAACGAGAATATCGTATTGTCTTCCCGTGTCGTATCGAAAACTTCACCAGTTGTGGCAAGAGTACCTTCATAATGAACTGCTCCAAAAAAAACGAGTATACGAATTTAGTTTGGTATCATTAGTAAGTATCTTCCACCGCATAAATCCAATATTTATACGTTTTCCCACTAAAAATAAATTCCGAATTGATATGTAACACATTTGTAAGCTCGTGAAAGAGAGAATAGTTATGGATCAGCTTGGATAAAAAAAATATCTTGCTACTTTTGTCACCAAGGGAATCCAATTAACACAAAACGTATAACAGTAAGCTCCAGCAATCCAATTGACAAGTGCATACCATCCACGAGAGGAAGATCATCCGTTGGAGAAATAGCATCGGCTTTTGCTCGCCTTAAGATTGTCTTGATGACACCTCCATCGCCAGTCAAATCAATTGCATCACCCATTACTTAAAATTTTACAGAAACCTGATCTCGATCAAAAAGAAACATCAACTGAGTTGCAAATAGAACTTCAAAAATTTTAGCCCCTAACTTCAAAATGTTACACTAATTGTACGTTCACAACACTTAACCCTAATCGTCCTCCGAGTTACGGAAATCGCTCTAGAAATTAGTCATGACATATTAAGAATGAATCATAGCTAGATGACGAAGGCTTTGTTATCGGAGGTGTTAACCACCACCATTCAGAACCTAAATAAATCCAACACGAAACCCTAAAACTTCTAACCGAAGTGATAAAAAACCTTCACAATTCATAACAATTTTCGAAGATGTCCATTGATAATAGGTTGAAAGCTAACATCAATTGCTTAGATAGAACAATTACATGAGAACTGAAACTAAAAGAATACAATTCTAGCTGAATGAGATTTAGAAAAGTAAGAGTAAGAGTTGCCTACTTGAATATAGAAGACGACCAAGGATCCGAAGGTAGACTGAGAAATAGAGTGGAATCGCGTATCAGATATTGGCTGCCGCGTATATCGGCTGGCCATATAGGACACAAGAATGATCTCTTTGTTTCTGCTAGATAGATCGGCGTGCCGAAAACAGAACAAGATTCCTACGCGCGCCATCAGAAACGTCAAAGACACGTAGATTTAGCTAATTGGGCTTTAGTAAATGACCTTATAGTAGGCCCAAGTTTGTAATATAATTGGTACTCTTAAAACCGTGGATATTTCTAGTTTTTGTTTTGAAGTTTATTAGCAAAATATTCGGGACAAAAACAATTGACAAAAGTATCCGTAAATACTTTCTCAACTATTTAATTACCCAGTGGTATCCGTTTCATGAATAGTGTAACTTGGTACCTTGAACTCCGACCATATATGTCCGCTGGTACCTCGAGGTGTTTGTACGAATATGGGTGTTGCGAATTCCCCGTATTCTGCCTCCGTATATAAGTAAGAACAACACGATCTCTTGTGAATTCCTCATATTCAGCCTCCGTATATAAGTAAGAACAACACGATCTCTTGCGAATTCTTCATATTCCGCCTCCGTATATAAGTAAGAACAACACGATCTCTTGCGAATTCCCCATATTCCGCCTCCGTATATAAGTAAGAGCAACACGATCTCAACACTAGTATGATATTGTCCGCTTTGGCACCCAAAGGCCCGCACGGATTCTGTTTTGGTCCACTACAAAAAGGCCTCATACTAGTTGAGGTATGTTCTTACTTATATACGATGTGCGATGTGGGACTTTGTTCGCCACCTAACAAATCCTCCTCTCGAACAAAGTACCACTTAGCCTCCTCTCAATTGACTTTCATCCGCTCACTCTAATCAGAAGTTGCTCCACCTAAGCAATAGAGCTTTTACAGTGAATATATCTACTCACTCGACCATTATGTGCCTGTTCCTTAGCTCCACTATCCACTCCAATCAAGTACCACCGCTTGATGAGTCATGGACGCTCCGAACTAGGATGTATGACTAGATCATTCACCTTGAGTACGACTACTGGTTCATCATGTTCGACCTCCAATTTCACCACCATCGCGTTCCATCTGGGCCTGACGCTCTGATACCACGTTTTGGGAATATAGGGGTCCGGTCCGCATATTCCACCTCCGTATATAAGTAAGAACACAACCGATCTCAAAACTAGTATGATATTGTCCGCTTTGGCACCCGAAGGCCCTCACGGCTTTGCATTTGGTCCACTACCAAAAGGCCTCATACTAGTTGATGTATGTTTTTACTTATATACCACTGATCATTTCTCATGTTTAACCGATGTGGGATGTGGGACTATGGTCGCCACCCTAACAGAGTTGTTTGCAACTCTCGGGATTACCTGAACAACTCTCATGATATCATAAGAATTGTTTGCAACTCAGGATTTCTTGAACAACTCTCAGGATATCATAAGAGTTGTTTGCAACTCAGGATTTCCTGAACAATTCTCAGGATATCATGAGAGTTGTTTGCAACTCAGGATTTCCTGAACAACTCTCAGGATATCATGAGAATTGTTTGCAACTCAGGATTTCCTGAACAACTCTCAGGATATCATGAGAATTGTTTGCAACTCAGGATTTCCTGAACAACTCTCAGGATATCATTAGAATTGTTTGCAACTCAGGATTTCCTGAACAATTCTCAAGATATCATGAGAATTGTTTGCAACTCAGGATTTTCGGAACAACTCTCAGGATATTATGAGAGTTGTTGCAACTCATGATTTCCTGAACAACTCTCAGGATTTCCTGAACAATTCTCATAATAGCATGAGAATTGTTTGCAACTCAGGATTTCCTGAACAACTCTGAAGATATCATGAGAATTGTTTGCAACTCAGGATTTCTTGAACAATCCTCGGGATATCCTGAGAATTGTTTGCAACTCAAGATTTCATGAACAACTCTCAAGATTTCCTAAAACATTCTCAGGATATCCTGAGAGTTGTTACTGGTAAAATTTTATTTAAAAAAAATGAAAAAATATCATCAATTGATCTAATTTTGTTCATTTTAAAAAGCAAAGGCGATGGTACTTTTATTTATTTTTTTCGAGCTCCGGTTTGAAAGATACGAATCTTTTAAAAATAAAATAAAATAAAAAAGTAGGAAAGATAAATTTTAGTTACGTGATTGTTCATGAAGGGTGAGGGTAATTAGGGTATTAAAATAATGTTAGGTACTATGTGGTAATTAGGTAGTTGAGATAGATATTAAGAAATAATTGATCAAACCTTGAGTAGTAGATGACAATAAAATAGTTGAGTAGGTACCTTAGGTGTAATTTTCCAAAATAATTTTACATGATGTAGGAGAAGTTTTGTAAAAATAATTGGAAAAGATGTGTGAGATCTAGCATTTGATTATATAAAAAGAGTTTTCAGGGACACAAAGTTAGATAGATAATTTATTAGTAAAAAATGGGAATGTCTTTTTTAATGCACATTTATGCTCTAGATCAAAGTTACATATTGTTTCAAAATTGTTATACAAGTTTATTTTTAAACAATTAAATAAAAAAAATTAATTATTCTTTCAAATTATGAAAACTTTTCGATTTGATATATTCTTCGGTCACAAATTCCTAATATGCTATTTGATGTTTTAAATTATAACATATCGATTTATTAATCAAAAAAAAATGAGTGTTAAATTTTAAAAATCAAACAAAAAAATCATAACAATAATGCATACGTCTATTTCAAAAAATAAAAGATAACTCATCATAAATTTAATACCTAATATAACATTTTTTTTTAATTTAGATACGTACTAGAAATAAAAAAAATTAATAAACATAAAAAGTTAGACAAAACAATTTCAAAAATATCTATTTTTTATTTTGGACAATGTGGATTTAACTTTTTGATAGCATATAAATTACGCTTATTCTAATGTCAACGAGTTAGGCCGATATTGGAAGTCAATAACGACTTCTAATGTCGACAAATCCGATCAAGATTATCCAAAACTAAAGAAACTCATAATTTTTTTGCGAAGCTTTTAAGTCTATAATGTCAACTGGTTGAGCCAACATTAGAAGATCATAACGGCTTTTAATGCCGACAAGTTAGGTCGACATTAGCTTTTGTTTAGCTTTTTTTTTCAAATAACGTAAAAGCTCGAACTTACAATGGTAGATCTCTATTTTAACACAAAATTCAAACATTTGGTATAAACCTCAAACCGATCCGAACCATTAAATAATAAGAGATATATATTTTTTTAGTTTTTAAGAAAAAATAAAAACTTAAGTTCTTAGAAAGAAACAAGTGTGATTCATGGTAAAGACTTTAAATAAAGCTAATTAATCGTGTAACATTTAGTTTGAATGAAAATCCGATTTTTATGGAAACAAGTATGATTCATGATAACATATTTAAATAAAGCCAATTAATTTTGTAACAAACATTTGTTTACATTTAATTTGAGTGAAAATTTTAGATTTATGAAATGTGTTTTTTGTATTCATAGGCTAGATATTTCGAAATAGAGAAAAAAAATATAATTTCTTAGAGACCGTATATAACAAAATTGGATTGTGTGTAAAAAAAGGTCGTAACTAATTTTTCTGAGATAATATATTAAAATCTCAAGTGATTACAAATATAGATATCCATTATATCTTTATTTGTAGGACTATTTACTCATAATATAAAGTATATATATAATTGTATATAAGTGATCCTATTTCTATATTGATATTTGATTATTATGCCCTTATCAAGTCCCCCTATTCCTTGAGTTAGAACATCAAATGAAACTTAAAAACTAAAAATCTTCGAGTATAGTTGGATAGTGTAGTCTTCAAGTCATTTATTCTTTATGTCTCAGACCCATACTTGAGTTGGATAATCTCCATTTCTAGCTTTCAACTTACCCACTAATTTCGCAATGATGTACATCATCATAATTATTTATGCACAAGTATGCTAACATAACCCTGATTCTTGTCATTTTCTTGTACAACATACTAAGATAAATGTTTAATCTTATAAAATAATAAATATGCTAATATATCTATCCATTTAACTCAAAGCTCGTCAGAAAAATATTTTATCATGGTGATACATGTCCACCTATTGAGATCATGTTGAATTAATTGTAACCCAGCTCATCAAGTTTAATGTATTTTAGATCGTCATGCTTATAATGTCATGACTTACTTAATTTTTCAACTTTGTTTCTTTATCTAATTCGTTCAACATAATTTTTTTTCTTAACTTTTTTAACTCGCCGTCTTTAGTCATAATCTTTATCTCGTTAACTTTATTTTTCTAGTTTATCAATCTGGTTTACTTTCTTTAGTATCTTCAAGTTATCATATATAATCTCTTTATTTATTAATCTTCAAAGTTCATTGTTTTTAACTTTATTATTTCTCAATTTAACCATTCACTTTACTTATATCTTTAATATCTCTAGTTTATCATTTTTACCTCGTCATATCTGGCTCGTCTTATGTGGCTCTTCTAACTTGCTTACCTTCATTGGTATTTTTAGTTTTTTATCTTTACACTTGTAACATATATATCGTCATCTCTGGTTTACCATCATTAACCTCGACACTATTATATAGTCATTTTTGGTTTGTCAAATCACTTGTTTAACATATGATAAACATTATACTATATTTTTTTAAATCTTTGTGTTGTTGAAGTATTTCGTCTAACTTTTATTATCTTATTATCTTTTTTATTTTGCTGAATCATTATTTTTTTAAACGCCCCGTATGAAAATATTTGTAAGGGAGACAACATACTGAGACTACTTTATTTTTTTACTTGTTTGTGTTGTTGAAGTATTTCGTCTAACTTTTATTATCTTATTATCTTTTTTATTTTGCTGAATCATTATTTTTTTAAACGCCCCGTATGAAAATATTTGTAAGGGAGACAACATACTGAGACTACTTTATTTTTTTACTTTGCTTGTAATTTTTTATATTTGAAGTCATTTAGTTTTCTGTAACTTGCTTAGATCGTTTGTCTTCTAACTTACTCATATTTTTATTTAGCCCGTCCAACTGCATTGCTTGTTTATGTGTTTTATAACTTGCTCATCCTTTGCTATTTAGCTTGTTTAACAAATCTTAATTCGTATAATTTTTTATAGTGGATATAAATTTAATTTTAATTATAGTCATTGGCTTTTATGCCCCTCCGATGTGTGGCCTCTCGATCTTATTAGATTACAACCTTGGTTTAAAACCATATTTGCTAATTTGACTTATATTCAATGACTTGTATGGTATTTGATGTGTTTCTTCTCGATCTTATTAGATTACAACCTTGGTTTAAAACCACATTTGCTAATCTGACTTATAGTCAATTACTTATATGGTATTTGATGTGTTTCTTCTCGATCTTCTTAGATCACGAGCTTGGTTTATAGTCATATTTTCCAACTTGAATTATAATCATTAGTATTTATGGCTTTGGGTGCGTGAATTTTTTATCTTATTAGACTGCAACCTTGACATATAACTATGTTTGCTAATTTCACTTGTAGTCATTGGAATTTATGGTATGGGGTGTGTGGCCTCTCGATTTTATTATATCGCAAGCTTGACTTATATTCATATTCTCTTTATAGTTATTTGAAGATCTTTTATTTGGAGATCATTTGACATATATCATTTATGTCGTGTGACCTATAACCTTGGGGGGGAGGGGAGGTCGCTTGGATATCGTAACCGTTTAAAGATTCTTTATTTATTTTGGCCATATTTTTTGAGATCATTTAATTTATAGTCTTTTGTTGTCCAACTTGTAACCTCTTTGATTAACAAATGTATATGTCGTGAGCGGGTATACAATCCCTCGGACCTTAAAAAATCAAAATATTTGTTCAATGACTACTAAATGGTTTAGATATAGTAACATTGATATTTGTTGCTCATTTTGTGCCGACAGAAACTTGTGGTCCACTGACTTGATATACTATCATTTTCGAAGGCTTAGTACCTCTTTCTGACCAAATTTTTTTATCACTTATGAAGTGAATAAACTGTGTTAATGAAAAATTAAATAGTTTACATTCATTTCTTAAAACATGACGAAGTAAAATCAAACATAGCTTCCTATTATTCTTTTGTTTTCAAATATCAGTGAATGTTATTTCTAGATAACTTACTCTCATGTCGTCAACCAATATAAAAAAAACTAGCTGATCTCATCAAATAAGTAACCTCATTGAGAATCAATGAGTTTGAATTACAACAAGTCGCTTCTTATTTTACTTAAAAATATTTCAAACTTAGATGAAATAAAAAATAAATAAGTGATGCACCAATAAATTTTTGTATGAATCATATTTCTGTTACACGAAATGAGATAATCACAAATATTCAAAGTAATGTAGATTTTTAAAAAGATTCAACATCCAATGTAACAACTATAATTACGTATTGATTATCTATTTTGTCCATCATTAACAAATAACAATGATGTAGCTCAAAAAGTCCAAACAAAAACCTTTTTTATTTTATTTTAATTTATTCAAATATCTTATATTATTTAAATCAAATATAATTGTATTATGATTTTATTTTATTTTATTTTATTTTAATACATTTATTTATTTCCTTAATTTAGGATTTTAAACAGTTATTATATAAAGCCGCGTGTGCCATAAGTTATTTAAGTTTTTTGAATAATATATTATTATCTCTGATAATTTCAGTCGTTGTTACCCTTAGATTAGGGTTTTATAATGTTACCCTTGAATTAGGGTTTCATCTAGTGTTTGTTCTTCTTCTATTTCCACCTCGCCATCAGTTTGGTATCAGAGCCTCAGTTCCTGCTACGCGGCAAGCATGTTTCTGAATCTAGATTTTATTTGATTCAAGATCTAAAGAAGAGAACAACATCTACGTCCATGAAGATCTCGAAGATTGTTTGGTATGCGGGGACACACCAGGAGTTTCGATAGACGATCGTATTGACCAGTTATACAAGGAGTTTAAATTGGCTACCAATCATCGGATCAAGGTAAAACTTGCTTATCGAGATGTTGTCTCGGGTTATGAAGAAGTTTTTAAAACCATTTGTTTTCATCAACTGGACATGGGGATGTTGTCTTCAGGCTATGGAAAGGTTTTTCGAAACCAATTCTTTTTCATCAACCGGATGGATTCAATGTAACTTCGAATAAGGAACACTCGAGAAAAATTTATCTTATTCTCATAAGGTCAACGATTATAATTCTCAATGTAACAATTGAAAAAAATAAAATATTTTTGGTTGTTGATGGTAATGGTGCTTTGAATTCGAGGACGAATTATTGTCAACCAGAAGAGGATGACGTAACCCAAAAAGTCCAAACAAAAACCTTTTTTATTAATTTTTATTTTATTCAAATATATTATATTATTTAAATCAAATCTAATTTTATTAAGATTTTATTTTATTTTATTTTAATACATTTATTTAATTTCCTTGTATTCTAATTTAAGGTTTTGAGCCACTATTATATAAAGCCTCATATGCCTTAAGTTATTTAAGTTTTTGAAATAATATATTTTTATCTCTGAAAATTTAAGTCTTTGTTACCCTTAGATTAGGGTTTCATAATGTTACCCTTGAATTAAGGTTTCATCTAGCGTTGCTTCTTCTTCTATTGCGTCGTGCCATCAAACAACCTTTTAATAAAAATATGATTTATAATTTTTTGTAAAATCTTGTGGTTATTTTTACTTATTTCATGCATTCGTCACCTTTAAATTCAAGTACGTTGACCTATAAACCGATCATTTTTACTGATTAATTCATGTTGGCGTCCTCTATGTGGATACGGGTTTTTTCTAAAACAAAATCTCTTCAAAAACTAATATTTCAAAAAAAATACAACATATTCATGAGCCTCAAACAATGGTATACCTTTCGGCCATCTCATCTTTATTTCTAAAAAACTTAGACATCAATCTACAAGAATGTTAGGACTCTCTCACTTACATGATGCCTAGTTATAACATAATATTGATAATTTGTGTAACTCGACATCACTAGAAATGATTAATAATCGTAATATGTTGGAGAAGTTGTGACCTATAGGTTGCGCTCCAATTTTTTTTGTGGATTTCCAAACAATTTATTTTAGACAATAACGTAAATACGATGGACGCCCATTCACCATAATTTTTACACCCCTCTCAGACTACATTTTCAATAAATCGCGTACGAACCTTCAATGTTATTGTTTTTTGTCTAAGAGGGATAAATCATTTTTTAACCCTGTCACTGACTCTTGGATTGACATCCGAGCTCCAACTCAGGACCATTTCTTGTCTCAATAAAACAATAAAAGATTTATCTATCAATATCAGTGAGACGCACACATCAAGAATATTTTTGGAGCTAAAGTTGATCCAACAGTTAAACATTAGACACACTCGCCCCGTCCGATCTCAATTTCTAAACTAAACCTCCATAACTCGGACCTTTCACGCATGTGGTTTGGTGGGGCATAACAACATTACTTCGTTCCAAGTTCTACATCGATGTGGATATAAACACTTTGTATATACAGTCGAGTCTTATGGTATGGTTAGTATCGTATCTACAAAGTCATATTCTGAAGCCTTCATGTCTTTGGCTCATCAAACTAGAGGATTGGATTTGAAATTCACATATTACAACTTCTTATTTCCTCCATGAAAATTCTTCAAAGGGATTTTTCCTAATATGTAAATAATATATGATGGATAAATATGATAGATATGATGATCATGGGCATCATATAAAGCACTTCTAGTATGAAATACTATTATCATTTATGTCAGGTTTTATCTATGAAATCATAGGAGAGTTCCTTGACATGGTTCAACTAGCTCACTCAGGTTCCATCTATACCTTTAATGGTATTTAGATATTATTTTATTGTGAATGATTCGAATAGTGCCTTGATAGTGTACCGTGCCCGGCGGTACAGTTTTGTGTCATCGAAAGTATGTTGTAATACAATGGATGGTTTTCTTATTAGTGTATATGAGATCATTACGACCATTTTCTAGTAAGTTTATTTATTCCCTATAAATAGACTACTAGGGCTACACAAAACACAATCTGAAATTTGTAACCCTTTTCTATCATAGTGAAACTATTTTCTCTGGCGGCGCCCGTGGATGTAGACAATTGTCGAACCACGTTAAATCATGTGTTCATTTCAGTCTGTCCTTCGCATATGTTCTATGCTTGAGCCATTTTGTGATAAAATGCATAGTGATTTAATAACAAAATTGGTATCAGAGCCACGTGGTGAAATTAGGGCTTTTGCAGTTAGGGTTTCACAATGGCGTTTACAGCAATAAAATACAAGATTGAAAATTTTGATAGGGGATCCAGCTTTGCATTGTGGAAGATTAAACTGAAATCTTCATTGATACTGGAAGGGCTGTGGAAGGATGTGGAGAATAAGTTACCAGAAAAGATGAAAGGAAATGAGAAGCAAGATCTTCAAGAAACCGCTTTGTGCTGGATTTTAATGAGTGTGAAAGACAATGTGCTTCTCGAGATTAGTGGTGAGAAGACTGCTACGTACGCATGGAAGAAGCTAGGAGATCTTTACTCAGAGAAATTAGTAGTAAACCGATTATACTTGAATCAGCGTTTGTACGATTTCAGATTGAAAGAAGGTATGTCCATAATTGAGCACTTAGATACTTTTAAATCAATTATAGTGGACTTGGAGAACATATATATCAATATTAAGGATGAGGATCAAAATTTATTTGTATTGAGATCGTTACCAGCTCCCTATGAAAACTTCATAAAGACCATTATGTATGGTAAAGATAAGTTATTGCTAGCAGATATCAAAGGGGCATTGAAATCAAAGGAGATGAGACAGTTGCAGTCAGACAATCAAGCTAAAGGGAAAGGTCTTATGACTAGGGAAAGATCTAGAAGCAAAGCGAGTTCTTTAAGAAGGAAGAAGTGGAGGTCCAAGTCAAAGGTAAAGTACTCAAACTGTTATGAACGCGGTAAGCAGGGTTATTAGAGGAGAGATTGTTCAAAACTAAATGTTAAGAAAGAAAATAAAAAACAAAATGCAGCGAACATTGTTGAAGGTGTGAACAATTCTGAAGATAGTGAAAACAGTGTTAGAGTAGATATATTGTCCGTGAGTTCATACTTTGGGCAAAACTCTTGGGTACTCTTTATTGACGGTACATATCACATGTGTTAGTTCAAGCAGTGGTTCGATACTTACAAGCCAATGCAAGGAACTGTCTATTAAGGGAATATTCTGATAACTGTCAGAATATTTAGGGTAGTTTATCGGGAAACGCGTAAAAGGTGTCAGGCTAGAAAGTACAAAAGTTTAGAGAGAGAGTAGTCAAAATCAAGTACTAATCATTAGAAGGTCCCCTTTTGAGGGGATAAAATCTTTCTTTATATAGTGACGGCTGTGGGACCCATGGTCACATACTAAACTTATTATAATTGTTTGTTACCCCCTTTATTTGTACTTTTGTTACTTATTTCTTACTTTACAATTAAGTCCCTGCACATAATTACATTATAATTTAAGCCCTATATTTCACTTGGTATTTTATGCCCTTATCAGTAGCCCCCTAGTTTTACGGAGAGTCGAGTAAAAACTAATTGTGTGCAGAGCGCAGGGTCGGCCATTTCCCCTTCGATTCGGTCGTGTCGAGCGTAGGGTCGGCATCCCACTATTGATGCAGTTGTTGCCAAGTTAGAATTTACTAATGATGAAATATCGTTGCCAGCGTCGACATTCTATCAAACAATGATAAATGTCGATGCTAAGATCGGCAATTCTACCTGATGAGTCCGAATTCGAAGTGCTCCCCGGAAGGGCAGTCCAAAGTACATCTCCCCGTGAATTCGGACAGGCTCCAAGTATTTAATCCGAACATGATTTTTTTACCGGACAAATGATTTCGAACACTGTAAACTTAAGGCAGTTCGAACTATGACTAAAGTACTAAAAAACCTAAACACTATCTGACTAAGCTACCTGCACATCTGCTTAAAACTTATGGGTCTTTAAACATGACCCGGGTCCATTAAACTTGACCCGAAAGCCCATAAGGGCCCAAATTTCACACTATAAATGCCCAACCACCAGCATTAACTAGGGGTAAGAAAATTTAACTGCTGCCAAGCTGCACAATTCTCTCTCCACCCTTAAAACACTGTGAAACGCCCTTAAAACACTGTGAAACACCCTTTAAACACTGTTAAACACCCTCACGCCGCCTTAAAACTCCACTTGAAATTACCAGCCTACCCCCAGGCTACTTTTATCCACACCAAATTGGCGACCACAGTGGGAGGCGACGGTGCCTGAATCAAGTATTCAAAACCAAGTAAAGAAATTCTCTCCGAATGAATCCGGATAATCCAGAGCTTCCACCAGCTTTGCTCGAAGTGGTGGAAGAGAACGATGAATATACTGTCCAAGAGCGTGACAGGTTGAGGGTTGAAATAGAAGCTCCAAGGGCTGAAAAGGCCAAGATGGGCATGAAGGAGAAATCCAAAGCGTCAGTTGCTCATCGCTCTGATAACCCTCGAGAGCATGAGGCTTCAAAAACTCATGTGAGCACTAAAAAGACACATGCCAGGTCTAAAAAGTCTCACCGGTCCAAGCCTGTGGAGAGTTCTGACTCAAGTTCAGAATCTTCGGACAGCTCTTCGGACAGTGATGGAAATGAAAAATCCTTGTCCTCCAGTAGTGATGAGGGGCGAACCAGGAAAAAACAGAAGCAAGTTAAAAAGTATTCCAGAAAAAGAGATCATCATGGAAGAATGAAAAGGCACATTGGGAAAGGATCATCTCACAACCGAAGGCATGTAGACCGGATGCTGGTAGATCCTTTTGCCTTCCATGATGAGCCAGGTATCTTTGCAACACCTAATGAGGATACTGCGTTCAGTCGTGGGAGGAATTGGAGGCAATCACCTTTGTCTTCTAAAATACTGTCCGGAAATCTCCCCAAGAGGTTTGATAGCACCAAGATGGAGAAGTACGATGGCAGTACTGATCCAGACAATCATCTGGAGCAATTCAAGAACTTCATGATGAACTTTGATGATGATGATAAACTGCTTTGCAGGGCATTCTCCCAATCCTTCACGGGGAGTGCTCTGAAGTGGTACAACAGCCTTACTCAGGGTTGTATCAGAGACTTTGATACTTTTTGGGTGGCCTTTCGAAGGCAATTTGTGAGGAGTAAGGAGTTAAAGGGTAATGGAGATACCATAATCCATTGTGCCCAGGAACCAAATGAATCGTTAAAAGAGTACATAAGTCGTTTTGTGAACACAAAAAACGGGCTGGCTGATTGCTTTGAACAAGTGGCAATAGCGTCCCTGAGACAAGGTTTGAACCCGGGCAACCTGGCCGATTCAGTAACCAGGAAGAAGGCCATGACCTGGGGAGGATTGCTAAATCAAGTTGGCAAACAAATAAATGTTGATGAAACAAAAAAGACCAGGGTGCACAGACAGGTGAGCTCCACCCCGGTGGCACCAGCTCCAAATCAAAACCAATCCGGGAACAAAGCTAGAGAAACCGGACAGGGGCATGGAAGGGGAAAAGCTCAGTCTCAACCAGCTGCTCCTGCACAAAGCCAACAGTCTAGAAACAAAAGGGGACCATGGGTCCAACCGGAGTGGTTTGCAGAACTCAAAGAAAGTGTGGCAACCATTTTCGATAAAACAAAAGATGAAGTACACTACCGGAGACCAGCAACCTTGCAGTCTCCCAGAGAACATCGAAACAGTTCTTTTTGTCAATATCACAATGATATTGGCCATACTACTGATGATTGCATAGCATTGAAACAAGAGGTTCAAAACCTGATCGAAAGAGGGAAATTGGGTGCATACGTTAAAAGGAGAGGAGGCAACAGGCCTGACAACACTCACCGGGCTGGTCCGGTTAATGCTGCCCCAGAAGGAGCTATGGTAATCATTGAAAGGTTTGATGTGGAGTCTGAATACTTGGATCCTGATCCAACAAGGAATAGAGTGGGTGCAATAGAGGAGCGTTCTAGGTCGGTCTCCGGGCTCATTAAATTCTTTGAGTCCTTGACAATTTTCGGAGGGGACACTGTAACGGCTCCTACCACTTCATCAAGAAAAAGGCATGTTCATAATTTGGCTACCCAGCTAGAAGGGGGCATGACCTCTTATCAATCGTCAAGTTTATTCCCATTTATTGTCTTTGATGGGGATGATTTGAGAGACATTGCTGGCCCTCATGAAGATGCTGTTGTTATAGGAGCATCGATAGGGGGCAATGAGATAAGGCGAATCCTGGTAGATACTGGGAGCTCTGCCAATATCCTCTTCCTAGATACTTACAAGAAAATGAAAAATCCAGCTGTGATTCAAAAGTCAGACAGATCGATCGTAGGCTTCACGGGCAGCTCAGCCGATGTAATCGGTGAGTTCGAAGAAGAAGTATTGTTGGGCAGAGGCCCTTTCAAGAAAACAGTCAGAATACTTTTCATTGTGGTGGATTGTCCCACTTGCTACAATGCTATTCTAGGGAGATCTTGGCTCTCTAGGATGCATGCAGTGGCTTCGACAGTCCATCAGTGTCTAAAATATGCTGTTCAGGGGCAGGTTGGGGTTGTCCGGAGCAGTCAAAAAGTTGCAAGGGAATGCTATGCCACTGCCTTGGCTCCACGAACTCTGGGGGCAGTCCGTATAAATGACCAATAGCAGTTTGACGGCCTTTCTGGGGGTGAGGGTGAAATTGATGACCCCAGAGAGACCCCCGGAGTGTTGATCCCAGTTGAGGAGGTTGAAACACACTGCTTGGAAGAAGGAAAAATCGTCAAGATAGGATCCAAAATGCCACCAATGTTGAAAGAAGGTATGTTGAAATTCTTAAAAGACCATCAGCATGTTTTTGCTTGGTGCAACGCTGATGTTACTGGAGTTCCATCAGAGGTGATTTCCCATCACCTATCTGTCCGGAGAGACGTGGCACCAGTGGTGCAAAAGAGGAGAGCTTTCTCAAAAGAAAAGGCCGATGTCATTGTACAAGAGGTTGACAGACTCACAAAGATGGGGCACATTAAAGAATCTCAGTACCATTTGTGGACTGCCAATCCAGTCTTGGTAAAAAAGAAAAACGGTAAATGGCGAATGTGCATTGATTTCACAGATCTCAATCGAGCTTGCCCAAAAGACTTGTATCCGGTTCCCCGGATAGATCAGTTAGTAGACTCTACTTCTGGGAACAAGCTACTCTCCTTCATGGATGCTTTCTCCGGGTATAATCAGATCCAGGTGGATCCAAAAGATCAAGAGCATACCACTTTTGTTACTGATAGAGGTCTGCACTGATATAAGGTGATGCCCTTTGGCTTGAAAAATGCTGGGGCTACTTATCAAAGGTTAGTCAATAAGGCATTTGCTGATCAAATTGGAAGAAATATGGAGGTTTACATTGACGATATGATGGTGAAAAGTGTGGATGAGCAGCTGCACTTGTCCGACCTCCAAGAGACTTTTGCCAACCTGGCCAAGGTGAATTTAAAGTTAAATCCTGAAAAATGTGTGTTCGGAGTGCAGTCCGGGAAGTTCTTAGGGTATATTATAAGTGAGCATGGGATACAGCCCGACCCGGACCAACTCAATGCTTTGTTCCAAATGGAGCCTCCTTGAAACGTTAAAGAAGTACAGCGGTTAACGGGGAGGTTAGCAGCCTTGAACAGATTCATCTCCAGGTCTTCGGACAGATGTGCTCCATTCTTTCAAACCTTGAAGGGTGCAAAGGGGTTTGAATGGACACCACAGTGTGATGAGGCATTCAAAGAGATTAAGAAGCATCTGTCCTCTCCCAAGACTTTGTTCAAACCAATTGATGGGGAGACTCTCTTCATATATCTGGCTGTTTCAAGTTGTGCCATCAGTGCTGTGTTAGTAAGGGAGGTTGATGGGTATCCTCACCCAGTGTACTACATCAGCAAAAGCTTGATTGATGCTGAACGGCGCTACTTGAAACTTGAGAAACTAGCATTGGCTCTGGTGATAGCTGCAAGAAAGATGAGGCCTTATTTTCAGGCTCATCCTATCATTGTCCGGACGTCTTTCCCTTTAAAGAATGTCCTTCAAAAAGCGGACATTTCAAGCAGAATGACAAAGTGGTCAGTAGAGTTGGGGGACTTCGACATAGATTTCGCTCCCCGGACAGCAGTAAAAGCTCAAGCTGTGGCTGATTTTCTGGTTGAGTTCCATTCTGATAGGGACTCAGAACAACCTGCTGATTCAAAAGACAAAAAAGTGTGGATTGTCCGAACAGACGGGGGATCCAGTGCCATAGGGTCTGGGGCAGGAATATGTCTCACTTCCCCCTATGGGGACAACATGTTCCAAGCTATTTGTTTTGCTTTCAGGGCATCCAATAATGAGTCCGAATATGAAGCAGCTATAGCTGGGTTGAAATTGGCTTACATCTGTGGAGCAAAAAGGGTCAAGCTGCTAAGCGACTCCCAATTGCTTGTCCACCATGCCTTGGGCCTATCAGAAGCTAGAAAAGAACAATTGATCAAGTATTTACTACTCTTGAAAAGTGAGGCCATGAAGTTTAAAGCCGTTGTCTATGAGCATATTCCCCGGGCAGAGAATGAGCTAGCAGACTCATTGGCAACAATAGCATATACGGAGTCCTATCCATGGATCCATGTGCTTGAAAGCCCTTCTATTTAACTTGATGAAGGTGAAAAAGAGGAAGTCTTTGAAATACAAGTAAACCGGCCTCAAGACTGGAGGTTTCCTCTTATGCAATATCTGTCTGATGGCATCGTACCTTTGGATAAACCACAAGCCAGAACGTTAAAGCACAGGGCTCGTGGTTTTATCATGATTAGAGAGGTCTTGTACAAGAAATCCTATAGCAAACCTCTCCTACGCTGTTTAGGGGATCATGAGTCACAAATTGTTCTCTCCGAATTGCACGATGGTGAGGGGTCAGCCCATAGTGGATTTAGAGCATTAACAAGAAGAGTGCTTCTCTCCGGATATTATTGGCCAACAATAATGAAAGATGCTAAGGAGCTGGTAAGAAGATGTGACCCATGCCAGAGGTACAGCAATGAAATTCATGTACCAGCCATTCCTTTGGAATCAATTTCTGAGCCCATCCCTTTTGCTCGATGGGGATTGGACTTAGTTGGGCCTCTCCCTGTGGCGTCCGGAGGGCGTAAAACCATAATTGTAGCCATTGACTACTTTTCGAAGTGGATAGAAGCAGCCCCCTTGGCAGGGACAACATCAAAGGCTGTTATAAAATTCATTCTATCCAACATATGTTGCAGATTTGGTGTCCCCCAGAGAATAACAACAGACAATGGGCCACAGTTTGACAACAGAGAAATGGAGAGCTTCTGTGCCTCAAGGGGTATTCAGCATTGCTTTTCTTCACCTTTCCACCCACAGGCCAATGGGCAAGTTGAGGTGGCTAATAGAACAATACTGTCCGGTTTAAAGAAAAATTTGGAAGGGGCTGCTCGGAAGTGGCCTAGTTATTTACAAGAAGTTTTGTGGGCCTACCGGACAACGCCTGGGGCTGCAACACAAGAATCACCTTTTGCCTTGGTCTATGGGATGGATGCAGTAGCCCCCATAGAGAAGACACTCCCTTCCTTTCGAGTCCACAACTTCTCCGGACAGGCTAATGAAATGGCAGTTAGAAATCAACTTGATTTAATTGAAGAAAGGCGAGTAAAAGCTCATCTTAGAGTGGCACACTATCAGGGCTTGATGAGAAGCAGGTTTGCTTCTAAAGTTAAAAGAAGGGACTTTCAAACATGAGATAAGGTATTGAGGAAAGTTTTCTTGCATACCAAGGAAAAGCTCTTCGGAAAGCTGGCCCCAACTTGGGAGGGTCCCTATACTGTGGTTGAAAGAATCAACCCTGGAACGTACTGGTTAGAAGACAAAGATGGCAGGGTTTTAACTCACCCTTGGAATATTGAACACCTTCGAATGTACTTGGAATAAAACTTATGTAAATATTTACTTGTTTAAACATCCATGTAAATATTTGGGGGCATACCACTTCCTCTCTTCGGCGCCACGGAGAGCTTTAAATAAAACTTGGAGCCCTCTTAAATAATTTTCTAAGTTTTTGCAAAATTCTGTTGATTGTCATACTATCCGGACTGAAAGGTCTAAGGGCTACTTAAATTCTAGCCAGGGAAACTAAACACTCTCACAACACAATAACTCAAGACTACTTAAACTCCAGCTATTTAAACAGACTATGAAAGAAGAGAATGGTTGAGCAAAACAAAACATCCATTCAACAACTTAAAATTGCCTTGGCCTTCCAAGGACTTTTTAAACAAGTTTGGGTGCAAAACAAAAAACTGTCCGAACGGACAACATCACAAAAAAGGTGCCTTGGCCTTCCAAGGACTTTGGTTCAAGTAAAAGATAAACAAAACAAATTATAAATTAAGGTGGAGCCTTTGAAGATGGCTCACCCTCATCTGTTTTCTTGCTCTTGATATCGCTTTTTTCCTCAATGACCTTCTTGCCTTTGGGGTCAACCTCTTCCTCACCCGGACTCTCTCCGGTTTCCTCTTCGTCACTAGACGAGGATATATCAGTGTACCCTTCATCAACCATGGTCCAGTAGGGGAGATCATCGTCATCCACATAACGCCATAAGTCCCCTAGTCTCCTCTTCGGGAACTTCTCGTGAAACAGGAGGACCATATCGGACTTCACTTTCTCAATCAATAATTCTTCACTCCGTATCATCTCCCTGGCATAAGCGTTAATTTTGGCCTTGATCATGGCCTCTTGATCCTTCACCAAAGCAGCTTTCTCCTCAACAGCCTGAGTCACTGCATTCTCTAAAGCAAGTTTGTCAGTAGTCAGGTTGGTGACAAGCTTCTCCTGTGCTGCAGTCTCTCCTCTTGAGGCTGTTAAGTCCTTCTCCAATCCGGATAGCTTAGCCCGGAGATCTTTTACGGTCTCTTCTAAAGAAACAACTTTTGTGTTGCTTTTCTCTTGATTCTTCTTTAGCTGTTCGTTCGACTCCTTAAGCAAGTCAACCTTAGTAGTGGCAGTCCTGAGGTCATCGGACAGTTTCTCCTTCTCAGACTTAAGGTCTTTGATGGTTTCTGCCTGACTCCGGACTTGCCTTTCCAGGGTGAGTACTGGTTGCACGTTGCTGAGGAGGGAATGGGCTATAACATCCCTCTCACTGGAAACCAAGAAAGTCTTACCATTGAAGTTTACTGTGTTGGAGGTACTTGGGGGAACATATGGCCCTGCGAACTCATCTCTAGACAGGCCAAGGAAGTAGTCACCTAGAGGACCCAGACCGGTGACGTCCACTTCATCCATGTTAATTTCTCCCCGTTCAATCTCATCAGTATGGAATTCCCTTGGAATCCCTTCATTAAGATTCCCTGGGATCTCTTCAGCCAATGTCGGATCGGTTGGGAAGGTGGGCTCCGGATCCCGGAGAGTGAGCTCTTCACTTTGAGAAGTCTTTTTCTTTTTGACTTCCCTGTCAGCACTGTCACTCGCTTGTTTGCGAGTCCGTTTAGAAGCCCTTGTAGGTTTTGAGGAGTTCACCCCTTGCTTCTCACTCTCCTGTTCTACCACTTGTAGAAGGTTTGCGTCAACTTGAGCTTGGGTTGTCACCTCTGAACCTGTGGGAGCCTCTTTCTCCGTATCCTCTACCGCTCTCCTGCCTTTCTTCTTCTTGCCCTTCATTTTACTTGGGGCTTTGGCCCGGGCAGGAAGGAAGAGAGTCCCATCCAATTCATGAGACCTTCTCAGCACTACATCTTCATCAGGTGGGGTGGAGAACTCCTCCCAGGTTAGATCCCTTCGACCTGTGGTGTTCCACAGATGGGATCTCGCTAAATTCCCAGGGGTAAAAGCTTTGTGAAACCGGTTCTCCCAGTTCTCCGCGGCCCATGCGTTTATCTTGCCACAGGTAACCTGTCCGGCTTTAGGGTAGTCTCCGAACTCCTTTGGCAGCTATGATGAAACAAGAAAGTAACTGATTAGCATAAACTAAACGAAAAGAGAAATTCGAATAGAAACTTAAAGTAAAACTTACGATCGCTCCTCCATCTACTTCGAATAAGGCTAGGATTCTCCCCGGCCTTGATTTTCTTGCCATTCTCCCACGAGCTACTCACAAACAAGAACTGGCTCCTCCACTTGCTCTCCGACTCCAGGAGATCATCCACAGCTTTCAGATCGTTCCCCATGTTAAAGTGATAGAAAGGGAACTGATGGTGTTTGCACAAACTAGCTACAACAGCGAACTCTTCCATTGGAAGAGGGATTCCGGACAACCTAGATGCCATAATGTATGACATCAAGGTGTACCATCCGTTAGGGCTTAGCTGTGATGGACATAGCTTGACTAGGTGGAAATAGCGCACTATCTCTGGATCCAGTGGGAACCTAAGTCCCCAGTTGAATAGCTCCGTAAAGAAGACTATTTCGTTCCTTTTACAATCCATCGGGGTCTCCGGATCTATGGGAATTCGGATTTTTACGTTTTCAGGGATCCCCCACTTAGTGCGAAACCGTCCCAAATCTCTAGTATGGATAAACGCATACTTGGTCTTTAACAGAGATAAAAGGTACTTGAACTCTACCTTATGAAAGCAGGGCCCTACTCTCCCTTCGAGGCTCTCCGGCAGATCCGGACGCCTCAGATACAAGTCCTCTTTGCCCTTCTTGGCAACAACTACAGCAGTTTCAGCTTGTCCGGAAGACTCGGACTCAAACCTAACCTCCTCAGTGGAGTCTTCCATCCTCTCCTCCATTATTGTTGGGGGAGCTTCAGTAGAAACAGCCCGAGGAGGGATGAAGCTTGGCACAGCTGATCCTCCGGACTGTTGGCTCTTTGTATGTTTTTGAGTTCTCACCTCAGTTTGAGTTTCTGAGGTCGAAGTTTCCTTGGGAGGTAATGGGCTGCTAGCCCCCGGACCGACTGGCCTTTCCCGGAGAGTCCTAACAATTGCCCCGGACCCTGAATCGCTGGTATTTTTTGAAGAAAGTCCCTTAACCAATCTGCTTGGTCTTTTCATGATTAGTTTGTCTGGAGAATGATCGGAGTCGGACCCCATAGCAATGAAAGTGGATTTCTTCCTGACACTTGTGACAGTGACCCCCGGTTCAACGATAGGGATCGACTCTTGAACTGAAGAGCCAGATACTACGGGAGAAAGTGTTGATTGAAAGAATTTTCTGGGTTTCGTACCTTTCGAAGAAGACGAACCTCTATCAGATTCTTCGATTGAAGGGGCTGGTTTCTCGACAGGCGACGCTGGAAGTCCTGCTGCAAGTCTTTTCTCTTTTTCAACCCTTTGAGCTTTCTCCAATTCTGAGAGATTAAGCCAGCCACCCTTGATTAGAGCTGTTCTTGCTGTGAACATAAAACAACTAAGGAAATCTTGAAGTTTTTAGAGAGATGAAACTTTGAGTAAAATGGCAGAGTGAAAGTGATAAGTGAGGCTGTGAAAGATGAATGAAATTTATAGTAAATGTAAAAAAGAGGGTTTGATTCCTAGGAGAATCCGAAAAGTTGGGCAATGATTAAAAAACGGCGCTGACGTCATCAATAGCATTTAAAGAGGTAACTTGTTCGAGAAAGTGGTGCAACTTTCGAGGTGAAAAAACGGCTGAAGTAACCAACCAGAAAGTGACACGTTTCCCACTAACTCTGACAAGAACCGTTTAGAATTCGTAACGATTGGGCTGTCCGGGCCTGTCCTCAACTCTCTTCGAATTGGAAGGTCACTTCCTAAGTCGGACTGTTTTTCAGTTCTTTAACAAGGACACTTGTTCAAATACCTAAAAAAGGGGCTCCTGATGAGTCCGAATTCGAAGTACTCCCCGGAAGGGCAGTCCAAAGTACATCTCCCCGTGAATTCGGACAGGCTCCAAGTATTTAATCCGAACATGACTTTTTTACCGGACAGATGATTTCGAACACTGTAAACTTAAGGCAGTTCGAACTATGACTAAAGTACTAAAAAACCTAAACACTATCTGACTAAGCTACCTGCACATCTGCTTAAAACTTATGGGTCTTTAAACATGACCCGGGTCCATTAAACTTGACCCGAAAGCCCATAAGGGCCCAAATTTCACACTATAAATGCCCAACCACCAGCATTAACTAGGGGTAAGAAAATTTAACTGCTGCCAAGCTGCACAATTCTCTCTCCACCCTTAAAACACTGTGAAACGCCCTTAAAACACTGTGAAACACCCTTTAAACACTGTTAAACACCCTCACGCCGCCTTAAAACTCCACTTGAAATTACCAGCCTACCCCCAGGCTACTTTTATCCACACCACTACCGATCTGATTATTACCGTGGTCAAGGTCGACACTTTGTTAAATATCGATATTGGGGTCAACAAATTGTCGTTGATTGTCGATACCAGGGTCGACTATTACCTGGTTCGAATTCATGTATTTACCGATTTTTCGATGCTATGGTCTGCATACCACCTTTAATCTTTTCCACTTGAGTACCGAAGATTTGTGAACTGGTCTGGGACACTTTAATGGGCTTGAAATCGGGTTTAAATTTTTCAAGGCCCACCAATCCCACATATCCTGATCGATTTTTTCTTCCCGTCCACGTATCTTCTTGTAATTGATCGGTGCATTTTTCATCATTAGATATCTATGCACATGATGAGATCGTATCCCTCTAGGTCTGCTGTAGCCCCTTGGTTTGACACGTGTCACGTAGTGATTGGGTCGTACTTGAACCCGTATTTTGGTTAAGCGACTCTTGAAATTCCTGAGGCTCTTTTCGATTGCGCTTCTCCATGGAGCGGATCCTTACCACACTTGCTTCCTCTATAAATAGTTCTTGTTCTCATTCTCACTTTCACTGAGTAATTTCTAGTGAGATAAGCTCTGGCCAAATCACCTTTCTAGAGAAAGAAAATCCCAAGTTTATGAGAAAACCCCTGTCTCACAAGAAACCGACGAAGAAATCTGACGCTCCTGAAAAGCCTATCTTTCACTTCGTCGACTACTTGGAAATCACTCAAATGTCAGAAGAATACCGAGCAGCTAGGCTGATCCACAAAGGTGTTGTTTCACCAGCGTATTCGGAGCCACTGATTTTTCCAAGACCTAATAATCCTGGTCCTTCGAACTTTTCCACCTACAAAGATCTTCCGTCCTCACAAAAAGCATATTCTTTGAAGCCCCCTGCTGCTCGAACGTCTCCCATAATATCCATTACCGAAAATCCTCCCTCGTCTTCACAGCCTCAGATTCTCAACAGCCGACCAAAAACTCCATTTCTGACTATGGGTGATTCCAGTTCCTTCTCTACGCCTTCTCGTGAGTACGTTCCTCCACGCGAGTACGTTCAACTTACTCACGACACCATCGAGATAAAAACAAGTCACATCACCGCGACAACTGCGAAGAGAGGTGTTCTGACAGATGAAGAGAGAAAGAAACAAAAGAGGGTTCCGTCGAACGTCGACGCTAAAAATCCTGGCCATATTCAAACCCATAGCAGCTCGAGTGCTGTTCTTGCTACCCCTTCTCCTCGGGATCTGATGTCTGCTGACAAACATCCGCTCACAGGATCGGTGAATGCAGATGCCATGCCCCCAACCTCCAAATCTTCCTCAAAACCAGTAACGGCTGATGTCAAAGGGAAAACTACTGACCGGCATGTCAAGAAGTCTTCGCACAAGTCTTCAAGACGTAACATGGTGATAAAAGTCGACGATGACGTACCTAAAACGGTCGCCCCTATGCCTCCTCCCAAAACCGTTCCACTGACAAAAAGAGAGAGAAGTATTGAAACTTCAGGCCATGCTTGTTCATATAGCTCAAAAAGAGAGAGAAGTATTGAAACTTTAGAGGGAGCTTGTCGAACTCAAGAGAAGCATCTCGACCCAAGCTAAAGAATCGCAAGAATCGATCGATTTTGGTAAAAAATGAGTCGATGCTGCCGAGGCTGAAGTTAGAGCTTTTGGGGTGAAAGAGAAGGAGTGGGAAAAAACCCTCTCCGAAATTGAGGAGAACCGTGCCAGGGCCGTCAAAGAACTTGCTGCTTAGAAAATTCAGAACAAATTTTTTCGATGGCGGTCGAAGAAGATGGCCAAAGAAGTTCAGAAGCTCCAAACGACTCTTGACCAAAGCAAGGAGGAGAACCATGCCTTTGAAGTTGAGTGTAAAATGGTCATGGATCAGCAAGTTGCCAATGCGAGGACCGGTTACGTCTTGATTTTCCATGCCTTCTGGCCTCAGATGCCACTTGGGTTGATGTGGCTTGATGTTCCAAAAGAAGATCGCCCTGAAGGCGTCGACTGCTCTGACCATGCCATTGAAGAATCCGAACCTTCTGACGATTTCTCTGATGTCTGATTTTATTAACTCAGATTTTATGTTGTCTTTTCTTCACTTCTAGCTTATTTTGTGACTGGATTTTTATTTTGTAAACCGAACCGTTTATGTCCGATGCTTAATTGTTTAATGTAAACCGAACCGTTTATGTCACACGCTATCTTTTTTTCCATTGGAAGTGATCAATTTCTGATGCTAATTGTTTAATATATTTAATTACATCTTGAAATTGTAGATCAACTTAAAAGTTGAAAAAACCCTTTGGTGGGTTTGACATTTTGTGGATCAACTTTGAAAATTGAAAAACCCCTTTGATGGGTTCGACATTTTGTAGATCAACTTAAAAGTTGAAAACCCCTTTAATGGGTTCGACATTTTGTGGATCAACTTGAAAGTTGAAAAACCCCTTTGACGGGTTCAACATTTTGTAGATCAACTTAAAAGTTAAAAATCCCTTTAATGGGTTTGACATTTTGTGGATCAACTTTGAAAGTTGAAAAACCCCTTTGATGGGTTCGATATTTTGTACATCAACTTAAAAGTTGAAAACCCCTTTGATGGGTTCGACATTTTGTAGATCAACTTAAAAGTTGAAAAACCCCTTTGATGGGTTCGACATTTTGTAGACTTATTTTTAGGCTCTGAATATTCACTATAAAGGGGTCGGTTTAAGTAGAGACCTCATTAAAACCTCCCCGCACCACCAGGGTAGGAAAGAGTGTGCCCCCGACTAAAGTTTCAATTACATTTCAAAAATTAAAAAGATAAAAGTTACTACTCATTCTAGATACAATTTGAGGTTCTCGATATTCTACGGGAGGCGTAGGGACGATCGTATTTGTCTTTTAAATGATAAGTTCCTGATTTTATCTTCTCCATTACTTGGTACGGTCCTTCCCAATTTGGTGCTAACTCTCCGAGCTGTTTATCTTTAGTGTGGAGAAAAACCTTTCATAAGACTTTTTCCCCGACTTTTCATGAGCCCTTGCTCGTTTCTCTTCTATAAAATCTAAAGCCAAAGCCCTATTTTCATCGTTGCTGATTTCTTCGTAATGATCAACCCTGAAAGAAGAGAACATGGTTTCTGCTGGTATTACCGCATCCATCCCATACACCAACGCGTAAGGTGATTCTTGCGTCGCTGTTCTAGGTGTCGTTCGATATGACCATAATACCTCTTGTAAAAAATCCGGCCATTTTCCCGTCTTTCCTTCTAATATTCTTTTCAATCCGTTAATGATTGTTCTGTTGGTGACTTCAACCTGTCCATTCGCCCGAGGATGAAATGGAGCTGAAAAACACTGTTGTATGTTATGGTTAGCACAGAATTCTCTCATCTCATTGCTGTCGAACTGAGGTCCATTGTCCATGGTTATCTTCTGAGGAACACCGTACCTACAACAAATGTTTAACCATATGAACTTCACCACATATTTTACTCGGGTACCCGATAATGGTTCTGCTTTGACCCATTTCGAAAAATAATCCACCGCCACCACAATAGTCTGTCTTCCTCCAAATGCTAGTAGAAGTGGTCCCACCAAGTCTATTCCCCATCTATCAAACGGTAACCCCTCAGAAATGGATTCCAGAGGAACTGCTGGAGTGTGGATCGAATTTGCAAACCTCTGGCAAGTGTCGCACCTTTTGACTAATTCTTTAGCGTCTGCCGATAGCGTAGGCCAATAAAAACCCGACAAAAGGACTCTCCTGATTAATGTCTTGAAACCGCACTGTGTCGATCCTTCGCCGTCGTGCAACTCAGATAAGATCATATGTGATTCTTCCTGACTCAACATCTTAAGAGAGATCTGCTTGCAGACCTTTTGTAAAGAACATTTCCCAAAAACACATAGCCTCGTGCATTGTTATGAACACTCTTTGCTAAACTCTTATCATCGGGCAACACCTCCTCAGTCAAGAATTTTGTAATATTACTCCTCCAATCAGAATTTGAAACCGTCGTGATTTGACAGGCTACATCCGGTCGATTTTCCAGATCTTTCCTCTTAAGAATGGATGGATGCTCTTACGTTAAAATCCAAGGGTATTCTCCCAAATATGCCACTGTGGCCAATGAGTCTGCAGTTGTGTTGTCTTCCCTTCGGACGTGTTCATAAGTTACCTTTTTGAACGACGATGCCAGGATTCTTAAAGCAGCTAAATATTGAACCAGCTGCTCTTTCCTTGCCTCTGATTGTCCAGTTGCATGATTTATTAATAGCTGCGAATCACTGATCAACCGAACATTTCTTGCCCCACAAATTTGTGCCAACCTCAGTCCTGCCAATGCAGCTTCAAACTCTGCTTTGTTGTTCGAGGCTTTAAAATCGAAACAGATTGCTTGATGCATTACGACTCTTGAAGGTGTAGAAATTTGAACGCCACCCCCATATCCGATGATACTAGAGCCTCCGTCTGTTCTAACTATCCATTCGTCCGTGTTAACTTCTCCTTCCTCCGGTACTTCCTCGGGTCTACTAGAATGAAATTCCAGTAGGAAATCTGCTAATGCCTGTCCCTTGATAGCTGTTCTTGGTTCAAAATCGATGTCAAAGTCCCCCAGTTCTCCCGACCATTTCGTCATACGACTAGAAATATCGGGCCGCTGTAAAACACTTTTGAGAGGAAATGCGGTTCGAACTGTGATAGAATGTCCTTGGAAGTATGGTCACATTTTTCTGGCTGCTGTTACCAAAGCCAGCGCCAATTTCTCGAGCTTTAAGTACTATTTTTCTACGTCCAGTAAACTTTTACTTACATAATAAACCGGTTTATGGATTCTATCCTCTTCTCGAACCAGCGCTGCACTGACCGTGTATATAAAGAAACAACATTTCCTGGGGTGACGGCTTTGTTTACAATGTTAAGGATGAAAAATAATTCTTAATGCCGACGAATGCTTTGTTACACTCAGAAGTCCAGCAAAAATTCTTAGCATTCCTCAGAATTTGAAAAAATGGTACACATTTGTCCGATGATCGCGAGATAAATCTGTTCAAAGCCGCTAAACGCCCGGTTAAAATCTGTACCTCTATAACATTTCTTGGAGGTGCCATGTTGTTCAAAGCGTTTAACTGAGCTGGATCTGCTTCTATTCCCTTCTCGCTAATCATGAACCCTAAAAATTTTCCGGACCGAACTCCAAAAGAACATTTTTATGGGTTCAATCTAAGATTCACCTTCCCAAGATTCTTGAATGTTTCTTCAAGGTCTGCAAAATGACTCTCGTAGGTTATGCTTTTAACCAGGATATCATCAATGTAGACCTCTATATTTCGCCCGATTTTCTCCTGGAAAACTTTATTCACAAGCCTTTGATAGGTGGCCCCCGTATTTTTCAGACCAAACGGCATAACTTTGTAGCAATACAAGCCCCTTTCTGTGATAAACGTAGTGCTTTCTTGGTCTTTAGGATCCAAATTTATCTGGTTGTACCCTGCATAAGCATCCATGAAAGATAATATCTTATTTCCTGATGTCGAGTCTACCAATTGATCAATCCTCGGCATGGGAAAATGATCATTGGGATAAGATCTGTTAAGGTCTCTGAAATCTACGCACATTCTCCATTTTCCGTTTTTCTTTTTTACCAGAACCGGATTAGCTATCCATTGCGGGTAGCGGGACTCTCGAATATGCCCTACCCTTGTCAATCTTTTGACTTCTGAAATGATCGCCTCTGCCTTTTCTTGAGAAAATGCTCGGCGCTTCAGTGTTATGGGTCGAATACTTGGGTTTATAGACAACTGGTGGTAGATGACGTTTTCAGGGACCCCTGTTACATCTTCGGAACACCAAGCGAAAAGATGTAACTTCTGTTTGAGAAAATCAATTAACTTCTTTCGGAACCAAGGGGACATATTTACCCGAATCTTCAATACCTTCCCTTTGGAAAATTCTTAACTCTCACAACTTTCATTTGTGAGCAAAAAACCCGGGGTCTCCTTATGATCATCTGCAGGTTCTAATCCACAGGCCGACCCCGCTAATTACTAATGCTTTACATCGACCATTTCCTTATCCGGTTTTACTGCCAAGTCTGCCCGATAACATTCCCTTGTGGTCTTTCGACTGCTTCTGACAACTCCTACGTTATTTCCAATTATATACTTCAGGCACTGGTGAACTGTAGAAGTTACAACATGCATCCTTGATAACCAAGAGCGACCGACAATTTCATTGTGTGACGTAGGTGCATCGACAACAATGAATAAAATCGTCACTTCTTTCTTAAACGCCCCTCTCCCAAGCTGAACTACTCCTTCAAATTCTCCTATGAATTCTGCCGACGCCCCGGTAAAACCGATGATTGTTCGATCTGACTTCACAATTAATGGTTTATTCCTGAACCCTGAAAAAGTTGATAAGAAAATTATGTTCACTGAACTGCCTGTGTCCACCAAAATTCTCTGCACCCCCTCCCCGCTATTACGATTGCATCCTCATGAGGGCCTGCCACATCTCTCATGTCATCATCATCAAAGCATAAGATAGGGGAAGGATTCTGATACAAATGAGGCGAAGTTCTCGCTTCTAACTGAGTTGCTAAATTCACTATATGCCTCTTCTGTGAAGAATTGGTGGTACCAGCCATCGAATCGCCCCCGAAAATATTCAGAGATTTGAAAACTTTGCACAAATCTCTTACCTTTTCTCGCGCTGGGTGTACCCCTTCCTCAATTACTCAAATCAGGTTCCAATTCTTGTCCGGATCTAGATATTCGGTGGATACGTCGAACGAATCACTCACCTCAGAAATTACCAAAGAAACTTCCTGTTTAGGTGCTGCTACTATTTCCTTAGCCACTCCCCTTGCTGAGCTTGCTTTTTCACATACTCAAGCAATTTACCACTGTCGATTTGTGCTTGGACTTCTTTCTTGAGCGCAATACAATCCTTGGTATCATGACCCAAATCATCATGGTACCTACAAAAGCGGTTGTTCCGACCTTCACGGGGTGTTCCAATAGGAAATGGCTTCCGAAAATGTACGTTCTTCGCGACTTTTCAAAGATAGTCGCAACACATTTAGTTAAATCAGTAAAATAATCAGACCGAACCCATTTTTTTATATGGGTCGGTAATTATTCCCTTGATAATTATTTCCTTGGTAGCCGTTTCGCGTCCTTTGTGTTTGATTTCCCGATCATTTCGCGTATTCTGCAGGAGCTACGGTACTTATTGGTTGCCGCTGAGGGATCAAACTTGTCTTTGAAATTTTTTTATCTGTAACCACCGAAGGTTGATTTGTTTGTTGGATCTGCGCTGCCAATTCCGAGGCTTCGGTTTCCTCAATGAGGATCTGCTTTTCGACTCGGGCTAACAAAGTTGAGGAAGTTAAGGCTTGCTTCTTTGTCACAACTTGCTTCATCGGCCCTGGTAATAAGCCCAATCTGTAACCAGTTAAGGCTACACTTTCATCACAATAATCTAGATCTGTTTTCGCATCTATGAAACATCGAGTATAATCCCTCAGACTTTCTCCGACCTTCTGTCGGCAAGTGACTATTGTGTCCCCGTTTGTTCTGAAATTTTTGCTATCGACGAATTACTGTCTGAACATCATCTAGAATATATCAAAATTCTTGATGCATCCTTGTGGTAACCGATTATACCATTTCGACCCCCGATCTTTAAATGTCATTGAAAAAGTTCGATAAAACCGCTTGTCGTCATTGTCGAAACTCAACATAATTTTTTTGAAAGCTTCCAGATGATTATCTGGATCTTTCTTTCCGTCATACTTTTCAAGCTTAGAGATGTCGAAACGATTCGGGAGGTGCCCTGACAAAATCTCATCTGATAATGGAGACGACCTCCAGTTATGCCCGATGTTGAAGGTCCCTTCTCCTAAGCCTTCTGCTCGACTTGTGAACAACTCTTCATCAAGTGGGTTGGCAAATTGACTCCCCACTCCGTAACACTGTGACTGGCTTAATGATGGAAATTGGAACTGAGGACTGATCACCTGCTCTTTGTTGAAAGTAACTGTTCCAATTTTTTCAGCTGATGTGGGCATTATTTTGTCGATGCTAACTCCCTGAGGTTCGACCACTTTAGCTCGCGAAGAATTTCGCATTCTGAGCTCTCTTTCTTTGATCATTCTTTTATCTTTCCTGAAGCGTCGGAAATCCCGGACCGGGGAAGAGGACTCACTCAAATCCTCCCTTAAAGAAAATTCGTACTCCAACCTGGATCGGAATCCAGACTTCTTCGTGCAGCCTCGTCGATCCTCCTCGACTGACTCCTGCCCTTGAAAAACTCCACCTCTTCTCGACCAGCACCGCATCGAACCTCTTTCACTTCTTCATCTGATCGTTCACTTCAACCATCCAACCGACCTTTCTTTTCAGCCGAAGCCAAATCCCTCTCAGCATTTAGCTTAGCAATGTCATCTAAAAGTTGTTACCTGGTCATGATTAAGGTCGACCGGCTGCTTCGGCCCTGATTTCCATCTTTACTTAGCAGCTCCTCAGATTTCGACCCTCTGAGAATGACATCTCCTGGTCAGACCCTTTCTCCTTTTCCTTTCCTTTCCAAGCCTCGGTATTTATTCATTACCTTTTCTTTTCGTAAGGTCAAGATTTTGAGGAACTTAATCTCCGGGTATCTCTCTTTCCCACAGACGGCGCCAATGATAAGTGTCAGAATATTTAGGGTGGTTTATCGGGAAACGCGTAAAAGGTGTTAGGCTAGAAAGTACAAAAGTTTAGAGAGAGAAAGTAATCAAAATCAAGTACTAATCATTAGAAGGTCCCCTTTTTGGGGGACATAATCTTTCTTTATATAGTGACGGCTGTGGGACCCACGGTCACATGCCAAACTTATTCTAATTGCATGTTACCCCCTTTATTTGTACTTTTGTTACTTATTTCTTACTTTACAATTAAGTCCATGCACATAATTACATTATGATTTAAGCCCTATATTTCACTTGGTATTTTATGCCCTTATCACATATCACATGTGTTAGTTTAAGCAGTGGTTCGATACTTACAAGCTAATGCAGGGAACTGTCTATTAAGGGAACAATCATTTGTTGACTGTTAGTGGTATCGGTAACGTCGGAATCAGAATGTTTGACGCGGTTTTTAGAAGCTTGACGTGCTGGCATGTTTCTAGGTTAAAGAGAAACCTTACAAGTACCATGTAGAAGACGGTGATGAAAGTGACAAATAGCTCAATGGTATGCATGAAGGGCAGTTTGCAGAAGAGTCTTTACATTCTCCAGGGGAGTGTTGTTATGGGCGATGTTGTAGTAGCATCATTAGGGAGTAATAGCAAAAGTAGGCAGGATCAAAATAAGTTTTGGCATTGGCGTTTTGGTCACATGAGTGACAAAGGATTAGCTGTTTTGGGAAAGAGAGATTTGTTGAAAGGGTATAAAGCAGAATCATTGGGGTTTTGTGAGCACTGTGTGTTTGGTAAACAAACTAGAGTTAAATTTAGAAAATCAGCTGTAAGAAAGAGTAAAGGGGCAGTGGACTACATTCACTAAGATCTTTGTGGTCCAAACATAATTTCATCCAAGAGCGGAGCCAGATACTACATGAGTTTGATTGATGATTATTCAAGGATGGTGTGGGTTTACTTTCTGAAAACGAAAGATAAGGTATATTCAACCGTTTTCAAATGAAAGATGTTGATTGAGAATGAAACAGGAAGAAAAATCAAACGTCTTAGGATAGATAATGGGTTAGAATATTTCAATCGCGAGTTCAATGAATTATGCGAAGCTGAGAGAATAGTGCGCCATCGCACTTGTTCTAGAACACCACAACAGAATGGAGTCGCAGAAAGAATGAACAGAGCGCTTTCTGACAAAGCACGAAGTATGCTTTCGCATTCCGATGTGAGAAAGGATTTTTTGGGCTGAAGCTATCAATATAGTGTGTTACTTGGTGAATAGGTCTTAATCAACGACTATTGATTGTAAAAATTCTTTTGAGATTTGGTCTGGATCGTCGGTTGATTATAAAAATTTGAGGGTGTTCGGTTGCTCTGCATATGCTCATGTGAGAGATGGTAAGCTTGATCCGAGGGCAAAGATGTGCATATTTCTAGGATATACTACTGAAGTGAAGCGATATAGGTTATGGTGTACCTCTCCAAAGTCTCCAGGTTTTCTCATCAGTAGGGACGCTACTTTTAATGAGTTTGCTTCGATAGACAGTCAAAAGAAAGTAGGGGAAATGTTCGAATCAGGATCGGTTGTGAGTAATCAGGTGGAGCTTGAAGTATAATCAGTTCCTAGCAGGTCCAATAATTCAAGTGGTTTTGAGGTGGATCCAGAATCAGGAGGTGAATCGTCAGCATCAGATAATAGTGACGATGATGCACCCAAACCAGAACAACAACCTTATAGCATAGCATTAGGCAGAGAAAGAAGAGATATTAGACTTCCAAAAAGGTATGTGAATCTAGTTGCATATGCTCTGTCAGTTGCAGAAGAAGTTGAGATGCATGAACCTAGTAGCTATAGAGAAGCTATAGCGAGTTTAGAGGCAAATCGATGGATTAGTGATACAGGGGAAGAGATTGAATCTCTTCATAAGAATCAAACATGGAACCTTGTTGAATTTCCTAAAGGACAGAAGATAGTATGCAGTAAATGGGTGTTCAAGAAAAAGGAAGCTAATCCAGGGGTTGAGGCATCTCGATTCAATGAAAGACTGTTCGCTAAAGGTTTTACTCGAAGGGAAGGAATCTACTTTAATGAAGTATTTTCTCCAGCGGTTAAGCATAGTTCAATTCGAGTTTTGTTAGCCATAGTAGTTTTGCAAGATTTAGAGCTTAAGCAGTTGGATGTGAAGATTGCGTTTCTACATGGTGAATTGGAGGAGAAAATCTATATGAGACAACCGGAGGGATTTATCGAACCTAATATGGAGGACAAAGTTTTTCTGCTGAAAAAGTCATTGTATGGTTTAAAACAATCACTTAGGCAATGGTACAAACGTTTTGATACATTCATGGTGTCAAAAGGGTTCACGAGGCGTCCATATGATAGTTGTGTATCATCAAAAGATTTCACATGATTCGTATGTTTACTTGTTGTTGTATGTGGATGATATGCTTATTGTTGCTTGTAGTATATCACACATTGTGCAGATAAAGAAGCATCTTAGTACCGAGTCTGAGATGAAGGATCTGGGTAGAGCAAAAAATATTCTTGGTATGGAAATTATCAGGAACATAAGTGTATGATCATTACACTTGTCTTAACGAAGCTATATTGAGAAAATGTTACAACGATTCAACATGTTTGATACTAAGTCAGTTAGCATTATGTTTGCTACTCATTTCAAGTTGTCTGTAGTAGGAGCGGCCAAGGAAGATGCTGAGTTGGAACAAATGTCGAAGGTTCCATATGCAAGTGCAGTTTGTAGTATCATGTATGTTATGGTATGTACACATCCTGATATTTCACATGCGGTTAGTATAGTTAGTAGGTACATGAGATGTCCTAGGAAAGAACATTGGCATGCAATAAAATGGATACTTTTGTATCTTAAGAATACTGTGAACGTTGGCTTAACCGTTAACAAGAAATATATTGGTGAATTATTGAATGATGTTGCACGATCATTGGTTGGTTTTGTTGATTCTGATTTTGCAGGATCATTAGTTGGTTTTGTTCATTCTGATTTGGCAGGTGATATGGATAAAAAGAGATCTCTGACAGGATATGTATTTACTCTAGCCGGGAGTGCGATCAGTTGGAAAGCACCTTTACAAGGTACTATAGCTTTGTCTACAACAGAGGCAGAGTACATGGCAGTAACAGAAGCAGTTACAGAGGCAATATGGTTGCAAGGTTTGGTGACAGATTTGGACTTGGATAAGACTACTACAAAAGTGTTTTGTGACAGTCAAAGCGTCATACACCTTACAGGGGACTAGATGTACCATGAGCGTACAAAGCCCATAGATTTCAGGTATCATTTTATTCGTGATATAATATCAAAGGGAATTGTTGATGTTAAGAAAGTGTCTACACACGATAATCCAGCATATATAATGACCAATGCAGTATCAGTTTGAAAGTTAGGGAGTGCTAAACTGGATCAGTGTTCGCAGTATAGAGTGAATGCCTTAGGGGCATTTGGTGAGTTAGAAGAAGAGAAGTTTCTATGTTGATAGTGAAGAAAGGATATTCGCCTCAAGGGGAAGATTTGTTTGAATGAGTCGAATAGTGCCTTGATAGTGTATCATGCTTGACGGTACAGTTTTGTATCATTGACAGTATGTTTTAATACAATGAATGGTTTTCTTATTAGTGTATATGAGCCCATTAGGTCCATTGTCTTGTAAGTCTATTTATTCCCTATAAGTAGACTACTAGGGATACCCAAAGCACAATCTGAAATCTGTAACCCTTTTCTATCATAATGAAACTTTTTTCTCTGGCGGCACCCGTGGACGTAGACAATTGGTCGAACCACGTTAAATCCTGTGTTCATTTCAGTCTGTTCTTTGCATACGTTCTGTGTTTGAGCCATTTTGTGATAAATTGCATAGTAATTTAATAAATCTTTCACGATCAATTTATAGAAATTAAAATCATATGAGCCGATTAAGAGTACATCACGCATTGCAAGCGTGAGACAAATGAGAGTTTGAGAGACTCCACGAGACTTTTTGTTAAAACTAAATTTTTTAGGGTTATTATAAAGTGGTTGCATGTCCTGGCTACCAACATGAAATCTTCCCTAATATTATAGTTAATGATATAATATAGAATAAAAACTGATTTTAATGGATTTGGTACTTCAAATTGGATCATAATTTAAGTCCAAATTTACAATATGAATAATAGGTCAAAACAATTCATCCTGATATTTATTATACTTCTTTATTAAAGCGCATATAAACCTTAATTTTCAGTCATACTTAGTTACACTTAGTCGTAACTTAAACTGCATACGCTCCACTCTCTACAAACAAACCTAAGTGTTTCTATATCAAAACTAAGCATATTTTAGACCTCATCCCAAATAATCAGTGAAATAATAAGGGTTAGACCTCATCCAAAATAATCGGTGAAATAATAAGGGTTATGGAGACGATAATCGTCTTGTGTATTTTGATACCCAATGGTATACCAAGTTGACAAATAGCGTAAATGTAGTTTATAATAAAGAAAATTTTGTTGTTAGTTTTTAAACACATAAAAATGTTTATTATTTAGAATCAAAGAAATAAGAATGAATGTGTAAACATCACAGCGATATCATACATTACTTTTGAGAAGATAAATAATTGAACAAAGAAATCCAAAAATTTATTGATAATGAAAAATTGGTTGAGTTTGTATAAGGCCACAAACAGGCTAGTTGCAAGGAAAAGTTTGTGGAAATAAAGATATTATACCAAGATAAAAGCAATATGCATTGAAGTCTCTATCAATGATCTTAAAAAAAAGAAACATTGGATATTTTAAACTAGTTTGTTGACCATCTCGACCAGCAGTTGGAACGATATTTCCTCATGACTATCACCAAGGGCTATTGTTTTTTGGATCCACAAACTATTCATGCAATAGGCATGCGGCGGACCATGAAAGTCCAACCTCAAAGACAAACTTTTTCACAATTGTACAAACCCTCGTGTCCTCGCATTAGTTTTAATAAAAATGACTTGTGTAGGATGGTTAAACCCCATGAAGACGCAGTCATTATCATTGTAGAGACTATTGGATTCTAGGTTTGATAGTTAATTATTAATAGGGGCAGTTTCAAAATGCTCTATTTAGTTCTAATTACGATAAGATACAAGGTGTGCTTCGAATTCTAGAAAACAAAAAACACCCTAACCAGATTCACAAGAGAATATACTCTTTTGGCTAGGGAATCGAGATGGATGTGAACCTAAGATAATGGATCTAATGAAATAAATTATATTTTTTAATCATAATAGTAGGTGCGTTAATGAGCTTATTGGCCAACCGTGATTAAATCAAATATATGTGGTTTCATTGATGGTCATTAGGGCATATGTTATAGGTGGATGGCGGCCATAAATTTTCCACAAAAATCAAAACATCCACACATAATATTATTTTGCCTTCATTTTTCCTTAAAAAATATCAATTAATTAGGCCATGAATTGTCCGTGATGAGATGTGGGATAATTATGTTACTTGATCGAGCCTGGAAACAATATCGAATAAGTAAATACATAAAATAACCGTAAAATAAGGGTAAAAATATGTATACGTGTAACATGTATTTTAAAATATCAAAGTTATATCTAATAATTTGGATATTTTTTATTGGAATAGAATACACAATGTGATTCTTGGCCGATGCATCCGGATGACCATATCTAGATGCATTTGGATTACCAAAAGAGGACAAAACGATACCTTCAAACTCTATTCGTTTCTCCTTATTAGCCACTTTGCGGAATGCCTCAAACATTTTTTTGTTACCTTTCCTTAACATATAAATTGTAACATCGTCGCCTTCATCCTCTTCATGTCTCAAAGGATACTAGATCAACGATCTCACTCACGATGCTTTAGTGGAAAACATAACCTATAAAAGATTGAAATCTTTAACATTCGCATCATGTATGTCCTTCAAGTTTGATTTTAGATTTAAAAAAATTGTTTTCAAATATTCAACTCTAAAAATCATATTTAGTGTAATTTAAACTCAATATATATATATATAGCAAAACTTTAATTTGGAAAGTTTAAAAAAACATTATTTGTCTAATTTATAAATAGATGATGTATTTAGATTATTTTTAACAATCAAATTATCCGTAACCGATATGTTTAAGTATGGACTCACCATACATAAATTTAATCGGATTATGTTCTTCATCATCTACCAACGGAGAATATCATGTCTTTTTGTCATTTCCTAATAAATAGCATGAAAGTCCTTGTCGACTAGTAGAGAAACATGGCTATCTCTCTAAAATTCAGAGTTTTGTTTTTATTTAGGTTGTTTTATTATGGTTTTAACATTTTTTTGTTGATTTAAATATGTTAGTTTGTTTTATTTTTAATTAGGTTGTCTAAACTAGTTTTTTGTTTTCAGTTTATAGATTAAAAAAATCTAATACGTTGGCATTTTTTCGTCTAGACCTCGTGGAAGACAGTTAACATATGAAATATGACATGTTTTTCTAAACAAATAGACTGATGTATAAGTGACATCAATCTATGATGACTTTTTTATAATAGAATACTATCTTTATTTTTAAGTTTTGAAACTCATACCGATAAATTTAAACAAGGTGATACATTATTTAATATTTTATAGTGTAACTGAATAAGAAAATATTATTTAGACTCGTACTATTATAATAAGGTATTACTTAAATTTGTATGATTGTAATATTTTTTAATATTTTAAGGTTATAAGAAAATAATATTTAAGGTTCTAAGATTATACAAAAGAAAATATTATTTAGGGTTCCAGAGGTGTACAATAATAATTTTTAAAATTATACATTTGTATGCAAATATGTATTAAGATTGGATGCTAATATATAATAATATTATCTATGATTATTTGCTAAAACTGTTTGTTTTTTAACATATTCGTATATATTAAATCTAAAAGTTATTTATGGTTTTAAGCGTATAAAGGATATCATATAGGATCGTATGCGACTACAAAAATATCTTTTAAGATCGCATGTTAATAAATAATATTATATTTTAACTTATCATTTTTTCTAGTATATCAAAAAACTTAATGTTGTATGAGATAAATCTAGGCTAGACTGTGTATTATAACAACGTCAAGATGTGGAGTCTCAGGTCGAGAGATAATTTGTAACTTTTTTAATAATACCTATTTTAGGAGAGTTATGAAACATTTATTATATTTTAGCCTCAAATCATATCTTGCAGCAACATTCTTTGAGTGATGCCATGTATGGGGAATTTATTTCATTTCAAATTAGATGAATAAAGACAAAGTTAGATGATGTTCATGCCATATTGAAGGTCGTGGAACTATTGTTAATTTTTTAGAAACCAAAGAATAAATCGAGTAAAGTTTTTAAAAATCAAAGAAGAAATCGAGTTTCATACTAAAGTTGCTAATCTATTGGGTATTTACGACATCTTGAAAGCGAAGGTTAATAGATATGAATATATGTGGATAAGTTACCATACCAAGATGACACTTTGGATCTTATTAATTTGAATGTGGTGTAAGCAACGCGAGTATATCTTTTGTAATTATTTTAACTCATTTTAGTTGCCAATAAAAACAACATGTAAATATGTCATAAATATGCACTCTTTCTTAAATTTAATTATGCTATTAGAATATTCATAACATATATTTATACTATGGAAACCGTACCATGAGTTTGGTAAAATTTATCTTAAAGAGAGAGAATATAATATCTAATTTTATCGCTACTAAAGACTTGGATCACAAAAAAATGGATTTTGTCCATTTTCACACACGAGGTACACATTTTACACACTATCAATATCGAGATGAGATGTGTGTCACATCAATTCTGGATCTAAATATAAAAAAAAACAAATGGATAATTATGTTAAGAATCTTAGAATAAAGCCTCGTAAGTTCCAATATTATTTTTTATTATTTCATGAATTTTGTTGATTATTTAGTTTATTATAATTTTTGTATGTGTTACGTTCTTGCCCCGTAGATTGATCTGCAATAGGTTTACTTTCCATAAAATATCATGGTATAACGATAAAATTGTGCATGCTGTATCTAAAGTGGGTTTTACGCTAGTTTGAACATATGCAAGATATACTCATTCAGAAATTTTAAGATTTGTTGGAGGCCAAAGACGAACATATAGAATTGAAGTGGACAAAGTTGGACAGTGTAATAAATGTTTACCTTGTTACTTAAGTGTAAAAGAAGTTTTTGTTCCTAAGGGTGAGATTTGTTGACACTAAAATGCATGCACATGATACGTGAAAATAGTTATTCCGGCGCTCCAAACCTTGCTTTTATAAACATAAATATTTATGTCTGATGATTATTATACCGCAATTATCGATCATATATTATATGGATTCGAAAAGCAAAGTTTTCGAGCTGATTTGAAGAGTATTATAGGATCAATAAATATATATTTTATTTTATTTTATTTTATTGTCTAGTTTTGTTTAATAATTGAATGATATATTCTTCACCCTTTTTAAGTTTGAATTTAATAGGAAATGAAAGTTAATACGAAATTTTAAAATACAAAATTAGATGAATTGGAATATAAGATTAATTAGAAAAAACAAAAGAATATGGAGGACCAACTTATAAATTCTGGATTTGTTTTTTTAATAAAAAGTTGTAATATATATATATATATATATATATATATATATATATATATATATGTAAAAATGATGTTTAGAGTTTATATATATATATATATGTGTAAAAATGATGTTTACAGTTTCATACTGGGTTGTGGTCCAGCGGAATAGATAACCAAGTAATAAGGTTACGGATGACCTATTACATATGTGGTAGTACAAAAGATAAAATTACAATAAGGAGAGCTTAACCTCTATCAATGCCAGCTAATTTTGGATCTATGGAAGTGGTATTGAAGGTCAGAGAAGACATGATGGGAAATGACCGAGTTGAGGGAATACACATCCTTGAAGATGCGTCCATTCCTCTCACTCCAAATGTAATATATGGTAGAACAAAAAGCCGAACACCAGAGATGGGGACCAAGATAATGTAAGGGCCAGCCAGGAGGTCCAGCAAGCGAGCAGGAGAGGCATGCCAAGTTCTCTTGAAAGGGAATCCAGATGGGTCTGGAGTAGCTAGTGAGAATGTGATTAACGGTCTCTAGATAAGAATCCCAAATGACGTAATCGAGGAGGGTGTTTTGCCCCAAATATATGAGCTTGTCGCGAGTAGAGAGTTTGTTTTGGAAAGTAAGTCATGCTATGAACGAATGGTGGGGGATATTGTACGTGTTCCAGATAAGGGTCACCATGGACTTTGGGTCACAGTGTTCGTAAGAAGTTTTCGGTACTATTAATGGAGAAACGGGAACGACCTTGGTTTGGGAGCCAAAGGAAAGTATTGTCTGCATTTGAGGGGTGAGAGAGGTCGTTTATAGTGTTTTAGATTTCCTGAATGTATGGTTGGTGGAGGTGGTGACCCACACGTGCAAGGGAGGGCCAGTGCCAATGCTTGTCACGAATGATGTCTGAAACTAAAGTGTTACCATGCATACGAGTGAGTCCAATGATGTAGGGGCCGTAGCGGTCAATTAGCAAGATGGGGAAAATCCAAGGATCGTACCAGATAGAAGTCGACGCACCGTTACCGATGAAAACTTTGTATAGATGGGCGGCGTTTTTACGGAGTTTCAGAATTTTCCTCCAACTGTAGCTACTCGATGAGGCATAAGGTAAGCTCCATAAGCATTTGTCCTTGACCCTTTCAGAAAGGCCCACTTCGTCCATAATGACTCGTGATTTTTGGTCAATATAAACTAAAAATTATTAAGGGCGACCGCCTGATTCCAAACCTTAAGGTTGAGAATCCCAAGGCCACCCTCATCTGAAGGAAAAATGAGTTTATCCCAAGACACCTTGGCACCCATGATCTTCATCTCTAGTCCGGACCAAATAAATCTAAGTAACAGTTCTGAGAGTTCGTTGAGGACATTGGTAGGAAAAAGTCAGAGGACCAATAGACCTGGCTGGCAAAAAGGACAGATTTTAGGAGCTGAAGTCTTACCGCATATGAAATGAATTTAGAGATCCAAGAGTTTATACGGTTAGTGAATTTGAGGAAGAGTGGTATGCATTCGTTATAGGTCAACCTTGAGGTTATGAGACGAACTCCCAGATATCTAATCAGAAGGATACCGGACATAAAGCCCAAAGTCTCAGTGATTTGTCTGCGCGTAGAACCAGATACTCCAGAATGGTAGATGTGACTTTATTTAGGGTTGATAGAGAGGCCCAAGAGAGAGGCGAGTTCATCAAGACCCTCATTGATGAGGAGGATAGAGGGAAGGTTAGCACGGCTGAAGATCATGAGGTTATCAGCAAAGTAAAGATTGACAATCTTTAGCTTGTGGAATTTCTAATATTAACCAAACGAGGAGGCTTGACTCTTTTCTCAAAGAATGCTAGAGATTACCTGCATAACAAAAACAAACATATATCGGGAGAGGGTTTCATCCCGCTGGAGCCCCTTCATCCCCTTAAAAGTACTAGTTGTACCCCCTATTAATGCATATAGAGTAAAAAAGGGTAAATATGCATTGGAGTATCCATCCGATCATGGTGGTGGGAAACTTCAAAACGTAAAGGACATCTAATAGGAGGTATAATCGAACGTTGTCAAAGGCTTTCATTAGGTCAATTTTTAGAGGGCATATTGGGCTATTACGGTTTGTGTAGTATCCGTGCATAAGGTCTTGAATTAGGAGGATGTTGTTTAATATACTACGGAAAGGAACAAAGGCAGATTGAGAAGGATCAATTAGGTTGGAAATGACCGTTTTAATTCGGGAAGCCAGGATCTTGGAAATGATCTTATAAATCACATTATAATAGGCAATTGGCCTTAAGTCGGATAGAGAAGAGGGCGAGTCAGTTTTAAGGATGAGGGTTATGAGAGTCTTGTTCCATTGAGGGTCTATTTCCCCATAAAGGAAGAAATACTTAACCACTGAACATATTTCGGGGCCTACCTTGGCCTAGCAGGTCTTGAAAAATCCCGTGTTGAAACCATCGGGGTCGGGGGCTTTGTTACCATCGACACTAAAATGGGAAGCTTTAACGTCAACCTCCAAGATAAGCTTAATCATATTGACTTCGTCAGCAAGAGATATTTTGGTAATGATAAGAGATCTAACCCTATCTAGGCCAGGGTAGTTTGGGGTGCTCGAGTACCTAGAAGATTATAAAGTTATTGAAAAAGGTATTATATATGTCTCGTGGGTTAGAGTTGGTGATTCCGTTGGGGTTGTTGATGGCAAGAATTTTATTTTTGGCCCTTCGGGCTCGGATGTTGGTGTGGAATAATTTTGAATTTCTGTCACCCAACTTTAGCCAGCTTTCTCGATATTTATGTTTAAGAAAATGTTTTCAACATGACTGAAGAAAATGTATGAGTTAACGGTCTCTCGCTCGGTGGTAATAAGGAAATTGTTTGAAAGGTTAGTGGCCAGGTTCATATGAGCTTGATGAAGGGCCTCATGGGCCTCCTCAGCTCTACTACTGATATTGCTAAATTCACGCTTGTTTAATGAGGATAACCCTCCTCTAAGTGAGCTAACTTAAAGGGGATAATGGACATAAGATTTCCCGAGAATTGGGAATTCAAGCTATTAGCTACGAGGGTGAGATTCAGGGATCAGATTGCCACATTTTGAAATATTTGAAGGGTTCATAAGTATTAAGGTATGGCGTGGTAAGGTAGTGGGTGATTGGGGTATGGTCCCAGGTGAGAGGGAGATCAAAATGGGCAAAATAGTTGGGGAATGCGTCATCACATTGCCCATTAACAAGGACCCTATCATACTTTAGTAGAGATTAGATTGTCCTCTTGGTTGCTGGACCATGAGTATTGAAAGCCCGAGGATCTAAGATCATCAAGACCACTACTTTGACAGCAGTTATAGCTGCCTCATATTCAGACTCATTGGTAGAGGCTCTGAATCCAAAGCATATGGCTTGATACATTTTATCACCATACGGAGAGGTTAAGCAAATTCCGGCTCCACAACCCATAGTTCTTGATCCACCATCAGTTCGGACCACCCATTCTTTCTTGAAATTATTTTCTGAATCTTGTTCAGAAGATCTATCAACATGAAATTCTACCAAGAAGTCAGCCACTGATTGAGCTTTAATTGCTGTTTTAGGGGTGAAATCAATGTCGTAGTCACCCAATTCCACTGATCACTTGGTCATTCTACTTGATACATCTGCCTTTTGAAGACCATTTTTCAGCAGAAAAGACGTTCGGACAATAATAGAATGAGCTTGAAAATACGGCCTCATCTTTCTTGCTGCAATTATTAAAGCCAATGCTAACTTTTCCAACCTCAAATATTTTCTTTCAGCATCCATGTAGTACACCAGACAAGGGTAATTTTCCACTTCCCTCACTAAGACAACGCTTATAGCACATTCTGATACAACCAAGTATACATAAAGATTTTCTCTTAGAACGGGTTTGAAAAGAGTCTTGGGTGAAGTTAAATGTTTTTTTTTATTTCAATAAAGGCTTGGTCACACTGTGAGGACCAATTGAAGTCTTTATCATTTTTCAATATTTAGAAAAAAGATGCACACTTGTCCGATGACCTTGAAATAAATCTATTCAAAGCAACCAACCTTCCAGTGAGCCTTTGAAACTTCTTTAACATTTCGAGGAGGATCCATTTCCAATAAAGTATTAAGCTGATTCAGAACAGGTTGGATACATTTCTCGTTTATTATGTAGCCTAGGAATTTCCCAGATTGGACCCCGAACACACATTTCTCTGTATTCAACTTCAAATTCACAGTCTCTAAGTTGGCAAATGTCTCTCGAAGATCAGTTATGTGCAGATCCTCTTCCAAGATTTTAACCATCATATCATCTATGTATACTTCCATGTTTCTGCCAATCTGATTAGCAAATGTTTTGTTTACCAGCCTCTGATAAGTAGCCCCAACACTTTTCAATCCGAAGGGCATCACCTTGTAATAGTGGAGACCTCTATCTGTGATGAAAGTGGTGTGATCTTGATCCTTGGGATCTACTTGTATCTGATTATAACCCGAAAAAGCATCCATACAGGACAACAATTTATTTCCAGATGTATAATCCACCAACTGATCTATTCGGGGAACATGATAAAGATCCTTAGGGCAAGCTCTATTGAGGTCAGTGAAATCAATACACATATGCCACTTTCCGTTCTTTTTCTTGACTAACACCGGATTGGCAGTCCATAGAGGATATTGGGACTCTTTAATATGTCCTATCTTAGTCAGCCGATCAACCTTGTGAACTATCACGTCTGTTTTATCCTTGGAAAAAACTCTTTTTTGTACAACAGGTGCAACATCACTCCGGATAGATAACTTTTGTGAAATAAAATCTGGTGGTACTCTGGTTACATCACTATTGCACCACGCAAACACGTGTTGATTGTTCAGCAAAAAAGATAACAATTTCTTTTTTAATTCTTGGGCCAATTTGGAACCAATCTTGACATTCTTACCCTTTGCAAGAGAAATACTTTAAAATTCTTCAATAGGTATTATAACACTGGAACCTCTCTAGGGTCATCAACCTCACCTTCCTCAATAGAAGGCTCCAGTAACTGCAAATCTTTATTGATCTGTACTGCCCCCAATGTCTTAGGAGCAAGAGATATTGCATAGCACTCTCTGGCTATCTTTTGACTACTTCGGATGATGCCTGACCCGCATACTTCAAACACTAATGGAATGTAGAGGCCAAGACATGCATTCTGGAAAGCCAAGACCTCCCAAACATTTTGTTGTATGATGTGGGGCAATCTACAACAGCAAATAGTACTTTTACCATCTTTTTAAAGGGCCCCTTGCCCAATAACACTTCTTCTTCAAGCTCCCCAATTACATCTACAGAATTCCCAATGAAGCCCACAATGGTTCTGTTCGAACGTTGAATAACAACAGGATTCCTCATCTGTGTTGTAGGAACTTAAAAATAGGAAGTTTGTCGAACTGTATGTGCCAACCAAAATTCGGCGTATATCATTCCCCTTATAGAAGCTCTTATAACCACCGCATCCTCATGAGGCCAAGCAATATCCCTCAAGTCATCTTCATCAAAGACTATGAATGGGAATGGGGACCGGTACTAATAGGAAGACATTCCACCTTCTAGCTGGGTAGTCAAATTATGGACATGCATCTTCCTTGATGAAGAGGTAGGTGCAATTATAATATCTCTTCCAAAGATAGTTAGTGATTCGAAGAAGCGGATTAGTCCGGATATTGTCTTAGTTTTTTTCTATTATCACCCCAGTTTATTTCGAGTTGGATCTGGATCCAGATACTTAGAGTCTACATCAAACCTTTCAAGGATCACCCTTGCACCCTCTTTAGCAGATGTTCCAGGATTTTTCGAAGGACCCGTCCAAGGAGTATTGTCGGGTCTGTTTCCATTTTGTCTTTTAACGTATTGAGGTCCGTAAAATCAATACACATACGCCATTTTCCGTTCTTTTTATTGACTAACACCGGATTGGCAGTCCATAGAGGATATTGGGACTCTTTAATATGTCCCATCTTAGTCATCCGATCAACCTCTTGAACTATCACGTCTGCTTTTTCCTTGGAAAAAGCTCTTTTTTTGTACAATAGGTGCAACATCACTCCGGATAGACAAGTTAGGTGAAATAACATCTGCTGGTACTCCGGTTACATCACTATTACACCACGTAAACACGTGTTGATTGTTCAGCAAAAAGATAACATTTTAATTTATTAATTATGGTGCAAACTTGGAACCAATCTTGACATTCTTACCCTTTGCAAGGGAATGAGTTTCAACTTCTTCAATAGGTATTATGACACTGGGAGCCTCTCTGGGTTCATCAATCTCACCTTCCTCAGTATAAGGCTCCAATAACTGCTAATATTTATTGATCTGTACTGCCCCCAAGATCTTAGGAGCAATCGTTGTTGCATATCACTCCCTGGCTATCTTTTGACTACTTTGGACGATGCCTACTTACCCCTGAACCGCATACTTTAAACACTAATGGACTATAGAGGCCACGACATGCATTCTGGAAAGCCAAGACCTCCCAAAAATTGTGTTGTATGATATGGGGCAATCTACCATAACAAATGGTACTTTTACCATCTTTTTAAAGGGCCCCTTGCCCAACAACATTTCTTTTTCAAACTCCCCAATTACGTCCGCAGAACTCCCTATGAAGCCCACAATGGTTCTGCTCGAACATTGAATAACAGCCGGATTCCTCATCTGTTTGTACGAGCTTAAAAATAGAATGTTTGTCAAACTGCTCGTGTCAATTAAAATTCAGCGTATATCATTTCCCCTATAGAAGCTCCTATAACCACAACATCCTCATGAGGCCCAACAATATCCCTCGACTCATCTTCATTAAAGACTATGAATGGGAATGGGGACTGGCACTGATAGGAAGACATTCCACCTTCTAGCTGGGTAGTCAAATTATGGACATGCCTCTTCCTTGATGAAGAGGTAAGTGCAGTTACAATATCTCCTCAAAAGATAGTTAATCATTCGACGAAGCTGATCAATCCGGATACTGTCTTATTTTTTTCTATTATCACACCCACTTTAAATCGAGTTGGATCTGGATCCAGATATTCAGAGTCTACATCGAACCTTTCAAGGATCACCATTGCACCCTCTTGAGAAGATATTCCAGGATTTTTGGAAGGACCCGTCCGAGGAGCATTGTCGGATCTGTTCTATTTTGTATTTTAACGTTTGCCCCCAATTTACCTCTCTCAATAAGGTTTTAGACTTCTTATTTCAGTGTTATGCAGTCCTGAGTATTATGGCCTATATCGTTGTGATATTGGCAATAACAAGTATTCCGGGTTTCTCTGGGGGACTGCAATGTCGTCGTCTTTCGAAAGTGTACTCCATCCTTAGTTTTATCATAGATTGTAGCTACATTTTCTCTCAATTCAGCGAACCATTCAGGCTGGACCCAAGGACCCCTCTTACTTCTAGATTGTTGGCTCTGGGTTTGGTTCTGGTTGGATTGAGTTTGCTTGAACCGGTTAGATTCTTGTCTGGTCTCCTTTGCCTTGTAACCGGATTGGTTATTGGCTGGAGAAGCGGTTGTGGTGATGGACCTTACTTGACAATGAACCCTCGTTTTCTTTGTTTCTTCCACGTTAATTTGCTTTCCTACCTGATTTAATAGGCCACCCCAAGTCATAGATTTCTTCTGGGTCACAGAATCATCTAAGTTCCTAGGATTCAATCCCTGTCTAAGAAAAGCAATTTCCACTTTCTCAAAGCAGTCTGCTGATCCGTTCTTTGTATTCACGAAACGACTTATGTAATCTTTCAAAGACTCGTTTGGTTCCTGCGCACAATGGATAATGGTCGCCTCCGGAAGGCAACCCAAAATGTATCAAAGTTTCTAATACATCCCTTAGGCAATCTATAATACCATTTAAGAGCACTCCCCGTAAAATTTTGGGAGAAAGCTATGCAAAAGAGCTTATCATCATTATCAAAATTCATCATAAAGTTCTTGAATTGCTCCATATGGTTGGCTGGATCCCGACTTCCATCGTATTTCTCCATGTTAGAGCTATCAAACTTTTTAAGAAGGTGTCCGGACAGTTCTTTTGCAGAAAAAGGTGACTGCCTCCAGTTTTTATTGCGACTAAAAACGGTATCCTCATTAGGAGTTTTAAAGATACCTGGTTCGGACTGAAAGACAAAAGGACCAATCAGCAATTGATCAACATGTTCGTGGGGTGATATGTTGCCCTGGTGCCTTTTGAGCCTACCATGTCGGTTCCTCTTTCTTGAGTGTTTTTTGGTAAACTTCATCTTCTTTCTGGATCTCCTCTCATTACTGCTTGAGGACAAGGATTCTTCAAGATCTGCCTCATTTGAAGAGCTTCTGGAGGACTCAGATCCAAAACTTTCAACAGGCTTAGACCGATGTGTCTTTTTTTAACTAAGGTGAGTCTTTAGGGATGACTTATTCTCCCTAGGGTTGTCAGTACGTTGAAGTACTGACACTCCAGATTTCTCCTTAATACCTTTCTCTGCTTGTTTTATGGCTTTTAGCGCCTCTATTCGGATCTATCCGAACCGTTTTTCTTACTGGTTTTGAATGTAAAATTCAGGCACCGTCACCTCCCACTATGGTCGCCAATTTGGTTTGGTTTATTTTGGGCTTAGGGTAGACTGGTAAAATATTTAGAAAATGTTTTAATAATTTTGGGGTGTTTTGTGTTTAGTGTGAAAAGTGGAGAGATAATTAAGTTGTTTACTAAAGTTAAATTCTGATCACCCTCATTAATGAGAGTGTTTGGGTTATTTATACCTTAATTACTGACTTATGGGCTTCTTGGGTCGGGTCATGAAACCATGTTGAATTTAAAGACCCATTAGTTTTAAGTTGATTAGCAAATAGCTTAGTCAAAAGTTAATGCATTTGTCCAGTTTGGATATTTAGTGGTGTGATATGGTACGAATTGCCCCTCATCGGTTAAATGAGTTTGCTTAAGTATAGTGACCAAAATCTCCGAACTCATCAATCATGATTGGGTGTATATATTTACAATAGAATTGTGGATAATGAAGATTATAAATCTTATTTTCCAATACAATTTCTTTTGTTTTCATTTTTATCCTTATTTGTATACATGTATTTATGAATGTGCATAGAATAATAATTGATACATTTAAGTATAGATTCTTAATAATATATCTTCTCTACCAACTTAACCCACAACTAGTACTTTAATATTATGGTATTTTATATGTTGGATACCATAACCTTACTGGGTTCTTAGAGCTCAATAATTATAATGTCAAACTTACGGGGCCTCTCTTATGAACCTACATCAGTCAAACTAGTATCTACATCATATATCGTCGAGGAACTAATCGTTGATTATATTTAATTATTTGAAGTTATAATTACAACAATTTGAATAATTTAAACTACACGAATGAAAAAATCCAATTTATGATATTCTTACAACCTCCTAATTGGATCATCGTACTAAAGTGTATCCACCAAAGTGTGCACAATATAAAACTTTTGTATTACAAGTAATCCAACACGCCTTATCACATAATATAAAACCTATAACATACTTTTGCACAATAGTTATTCCAAAATCGAAATTGTGTAGCTTTAACTTGTATATATATAAACAAAAAAAAATCTTGCTAAAATATGGATAAAAAATTTAAATTGATTTAGGAGAGATATTTTAAATTGATTTAAATTTTTTACTCTTAACAAATAGACTTTGATACTAATTTTAATCCTTAGACTCAATTAAACATACCTACATGCATAACTTGTTGATAGGAATATTTAAAGAACACAACAAGAACAAAAACATTCTGATTGTGTTTATATGTATCGACAACGAAACTGTTGATGCTGAGGGTTGTTGATCTTCTTTGATTAGCGCTGGAAAAAAATTCATTCATTTTATTGTTCATCCTTTTATATATATATATATTCTTGTGAATGTATATGACTTTAGTAAAAGATCTATTGAATAATAGATTCTTAATATAATAGATCATTTACTCATTTAACCAAAATTTTAATATTATTTTAATTTGATAATTCCTCATTCCAAATACTATACTATAACTTTTTTTTTCCTTTTAAAACCAAATAACTATAATATACAATGGATTACCACATCCTACTCAATCCAACTAGTATATAAAATATATATTTTATAAATATTTTTATTATCTCTCGGTTTTATAAATTGTGGGTTTATTATATTTAATTATTAAAAATTTGTAATTATGAATATTCTAAATCTACCTAAACAAAACATTTTAGTTTCAAAATATCCTATTATTTATACTTGTTACTACTTGCAACTATAATTATATTGTATTGTTGTCACTACAAATTCGCATTCATAGTTATATTGTTTGATTGATTTACATGGTATGTTTAGCGCGAGTTGTTATATTATGTTTATTTATTTCAAAACTTACATGATGATGTAGTACTTTAATCACTTTAATTTTAATATAAAATCGTGTTTGTTTTTCTAATCTTAGGATTTTTTATTACTACGGATAATAAATTCTACTTACAAACTATCTCAAAAAATATCAAAACTATCAAAAATTAAAAAGCATATAGAACTTTAACTTTGGTATTTTCAATGTTTGAAAGTTATGGGTGAAGTTATTTCCTTCTATTTCAAACTTTTTTTAAATCAAAAATCTTAATTAAATCGAAATAAAAGTATTACAAAATAAGACTAATGACTAAAATTGAAAAAACAACCAAAAAGAGGACCTAAACCAAATTAGGTCTAAAAGAAAAAAAAACTCCAAATTAGACCAAACCCTGGATCGACAATATATCGTCTTCAACCTAACGAATCTACAAAACCTCTTTAAGACTCTTCACACAGAACTCTTCTCTTTTCAATCAACAGAACCCAAGTCGACCCATCGATCAAAACTTCTATCAACATCTCTCAGATTAAACTTCTCTCTGCCTCTGAAACCCAAACCAGCACAATCGAAAGCTCCACTCGAATCCAGCAAAAATCAAACAATATCTCTTCACCAACTCTGCTTCTTCCAACCTGAAAAACAAAAACTAAAGCCAGATCTCCAAATCCTTAAACAATATAACCTAACCCTAGTTCTTCAAGAAGAACTATGGCATTCAACTCAGCAGGATTACGAAAGTTAACGAAAGAAGGCTTAGGGATACATCTGAGAGTCCATTTGGCCAGCCAATCGGCGGCCTAATTTTGGACTCGAGAGATGTATCTGATATTCATAGACGAGGCAAAGGCAGAAGGCAGATTCTGATAACCGAATTAAGGTACCAAGGAGCAACGCCGACCGCAATGAAGTTCACCAGAATCTGACAGTCATATTCGATGTCCACAAGGCTCCAATAATTCTGCTCACAAATGAGCAAACCATCAAGAAGGGCTCGGGTTTCAGCCAATATGGGAGACATTTTCCCATAAGTGTTGCCAAAAAACTGAAGAACCTGCCCAGCATTGGTCCTGAAGATCCCAGCTTCACTCGCCTCGCCATTCCTCATAACAGAAGCATCTATATTGAGCTTAAGCCGGCCCTCACATGGAGGTTTCCAGGTAATGTATTTAGGTTTAAGACTAAAAATTTGACAACCTAATAGGAGACTAGCATTTCTATTATTTGACCAGTGATGCTTAGCTAGAACAGATGCGTTTAAGGAAATAATTATGTGATCAATATAGTCAACAGAGGATATAAAATTAAAAGTAGTTTCCCTAAACTTAGCACTGTTACGATTCTGCCAAATAGTCCAGCAGATAATAGTAGGCATAAGATGAGTAATATGAGTCTTGCTACTACTAAAATCATGCCATATTTTGATGATATGAGAAAGAACCATACACCTTTTGATTTTAATCCTGAAGATAAGACTATAGTGATTCCATAATTGCCAAGCCTGACTACAGTTGACAAAAACATGAGAAATATCCTCAGAATTCCTACAAAATTGACACTTCGAGACCAATTGTAAGTGTCTTTTTTGTAGAACAGAGTCAACTGAAATAAAGTTCATAATAACCTTCCAGAGAAGAAAAGAAAACTTCCTGGGTATGATATGACTCCAAATATTTTTGAAAATCCTGGAGAAACTTGACTTATGCCTGATAGAGTTCCACGTCTTCTTTGTATCAAATGTAGAGTCATTAGAGCAGTCCCAAAGCATAATGTCTTGTTTAGAACTATCCACTCTAAGCTTTCTAATGATATTCCATCTTTCAGGTGAAATAAAAGGAGTCATTGAAGCAGCATCCCAACAACCATTCTTCCAAAAGGATTGAACTTTCGCTTCCAGGTAATTCACAGAATAAAGGCCATCATTTATAGGATTAAGATCATGCCAATTATCCATCCAGTAGTCCATTTCACCACAGCCCAAGATCCATCTTATATGACTCTCAGCATCATTCCTAATGCTTACAAGCCTCTTCCAAACATGAGACCCAGACCTGTTGAAATTAGCATAGAGAGGATGAGAGTTATTAGAATAAATATTATGCATCATTTTGGACCAGATAGAATCTTTTCTCCTGAAAGAAAACCTCAATTTAAGAGAATAAACATGCTGGATATCAGAAATACTTCTGATATTCAGCCCTCCCTCCTCGAAGGGCTTACAAATCTGATTCCAACTGACCCAATGAATAGCTGGCTCATTTAACTTAGATCTCCATAGAAATTTATTGAACATTTTCTCAATCTTAGAAATGATACCCTTAGGCAACACACTATTTTGTAACCAATAGTTAAGATAAGACATTAACACATTAGTTATTAACACAAGTCTACCACCAAATGAAAGATATTTTGAGTCCCACTCTGTAAGCTTGTCATTAATTTTGTTTATTATCTTTACAAAATTGCAGGTTTTGTTACCGTTATTCAAGATGATGCCAAGATAGCTGGTTGGCAGATTCTCCACTTTGAAGCCAGTGTGAGTCTCCAAACTGTTTATCTTAGTCTGATGAAGAGAAGAGGACGTAATCAACTTCGTCTTTTGCTTATTTATCAACTGCCCAGAAGCAACCTGATATTTATCCAGGAAACCACTCAAAGTGTTAATAGAGTCCTGTAAACAGTTAGTAAATATTAGTATATCATCTGCGAAAGCCAGACAAGGCATTGTAATCTTAGCTCTAGAGTTGTAAGACATTTTTCTGTTATTAATAAACAAGTTGTACATTCCTCTTAGCAAAACTTCTTCCCCTATTATGAACAAACTAGGAGATAAGGGATCACCCTGTCTCAAACCACGCCTAGTTGTAAAATAACCAAACGTACCACCATTTATCAGGATAGAAATACTAACATTCCTAATTAACCTGTTAATAAGACTTAGAAAATTGTTAGAAAACCAAATTTAGATAAAACTTTGTAAATGAAAGGAAAAGCCATCCTATCAAACACCTTAGACATGTCGAGCTGAATCAAAACGTTGCCAGTTTTAGGCTTTCTCTTGATATCAAAAATCATCTCTTTAGCCACAAGAATGTTATCATGAATACTACGACCTTTAACAAACGCCCCTTGACAGTCAGATACAATCTTAGGAAGAAGGCAAGCCAGCCTAGAATTAATAAGCTTTGCAAAGATCCTATTTAACATAGTACATAGACCAATCGGTCTATACTCATTCCAGGAAGTAGGATTCTTAGTTTTAGGAACCAGACAAAGACTAGTTGCGAAGATCCCTTTAGGCATGTAATCTCCCTTGATGAAAGCATTAAACGAATTGCACAAATCAACCTTAATAATCTTCCAACAAACACGAAAGAAATGGAGGTTAAAACCATCAACCCCAGCAGCCCTTTCAACCTTCATGGACGAAATAACACTCCAAATTTCGTCCTCAGAGGTAAACTTCATCAAGGCATTATTCTCCTCTTCAGTTATCAAAGAAGGAATATCATTAAAGATGGCATCGTTCAAAAGCAAAGATTCAACCTCTTTACTAGCATAAGGCTCAGTTGAAAGAGCATCCTTAAAATACTTTTCTGCTGATAAACCAATACTCTCTTCATCCCTTAACCAACAATCACCATCTTTAATGCTATTGATCCTCCTCTTTCTTCTTTTCTTGTTTACAAAAGCATGAAAAAGCTTCGTATTCCTATCTCCATCCTGAAGCCAGTCACTATAACACTTCTGCTTCCAATAATCAGACTCCATCCTTAGCTTCTTAACATAAAGACTGTTGGCCTTATCCAAATCAGCCTTCACATTATCATTTTAGTTACTGGCCAACTGATCCTCCAGCTTCCTAACACAAACCTCCGCCTCTTTAAGACTATTAAAAATATTCCCAAAGCTATTCAAATTCCAATCCCTTAAACAAGCTTTCAAACGCTTTAACTTTAACCAAAAACATTGATTAGGATAAGCAACAATTGGCAGCCTCCAATTAGCCTCAACAATACTAAAAAAGACTCTTCATTCAACCACATATTCATATACCTAAAACCTTTTTTATGATGATCATTAATAACTCTCTCAACTGTGATCAATAACGGCGAATGATCAGAACAAGTTCTTATCAAATGATGAACTCTAGTTCTGTTAAAGCCTTCATTCCACTTTCCATTCACCAAAGCCCTATCCAAACGCCTCCACCTCGAACCTTTATTCCAAGTATAACGAGACCCACCATAGCCTGCATCCTCAAGCATACAATCAGCAATGCAGTCATTGAAATCCTCCATACTGTTGATACACAAAGAAGAACAACCAATCTGATCTTCAGAGCTTGAAATCACATTAAAATCCCCGACAACCATCCAAGCTTTCCTGGTATCAGAGATAGAGCTAAGAAAGCTCCAAAGATTCTTCCTCTCAGCTCTATTACATTTTGCATAAACGATAGACAAATTGAAATCAAACTCAGAATCAGCGTTTGACACCCCCAAGTGTAAACATTGATCATGATCAATGAGCACTTCAACCTTGAAATCCTCCTTCCAAAGACACCATATTTTATTAGAAATATTCACAGCGTAATTAGTGAATCCAAGCTTAGCAGCAATCTGATTAATCATCTCCATTCTTACAAGAGGCTCATGTAAAAGAAGAATTTCAACTTTGTTAGTATTAACCATGTCCTTTAACCTTAAAATGGTAGGATTATTGTTGATACCACGAAGGTTCCAACTAACTAGACTTATCATTATCAGAATATGATTTCCTACAATTGTCCTTAAATCTTAAGGATTTAACAATCTTCTGATTCGGTTTCTTTATTTTCTTATTAGTTTTTAGTTTTTTAAGCAAGATTTCTTTAAAGACACGAGAAGACTGATTCAATATTTGATCCTCTGGAGTGCTACAGCCAGATATGCTTCCATCTTCCTCATTCAAAATAAACTCAGAAGACACCCTCTGCACACAATCACGGTCAAGATCCTTAATAGCATCAATAATCTCCAACTCTTTAACAAAATGATCAAATCCTTCATTCCTGTTTTCAGAAGTCGGAAACCCTTGCCCAGTTTTCAAATTCAAGTCCACATTGGTAGATTTCTGATCGAGACTTTTGGAAGAGACAATTTCTTGGGAACTAACAGCATTGTCTTTAGGAACTATAATAGAATTCAAATTCTTCTTGTTAGACTTATTAACAAGATTCTTTTGAGACTCGGAGACATTAACTTTTACAGAACCAGCATGTTCTATTTCTTCACCAGAGGATTAAACATTAAACACTTAGTTTTACTTTTTTGTCATTTATTTATGTAATTAATTTATAATTTTATGTATTATCCACTTCCAAAATCCTTATTCCACCAACACATCATTAAGACGAATTACAGTAAACATATATGATTTAACTTTTACAATTATACTCTAAAAACCAAAAAACTCAAATTTTTTAAAGATAACTCATGAAAGAGGAAGACACTCAAACCAAAACACACACAAACCAAAGATTCAACACCGAATTAATCACTCAATCAACCAACATGGTAATTTAATCTTGTATTTTAATTTTACATTCATCTAACATGAAAATCTATTTTAAAAAAAAAAACTAATTTCGAAAATCCAAATTTTGTACGTCAAATTCTGAAACACCTAACTCCGAGCAAACATATCAAAATTAGCTATTTTTTAGCCATCTAATTCCTAGTTAGCATCTCAGAAATATGTACTTTTTTATTACAAAAACGCATATAATTCCGAACCAACGTCTTAGAATTAAGTGCTTTTAAAAAATAAAAAAATCTAATCTAATTCTGAACTCAGAATTAGATGCATTTCTTTTGTACATCAAATCTAACTCCATAGTGTTTAAGATCAATACAGCAGGTGTACGTGAACATAAATTTTTCACCGACTTATATCAAATCCTTCTCTGGATAACCCAAAACTAAAATCATATCTCCCGATAAATTCAAAGCAAAAAAATAGTTATACAGGAAGTAAGCTGATTCAACACCAAAATTAAAAATTTGGAATATATAATAAACATAGTCCTGAGAGATAAATGTTCAGAGTAACACTTTTATAAAAAACACTTACAGTTTCTGTAACACTTTTACAATTCTTCTATTAATATAACAACATAATTTAGCATCACTAAAACATGAAATATAAGCAGCAGATATGCAAATCAGATTATAGTAACCCTCGGTATATTAATTTCTCAGGAGCTCTTTGTAACACTTACAGATGACTGGACCGTTAATCATTCCTCTAGCCACATTCGCAACGATTACCAACTGAAATACAAGCAGAAAGACCTCTCTTCAATGTAAGAACATCGAATCCGGATTATCCCCTACTTTTTAACAATTCCTGTAGAATCTCAAAATCAATGGAAGTTGGATTATCTTCTAGTTTTTAACAATTCCCGTAGAATCTTAAAAGTCAGGCCTTAAACAATTTCCCAAACTATCACTCGTCAGAGTAAGATAAACACCGCATAGACTGTTACCGGAGATTCCATATATACATATACCTATGTATACATCACTTACTCAGTCATAGTAACATTATAGGACCTAATAGCACCAAGGATTACTAGCAATAGCAAACACAATAGTAGGGATAAAGCAAGTAGTGTACTACCTATATGTATCTCTTAATTTCAGAGATACCACGCAGAAGCTAAATTTGAGGAAGATGTTAATATGAATAAAAAAATATTAATGAGGGGGAGGGTTAACAATTACCCCGAATTTAATCATCTCCGGTTGGAAAAAGAGTGAGAACTTTTCTCCCTCCATTAGCATTAGCCGATTCCAAATCCTCAACAAAACCTTGACTTGGATTATGTAGTGGTGCAGCCATCCTATGCATCGGTTGCGGCTGCTGACTCTGTCTACCCAGATAAGAATGCTCAAATTGGCCGTTAGTCGGTGACCCAAAATGACCCATTTGTCTATGGTACTGTGGCTGCAAGTGAGGGTGTGCAGCTGCTGCAGCAGCAGCAGCTGCCATCTGTTGTTGCTGTTGTAAAGTTGCGACCGGTACAAAAGATTGCATGAAATGGTCGGGATTCGGTGCCCGACCCGGATGCAAGAAATGAGCAGGGACAGGTTGGCTAGCAAAGAGTCTGTCAGTAGCCGAATCAGTAATCGAAGCAGAGCCACCGCTTCCAGTCCCGGACGATAAACCCTGCATTCTCTTAAGATATAGCCGATATTTCTGTAGATGACTAGCAACGTTCTCTCTTGTCAACCCATCGACACTCATGAGCTGCATTATCGTCTTCGGGACGGCGTTCTTAATCCCGAGATGTGCTACCGCATCTACAAACCGTTTATGGAGCTGCGGAGTCCACACAAGGCGCGGACGTTTTAAAGTCCGTGCAGGTTCGTCTCCGCATCCGAGATCGGAGGAATCAGCGGCAAACTCAGCAGACGAGTTTGGTTGAGGTAACGAAGGAGGAGGTGTCGACTGACCGTTGGTATTACCAACAGTGGTGTGGTTACGAATATCAAAGGCAAGAGCAAGATCAGGAGTGATTAGGGTTTGAGATAAAGGCATTAGTTCTTCAGGTGATGGTAGTTCTTCTTCCCATCTCGCAAACCAATTCGACTCATCTTCCCTCATTTATTGCTAAGAATTCTTCTAAAAACACGAACAAAACCAATCCAGTCAAACAATGTAAACTAAAATCGCAACCAGTTTCGAGAATCAACTTACAACATTTTTACAAGATTGATCTTCAATTATATAGATTTTCCACAACCAAAATTCCAAAATTCAGCTATTGTTACTTCTTCTCATAGTAAGCTCATACCAAAACAATCTATAACTTATCTATTCAAATTCAATGCATCAAAATCTAAACTCGTAAGCATAAATCCGAACAAACATGATCCATTTCCAGCTGGGAAATCAAAATTCTTACACAGATAACCAAAACAAACAAAAACTAAAATTCATCATCACTAGTGTATAGATTCGATCGCTAATCAAGAAACGATCAATCAAACTGAGCTGAATGAACATGAAAACCCAGGATCCGAAAGCAATAAGAATATTATAATTAATCAGGAAGAAAAGTTCAGTTCATCAAATAAGATTCTTGGGTTTAATAAGAAAGAGAAATGGAATCAAATGAGAATCGCGAGAGAGCAGGAAAAAGAAAAGAAAAAGAATGTTAGCTGGTTGAGATTTAGGACAACAACTGACCAGATTGAAGAGGATCCGAAACAAATCCGAGAAATGGGGTACTGGCAATTGGCGTGGATATCGCCTTTCAAAGATGCTCTCTAGTCTCTGCTCCACTGTTATGTTGCTTCATTCTATTTTTATATCCATCATTTTCTAAGTATGTTTTTTCTTTTACTAAAAGTTTTGGGCTTTTTATTATTTATAACCTTTTAGATTTTTATTTATCCAAATTTTCATAAAAAGTTAATAATTCGGTAACTTAGGAGAGACAAAAAAAACAGTTTTTGTCCCGGCTCCGGTTTAGGTGGTCTAGGTTTTATTATATATTGAAACATGATTTCTTTAGAAGTAAACGGTAAGAAATCATTTTATGGTTATTAAATAACAATAAATAATTTTTGAAAAGTAAGTTGGATTTTTTGATATTTTATTTTAAAATTATAATTTAATTTATTATATTGATTTTAAAAAGAGATTGATAAAAAATAAAAATTTAGTAGAGGTAAAATATAAATAAACAAATCATTTATTTAATATTTGGAATTTTATTTATTGTTATTTGATATCTAGATAATTTAACCAAATTATAACGTAATATCAAACATTTTTAATAACTTAACTATTTAAAAAAGTTATTTAATTAAAAAAATAACTTAGCATTTATGTAAACATAGTTTTATTTTATATCTTTTGTATTTTTGATCTATTTTTAATATCATACGTAACTTCCACATTTCAATAATCACACAATCTATTTGATATTTTGTGATGAGTTCAGAATATTCAGACACAACCCACTCCATAATCCGGATAAGGGTAATTCGGACATTGACATGTCGCTAAATAATCCGGACGGGATAAAAGTAAAACACTTTTTAACTAAGTTATTTGCTAATCTACTTAAAAGATTAATGGGTCCTTAAATTTGACCCGGTTTCATAACTTGACCCGTAAGCCCATGAGTCCTTAATTAAGAGTATAAATACTCCAACCGCTCTCATTAATGAGGGTAATGAACATTATTTAATACAATCACGCTGCTGAATTATCTCACTAACACTTAATACTAAAAAAACTTCAGAAAACACTTTACAAAATTACCCCCAACCCAAAATAAACCAAACCAAATTGGCGACCATAGTGGGAGTGCGAGGGTGCCCGAATCTTGCATTCAAAACCAGTAGAAAAGACCAGTTCGGATGGATTCGAACGAGCATGGAACTCCACCACCTTTGGTGGAAGTAGTTGGGGAAAACAATGAATATACCATCGAAGAGTGAGATAAGTTAAGAGCAGAAATAGAGGCGTTAAGGACCATAAAACAAGCAGAAAATGTTATAAGGGAGAAGTCAGGGGCGTCAACTATTCATCATACTGACAACCCTAGGGAGAATAATTCATCAGCAAAGACACATCTAAGTTCAAAAAAAATACCCATGTTAGTTCTAAGAAGACTTATCGGTCTAAGCCGGTTGAAAGTTCAGATTCTGAGTCCTCCAGCAGCTCTTCAAACGAGGCTGAGCTTGAGGAGTTTTTGTCATCAAGAAGTGATGAAGGGAGGTCCAGAAAGAAACATAAAATAATTAAAAAATATTCAAGAAAGAGATATAGGCATGGGAGGCTTAAAAGGAATCTGGGTAAAGGGTCATCTCACAGCCACAACCACATGCATGTTGATCAATTGCTCATTGATCCTTTTGCTTTTCAGACCGAACCAGGTATTTTCACAACGCCTAATAAAGACACGGTCTTCAGTCGTAATAAAAATTGGAGACAGCCACCTTTGTCTGCCAAAATACTGTCCGGAAACCTACCCAAAGGTTAGACAGCTCCAAAATAGAGAAGTATGATGGAAGTAAAGATCCAGACAACCATCTGGAGCAGTTCAAGAACTTCATGATGAATTTTGATGATGATGACAAACTTTTGTGTAGAGCCTTCTCCCAATCTTTTACGGGAAATGCTCTTAAGTGGTACAACAGCTTACCCTAGGGGTGTATCAGAAACTTTGATACGTCATGGGTTGCCTTCCGAAGACAATTTGTGGGAAGTAAGAAGGTGAAGGGAAATGAAGATACTATTATCCATTGTGCCTAAGAGCCAAATGAGTCCTTAAAGGACTACATACGTTGGTTCGTGAATACCAAGAACGGGTTAGCAGATTGCTTCGAACAGGTGGAAATTGCTTCCTTGAGACAAGGGTTGAACCTTGGGAATCTGGCCGATTGGTGACCAGGAAGAAAGCCATGCCTTGGGGTGGTTTATTAAATCAGGTGGGAAAGAAAATTAATATGGATGAAACCAAGAAAACCAGGGTGCACCGTCAGGTGAGATCCACCACAACAGCTCAAAACCAGCCCGGATATAAGGTTAAGGAGATCGGACAAGGGTCCAATATGGCTAAACAGACTCAGTCCAACCGGAATCAATCTCAGAGCCAACAATCAAGGAGTAAAAAAGGTCTTTGGGTTCAACCGGAATGGTTTGCAGAATTAAAAGAGAATGTAGCCACAATATATGACAAGACCAAGGAAAAAGTTCATTTCCAGAAACCAACAACACTGCAGTCCCCTAGAGAGAGTCGAAATACTTGCTTTTGCCAATATCATAATGATATAGGCCATAATACTCAAGACTACATAGCCTTGAAACAAGAGGTGCAGAATCTTATTGAAATAGGAAAACTGGGAGCCTATGCCAAAAGAAGAAGTGGAAACAGGCCTAACAATGCTCCTCGGACAGGTCCTACAAATAATATGGGAACATCTACTCAAGAAGGGGCAATGGTCATCCTTGAAAGATTTGATGTTGATTCTGAGTAAGTGAGGGTCATAACAGAGCAGACCAGGACGGTGTCTGGACTGATAAGTTTCTTTGAGTCACTTACCATCTTTGGAGGAGATACCATGACAGCGCCCACTTCTTCATCAAGAAAGAGAGATGTCCATAGTCTGGCTACTCAGATGGAAGGGGCACGTCTTCTTATCAGTTCCAAACCACTTCTCCATTTATAGTTTTTGATGAGGATGATTTAAGAAATATTGTTGGGCCTCATGAGGATGTTGTGGTGATAGGAGCATCTATTGGGGGCAATGATATCCGATGAATTCTGATAGACATAGGCAGTTCGACAAACATCATCTTCTTGAGCTCCTACAAGTAGATAAAAAATCTGGTCGTTATTCACAGGAAGCTCTGTGGATGTAATTGGGGATTTTGAGGAAGAGGTGTTGTTGGGAAAGAGGCCTTTTAAAAAGCTGGTCAAGGTGTTATTTGTTGTGGTAGATTGCCTCACATGCTATAATGCAATATTTGGGAGGTCCTGGCTCTCTAGAATGCATGTTGTGGCCTCAACAGTCCACCAGTGTTTGAAGTATGTAGTTCAAGGGCAAGTGGGTGTTGTCCGAAGTAGTCAGAAGATACTAAGAGAGTGTTATGCAACTGCACTTGCTCTTAAAACTTTGGGAGCAGTTCGGATTAATGAAGATTAACAGTTACTGGGGCCTTTGAGGGAGAGGGTGAGATTGATGACCCCAAAGAGGCTCCTAGTGTTATAACACCAGTTAAAGAGATTGAAACCCACTCCCTGGCAGAGGGTAGAAGTATCAAGGTTGGGTATGGCGCCAGAATTGAAAAAGAAATTCTTGTCCTTTTTATCAAACAATCAGCATGTCTTTGCCTGGTGCAATGGTGATGTAACCGGAGTACCTGTAAGCGTTATCTCACATAAGCTGTCAATCTGGAGTGATGTTGCACCTGTTGTGCAGAAAATGAGAGCTTTCCTTAAGGATAAAGATGATGTAATAGTCCAAGAAGTTGATCGGCTTACCAAGATGGGGCATACGAAACCAGTATCCTTTATGGACTGCCAATCTGGTGCTGGTCAAGAAAAAGAACTGGAATAGTGTATGTGTATTGATTTTACTGACCTCAATAGGGCTTGCCCAAAAGATCTTTATTCAGTCCCCCAGATAGATCAGTTGGTAGACTCAACGTTTGGAAACAAGTTGTTGTCTTTCATGGATGCCTTCTCTGGGTATAACCAGAGACAGGTGGATCTGAAGGACCAAGATCATACTACCTTTATAACAGATAGAGGTCTCCATTGTTACAAGGTGATACATTTTGGGTTGAAAAATGTTGGGGCTACTTATCAGAGGTTGGTGAACAAAACATTATCTAGCGAGATTGGCATAAATATGGAGGTATACATAGATGGCATGATGGTTAAAAGCTTAGAGGAGGATTTGCAAATAGTTGACCTTCAATAGACATATTCTAATTTGGCAATTGTGAATTTGAAACTGAATCCAGAAAAATGTGTCTTTGGGGTTCGATCCGGAACGTTTTTGGGGTATGTGATAAGTGAGAAAGGGATATAGCCTGATCCAGATCAGTTTAATACTCTACTATAAATGGATCCTCCTCAGAATATTAAATAAGTATAGAGACTCGTTGGAAAGTTGGCTGCCTTGAATCGTTTCATTTCAAGGTCTTCAGACAAGTGTGCTCCTTTTTTCCAAACCTTGAGGAATGCTAAAGATTTTAATTGGTCCTCACAGTGCAACCAAGCTTTTGTTGAAATAAAGAAACACTTATCCTCGCCAAAGACTCTTTTTAAACCCATTTAAGGAGAAACAGTTTACGTATATTTGGCTATGTTAGAATGTGTTATAAGCGCAGTATTGGTGAGGGAAGTGGACAATTACCCTCGTCCGGTGTACTACATCAGGAAAAGTTTGATATATGCTGAGAAGAGGTACTTGAAGTTTAAAAATTGGCACTAGCCTTAGTAATTGCAGCAAGAAAAATGAGGCCGTATTTTCAGTCTCATTCCATCATTATCCGGACATCTTTCCCATTGAAAAATGTTCTTTAGAAGGCAGACATATCAAGCAGGATGACCAAGTGGTCAGTAGAGTTGGGTGATTATGACATTGATTTTGCTCCACGAACTGCTATCAAAGCTCAATCAGTTGCTAATTTCCTAGTAGAGTTCCATTCGGACATGAGCTCTAAACAAAATTTAGAAGAAAAAACCAAGAAAGAGTGGGTAGTCCGAACTGATGGTGGATCAAGTACAATGGGTTGTGGACCTAGAATTTTCCTAACCTCTCCGTATGGTGATAAAATGTACCAGGCTATATGCTTTGGATTCAGGGCCTCTAACAATGAGTCCAAATATGAAGCGGCTATAGCTGGTCTTAAATTAGCTTTCCTATGCGGGGCTAAAAGAGTTAGGTTGATGAGTGACTCCCAGCTTCTTATCCATCATGTTCAAGGTTAGTCTAAGGCCAAGAAGAAACATCTGATCAATTACTTACTCATCCTGAAAGAGGTGGCAGCCAACTTCAAAAGTGTTTGTTATAAGCATATTCCTAGGTCAGAAAATACACTGGCAGATTCCTTGGAAACCATAGCATATTCTGAGTCCTACCCTTGGATTCATATACAAGAATGCTTATCCATACAATCAAATCAAAAAAAGGAAGAGGACGAAAGCTTGAGTATACAAGTGGTTCAACCTAAAGATTGGAGATTTTCCCTTCTCCAATACATTTTTTATGGGATTTTGCCTTCAGATAGAGCTATGGCAAGAAAAATTAAAAACAGAGCTTGTGGTTTTTTATCATAAGGGAAGTTCTCTCTATAAAAAAATTTAGTAGCCCTCTCCTGCGTTGTTTGGGGGTTGAAGAATCTCAACTCGTTTTATTCGAACTACACGGTGGAGACGGATCAACACATTGTGGGGACAGGGCACTAACCCGGAGGGCATTGTTGGCTAAGTACTATTGGTCATTCATAGTGGCAGATGCTAAATAAATGGTAAAGAAGTGTGATACATGTCAAAGGTATGGCAACAAAATTCATGTGCCACCAGTACCTATGGATTCTATTTATGAGTCGGTACCTTTTTCTCGTTGGGGATTGGATTGAGTTGGGCCTCTTCCAATGGCATCCAGAGGGTGCAAAACTATTATAGTTGCTATTGATTACTTCTTGAAATGGATAGAGGCAGCTCATTTGGCAGGAACCACTTCGAAGGATGTCATTAAATTTATCATATCCAATATACGTTGCAGATTTGGGATTCCTCAAAATATTACCACAGATAATGGGCCACAGTTTGATAACAAGGATATGGAGAATTTTTGTGCTTCTAGAGGCATTCAACACTGTTTTCTTCTCTTTTCCATCCACAAGCAAATGGCCAGTTTGAAGTTGCCAACAGGACCATTTTGTCCGGATTAAAAAATAATCTGGAAGGAGCTACAGGGAAGTGGCCAAGCTATCTGCAAGAAGTGTTGTGGGCATACCAAACTACTCATCGGGCTGCTACACAAGAATCTCCTTTTGCTTTGGTGTATGTGATGAATGTCATTACCCGCATAGAAGTTACCCTTCCATCATATAGGGTCCATAACTATTCCAAACAAGCTAATGAGATAACAATTAGGAATCAGTTGGATTTAATAGAATAAAGAAGGGTTAAAGCTCACTTAAGAACAGCCTACTACCAAGACTTGATGAGGAGCAGATTTTCTTCCAAGGTCAAGAGAAGATATTTTCAACTAGGAGATAAAGTGTTAAGAAAAGTTTTCTTACACACCAAGGAGAAGCATTTCGGTAAGCTGTCTCCGAATTAGGAAGGCCCCTATGAGGTTTCTGAAAAATTTAAACCTGGGACATATAGGCTTCAGGACAAAGGAGGAAGAGTTTTGAAGCACCCATGAAATATTGAACATCTCGGGTTATATTTAGAATAAAAGTTGTGTGTAAATATTTACTTGTTAGATTTTAATGTAAATATTAGGGGGCATACTATTTCCTACCCTGGTGGCGCGGGGAGGTTTTAATGAGGTGTCTGGTTTTTCATTCAACAAAATGTGATGCCTTCTTAAAACATCCGAAGTGGTTTTACTACAATTTAATTCAAGTACAAATCACTGGTTCAACACTTTGGATCTTTAGTAGATCGGATAAACGTGGTTGAGTGATGACTATTAAATACATGTCATTAGAGATATTAAACACTCTCACTATAATGCTTCCAAAATACCAGGGGCTATTTAAAAATTAGCCATTAAAATTTAAAGGAAAGAAAATGTTAAATAAAAGAAGATTTGATAAATAAACCTATTTGGACTTTAACCGAACAAGAAAAACAAAACATGCCTTGGCCATCAAAGGAATTTAGATGTTTGAGAGACTTATCCAGAGACCGAATAACATTACAAATTATGCCTTGGCCATATAAGGACATTAACTGTTCAAAAAAGACAAAAAATATGATTAAACCTTAGGGCTTGTTCCCTTCAGATGTTCTATCACCACCACCACCTTTCTTGGGACTACTGAGTTCAGCACTAAAACTCTCACCAGTTCCCTCTTCATCATCAGTAGTGGAGTCGATTCCGCTGGAGTAGTTGCACTTATCACCATATACTAGAGTATGAAATGGGATGTCCTCATATTCCACATATTTCCATAAGGGACCAACGGTCATCTTCGGAAAAGTCTCATGGAAGAGCAGCACCATGTCAGACTTGACTTTATCATATCTTTCCTCTAGGGAATCTATCACTTTGTTGGTATATTTATCAATACCTGCCTGAATAGGTTGCTCATGTTGGTTCACAAAATCATCTTTCTCTTTGGCCATCTTCGACACAATACCTTCTAACGTAGTCTTCTCATAGGATAGGGTTTGGATGACACCATCTTTGGTCTTCAGATACTCCATTAATGTTGTGAGGTCCTTTTCCAAGCCGGAGTATTTAATGTGGAGCTCAGTTCTGGCAGCTTCCGAAGTGGCCAACTTGGTTGATGAATCTTCCTTGTTCTTCTTCAATGCCTCTATCTCCTTCTTTAGTTCTTCAATACTCTGATTGGCATTGAGGATGCTAGTTGATAGAGATTCATTGTCAGAGGTGAGGGAATTGATGAGAGTGGTCTGACTTTTCACCTGTCTTTCCAAGTCAAGTACTGGTTGCATGTGACCAAAAAAGGAATGGCTCAGAACATCTTGCTCTCCAAAGACGGAGAAATACTTACCATTGAAGGTCACCATATTGGCAGAGTTGGAGGGGCGGTAGGGACCTGCGAAATCATCCTTCTCAGAATCATTGAAATATAAATCAATGTCCTGAAGGGTATTGATGTCCACTTCTTCATTCCATCCCCCAACAACCTCTCCGGACTGCAGACCTATTGAGATTTTTTCTTGTAAGGTGGGATCAACAGGGGCTGGTGGAGGCAGAGTCTCCGGAGGACGAAGAATTATTTCTTTCCCAAGGTGATTTTCTTCTTCTTAGCAACTTTCTCATCACTGTTGACCTTTCTTTTCTTGTCTTTCTTGGGAGGCTTTGGTGGGTTCTGGGAGCACTCCCGCCTCCTTTACTGTTTCAGCCTCTACTACTTTGAGCAGGGCAGCGTCAATTCCCCCTTGGTTCCATAAACTAGTCCCCTTTGTGGCTGCTTGAACCAACTCTATTGCAGCTTTCTTCTTCTTGTTCTTCATCTTGTTGGGAGCTTTTGCACAAGTTTTTTGCCCCTACTCTAGGTGTTCGGTGAACTCCTTCGGAATCAATGAAAAAAGAGTAATAAATTAATCAGAATGAGAACACTTGTAATTCAAAAAGGAGAAAAGCATGAGAAACAAAGATATGAAATAAACTCACCAGTACTTTTCCACCTGCTAGTCAGCATGCTAGGATTGGTTTTGTCCTTGATCTTTATACCATTCTCCTATGTCCCACAGACAAACAGAAACTGTGTCCTCCAGTTCTTTTCGGAGTCCGGCAAGTTATCTATCACTTTGAAGTTGTTCCCCATATTGTGATGGTAGAATAGAATCTGATGATTCTTGCATAAGGTTGCCACAACAGCAAACTGCTCCATTGGGAGTGAGATTTTTGACAACCTTGATGTTATTATACAAACAATGAGAGAATATTATGCATTGGGGAAGTACCTGACGATTTATGGGTCCAATGGAAACCGAAGTCCCCAATTTAGCATTTCGGTGAAGATCACCACCTCGTTAAGCTTGCAGTCCATAAGAGTCTCCGAGGTGATAGGTATTCTTACCTTCACTGACTCTGGAATCTCACATTTTGTCCGGATCCAGCCCAACTCAGCAGTATGGGTGTAGATGTAGTTTATATTTTGTAGAGCCAAAAGGTATTTGACAGTAACGTGTTTGAAGCAAGGGCATACCTTGCCCTCTAGGCACTCCGGAAGCTTCAGATGAGTCAAACAAACCTTAACTTTGCTTTTGCCATTCTTTTCAGAAGTAGCATCCCCCGTTTGATGTTTCGGTTTCAAAGGGAGCCTCCTCAATACTATCTTCCATTACTTCTTCCATCACCATCGAAGGTTTATAAGTTGCCTTGGATGGATGAGGGTCAGTTTCTGGTATCGAAGGCTGTTCGGATGGTTGAGTACATGTTGCCTCTAAAGGCCTGGTGTCCGGTTGAGGTTGAGATCCGGAGGGCTTGGCCCTTGAGGCTACTTTAGATGCCTCCGATCTGGAGGGCTTATCCCTTGGGGCTGCTTTCGATGCCTCCAATCCAGAGAGCTTTGGCACTGAAGCTGTAGATTGAGTTTTAGTTAGACGGGTCGTCCGACGAGGGGTTATCTTCTCTGGAGACTTCTCAGTGTCAGAACCCATGGCTATGAAGAGGGAAGGTTTTATGATACTTGAAACAACTTTTTCTTTAACAACAGAAGGTTGAGACTCTTGAACAGAAGAGCCTGAGAGAAGTGGTGAAATGCTTGGTTTGAATAATTGTCTAGGCCTAGGGTGTTTAGATGAAGATGACCCTTGATCGGCTTCCTGAGTCGGTTCACTAGATTTCTCACTTGGAGAAACTGAGAGGCCGGCAACAATGCGATTCTCTCATTCTACCTTTTTCGCTCTTTCTAACTCTGATAGATTTAACCATCCGCCTTTAACTAGTGTGTTTCTGGTTGTGAACATAAAACCTCTTAAAAACAAGTTAAAAGTAAAACTGGAAATCTCTCTAGAAAATCTTTGAGTGATGAAGATAATGAAATAGTGAAAGAGAATTAAAATAACAGTAAAAAAGTAACTGTTACTTAGGAGAAGTTGAAGAATATTTTGCAATGATTAAAGGCTGTGCAAACGTGTGAAGAATCAAAGGCCTAGGTAACTTTCTAGACTTAGTGGGCGCGCCGATCTAGGAAAAATAACGGATGGTAGGTCGAACCAAACATCGACACGTGTCCCACGATCCAAGAAGAAATTTTTTAGAATTCTGGAAAGAGAAACCAGTTCTGACAAACTTCAAACTAAGTTGATGTTAAAAGCAAACTGCATGATACGAACCGCATAGGCAGGTCGGATAAAGTTGAGACTGGTTTAATGAGTTTTTTAGCCATACCAAAGACATTTGGCAAGGTCTAAAAAAGGGGTTGCTGATGAGTTCAGAATATTCAAACACAACACACTGCATAATCCGGACAGGGGTAATTCAGACAATGATATGCCGCTAAATAATCCGAACATGACAAAAGTAAAACACCTTTTGACTAAGCTATTTGTTAATCTACTTAAAATATTAATGGGTCCTTAAACTTGACCCGGTTTCATAACTTGACCCGTAAGCCCATAGGTCCTTAATTAAGAGTATAAATACCCCAACCACTCTCATTAATGAGGGTAATGAACATTTAATACAACCAAGCTGCTCAATTATCTTACTACTTTATACATCAAACACTTAATACTCAAAATCTTCACAAAACACTTTACAAAATTACCCCCAGCCCAAAATAAACCAAACCATTATGGAACGTGAGATTTTACTCGATGTCAGAGTTTTTTTTATGTATTTAATGTGAGTCAGTTATAATATTTAAAAGATTTGTTCATTTGTTTTTTATTTCGATTTATTTGTTAGATTTGTTAGTGGTTTATTTTCGTTTGATTTGTAAGTTAATGATTTATAAATATAATAGCGTCACATGTGTTTTGATGTATATGTTTTAAAGTAAAATCGTATGGGTTGTATTCATATGACAACCAATATAAAAAATGCAAATTCTTAGATATAAAAAATACGAAAGTGACAGTATATTAGTTATTAAAAATTTAAGGTCTATTAAGTCATTATCCCTTGTAGATGCAAGAACATTAGAGTATGCAAATACATAACTAAATTGTATGGTTATTTTGAAGACAATTGAGAACTAAATTGATAGTTTAATTGGAATCGAATTTAGAACTAAATTGATAGGTTAATTTGAAGAGAATCGAGTAAACGAGTTCTTTATAAAACATCTACATGAGCCTTTAATTTAGATTATTAGCCCTAAGTATAAATAGAATCTCAAATCTCTAAATAACTTTTATGTATCTTTCATTCTTATATATAATCCTTCTTTTTGTCTATCTTTCTCTCTATTTTCTATCTTTTTCTATCCACCTTAAATCCTAATTAGGTTTTCACCATTTCAAATTCATCCATAGATTGTATACTTTTTTCTTCAAATGACTGCAATACAAACGACTTGCATCATGTAGAAAGATCTATATCCAACTGAATATTTAAAGTCTTCCACCATTAAAAAAGAGGATTTTGATTTGTAAGTTCATATTTTTCTATTTTATGAACCCTTCATATCATCAGCTGCAAATAATGTTTTCAGGGTTTCCGAACCTCTAAATAAAACAATTATTGACAAATACCTAAGTTGTTGTGTTGTAATCGATCTTCTTATTTAGCTTGTTGCTGCGTGGTATTGTATTGGTATGTTTTCGTCAAGAAATATATATATTTTTGGGGTGTTTGGCTAATTACTGATAGATTTAGAACTTTATACATATTTTGAATTTATATTTATAAATTTTCTGCATAATTTCTAAGTGAATCTTATAAATATTAAGTGATTTAATTCATAAAATTTTATTAATATTATATTTTTTAATTTTTAAATGTTTTTATTTTGTTTTCAGAATCTCAATTATTATATGATTTAATAATAACAGCTTGACATAAGTCAAATCAAGCCTACTATTTTTATTTTGCAACCAATGTGTGGATTTTAGATTGTTGGGTGTGAATTATCGAGCTTATAAGGTTCAACATAGTTGGGCAGTTGATCTTTTAAGTTTTATTCTTGAATTTTCTAGCCTATGTGACCAAGCTCGTGGACTGTAATTTGAGTAGATATCGGAGCATTATGTTGATTCTTCTATTTTTATTTTGTGATTTTTAGACTAAGTTATTTTTAATAGGTACGATGTGATTCCGGTGTGCTCGGTTTGATACTTCCCTTAATGCTAGGTTATTATAACCTTCACCGACCAAAACTTTCATTGCAAGGAAAAAAACTCTATTTCATCAAAGTAAAAAATGTATAAGAGAAATTAATAGGATGATAGTATAATAAAAATCATGATATCATTTGGTTCAGTGGGTAAAGGTTCACCTATCCTACCTACCTAAAGGCCAGTTCATAAGGAAAATTCATGATATCGTTTGGATTGGCAAAAGCCAAATTGGGGTTGTAGAGAAGTTGGTGATGATGGGGTATCTACTAACTAATAAGTTAGAAGGTATCCGAGCAGCATAACCGACACCGAACTAAATTAATTACATAATAGACTCAAGCTGCGAGCAAGGATGATGACAATCTCAATATCGCCGAGGCTTGTTCAAGGGATTGGAACCTGTTAGAAGGTGACAATACTGATCACCGAGCAGACGCCCCATCGAGCAATGTATAACAGGGATGAAGACAAGGAAATATGACCGGACCCCTGCTGAGGCAAAGAAAAGCCAGAAAAGAGACGTAACCAAGCAGAAGGGTAGACAATGGATTTGTGCTTGGTCTATGACGCAGATAAAAGTCTTCGCCACATGAGGATGTACTGACGATAAATATGGACATCAGGGGAGTAATGGTAACTCGAGTACTGGTAGATGGGGCCAACTCAGCCAACATCAATTTTAAAGATAGTTACGATCGAGTGCACAAGGTTCCACCCTACAAGCCCACCCAAAGAACCTTAGTGGAATATGAGGGGAAAACATCTCAATGCGTTGGGAAAGTCGAGCTGATAGTCAATGTAGGTTACAGGGTTACCAAGCGCAAACATAAAACGCTATTCATAATCTCCGACGCACCCAGTCCTTATCACACGGTAATCTTATATCCGTGGTTGCATAGAATGAAGACAATCTCGTGCACATTCAGGCAGTGCATCAAATACCCAGTGGGAAGCACAATCAGTATCATCCGTGAGAGTCAGCGCATGGAAAGGACATGCTATGTGGTCATTATCAACCCCACAAAACCCCTCAAATAGTAATTAAAAGGCGAGGGAGAGCCTAGAGGGAGAAGCAGTGTACCTCCATAGTCTGAACCAGTTGACGATCTTTGAGAAACAGAACAGCCAGAAGAAGACCATCCAGACTCAATTGAGGAAGTAGTAGTAGAGGGCCACACTCTACGGTTTGTAAATAACTTAACCTCTATCTTTGAGCAATCGTTAATTAAGCTGTTAGAAAAGAACTTGAATCTATTTGTAAGGAATGTTAGCGATGTTTCAAGCGTTAACCTCTCAGCTATCTGTCATGAGTTAGCTATCGACTCATATGCCAAACCTGTGCGACAGAAACGACGGTCTTTCTCAACCGAAAAGCAAGAGGTCATATTTGCCAAGGTGACAAAACTATCCAAACTAGGGCACATTAGGCGAGCCCAGTTTCCGGTCTGGCTGGCAAAACCGGTTTTGGTTAAAAAAAAGAGGGTCGATGGCGCATGTGCGTCTTCAGTGATCTAAATCAAACATGCCCTATAGATGCATTCCCATTGCCTTGCATTGACCAGCTTTTGGATTCTGCCTCGGGATACGAATACCTGTTATTGATAGACGCTTACTTAGGCTATAATCAAATTCACCTCAACCAATCAGACGAAGAGCACATGACATTTAAAATCGAGTGAGGCTTGTACTACTATACGATGATGCCATTCTGGTTAAATAACGCTGGTTCTACATACGAACGCCTAGTCAACCACATCTTCAGTGAAAATTTGGGTAAGCATATGAAAGCATACATCAATGATATGATTGTGAAAACCCATACAGCAGAACAACAGCTTGAGGTGCTCTAGATTGTATTCAACTTACTACGCCAGTTTAACTTGAAGGTTAACCCGATAAAGTGATCTTTTGGGGTAGGAAATGGAAAATTTATAGGTTACATAGTCATCAAAAGGGGCATCGAAGCTGACCCCGTCCATCTACGATCAGTTATTCAAATATCACCTCCAAGAAGCGTCAAAGAGGTACAATGTCTCACAGGACGCCTCATAATACTTTCCCGTTCATTTTGAGGGCTTTAGATAAGAGCCATCATTTCTTTGAAATTCTCCGCGGGGCTAAGAAGTTCGACTGGACATATGCGATAAGGCATTTACCAAGCTGAAAAATTACCTTACGTTGCCAGAATTCTTATCTGCACCCTTGGCTGGTGAGCCATTATCTTTATATTTATCTGTTTCACCATTTTCTGTCAGTGTAGTCCTGGTAAGAGAACCAACCGGCGTCCAATGGCCTATCTATTACACCAACAAAACTTCAGTCGATGCTGAGACAAGATACCTCGATATAAAGAAGCTTCATTAAGACTGGTCACAACCGTTTGGAAAAGGCGCCTGTATTTCCAGGGGCACATAATCACTGTCCACACATATTTCCCTGCTTAAAACGGTATTGCAAAAACCTGATGCCTCCAGTTCTAACCACATACTGTTATAAAGGGGCAAGTCGTGGCCAATTTCTTGACAGAGTTCTCCTCGCCTGGATACTTATCTCCTCTAAACAACACTGCACCAACGACAGAACATATGGAATAGATTGTCAAAACTGATAGGGCCTCAAGCACTTCTGAAGGCGGAGTGGGGGTAGTATTCCGCTTACCTACAAGATAGGAAGTGAGGCAGGCAATCAGATTCAATTTCCTGGTGACAAATAATGTGGTAGAGTATGAATCGGTCATTTGCTACATGAAGCTGACTCTGATATGCGGGGCTCGTCTCTTATGAATCTGTTCAGATTCTCAGTTGGTCATAAATCAGGCTACGAGCACTTATAGTGCAAACAAAGAAGGTATACAGGGCTACTTAGCAGCACTCAAGGAGTGCGAGTCCAAATTCACAACGGTGTTATACGAGCAAGTCCCCCGTCAGGAAAACTCCGCTACCGATGCGCTAGCCAATGCCGCAACACTGGGCGAGCACCATGTTATCATCGCCCAGCAACTGTTGATTACAGAACTAGTAAATTAAAGTGAAAGCATCCATGTAATCGATAACATTAACCATTAGAGACAGCCTTATCTTTTATACCTAAAATTTGCCGTTCTACCGACCGATAAGTCGGACACTCGGACTCTTTAGCTGCGGGCGGCAAAGTACTGTGTGCTAGATAGCGTCTTATACCAAAAAATTGAAACAATATCCCTATTGCGTTGCCTTCATCAAGCGAAAGCTACCTCAGTTCTGCACGACCTAGACACCGAGGAAGTTGGGGCGCATTGTGGGTATCGTAGCCTCATTCGACATTTTTCGCTAGCAGCTTATTACTTGACAGAGTTGGCCAGCGACACATAACGACTTGTCCAGCAATGTCACCAGTGTCAGTAGTTCTCCAATACTAGACATCTTCTGAGCGAGCCGATGCAACTTGTACATGTCTCTTTCCCTTTCGAAAAATGGGGCATCAACCTTGTAAGACCACTTCTTATGGCAACCTGCAAGCGACAATTTCTAATCGTCACGGTGGATTACTTTTGAAATGGGTAGAGGCTAAATCTCTTTTCCGAACCCAAGCTCAGGAGGTATGTGACTTTGTCCATAATCAAATACTTACAAGATTTGGCATACCACGTATCTTGATGACAAATAACGGGCCTCAATTTCAAAATGTTGTGGTGATAATGTTCAGCAAACGATACGGGATTGACCAACACTTCTCCACACCATATTACCCACAGGAAAACAGTGAATTCAAAGTCACCAAACGCACGATTTTGGAAGTAATTAAAAAGAATCTAAAGGGCGCCAAAGAGAAATGACCAAACAAGTTGGCTTAGGTCTTATGGGTATATCAAACAACCCCTCGTACTGCAACCGACGATACTCTTTTTGCCCTCGTCTATAACAGTGAAACTGTGGTACCATCAGAAATAATCGTACCAAGCTACCGGATCGTAAATTAAAAGGAAGACATCAATATTTCCAACCGAGTAGAGAGTGTGGATCTTATTGAAGAGAGGCGTGACCAGGCATGCATATGGGCAAAGCTTTACAGGAGCTTGATGCGTGGACGATTTAACGCCCAGCTCAAACCTCACAGTTTTCAAGTGGCCGACATGGGTATAAAGAAAATATTCCAAAGATCAGGTGATAGAGTAGCTGGCAAGTTAGGGCCAAATTGGGAAGGGCCATATACCATCATCTCCAAAGGCCATAGCGGAGCCTATCGCCTCATCGATGCAGAAGGCGCCTTGAAGCACCCATGGAATATTAACCATCTAAAATTGTATCGTCAGTCTTTGTAACTTAGATGATGTACTATTTTCCCCGCTGATGGCGCACAAGGGTTTTTTAATGAGGCATCAGAACTCTTGTTCATTTCGTTAATACATTTTACCACTTTTGCCATTATATGTGTTTATTATTACGTTTTCTCCATCCTTACAATCGCAACCGGTTTTATGACCACGCTTACGGGCTACACAATACTGAGCCCAAACTAGTGTCTATAAGCATAATTGGGCTAATTGGCCACGTCTACAGACAACGTAAAGTCCATATACTGAGCTTTATACCTTGTACACGGTATATAAACGAACTGATCTAAAATCAAGCGTGTAATAGGCCACGCAATAGGGTCGTATGACCTCGCCGTGATTAAGCTAAGGATAATATTGATTCCTAGATATGCAATGACCTCTACTGAGCTCGACCTTGTAAGGATTCACCCAAGAACTAACATAATTAGTAAACACATCTCCAAAAAAAATCTTCAAACATAACATACCATACAAGTAACACGATCATTAGAATTGCAACTACAGTTGATTTGAAGATTGGCTAGAACCTCGAAAATAACAAGTCCAGTATGAATCTAAACTGAATCATACGGCCAGAACGAGCCTAGCATGTTTCAACAGTACGATTAAGCTGTGCAACAAAGGCGAAATTAGCATCCAACACATATTACCAAGATTCCAATCAAGTCCTATATCGGGATTACACAAAAATAATAATAGTAAGTATTTGAGCGCTATACTATATAACACTACATCACACATCGGGGAAATTTGGAGGATCCTTAGACATCCCTACCTTAGGTGCCATATAACTTGGCTGCGTCCTTATCTCCTCAGCCTACACGGTAGACGTCTTACCTACTTCCTGTTCAATAAGAGAAAGATCAACAATCAGTGAGCCTCCCATTTTATGGGGTGTGGGCGCTTGTACAAACTTGCTCAGAGGCCCCAATCAGCCAGCAGCTGCGCCACAATCTTCTTCTGATTATTGGACATCATATCCATGACTGTCCCCACCACTTGTCTCTCTCTTTCCTCCAATGCTGCACAAAGTTTCTTCTTCCATTGACCACTTTGTAGATCCATCTCTTTTTTTAAATCGTCCACTTTAACCTTGAGTTCTTCATTCTCCACCATCAGTCCAGTAATGCATTCGGCTTGCTCCTCGACCCTTTGCGCATGAGCTACATTTGTACGAGCAAAACGAAAATTTACGGCATCAAGTCATCGTTCCTCTTAATGAGCACGTTGTTTTATGCCAGAAGGACAGTATTCCCTGTGCTTAGATTCTTACGTTTGTCCTCGCTCGAGCTAAGAGAAACCTAGAGATCAACCACCTCTTGTTAAAGCCTTTCATTAGCCTCATTTTCCTTCTCTTTCTATGATTTGGTTGACCCATAAGCATTTTTAAACCGAGAAAGCTCGGTAGTCATACATTTTACCAATCCAAAGAACATTGGCTCCGGTTTCCACTTTTACATGATCTGGTAGTCGTCTTTCGACATCCGTCGATACGTCAAAACCACATAATTATGGTGCATCTGCATCCATGCTCAGATGAGTTCATGGTTCTCATTTATTTATTAAGATAAACAGTTTAAACTTTTCTTACCTCGATCGCCAGCTCCACCTGCCTCTACATGAGTTCGCTTATGGGCATGTCAGCATAGTAAGACAATTCCGGGAAGTGTTTGAGTTGCTTGAACATTAACATCAATGGACGAGACATGACAATATTTGTAGGAGGCAGATCCTCGGCGACCTGACCCCCTCTACTAGACTCTGATATTTTTTTCCCGATAGGCATCTATACGGGTCTTACGATGTTGACAAATGATGACCCCACACCGACTCCGTACAAAAAGGGAGGGGAGAATACCTTCTTTCGTTACAAATTGCTTCATCATTTGAGCTATCCCCTCAGGAATATACTTTTTCTTCCCCTCTCCATTGGTAAGGGGAACCGGAGGCCCCAATCAAATACGGTGGTAAACAAGCAAGTCTCATGGTCTTGCGCCTGATAGGGTTGTTCGCCAACCGATGATACCCTCGCTGTGATATCATTAGGTATCCTGTATCTAGCCATAAAGCTTAGTAACACACTATCTTCAAGGTACCCGTATTTCGGGACTAGCTGGAAAAAGTAACTTCTTAAGAAGACTGGGTCTTCAATTTCCAATTCGGCGGTTTCCCCACTTTCTCTTTCTTTTTCCCCGTATTTTTTGGTGCCATCGTATTTACTCAAGTGACTGCAATAAGCCAACATGACGTATACGAACAATTAAAGAGAGAGGTGACTTATGGAAGGGTACCACTACCAGCAAGGGGGGTTCTGATTAATTTGGTATGTCCATCACTGCTTACGCTTGAATCAAATGATTTTTTTCTAAAATTAGTTTCCATTACAAAAGCTACGGTGCAGTACATAAGAAGCATTTGCATACCTGTTTTTTTTCTTCTGTTGAAGACGATGAAGTTCCCTTGTGTCAGCAAATAGTCTATGTGCAGTGAAAATGGGAAGTGTATCTTTGATAAATGAGAAATGATATTATTTCACCAGTATAAGGGAAATTTCACAAATCATAAGTGGTATTTAAAACTCTAATTTTCTTTCCACCCCACATGTGATTTGATGGCAGTTGTCAAACGCCATTAAACTTAGCATGCTTCATTAAAAACCAAGCGCCAATTTAATAAAACGACTATTGGTGTCAGAACTGCCGTTACCCACGCATGGGATAAATACCCACCGCGTGTCATATTACATGGATTTTTATATGAGTGAAAACAAATAGAAATGATAAAACACTAGAAAAATTAAGTGTGCTTGTATGTTTTGATCAACCGACCAAGATAGAAAATGCATAACCGAAGCCAAAAAAATTAATCAAAACCAAGATTGAAGTATGCCAAACTTAGGTTGATGACATATCGATTTGAGGCCAAACCAAGCTGAGACCAAGCTAATACAAAATTAATATGAGGTCGAGGTATGCCAAATTGAGATCAAACTGAGTTGAGGCTAAGCCAAAATGAGGCTGAACTGAGCGGATTCTGGGTCGAGTTGAGATTGAGTCGAGCTAAGGCCAAGTTGAGCTAATACCAAACCAAGCTTAGACTACGTTAAGGCCAAACCGAGCTAAGACTGAGCTAGACCGAGCATAAGTTAAAGCCAAAACCATTGCTATGATGGTGAGAAGTTCATTTGTGACATAAATCTATTTTATCTATCCAGAATTAGATTAGATCATTCAAATAATTTTTTATACACTCAATTATTCTACTGATGATATAAACGAAACTAAAAAATCATAATAAAAAAAGTCGAACACAAAAGATTTATATTGGTTTGGAAAATTACGCCTACATTCTCTAAGACACAATAATGTTATTCCTTAGAGTTCAAACATAAAAAACAGTATACAAGATTAAGTTCCTAAGAATCGGTGTTTATAGAAACTCTAAATTCGAGAGCTCACACAATACTCTTTAACTATTTTTTCTTTTGAGAAGAAATCTAACGAGTATTCTTTCTCTTAATCTCTATTGAACACTCACTAATGTCTCGTAAAGTTTTTGAAATCCCAAAGATCTTATGTATAATTTATGGTACCAATCTCTTTCCAAAACAAATGAACATACTCCTAATAGAAATAACCAATTAATTTGGAACAAGAAGTAACTAATTATCTTCATATAAAAAGATACATTTAACTATTATAATTAAAACCTTATACTAGCAGTCACACGGGTAAAAAACGCCAGTCATCCTCCACGTTTGCAGCTTGTAACAAGTTAGTCCCGGTCCTTTGAGGCCGTAATAAATGGGTCTTTATCGTTTTATTAGGTAGAATAAAACCATCCTTTTCGAGTCCAGCCCAACATTTGTCCCCATAATACCCTTTGACCAGCCACATCAGCGATCCACGTAGGACGCTGATGTGGCAACCCTAAAACTTAAACCCGGCCCAAGAACCAACCCTGACCCAATAACCCAACCCAGCCCTAACTAATAACCCGAAATCAAATCGAAACCCTCATTTACTCCAAATCCCTAATCCCTTCCTCTTTTCCCAATTATCCTAACGATCTTGGATTTGGTTTCTCTTTCTTCCCATTTACAACCACCGATCCCTTCCTCTTTTCCCTAATCCCTTCTTCTTCGTGTTCTTTGTATTATCGGTGGGATTGTTATCATTTTCGTTGAGGTCCGGATCACTGGCGACAGTACCGTCGGTAGGGCAAAGACCAAGCGGTTTCCCGCAGAGAGAGTTTCCTCCAAACGAATCGGAGTCAAAACGTTTCAGATGCTCCGGTATCGAACCGTTCAACAAGTTGTTTGAAACATTGAATTGATCCAACGGAAAATCCAGATCCGGAATCGAACCGGAGAGCTGGTTGTTGTTGTTGCTGCTGTTATACTTGGAATTAATATTCCAATAACGTAAGCTAACTAATCCTAATCCGATACGGAAACTTTATAGTTATACTTATAGCTGTGCACTCAATCCAACATAGACGACGATGACCATAGATCGAAACAGTCACCTAACTGTATCTGGTTCCCCATATCATCATCGTTAACATTTTTATATCGTCTTATAATCTCATCTTTCAGTTTCTTCACGTCGGGTAGTTTCATCGGCTTCGTTATGAAATCATATGCTCCTTCTTCTTTACATCTGTTGATTCGAGATAATATGTTCTCCGATGACAAAATGACTACCGGAATATCTCGGAAATTAAATGAATCCTGCTTCAGTTTCTTGAGAAGTTCATAGCCTGTCATTCCAGGCATACAATAATTTGTGATGATTAGATCAATCTTCGGAACATTGAATCCAGAATCAGACTTCTCCTCGTCTAACCCTAGAAACTTTAGAGCTTTTTTTTCCGTTATCGACTGTCGTCACTTTGCAAGAGGATAGTTTAAGCAATTTTTCGATGAGTTTACGATCTACAAGACTATCGTCGACGGCGAGAACGTGAAATTCTTCTTCGGAATCCGGCGGTGAAGCACGGGAACCGTCATTGATCTTTTCTGATGTCCGTCGCCGTAAAATGTTGCTCACCATGCTCTCTTTTGTTTGGCTCCCCTTTTCCCGTTTAATATACTACACTTTCTCTCTCTAAATTTTGTCTTTCTCTCCCTCCCTAAAATTGAGAGTACGAGTCATCAAATGAGGGTTTCGATTTGATTTCGGGTTATTAATTAGGGCTGGGCTGGGTTATTGGGTCAGGGTTGGTTCTTGGGTTAGAAACTGGGCTGGGTTATTGGGTTAGGGTTGGTTCTTGGGTCGGGTTTAAGTTTTAGGGTTGCCACATCAGCGTCCTACGTGGATCGCTGATGTGGCTGGTCAAAAGGTATTATGGAGACAAATGTTGGACTAGACTCGAAAAGGATGGTTTTATTCTACCCAATAAAACGATAAGGACCCCTTTATTACGGCCTCAAAGGACAGGGACTAACTTGTTACAAGCTGCAAACGTGGAGGATGAGTGGTGTTTTTTACCCCAGTCACACCCAAACAACATAATTTGCCTCATCTGTTGTCCTTCAAGTGAATGCCGCTTTCGCCTCGTTGGATTGCCTCACCTGATTTTACCTATGGCTTCATAGCTGATGCAACCAACACCTCATATGATGGCATTCTTTTTTATACTATTTATCGTCTTGACCAAAGGCTTCCTGGCACATGCAACCAATGCATATGAAGATACAGCTGATGCCTAGGGTGACGTAGTCGGTGCATTCAAACAGTGAAGCTTTAACGAGTTACGCTTTGGTTTCCAAGTTAGAACACTTTCACAATTATCCACCTTGACTTTAACTTTAAAAAATGAAAAAAAATTTGTTGCAGCTTTATCTGTCCTCTTACAACTGCCTCAAATGCTTCAGATATACGCTAAGTGCGAACGATGCTTGAAATTATTTGTTGTCACTAGTTTAGTAAACATATTTGTTGGTTCTCACTTGTATGAACCTTCTCCAACATAATATTTTTATTTTCAATAATACTTCATACAAAATGAATCTTACAACCTGGTTACAATTCAATATGTTTTTTACTTAATTTAAAATATTTAAAAAAAATAATGAATAATTTTTTTCATGAAAAATATCTAATTTTTTAAGATAATATAGATTCCACATTGTCACTTGATAGTGAGAGAAAAAAATCCAGATAAATACCAATACATATTATCGACATAATAATTGATATCAAATCAAATAAATCTCGTAGTCCACAATAAAAAAAAGAAAAGTTTGGAATATTAATTATCTTGTAGCTTTTGGTTCGTTCATGAAATACCTGATTTTTTTGACAAATCTATTACACTTTGGTTATCAGAATTCACCATTATAACTTTCCGATGAACCCCAAGTTTCCCAGTATTTCTCTTAACCACATAACTTCTTTTATTACTTCAGTAACAACAACATATTTAGCCTCTGTAGAGGACAATGCTACTACCGGTTGAAGATTCATATTCGAACTTACAACACTACCAAATAAAAAAAACATATAACCAATTCAAAAGACTTCGTAGTAATCAAATAACTAGCATAATCATAATCAACGAAAGCCTTAGCATATTTAAATCCCAAACCAGCCACTCTATACATCAGTCCCATACTTGTGGATCTATTTATGTATCTCAAAACCCACTTGAAAGCCCGCTAATGTTGATAGTCTCGACACAGATCTGCTCACCAAGCTGGAAGCATAAGCCAAATCAATCCTACTATAGACCATGACATATATAATACTTCATACAACATTGGAATAAAAATGATATCTTTCATTTTATACATCTTCATTATCAATTTTTAAAGATGTTAGTTTAAAATGTTTATCAATGGGACAAGTGATCGATTTTTCCTAAATCATACCAAACTTGTCAAGCACCTTCTTCAGATAACATTCAAGTGACATAAACAAAGTTCTCATTTGTCCATCTCTAGTTATCTCCATTATAAGAATATTCTTAGCCAAAAAATGCTCATAACCTTTTCTTTTAAAGATATAATTTATACACATTCTTTGCTATCAATCAACATATAATCTACAAAAAATAGTAGATATATTTCAGCAGATCAGATTTTTTCACATACACACAATAATCAAAAAAATTTATTCTAAAATTACTCTTGACCATGAAATCATCAAAACATTAATACCACTACATAAGAGATTTCTTTAAACCATATAATCCTTTATTCAAGAGGCATTTTTGATTACTCATTTCCATTGTTTACAAATCCTGCAGACCACTTCATGTAAATTATTTCCTCAATGGTCCCATGTAGAAAAGTTATATTGACGATCATATAGTTATATCCATGTCAAACTTGACAGTCATTGCAAGTAAAATCATGATTGAACTATGTTTAATCACATGAGAGAATATATCATTATAATCTATACCATATTGTTGAGTGCACCCCTTTAGCAACCAACATGGCCTTGTACTTGGCCTTTTAAACCCCATGATATGTTTTATTTATTTTGAAAATTAACTTGCAACCAACAAATTTATGACCTTCAGGTTTGTCTACCAGATTTCATGTATTGCTTTTGTAAAGATAAAAAATCTCCTCATTCTTAGCTACAAGCCACTTGGATTTATCATCATTTAGTAAGTTCTCAGGCTCAAAGTGAATAAACTCAGATACCACATCCAATGTAAAATCTGGCAGGTTTAGCATGTCCGAACCTTTAAAGAGCCTTGTGTAACCATGCTGAGCCGAGCTACATTCCTGTTCGATATAATCTTTTTGTCCTAGTGTATTAGTTGGCTAATTTTTCATTGAAACACAAGCAAGTTCTGATCGAGATGACTCCAACTTAATCTCAAGTATGTCATTTCAATAAGGTTAGACTTCAGGTTTTTCACCATCCAAACCAGGATGCTCATTCTCATTGAACGAGTAACTATTCTGAGCCGAGCTACATTTCTGTTCGATATAATATTTTTGTCCCAGTGTATTAGTTGGCTAATTTCTCATTGAAACACAAGCAAGTTATGATCGAGATGACTCCAACTTAATCTCAAGTATGTTATTTCCATAAGGTTGGGCTTCAGGCTTTTCACCATCCAAACCAGGATACTCATTCTCATTGAATGCTACATCCTTGTTGATTATACACTTTTATAACCTACTTATGTGCACCATAACTTGTAACCCACGATACCTAACGAATACTCAATGAATAATCACTTCAAGGTTGTTGGTTCAGCTTGTCATATCTGATGTGTGCATATGCTATAAAAATAAATTAAATTTGAGAACTCTGATGGCTTCCTATAATATATTTCTTGTGGAGGTTTCAAGACAATCACAATAGATAAACATCTGTATATGAGGTAATAGACAGTGATTACTGGTTCTACCCAAAACTGCTTTGGGAGCTTAGTAGTCACTAACATGCACTTAACCCTCTCAAGAATGGTTATGTTCACTCTTTTAGCTAGGCCATTCTATTATGGAGTGTCTTGTATAGTTTTATGTCGAACTATCCTTTCAGCTTTGCGATAATCAGTATATTCATTTGTACAAAATTCAAGACCATTATTTGTCACGAACTTCTTTACTTATTTGCCAATATTTTTCAACCATGATCTTTTATTTTTTGAATTTATCAAAAGTATCTCCTATTGAATTTAACAAATAAATATATAGATTTCTTGAGTAATCATTAATAATTGGCAGAAAGTATATGTTATATCCATGTGATTGAACCTTTGGAGCCCTCTAAAGATCAGCATGAATATAGTCAAGGGTTCCTTTTATTGTGTTTTTTTTATCTTACAAAAACTTGACTTTGCTACTTTTTCAGTACACATGAAATGACAAAATTTCAAGTTAGACAATTTATCGTTTCCAAACAGTCCTTGCTTCTGCAACTCTAACAATCCCTTCTCACCACATGCCCCAAGATACTATACTATAGGGTTGTAGCATCTACTTTCACCTCCGACAAGCTATCCATTGTACCTATCACAATATTATCAAGGAATAAAGTCCATTTTAGATTTTGTTTTCATTCATTTTAATCATAACACCTCTAACAATGTACACGTAACCATTTTCAAATTTGATTGAACAACCTAAATTATCTAACATGCCAATGAAGATTATATTTCTTCTCAGATATAGAACATACCTCACATGCGTTAGAATCCGATCACAATTATAAAATATTCAGAACTTCACATATCCAATTCCAACTACTTTACAAGCCTTGTAAAGACTAAATAACATAGTGCATGCATTATTCTTTTCAAATAAGTGAAATCAGTATCTATGTGTACTCATATGGAAAGAATATCCCGAGTCAAGAATCCACTCCATCTGGCCATCATTTAGATCACTAGAACCTCTGCAAAGTCATATCCTTCATAAACCACATAAACACCCCCTGATTAGATCTGGAATCACCTTGTTTCCTCAGCCTCTTGAGATATTGTTTTTATAGTTACCCAAAGTTCTTGCAGTAGTGACATCTTATCTTGGACTTATAATTTGTTTTTGATAACTTTGATCTAGACTTTCATGTTATCCCTTCTATCGGACATCTCTATATTATTTAAAGCTTCATGGTTACTTCTTGAACTCACATATTTCTTGCACTGCATGAGTTCTAACTCTTTATACATTACCAAAAGTACAAAATTATTCATCGACAATGTTTTTTTAACGTATCAGATGGTATAATTTAATTATCCACATGCAGATGGGAATAATTTTAATAAGATCACTGCATGATCTTCATAATTGATTTTATCATTAATATTTCCCAAATCAATCATTATTTTGGAGAAGTCATCAAGATTCTTGTCTTCCTACATCCTGAAATCAAAGATTTTTATCTTCAAATAGATTCAATTGATCATGTACTTTGTCATGTACATGTTCTCCAGTTTGTTCTAGACTCCAACTGCTGAATTTTATTTTGACACAACACATTATGACTCAGATACAAAGTGACCATGATATATGCAATTTTAAGCATTTCTTCCTTCTCAACCTCAGACATATTTTAGGAAACTTAATCTCCTTTGTAAGGGCTGAAGCCACCTTCTATTGATTAAAAAATTCACGAATTCGTTATCACCAAATTCTAAAATATTATTTTTCATTAAACCTCTCCATCTTGGACCTCATGAGTCGCGCCTCAGCTTCAAAAACCACTTTATAAGCAAGCGCTGATACCAACTTTGACATAATTATACTTGATCAATCTAGAATTAAATCGGTTCGTTCCTATAATTTCGTATACATACACTCAATGATTTCACTGATGATAGTAACAAATATAAAAATCAAATAACAAAGTAATAGAAAGTCAAACAGAGAAGATTAATAGTGGTTCCGTGAAACCTACGTACATCACTCTAAGACACAAAAGTGTTATTCCTTAGTGTTCAAGCATATACAAGATTAAATTCCCGAGAATCAGTTTTTACAAAAACTTTAAATTCTAAAGTTCACATAAAAGTCTTCCAATATATTTTTTCCTCTGAGAAGAAATGTAACTAATATTCTCTTTTTAATATATGTTTCACACTTACCAAAGTCTTGTAGTTTATTTTTAGTTACAATCTCTCTCTAACATAGAATGAACAAACTCTTAACATAAATAAGCATTTGTATTGCAACAAAGTGTAACTAATTTTATTTCTGATAGAAGATAGATTTAACCATCATAACTAAAACCCTATATCAGCACTCACACCAAAATAACCTAGGTCTAGGCTAATATCCTATTGGCATGTGCAAACTTTGCTTCATCCATTATCAAATAAATCGATACAGCCTTCGCCTCGTCCGATGACCTATAGGCCGATGGCCTCACTCAGGTTTATCAATAGATTCTTATCTGATACAACCAATGTCTCAGATGATGGAATTTTGGTTGATACAATTGCTCAGCTTGACCAAAGTCTTCTTGTAAGATACATCCAATACCTTGCATGTTGCCTAGGCTCATACAGTCGATACCTTGACGATGCATAGGTTGATACAACCAATGCATTCAAACAATAAAGCTCCAATCAGTTAGGCTTTAGTATCCAAACTGTAACCATATATTCACATCCTCTAAGTGGTCGTATTATAGATAATTGATATGATATCTCATATCAAAGATCAGATCTATGCGATTCTCGGGTATTAGAATACCAGGTTCAGAAGTTGGTGATTTTAATATGGTCGAGCTTAGATTTTTTGAGTGAATAAAAATATTTTGAGGACTTTAAGATATTTAAATAACCTTGATTCCTAAATATGACAGTTATGATGAGTAAGATTATGGTTCGACTATTTTAAATATTGATTTGGTCGAGTCGTAATCTCAAATAGTGCTTTGACAATAATTGTTTTGCTACGGGAGTGATTGAGTTAAGTTTGTCAAAGTTATAAAAAATAAAATTTGTATATTTAGCTCCTTGATTGAAGATCTTATTTATATTTTTTGGTTACACAAGATATTGTCCTTGAATCATGAAATAAGATTCATATCTCATGAGGTCCGGATATGTTCAGATTAGATTAGGAGAAACTTTATAAGGAAAAATTTGAGAGAGATAAATTAGTGATAATTGTAGTCTTGTGGTTCATAAGTCCCATAAGTACGTAAAATGTGTATTTGGCTTGTTTTGCATGGTTAATGAGTGATTTAAATCTATGGTCCAAATTGGACGGTGAACCGACTAATAATCACCTTATTAGTATCTCCTTATAGTCCTTGTGAGTTTGACTAGTAAAGAGAATAAAAGCCTCACAAGGATAGATTAATATATCAGAGAACATGACCAAGTCAAATATATTTGACTGGTGCTCGTGTTTTAGACTGGAGCTTATTCTTGAGCTTTAGAGGCCCTTTGATCTGAAGCCAAAGTTGAAGCTCAAAAAAGATACGTATGTTCAAAGCTTGACTTTGGGTTCAGGGAATGCTTCAGGGTAAAGCTTGTCTTTTGAAATCTAAAGCAATAGGGGTTGCCGGATCTACTTAGGGAATTCATAGAGTCTTGGGTTATTGTAGATTTTCCTCTTCCAGAATCTACTTCTTTGGATGCCGCGTGTCTATTTTGGTCATTTGTATTAATATGCATCATTATTAAAGATTTGTTACTTTCTCACACGTGTATTGTTGGTTCTCTTATTAGAGTTCAGAGAGTGTATGGAATCATTAAATAAGGGAAAAAGAAAGGCTAAAAGAAAGGTTATTTGCTCCATAAACAACTCAAAATTTATTTTTTCATCAATTTAAGAAGGGAAACATATATTTAAAGAGAGAAACAAATCATTTTTATAAAAACACTCGTGCCATCTCCAAAATGTTTTGGCTATGCTAGCCACCACGATAACCTCGTCAGATATTGGAAGGTTAAAGAGAAGCTTTTCTTAATCTTTGGTTGTTCAGTGTGAATCTTGCTAAATTACTAGGTGTTTTTGTGATTTCTTACCAACCAGCTCACCTATTTTCCATATCTTATCCCCACTTGATCTCTACTTAGTTCGGCCAGTCTTCCTGGTATTTAAGGTATTATCTTCCTCTTATTTTTCCAAGTCTTAGATCAATTATTTCGGGTAAAGACATAGATTAGAGGAAGAATATTATAGTGTTGAATGCCCCTATTAAAATTGATGGTAGTTGTGATAAGGAGTTCTTCTAGAGGAATTACAAGAGGTGAAGATGGTGCAGAACCCTTTCGATGCAAAGAAGACTAAAATCAGACCAATCACAGTAGCATTTCTAGCCGAGTTGACTCTCTATATGAGACACCTTATGGGACCCCACTAGTGAGTCCCTCGACATTTGGTTATACGGTTCCCCAGCTCTTTGGAGCGGGCCTGTAACTCAAGACCTCGTGATTGAAGCCCTTTTTACGAAGAGTCGTCATCCTCAAAGATGAAGAAGAAAAAACTTAGATTTCGGAAGAAATATTTTGAGATCTAGCCAAAACAGAAACAAACTGGTGAAGCATTTGGAAACATAGAGAGTACTTGAAGACAGGTTGAGTTTAAAGTGGTGGTGGCGGATGATTATGTACGTTTATTCTGAGCCCGAAACTTTGAGCTCGCTTAAGATTTGGTGGGTTACTTTGCATAATGTCTTGTTCGACTACCGGTTCTTGATGAGACTCATGTTTCAGCATGGGTCAACAAGATTGTGTTATACCTTTATATATTTCAATCGAGGTTTATGCTTTCGTTTCACCTCGACCTTTTTAAATTCTTTAGTTTTTTATCTTCAAACCATTCTAGTACTAATACTTGGAGAACTGTAATGCATTGAATTATTGTCTTGGACCTTTCAAAGGTTATGCTTGAAATAAAAGAGCTCATATCCCTCTCCACATTCTCTATTAATCAATACTATCTATTTTACTACCTCTCATTTCCAAACCATCTTAATTTAGGGGATGATATGCCCGAGTTAAAGAAAGAGTAAATAAAAGTATTGTCTTAATCTGAGGGACTAGAAGAAAGAAAGGCCTATCAGCATGCAAAACCCGCGCTTTAACCGATGCTCGTGGAAGAAATAAAGTAAGAACCGGAAGCTTGCTTTATATTAGCAAATTATGAAGGGGATGAACTATTTTTAGAGATACATAAACGACATCAGAATTTGGTACAAAAGGTTTCACATCTGCTTTACCGTTTGAAATTTTGCAATTTTCAAGCTTTAGGATATGAAGACGGTGATTAACCCCGATGATGACTCAATTATTTTCAATTATTATGAAGATATGATGGTGGCTACTATGGAATACTTTCCGACAAACTATTCCTACCTAACCAAAATTGGGGCCAAGCAAATTGGTCAAGGTAGAAAACTTTGACACTCTCAATAAGAAAGAAAACTGTTAGTCCATGTGTGCCAATGTTTTGGCCACAACCATCTTTGTTGCCCATCTGTCCACAACTCCAGCACACATAGCACAAGAGACGCATCAAAGAAATTTGCATCAACAAATGATGCAAAGTCACGACACAAAGTGCCTTGTGAGCGACCAAAGGCCCATTCCAATACTGGCTCGAGAAAGTAAACAAGTATTAACACCGGGCCCAGTCATGCTGCCCAGTCAGCTAATCCTTCCCAAGAAGTTGGCACAAAGGAAAAGCGAGCAGTGGCAGAGAGTGTACCACAATGTGCCATTATAGACACCACCATGGTCTATGTGGACGCTGAGCACGAGCCACAAATCTTGAGCGCCCCTGTGGCAGATGGTGCTACCATCAATGATACCAATCTGAAAAAATAATATGAAGGGACATGGAAAGAAGCTAAGACAAATAAATCCAAAAACAGAAAGAGGCGCAGAGTGCCCACAAACTCCACTGTTGGTCAATGAAAGTCCTCTCCTAGAATGTTAGAGACTCTGTGGGCGGATAGACAAAGGCGCTTCTCTAGCCAAAGTTTGTAATCTCGTTCGAAAATATTTTATACCTCTTTTCTGTTTACTCGAAACTAAATTCTCCTTGCAGCGTTTGGATCAATTTATGAACACCCGCTTTGCTCACTAGATGCAGGTGGCTAACCTCAATGAAATCAAAGTGGACGCATTATTATTATATGGGATGAGAATCGAGTTTGATGTGTTAGAAATCGGGAAACAATACATTCATATTCTAGCGCATTGCAATGGTACTCAAGAGAATTTAAATCACTTTTGTTTATCCTTTGTATAGTGACCGCAGCGAAGACCCCTTCAGATCACTTGACAACCTTAAGTACAACTATCAGCCTGCCTTGGATGATAATGGAGGATTTAAACACCTATTGTTTCCCTGAAAATTATATTAGGGCTGTCCCCTTGAAGAATAGTGAGCTCATTGACCTAAACACCTTCCGCATAACTCACGGTCTTGTTGATTCCCCTGCCACAAGCGCCTTCTTCACTTGGACGAACGACACGATCTGGTCCAAGCTCGATAGAGTACTCGTAAACTAGTATTGGAGTGATGGAAACCTTATATAAAATGCTTCCTTCTTTCCCATAGAGCCAGAGTCTGATCACTGTCCGGTGATTGCCGAAGCGGTAAAAAGTTTCCAACATGTTGAAGGCCTTGAAGAAGCCTTTGGAAGACCTAAACAAAGCTGAGTATGGAGGCATCATAGACAAATTTTCCCAAGCAAACTCTGCTTTCAAAGAAGCCATCTTTCTCTTTATGGATGACCCGACTTATGATAGCCTAAAGGATGAAGTCTACAAGCTTAGGATAAGGGAAAACTTCCTCCAAGCTGCAAAAAGAAGCTTCCTCCAACAGAAAACTTGATGCTCTCACTTGGTTGAAGGAGACCAGGGTACAAAGTATTTCCACAACATCATCAAACACAACAACATTAGGAACTCTATCTCTTACATCGTTCATGAAGATGGTACGCGCGCTACCTCTCCCACTTAAGTTGCCCAGCTGTTAGTTGAGTTCTACACCAAGCTTTTCGGTACTTCCCGCTTTACTGCACCCACTGACTTTGAGGTATTGGGCCATGGCCCAACCATTAGCGTTGAACAATCTGCCTAGCTTGTGTGCCCTATCGATGAGTCAGAAATAAGAGATGCATTGTTTAACATAGCCAACGAAAAAGCTCGAGGGCCGGACGGTTACACTGTTGCCTTCTTCAAGAAAAATTGGGATATTGTTAAAGAAGATGATTTTGGGTACATTTTAGAATTCTTTGAAACCGAGAAGTTGTTGCGTGCCCTAAACCATACTACCATTTCCCTAATACCAAAGAAAGATTTTGATCCCTTGGTGGAGTACTTTAGACCGATTGGTCTTACAAACGTAATTTACAAAGTAATAACAAAGATTATGGCAAACCGAATAACACCAATCTTCCCAAACATTATTGATGGAAGACATAGAGCCTTCGTTCACGGTGGCAACCTTGTGGATAATGTATACCTTGCTTAAGAGTTAGTAAAAGGCTCAAATAGAGCTAGAGTATTCCCACGCCGTATGCTCATGGTTGATCTCCAAAAAGTATTTGACATGGTGTATTTGAGTTTTCTCGAAATAATATTACATAACATTGGATTCCCATACAAGTTTGTGGGCTCGATCATGGAGTGTGTCACTACTGCATTCTTCTCGATCTCCATAAATGGCAAGCTGCACGGGTACTTCAACGAGCAGCGTGACACGAGGCAAGACAACCACATGTCCCCAACCCTCTACATCATTTGCTTTGAATACGTTTCACGTCTCTTGAGAATGAAGTCAAAGTTCTCTAGCTTCAAATTTCACCCAATGTGTGCCCGTACTGGTACTACCCATCTCACTTTTGCTGACGACCTCATGCTACTGGCCAGAGGAGATGAGTCGTTCGTCACCATCCTTATGGATTGCCTTGCACATTTTGAGGTTGTATCTGGCCTATCGTCAAATCCATCGAAATCCACAATCTACCTTGTTGGGGTTAGTGGGTTGGAACGCGATCGAATACTGGATAGGGTTGGCTTTCAAGTCGGAAAATACCCCACAAAATACCTTGGCATACCTCTAGCCCTCTAATAGTTTATGTTGCAGAATTCCTCCCCCCCCCCCTAACGGAAGGAATATTGGGATACATTCAAAAATAGGACCATATGCATCTTTTGTACGCCGACAAGCTTGAGTTGATATCCTCTGTGATTCAAGGCGTTGAAGGCTTCTGGTTCAAGGTTTTCCCTCTTCACAGTGTTGTCCTCAATACCATAAAGTCCCTCTGCTTGAAGTTCTTCTGGGGTGGCCGACCAGGTCGTGTCTCATGGGCCACAATCTGCACACCCAAAGCTAAAGGGGGACTGGGGCTGATGGACACAAGGACATGGAACAAGGCGCTACTCATACGATCTATGTTTCACTTCCACACCAATACCGAGTGTTTATGGGTCAAATAGATCAACGAATATTGCTTAAGTAACACCACCATATGGGAATACCAACGGAGAGACCGGGACAATGTCTTACTTTGTAAGCTTCTTGACATTCGTGATAAATGGCAGCAGCTCTTTGATGGAACTGATAGGGTTGTGCATGACCTGCAAGACTGCGGCTTAGGGGGAAGACTGTTCACTGGAAAGGTGTATGACCTTCTGAGAACCAAAGGCGTAAAGCACACCCACATGGCCCAACTATGGCAACGATTTATACCACCCAAGTATACATTCTCAGTTTGGTTTGCATTCAAGACAAGGCTAGTCACCAGGGACAACGTACACTTTCTAAACCTTGATAACACACTTTGTTCTTTCTGTAGGCAAAATGAAGAAACATTTACTCCTATTCTTTGCTTGCAAATTCAGAAAGGAAATTTGGGACCGTATCTGTACATGGTTGGGCATCTCTCGCACTATGACTACCATTGATAGCACGTTGAAGTGGATTAAGAAGGAACACAAAGGCACTTCATTCAGAGCTAGAGTAACCAAGCTTGCATTCCAAGCTACTGTCTTCGAGATATGGCGGGCACGCAGCAAATTGGATTTTGAAGAGGAAACGGCCAACGAAGGATACCATCGTTCTGCGTATTATCATGGCCACTTTGAAGATCCTATATAGAATGTATCCACACTATAAGCACTCCTAATAGATCATTCTAGCATCCTTCGTGCACTCTATTGTGTATGATATAGCTCATGTGTTAGAGCACACTGATTTTGATCAAGGCTGCCACTTTTCCCCTTCCTAGAGCATGTTTGCTAGTAAATTTGGGCTTAGCTTGACATGCATCATTCGGGTCAATTTGTAAAATAGCTTTGAGCCCCTCTCTACACGATTTCACATTTTGACATATCAATATACACACATGTTTACCTTAAAAAAGGAGTCACTTTGGAGACTGAAGGTTCGGATAAGGAATAAATTAAGTTGGAAGGCATAGATACAGGAGAGAGAATATATTAAGTGTGGTTGTAACTGGTGGTTCGGTGGGATGAGGGGTTAAAGCTCTAGTTGAGCATGGTGCATTTGTCCAGGACCATAGCTCTGTTAGCCTGAAAGTTCTACACGTTGAGTTTACAACTAGCATGGATCTAATGGTAACTTAGGCGTTAAAAGAACTAAGAGAAAAATGAAGCATTTTTTTCTAGAAGCGCAAGACTTGGTCAAGGTTGTTTTTGGTACGCAAAAACTTTGAAATCATCTCCAGCCACCACCAATAAGTCCTTAACTGAATCTTCGTATGTCATATTTTTGTCAACCTTGAGGTAACATTCCTGCCTCTCTTTTCCATATATTTTCATAAGCTTTGGGCAATCTGAGTATCTAAGAGAAAGAATAAGCTTATCCCTTGAATACTTATCTGACGTAAGCCACATATAACATGTTTGTCATTATCTAAAAACACATATGATGAACATAACGTAATGCTTCATTACTTCTCCATCTTAACGAGGGCGATGAATCCAAAGCATAGTGAAAATATTTGGAGTTTACCCTCCTTGAACACAAGAGGATCGATGAGAAGAACATAGAACATTTGGAGAAGAATATTTAAAACGTCCAGAAGGAGATCACTTTCTTGAAAACTGATGCTGAAAAAGTGATGGGCCTTAAGGTGCAAGTGATGTAGTTGGAGGGAACAATTTCATAATATAATAAGTCAAATGAACAAGCTCTAAAATATTCCAAAGATTCTAAGATCAAGGCTTTGAATGATCAAAACGTCACACTCATGAAAACAATTAAGGCCTAATGAGAGTCATTTAAGTCGGGTATTTTCCTTGGGTTTAAGAAAATACTCCCTGATTTGGAACTAGGACATCTATGATAGATGGTCCCCAAAGCAGGATATCTGAATTCCATAACATCGAAGTTTTAAAAAATATTTCTTAAGTTTAGCGATTGTTGGTGCCCATATTCTTCTTAACGAACATCATCTTACCACTAGAGAAGACAACATCACTCTAGACAAATAATTATCCTTATTAAACCTGCTATTTTAACTTGCATTTTATTATTTATTTTGTTGAACTTTACTTGTAATCGTTTAAGTTTCTTGGTTTTTGGAAACTCACACCGTTGGAAGGCCAAGGTAGTTTTCTTGATTTTGATTGACTTTGGCTCGTAAATTAAACTTGCTTATTTTCTCATATTTTCTTGTGTTTATTTTAATCTTGCAGTACGTAATGAAGCCTCAACTCCTTCTACCAAGAGGTGATCAGTATCTGTATGGATGGTTACTTTCAAGACCGCTTCAGTTAGCTACGAAAGTTGGTTTATCTCACGCTTAGTATTCTTAATTTTTACATTTTCACACTTATACTATATTAGACCAAACAACAACCGAAGAGCTCTGGATAGCTCTGAATAAAAAATAGTTGGACCATTTTTCAAACTTTGGTCGGATTAGAGCAGACTTTCACGTAAGAGCTTTAAATAGATGTGGCCTATAAATTTGAACCCCTTTCCACATTTTTGTTGGATTAGAACAAGCCTTCACATAAGATTTTTGGGTAGCTCTGATAAAAAAAGTTAGATTTTTGTTCACTCATTGGTCGAATTAGACTAGGATTTTACTTAAATGATTTAGATAGCTCTGACGAACAAAGTTGGACCTTTTTCACACTTCGGCCCGATTATACCATTCATTCACTTAAAAGATTCAGATAACTTTAGATAACTTTAATCAATAGTACTTAGACCATTTTTCAATCTTCAGCTAGATTTGAGTAGGCCTTCACTTAAGAGCTTTGATAATTCTGACCAACAATAGTAGCAATTTTTTAACAGTTTGGCTGAATTAGACAATGCCTTCACTTAAAAGCTTTAGATAGATTTGACCAGAAAAGTTTGACCTTTTTTATGATTCAACTAGATTTGACTGAGCATTCACGTAAGAGCTGTAGATAGCTCTGAACAACAATAGTTGGAGAGTATTTCACATAAGACTTGTAAGAATGCCTCTTAATTATGCATTGGTAACTTTTAAAATAAATATAACTCAAGATAAACGGTAAAAGTATACTAATTAGACGACTATGTAGGTACCTCATTAAAATATTTCGGTAAAAAAATATACTAATTAGACGACTATGTAGGTATCTCATTAAAACCTTCCAAATATGGTAGGAAATAGTGCACCACCAGTCATTGCATTTTGGTTATGAAAAAAGTAAAATAAAATATAATATAATATTCATTGTCTTAAGATAGATATAACTTTAGGTGTTCAAATTACAAGGGTGGGGGATGTACCTTTCTTTATAATTCATAAGCTTATATATTCTTGTCTTGACCTTTTCTATGACCATTTAAGGTCCTTTCCTTTGGCCCTAGCTTTCCAACCTTGGGGTACTTGGTATGTAGGAAAACTTTTCTGAGAATCCTAACCCCCACTTTAAACTTAGAGGATTGAACACATTAAATGTACATTCTCCTCATCAAAGTTTGGTAGTGTTGAACCCCCACTTCTAACTCAAATCTTTTTCCTGAATCATTAGATTCTTCAAAGTAGTTAGCAACACAAAGTGAAGGAAAAAGGATCTCTGAAGGAACATCAACATCCATCTTATACACTAGATTAAATATATTTTACCCCTTAGCAGTCTTGGGTGTTGTTCGGTAGGCCCGATAGACATTATGAAGAAAGGTACATCATTTTATTGATGCTCCTTCCAAGTTTTTCTTCAACCCATCTAATAAGCTTCGGTTTGTAACTTCAACCTGACCGTTAGAATGAGAATGGAAACGCATTGAGAAGTGTTGTTAAATGCCTCTTGTTAGACGGAAAGAAGCTATCTCTTCATTCTTAAACTGGAGACCATTGTTAGTGGTAATTCCCTTAGGCCTTCCAAACCTATAATAAATGTTAGTTTTAATAAAGTTCATATTTTCCTTTTCTCTTATTCTTGAAATTGATTTTTTCTATACTTGTTCTAAGAAATAGTCGTCTGCTACAAAAATATATTGGCATTCTCCGGTCACTTTGGAAAAGGGTCCAACAAGATCTAACCCCCATATAATAAAAGGAAAAGCTTATGATATGGATTCCAGAGGCATTTTTGGGTGGTGGATAATGCTCATAAAACGGTGACACGTGTCACACTTCTTGAATAACTCTTTATCATTGGACATGCTCTTAGGAAAATAGTAACCTACTAGAAAGACTGTTCTTGTGGAGCTCTTCAAGTAAAATACAAGACTCGTCGAGTCCAATGTAACGAAGGAGATGAAGATTCACGTCTTGTTGAGATAAAATCCCTCATATTAAAAAACATACTTTCAAACTTTAAACCTTAAGGTACGAGGCAAAATTTTGTCCAAAATGAGCATACCATTCAAAATGAAGTCTCTAATATCAACACTCTAATCATCTAAGTTTTATGACACACACAATTAAATATTTTTATTTCGTAGGCTTGATCACTGTTTAAATTGATGAACGTTCTTGGAAGACAATCAAAAGGGAGGCTTCAAAGCATGTTGTGGAAGTAAATGATTCAGCCAACGAGTTATGTTCCCTTCAGACTTACTCATAATGGACAATTTTAAAGGGTTCGACTTATTGCTTCAAACTCGGAGTTACTTATCTTTATGTGTTTCAGCATGACCAAAAGCATGATTGATAAAAATTTATGAATCACTAATATGCCTCAACCTCCAAGCTCTACATACGAACGCCACCAAAACCTAGGAATAATAGCCTCGTACTTAGCCTCATTTTTCAATGCTTAGACACCAAAATGAATAGCCTGATGCACTACCTTCCCTAAAAAGTACACTAATTGAACTCATGTTTTACAATTCGGAGCGCTAAAGCCTTCATTAGTCCTAACTAACCGCACCATAAAATGACTCTTAATGGAAGGGGGTGGTTTTTTAGCATGGAACTTAGTTAAGATATCAATTAAGGTATGAGATCCCATACCAGTCATTGGCTTGAAGTTTCTATCAAACTCTTCTAGCTTGACTGACCATCACTTTAGACATTCATAAATATTAGGATACTAAAGTAAGCTTTATAAAGATAAAATTGTTTAGACAACAATACAATGATCTTGGAAGTATGACCTCATCTTCATTACAGCAACGGCTAGTAGAAGTGTTAACATTTCTAGCTGGATGTATTTAATCTCTGCATCAAGTAGGATCTTACTCACATACTAAACACGATTCAGACACTTGTCCATCTTTCTTATCAAAATGACTCTCATAGCCCAATCAGGTACTAATAAGTAGATGAACAACTTCTGAGCTGGTAAGGTCTTTGATAAAACTTATGGGGAGGAGAAATATTCCTTGATCTTAATAAACGCTTGTCATACTCCATGTTCCAATAGAATCGGTTGGCCTTCTTCAATACTTGGAGGATATAGAATTTTTTTTCTGAAGATTGAAAAATAAACATGTTGAAGGTTGACCATCTTTTAGTTAAATCGTTGGAATATTTTCAGTTAATTCTACATATTTATCATAAGAAATCCTTTTATTTTTTGGATCATTTCGATCTCTAGTTAAAATACCAGGCCAATACAAGGTAATGATATAGTTATTACATTAAAAGTGTTTGATAAGCTGCCACAATGGAGATGCATATTTGGTTTTATTTTTTATGGTTCTGACAAGGCTGTTTGTTCAACAGTTCGTCAACAGCCTCAAGCTTATTGTTTTATCATTAGAAATATGAGACTGCATTTGAGCCAAAAGTTCTATGAAGGACAAAGTTTTTTTATTCATAATATATTTTACTAACAACCTTGTGAGAATCTTTTGTATAAATGAAGCATAAGAAGCAGTCTTATGACAATCATCTAGGTTATTTTTTCTAGAATAAAGTGTAGAGTATAATATTGCAAAATTTTATTCGGATCCTACTTAAAATTCAGTATAAAGTCACCATCAGACTTGCTATCTTTAGTTCTAATGTGTTTGTCCATAAAAAAGGTCCAAAAGGTCCAAAAGGGGTCAAAGTTCTTATCAAACCTCGAGGCAGCTAAATGGACCAAGTCAAAGCGTTCCATATGAAAGTCATTGAGAAAGTCTGACACATAAGCGTGACATCTCCTCTGATACTTAACATCACATTTCTCAATTGTTATATATGATGTTCTAGGTCACCTGTGCGATCATACTAGTCTATCTTATAGTGATCATACTTTGGTGGAAATTCTCCAAAGATGATCTCATGAGCTAAATGTGGCCTGGCCAGGTGATATATACGACTGTAAGATAAGACCTCAGCACCATCATTTAAACCCAGACATTGATTTCAAACATGTAATATTTATAAATTATGATAGGGTGTATTGAAGTGGGGATAAATTCTACAAGGAGCCCAAGGGTTTTTACCAAATTAGTTGGGCACATGCCGCTCCAAAACCTAACCGGAGTCAAAATGGTAAAAAAATTCAAACTAATTCCTGGTGGTTAGATCTAAGTTGAAGAGCATTTGGCTGAGCTGGTTGTTGAGGTTATGCTCGAGGTTTGGGAAATGTTGTTCGAGCATTCTTGGTCTGCTTTCAAAGTGTAATTGTTTGAGCCGGTTTGTCCTTTCCATGGTAGTAGAGGTATGACATGTATGCCTGATCCTGAAGGCATGCCAAGTCTTGGTATGATGTATGCTTCAATGATGATGTCTTCTTTATGGGGAATGATAAAAGTTCTTACTTTTTGTGGGTTGATCCTTACTACTAGTAAGAGAAGGATAACGACAAATAACCCGACGGTCTTTCTTAAGTTACCCATACCACTTTTCAAAACGAAAGTGCTCTAAAGATTATGTTACTCTGTAACTTTTCTTTGATAGTTTCACTTTTCACCTCAACCTATCTTACTTTGGACCTTGGCATTGGGGAGACCTCTTGTCTCTTGATGAGTGAGCCATCATTCAAGAACAACCAAACGGTGAACCAATGTAAGTATAAATACTTCCAGATTGCACACAAAGAGGATCTTGTAACTACTACTAGATGGTTATGGAAATCAACTTTTAGGTACCAGTATATTCCCAAAAACAATGCCATTGTTGAGGTCCATATATGTTCATATCGGATCATCATAAATTCTATAGAGAGAAATTCTAAACATAAATATAGAAAGGTAAATTAGTGTCAAACTCCAAGAATATAATAATGATTGTTCACCTCTTCTAAGAGTGTGATAAGTTATATTTATAGTAACTATTGTGGACATTATGATTGATATGACTCATTAGTAAATGAACCCTATATTGACATGTTATACATAGTTTATGAATAATTTAAATATATGATCCAAAGTCGAATAACGACCGGACTAATAATTTACTTACCAATATCAAATATTTTATTCCAAATCTTAATACTAGAATATCATACATTTACTTATTGTATCCTTAATCTTGGATAAAATATATTTTTTCTATTTCTAATCCGAGGTGGTTATTTTTATGATGTGTGATTAATTAACTTTTCATTATATTTATTACCTTTTGGTTGATTTATATATTTAACATTTATCATATATTTTTAATATAACGTCCTTAATTATAATTTATGAGACTAGGACTGTAAGTGGGCCTACCTTCATGAATATCATGCTTAGAGAGAGAAAAATAATATTAAACTAGTGCTTAACTTTTTGAGAGAAAAAAAAGCATAGATGGATAATGTTATATCATAAAAAAATTGAGGTCGCCCGAGGTAGTGGAAATAGTTTTGCGTGGGTGTTTGGACTTGCCGATGGCTAAGATTTTTTTGAAACAATGTTAGAAATGAAGATTTTCTGATCCTTTTAGCTATTCCGTTCAAATCACTAGATTTTTTGGTTTTCTGTAATAAAAGTCGATGTAAATACCCCATAACTAGATATCATGTCGTATTTACTTTGAAAATACAGATAAAATTGCAAGTGTATAATTTATCGTCAAACAGTAAGTACAATTTTATACCATTTATATCGAATCCTAAAGACTAGGTCTAATTTATTTCATTACTAATCTATTCTATTTAATTATTATCTAGTCTATCTTTTTATTTGATTCGAAAATCCTGGTTTTGTTGATTAATTATAATTAAAACTAAAATTCAATATATATATATATATAATAAACTATATCGAGTTAAAGAGGATTTAGCAATACAACAAAATCTAAGATTATACATTGAATTCAATAAACTTAAGATTTATTGAAAGATATTTTTAGTCTTCCAGAGTATATATTTTGGATTTTAAGGGTTCCAAAAATATCTATTTATAGCTCACAAGTCACATCATGTATTTTTATTGTGTGTCCAAGGTGTTAGTACTCTAATCTAATATAGATTTTATCTCTCAATTCATATCTAATTTTTTAAAATGTTAACTATTGAGCTAATAATTATAATTTAAAAAATATTTAATAATATTTAATAAATTTACCCTAGATAAAATTAAATTAAATAATTATATATCTAAAGATGTATGAATCTGGTTAATAACTTTATAAGAAAAGATTAACTCATGTTATCGTATTTTTTCAAATATAATATAATAATAAAAAGTAAAAAACTTCTTTTATTTTTGTACGGATTTATATAATAAAAATTTGATATTTCTGAAGGCTTAATAAACAATTTGATATTTGTATAATAAAAATTCAAATTTGGTTTAGAGTTTGATAAGGTAATATAACCTATTTACAGAGATTACAACTATCGAATTAGGCTAGAATCATATAAATGCATCGAATCAACTTGAGTATCTAAACGCACGTGGGCATGTTCTTTGCCAGACATGAGGTAAAGAACATGCTCATGATCCATTATTTTTACGCGGAAACTTTATTAATTAACCACCCGAAATTTGGCGGTTTTTCAAAGAAAAATTCATCACCATTATGGAAAAACTACTATGGTCGGAAAAAAATACATGTGTTTGGTTGTTTTGTTAACATGTGTGTTTATAGAAAAAAAATCTGTTTTTATGGTATTTACAAGATAAATGAAATATATTTTTCTTCAAACTATGGAAGAAGGACAAAGTTCGGATACTGTATCACGTACTAGACATATCAGGAGAAGATATGAAAGACGAATTACAGATCCCGTACACATATACGCGATTGTCGTTGTAGACAAACCTCATCTCATGGAAACTCTTCCTCGTACTTCTACGGAATGTCGATCATTTGTAAAATCATCGCATAATGATGATCGAACTATGTTAGATCTCTTAAGAAAATATCTTTGTTACTTGGTTCCCATTTTCAAACTAAATTTTCTAGCATGTTTAAAAATGCGAGGTAATATTAGAAATTGTACTCACGTTATATCATAACATATTTATCATTTAAGTTAACTAAAATAATATTATATTATTCCAACATGAATAAATATCTTATAGTATAAGAGAGGGTTGTGCACTTATACTATTTTTAGAGCTTGGAACCCCAGATCCTAGTGTTCAGTGCGAGAACATAATATATGGTACATCATTCGGTAGACTTATCGATTCGTTTTCAAATTTTCAACCTAATTTATTAATTACTGAGGTGTTCATTGACCGATGTTATCCAAAAACTAACAATTTTTATTTCAAGTTTGGTGAGATGACTATCACAATAGACGGTGCCAATACAATTACTAGATTAAAGGTTTGAGGCGATATTATAAGTTTCCACCTCATGAGAGAGAGAGGCATAAATATGAGATGCATGATAAGACTAGTAGACTTTTACGCGTAGATAAAACTTCATTATGTGCAGAGGCTGAACAGTGCAAATATTTTTAGCTGTGCGTTGGTTTTCTTCGAAATAGGTTAAGCATCCAGACATTCTAGAAGAACAACCCTTCACTCATAGAAGAAGAGGTAACTGAGGAAGTAAATGATTAGTTTTTGTACATGTTCGAATGTACTATTTTTTACAGACAAAAGAAACATGTACATTAACATCAAGTATATGTTCCTCCTCTATGACTTGGTACATCAGATGGCTGCATATTCATGAGATGTATGTATATTGATGTATATGCATTATCAGTTAGAAGATATTTTATAGGATATGATAAAGATCATGGGCGTTTTTATACTGTTGCTCGAAACTGGGATCATGTACTACTTTTTTTTATTTGTCCAAGTGCATGTTTTGATTGCACGTACTCACTATTGTCCATAGCGAGATTAGTTATTGGTCGGTAAAATACCGACAGTAGTTCAAAAATAAATCGAAGGATTACATCTAACTTACAGGAGAAAGTTGACTTAAGTACTACACTTTTTAAATTTTTAGATATATATATATATATACTTTTTAAATATATATATATATATATACTTTTTAAATTTATATATTATATCGATTTATTTGTGACCATTTTCCATTCAATGAGATAGTTTGGTATGAGTTAAGTATTGTCGGGTTAGACTATGTCCATGTGTATTACATGTGTAGAGAATTGCCGTAGTTTTGACACGCACATGGCATTCCACCAAATAGTCCATGTATGAAGCTGACCAAAACTAAACGAACGAATAGGTGGGCTATGTAATTTTTGTTTTCGGTGTAGTAATACTTGTATGATCTATAGTGAGCTGTATTTTATTTTGTAGTACAAGTAGTGTTAGTATCGATGTTTTCATTTATATTTTGGATCTAAATTATTATTGTTAAATTTTATATTATTTTGTAGTACTGTAATGTTATTTTGACGCAACTTTTACATTAAGAAGGTATTTAAGAAAAAAATTATTTTTTTATGGTTAAAAAACCTAAAGCTAGTTTTTAAGCATATTACCACCATGTATATCCATAACTAGTTTTGTAAGAAAAGGCAGAAATAGGCTTATACTTACATGTCATTTTCCATTAAAAATATAAAATTTGGGCTTCCTATTTAGTGTTTGCTTTTGCTTTTTTTGTGAAACCTAACATCTAATCGGAAGCCAAAATTTTTCCAACTTAATTTGGTGAAAATAGACTTCGAAAAATGGTACATGTCTATGCTTTTCAGCATAATTACTAGTGTAGAAAAAAAATATTTGACAAATATTATATGCTAATTCGATATTATAGATTACCTTATCACAAAAGTAATATGACTATAATCTTAAAGATAAAAACTTGATATAACTGGCTAAAATCTCTGGTTAGTCACTGGAATTCGTTATGTGTATCGAAAATGCCTCTCACATATTTTTTTTGTATCAAAAGAATCATTTTTGTTGGTTTTATTTTTGCATATGTGATACTTTTGTTTGTCTTGATATGCATCCGTGGAAGGTAGATTTGTGAAGATTTTTCCTCCAAGAGCTGAGAAGGTTATTGAATCTGAAGCTTAGGGAAGACGAAGGAATTTCTTATTTTTCCCTTTGAAATTTCTTTTAGCGCTTTTACTGGGTGTCCTCTTTTTAGACAAGAATGTACACTAAATACGTCGTCGGTGCGATGGACTAACGCTGCCAGCAAAATCCACAACATTTCCAGTGTCCAACACTGGCAGCGATGTAACGCTGCTCGTGCCCACTAGCAGCCAGTGTTTCTGCCTAACACTGGTAGCTTTATGCACTTATCAGCGTAAGTGTATCGCGCTGCCAGTATCGAAGAGCACCACAAAACACAAGAGTATGTTCTTCGACAAAAATCTAACTTTAATATACTAAATCAACATAAAAGTCCATGGAAAACCATAAATTAACCACAAAACACTTATATTTCATAGAAAACTCTCTTATGACACTATAACTAAACAATTTCGATGCCTAAATCAAAATCTACCAAAAGCAACAAAATAGAAAATCACTCAAATTAAACTTTAAAAAAAAGATGAAGACTTGCTATTTTCTTTTTTCCAATCGATTGATTATGTTTATGAGATGAAACTGGTTGTTTATAGTTTTGGTGTTATTGTTGCAGAGGTTGAAGATAAATTGAGGAAGGGGGAGAATTTTTGTTTTTAAATATGGGTACACTTAAAATGTTTTTTGGTAGACTTAAGTTTTGACTTAGGGTATTTTTGAAAAAAATTGAGTTAACTTAACATTTATTTTTGAGTAAACTTAAATTTGAACCACTTAAAATTTTGAGGCCAATTATCTGGCCATACCCAAAAAAATATTATTACAAATTGTTAGATAAATAAGGGGCCAAGCCCATTAGCCTTTATTTTATCTATAAATATAAGTTTATATTCTATGTAATATGTATGCTTTCTAAATAATAAACCGTAGCCACTTCTTGGAGGCTACTTCTTTCTTTTCTCTATTTGTTTCTTAACATGGTATCAGAGCCTGAAGTTATTTGATCGGAGAAGCATATGGATCCCCCTATTTTGTAGATTTACCAGAAAAAAAGTCGGTCGATTACATACCGAATAAAAAAGATAAGTATTGTCAATCACCGATAGATTAGTTGAGTACTGTCTGATCTTAATTGATACAATTGTTATTAATCTGCTATTAATTGGTAAAATTGCAATAGTTGAATTAATTTGTGAAATTACAATAGTTGAATTAATTTGTGAAATTATGGACAAAGAAGAAGATGAGTACTCGTGAAGTTATGTTTCTAATAATTGGTAAAATTACAGCCGATTTAATGTCGAATCAATTGGTAAAACTGTAGTCGATTTAATGTCGAATCAATGGTAAAATTACAGAAGGTAAGATAAAATTGTTATATTGAATTATTGGTAAAATTGAAATAGTTAGTTGAATTAATTGGTGAACTGCACGAAATTAATTGGTAAAATTAATTACAGAGAGTTAATTTGGATTTCGATTCAGAATAAAAAAAACGTTTGTAAAAAAGCTGCATTGATTTTTTTATTTGGATTTCGATTGTGATTTTAGTTGGATTTTGGTTTTGTTTTGGATAAGATTTTGTGTGGTTTCCAATTTGTTATCTTGTGTTTCGATTAGATTTGTGTTGGAAATTTTGATATTTTTTCGTCAGAATATATACAATTTTTGGTTTTCGAATCTATTGTGTGCAGCTCCAGTCAAACAGTCCGATCGAAAGGCAAACAATATCTGTTGTTTCTGACTTTTGGAGAGCGTGTTCGGGACATCCAATCCTTCAATTTGATCGATTGGATTATGGTTTGGTATTTGGACTTGGTATTTGAATTTGAATTGGTATTAGGATATAGTTTTGGATTTGATTGAGTATTCGATTTGATTTTCTTAGACTATTGAGATTTTGAATTTGTAGTGGGTTTGATTTTGGATTTGGGATTTGTTTAAGATTTTGATTTGATTAGAGATTGTGGATCGTATTGCGAATATGATAGGAAAATATGATTTTCTACGGTCTGCTAGTAACAAACTGAATAAGAAGAACTTTGTTATGTCTACATCTTCATACCATTCATGTATGTCTTCGTCTTCGACTTTAGGTGTTGATTCATCATTGTAGATTTTGAATTTGGGAGCGTCTCATCATATGTCACCACATATGTCGAACTTTGTTTCGTTGTCTCATGTTTCACCCTTATCTGTTTTATGTGCTAGTGCTATACTAATATCAGTAGAGGGTATTGGCTCTATTTGTACCCTTATATATTGCTATTTGATGTTTACTACGTTCCCACTCTTAATTTGAATCTTGTTTTGGTTAGCCAATTGTATAAATCTGGTTATTTCTTCTTGTTTACTGATTCTGTTTGTGCTATACAAAATCAATAGACTCATAGAATGATTGGGACAGGTCGTAAAATAGACTAACTGTATGTTGTAGAGAAACTCAAAGTAATAGATGTGGATGTATATGGTGTTGAAACATACTTGACTGATATTGTTGCCTCTGGTGTTGATTTGTCTTTGTTTCGTTTGAATCCTTCATCGTCTGAGTTTTATCTTTGGCATTCTCGTTTGACATGTACTGCATTGAGTTAAAAAAATTTAGTCTCTCCAAGTGCTTTAGGTTAGTTAAAAACTTGTAATATCTCGGATTGTAGTGGTTGTAAACTTGCAAAAATTACGGCGTTACCGTTTAATGAAAGTGTTACTTCTTCTATTGCTCCGTTTGTTATTATTCATTCTGATGTCTGGGGTACATATCTTGTCTCCACAAAGGGTGTGTTGTTCTACTATTTTTCTTTCATTGATGATTATACTCGATATACTTGGGTTTACCTTATGAAAGAGAGATCAGATTTCCTTCGAATTTATAGAGAATTTTTGGCACTTGTTAAGACTTAACATTCTGTTGTAATAAAATGCTTCAGGTGTGACTTAGGGGGTGAATATACATCCAATGATTTTACTTAGCTACTTGCATATGATGGTACCATACATCAGTCTTCTTGCACTGACACCCCTCAGCAAAATGGTATTACAGAAAGAAAACATCGTCACCTTGTTGAGACTGCTCGATCTTTGCTTTTATCTGTTGAGGCTCCTACTATTTTCTGGGGAGAAGAAATTCATACTGCTATCTATGTGATTAATCGAATTCCCACTACTCATAATGCAGGGATGTCTCCATTTCAGAAGTTATATGGATAACTTCCAGATTATTCTTCCTTACGACTGCTTGGATGTACATGGTTTGTCCTTCGTCCTCATGTAGAACGCAACAAATTGGGCCCTAAATCCATAATATGTGTTTTCTTGGGTTATGGTGTTAGACAGAAAGGTTATCTTTGTTTTGATCCCACTAGTTAGAAACTTTATATCTCTCGACATGTTACATTTCTTGACCATATCTCGTTTTATTCGATTCCAGCTAAATCACATGATATAACAAGTACCAAACTTGAAATTATTGATCCTTTTGAAAATAATAGCAACATAACCATTGATATTGATGTGCCAACTCATGAGACATCGACTACAACTGATACTACTTCTACTCCATCAAGGCCTGAGTCAGTTCCTTCTTTTAGTGAACCACCAGCTTCACCCCTCGGAAGATCTACTCGTACATGTAAGTCTACCAAACTACCAGATTTTGCGTATTCATTTTACTTAGCTCATTTTGCCTATTTTATAGAAAACATACATGATTTATATGAACCTCAGACGTTTAAATAAGTTGTTTCTGATCCTCATTGGAAAAATGCAATAGTCGAAGAGCTTACCTCTCTTTATCAGACTCATACATGGGATATAGTTAAACCTCCATCTGATAAGCATATAATCGACTCTCGATTGGTTTTTAAAATTAAAATAAACTCTGATTGGTCTTTTTAAAGATATAAGGCTCGTCTCTTAGTAAAAGGGTATTCACTGAAGTATGGTATTGATTATGATGAGACATTTGCCCCAGTGGTAAAAATGACCACAACTCGTACTCTTATTGCGGTTGCATCCATTCGCCAGTGGAAGATCTTCCAACTAGATGTCAAAAATGCATTTTTGAATGGTAATATTCATAAGGAGGTTTACATGACTCCTCCTCCAGTTGTTGTTCAAAAGACATGTGAAGTTTGTCGACTTAGGAAAGCTTTATATGGTCTCAAACAAGCTCCTCGTGCTTGGTTTAAAAAATTCTCTACGGTTATTACTTCACTGGGTTTTCTTGCTAGCAATCATGATTCAGCCTTGTTTATCAGATGTACGAGTGCATGACAAATTATTTTATCCCTATATGTAGATGATATGATCATTACATGTGATGATATTGATGGTATTTGGTGTGGTTTATTTTGAGCTGAGGGTTATCTCTGACAAGTGTTTCGAAGAGTTTTAAGGCTATTAAATGTTTGGGTGTTTTAAAATGAGAGATTTAAGCTGCCTGGTTTTATTAAATATTTATTACCCTCATTAATGATAGTAGTTGGGTATTTATACCCGTAATTATGGACCCATAGGCTTTCGAGTCAAGTTATGAAACAGGGTCAAGTTTAAGGGCCCATTTACTTAATAAGTTGATTAGCACCTAGCTTAGTCAAAAGGTGTTTAGTTATTTAATATTTTTGTCATGTCCGGATAGTTCAGTGGGCACTTATTTTCTGAATTGCCCTTGTCCGGATCTCTCAGTGAGTAGTAGTGAACTCGTCCAGACTCATCAGTAGCCCATTTTTTAGGCTCACAGGACTAAAAAACTCACTTAGTCAGTAACAATATTTTCCGGCCCGTTCGTGTGTTTGGTTCGAGGTTTGTCCGGACTGATTTTCTTCTCATAATTCTAAAAGTTTTTCTTTGGATCGTGGGACACGTGTCGCATCTTGATTTGACCTACCAGTCGTTTTTCCCTGGAACGACGCTCCCACTAAGCCTAAAAAGTAACCTCTGCATTTAATATTTCATACGTCAGCGCCGTTTTCAATCATTGCTTGAATCTTTTCGTCTTCTCCTAGGTATCAGTAGCTTTTTTCCTTACTAATATATAAATCACTTTCTTTTACTATTTCACCATCTTCACCACTCTACAAATATTTTACTGAGCTTTCACCTTTTCTTTCAAAACCTTTCTTGGATAGTTTTATGTTCACAGCTAGAAACGCTCTTGTAAAAGGCGGTTGGTTGAATCTTTCTGAACTAGAGAAGACAAAAAAAGTTGAACGAGAGAGACGCATTGCTGCTGGTCTTCCAGTCTCTCCAGGCGACAAGTCTGATAAACCATCTCTAGAACTGATCAGGGATCGTCTTCTACCAGAAATCCAAAACCTAAACGTCTATTCAAGCCAAACCTTTCGCCAATCCCATCAGGCTCCTCTGTTCAGGAGTCCCAACCCTCTACTGCCCAATATAAAGCAGTATCAAGCGTTAGAAAACCCTCCCCGTTCATAGTCATGGGATCTGATATCAAAAAATCCCCAAAGAAAACCAATCCACGCCGGACAACACGCTTGGTGAAAGCCCAAGCGACTGGTTCACAAACCAAATCCTCCAAACCGGGGGCCTCTAAGTCTGCAACCAAAGACAAACCCTCCGGATCAGAGATTTTCATAAGAGCCCCTCGAAATAAGTCTTCCGGATCAGAGGCATCCAAAGTAGCTTCTCAAGAAAAATCCTCCGGAGCTGAGCCCCAAACGGACACCAGACCTCTAGAAGAAACTGGTGCTCAACCATCTGGACAGACCATTGAGCCAGAAGCTGATACTCTTCCATCCTTAACAACTGATAAACCTTCTACAATGATGGAAGAAGTGATGGAAGATAGTATCGAAGAGCCTTCCTTCGAAACTGAAGCCTCTGGGAAAACTGAGGACGCTGCCTCTGACAGAAAAGGGAAAGGAAAAGTGAAGGTTGGATTGGATCATCCAGAGCTTCCGGGGTGCTTGGAGGGCAAGGTAGGACCTTGCTTCCAAAAGGTCAACGTGAAGTATTTGTTGGCCATACTAAATATCAAATACGTTTGTACTCATACCGCCGAGCTGGGTCGGATGCGGACTAAGTAGGGGATCCCAAAATCAGTGAAGGTGAGGATACTAGTCACACCGGAGACTCTGATGGACTGAAAACTCAATAATCGTCATCTACACCGAGCTGTTCAACTGGGGGCTCAGATTCCCCTTAGACCCAGAGATTGTCAAGTATTTTCACTTGATTAAGCTTTGCCCAAGCTAGTTAAGTCCAAACGCTTCGTATACCATCCTTGCATGCATAATGGTATCGAGGTTGTCCGACATCCCTCTCCCTGTGGAGCAATTCGCCACTGTGGCCAACCTGTGCAAAAATCATCACATCCCATTCTATCACCATAACATGAGAGATAACTTCAAAGTGGTGGATGATTTGTTAGAATCAGAAAAGAACTGGAAAACTCAGTTCCTATCTATCAGTGGGTCATGGGAGAATGGGAGAAAGATCAAGGCTAAAGTTAACCATAGCATGCTTACCAGCAGGTGGAAGAGCACAAGTAAGTCTTCAATTTTGTTTTTCATTTTCTCTTTCTTATTTATACAAACATTCCACTCCTGAATCACCCAGTTTTTCCTTGTCAGTATTACAGAAGGAGTTCACCGGTTATCTGGAGGAGGGGCAGACCACATGTGCCAAGCTGAATGCGTGGGCTACAGAATGTTAGGGGAATGCTTTCCACAACTGTTTCACTTCTGACAACTTGGTGAGATCCCACTTGTGGAACACCACGGGCCGAAGAGATCTCACCTGTGAGGAATTGACCACACCACCTCCCCCAGTTGTCATTCTTAAGCGAACAGAGGAAAAAAATGGAAAACTGGCCTTGCCCTCCAGAGTCAAAGTCCCTAGCAAAATGAAAGGAAAGGGTAGGAAAAAAAAGGCTGCAACAGAGGCAGTTCGGGTTGCTGCAGAAGAGACCGGTCCGGAGGACCAAGGAGGGGAGAACCAAGGAGGGATTGATGCCTCCTTTCTCCAAGTGGTTGAATATGAATGGTTAAGGAGACATGTGAATCGTAAAATCCACCAAGGCCTCCGAAGAAGGACCGCAAGCAGCGAGCTAGTAGTGATGAAAGAGCTGCCAAGAAGAAGAAAGTCACCTTAGGGGGAGAAATATCTCTTCGCCCTTCGGAGCTTCCTCCTCCACCAGCTCCTGCTGACCCTACTTTGGCAGAGAAAATTCCAACAGACTTGCAATTGGGAGAGGGCACCGGAGGAGGGCTTGACATCAGAGCCCTTCAGGACATCGGTCTTTACTTCACCGATTCAGAGAAAGATGACTTCGCTGGTTCTTTCCGTCCTTCAGGTTCTTCCAACATGGTAACCTACAACGGTAAGTCTTTTTCTATTTCCGAAGACCAGGATACGGTGGCTCATTCTCTTTTAGGTCATATCCAATCAGTGCTTGATTTGGAGAGGCAAGTGAAAAATCAGTCCACCCTCATCAACACCCTCAACACAGACAATGAGACTCTGTCAACTAACATCCTCAACCCTAACCAGAGCATTAAGGCACTGAAGAAGGAGCTTGAAGAGTTGAAGAAGGACAAGGAAGACTTGTCAACCAAGCTGGCCACTTCGGAAAAAGCTAACATAGAGCTCCAAACTAAGTGCTCCGGTTTGGAGAAAGATATCTCCACCTTGAAGGAAGATGTGAAGACTAAAGACGATGTCATTCAGACCTTGTCTGGTGATAAGACTTCCCTTGAAGAGGCTATGTCCAAGGAAACCAAGGAGAAAGAAGACTTGGTGAAAGAGCAGGATCAAAGAATTCAGGCTTGCATCGTTGCATACACCAACGAGGTGATAGATTCCCTAAAAGGTATGTTAAAGTTAAGTCTGATATGGTTTTGCTTTTCCACCAAACGTTTCCGAAGAGGACGCTTGGTACCTTGTGGCAATATGTAGAGTATGAAGACATCCCATTCCATACGATGGTAGATGGTGATAAAAAGAACTAATCTAGTGGAATTAATGACACTACTGATGAAGAAGAAGGAAGCGAGGAGAGTTCAAGTACTGAGCTCAAACGCCCTAAGAAAAGAGATGACGCAGGAACATCCGAAGGGAATAATCCCTTAGGTTTTTAACTATTTTTTTTGTTTTCTTATTTTTTTGAACTATTAAAGTCCTTGGACGGCCAATGCATTTTTGTAATCGTTTCCGGATTGAGTCTGGTTAAGTCTTTCTTAAAACTTAAAGTCCTTGGATGGCCAAGGCATATTCTGTGTTCTAATATCATCATCCGGTTTTTACCCAGACGGGTTTATCTTATTCGATTTTTTTGCTCTGTTTCATACTTGCTTTCAAATTCAATGGCTAATGTTGAAAGAGCCCTTACTTACTTTACAAATATTTAAGATGAGAGTGTTTAAAATCTCCGATAACATGTGTTTAAGGGTCATCATTCAACCAAATTAATCCTATCTACCAAAGGTCCTTAGTAAAATTGAATACTTGAAAGGAATTGTAATCAAATCACTCCGAATATTTTAAGAATGTATCATATTTTATTGAAAAAACCAGACACCTCATTAAAACCTCTCTGTGACACCAGGGTAGGAAAGAGTATGCCCCCTAATATTTACATGGACTTTAAACAAGTAAATATTTACACAACTTTCATTCCAGATATAACCGGAGGTGTTCAATATTCCATGGGTGTTTTAGAATTCTTCCATCTTTGTCTTGAAGCCTATATGTCCCAAGCTTAAGTTTTTCAGAGACCTCATAAGGGCCTTCCCAGTTTGGAGCTAGTTTGCCGAACTGCTTCTCCTTAGTATGCAAGAAAACCTTTCTTAATACTTTATCCCCTGACCAAAAATCCCTTCTCTTGATTTTGGAAGCAAATCTGCTCCTCATCAAGCCTTGGTAATGGGTGGTTCTAAGATGAGCCTAAACCCTTCTTTCTTCTATTAAGTCCAACTGACTTCTAACCGCCAACTCATTGGCCTGTTTGGAATAATTGTAGACTCTGTATGATGGAAGAGTTGGTTTTATAGGAGAAATTGCATCCATCACATACACTAAGGCAAAAAACTATTCCTGTGTAGCAGCTTTAGGAGTAGTCCGGTATACCCACAATACTTCTTGCAAATAGCTTGGCCACTTCCCTGCAGCCCCTTCTAAATTATTCTTTAAACCGGAAAGGATGGTCCTGTTTGCCACTTCAACTTGACCATTTTCTTGTGGATGGAGAGGAGAAGAGAAGAAATGTTAAATTCCCCTGGAGGCACAAAAATTCTCCATATCCTTATTATCAAATTGTGGCCCATTATCCGTGGTTATCTTTTGTGGAACCCCAAATCTGCAACAAATGTTAGCCAGGATAAATTTTATAACAAATTTCGAAGTAGTTCCTGCCAGTGGGGCTACTTCTATCCACTTTGAGAAATAATCAATGGCTACAATAACAGTCCTGCACCCTCCGGACGCCATTGGTAGAGGCCCAACTAAATCCAGTCCCCAACGAGCAAAAAGCATTGACTCAGAAATCGACTCCATAGGAACAGCTGGGATATGAATTTCATTACCATATCTTTGGCATGGGTCACATTTCTTCACCAACTCCTTGGCATCTGCCATTATGGATGGCCAATAGTATCCGGTCAACAAAACCCTCCGGGTTAGAGCTCTATAGCCACAATATGATGATCCCTCTCCATCACGTAGTTCGAATAAGAAGATTTGGGACTCTTCAGCCCCCAAACAACGCACGAGAGGTCTACTTAATGACTTCTTATAAAGAACCTCTCTTATGATTAAGAAACTACGAGCCTTGTGTTTTATTTTCCTTGTCATAGCTTTCTCCGGAGGCAAAATCCCATTAGAGATGTATTGAAGAAGGGGAAATCTCCAGTATTTGGGCTGAACCATTTGTACACTTAAGCTCTCCTCCTCTTCCTTGCTCAGATTTGGTTGTATGGATTGACATTCTTGTACATGAATCCATGGGTAGAACTCAAAGTATGCTATGGTTGCTAAGGAGTCTGCCATCGTGTTCTCCGATCTAGGAATATTCTCATAGCTAACATTTTTAAAGTTGGCTGCCACTTCTTTAAGAATAAACAAGTACTTGATCAATTGCTCCTTCTTGGCCTCAGATTGACCTTGAGCATGGTGGATAAGAAGCTGAGAATCACTCATTAATCTAATTCTTTTAGCCCCACATAGAAAAGCTAACTTTAGACCAGCTATAGCGGCCTCATATTCGAACTCATTGTTAGAAGCCTTAAAAGCAAAGCATATAGCCTGGTATAATTTATCGACATACATAGATGTTAAACATATCCCAGCCCCACAACCCATTGTACTTGATCTACCATTTGTCCGGATAACCCACTCAATTTTAAATTTCTCTTCTGTAGTTTGTTTAGTACTTCTGTCCAAATGGAATTCTACCAAGAAATCAGCAACATATTGAGCTTTGATTGCAGTTCGTGGGGAAAAATCAATATCATAATCACCCAATTCTACTGACCATTTGGTCAGCCTGCTTGATATGTCTACCTTCTGAAGAACATTCTTCAAAGGAAAAGACGTCCAGACGATGATAGAATGAGACTGAAAATATGGCCTCATTTTTCTGGCAGCAATCACCAAGGCTAGTGCCAGTTTTTCAAGCTTTAGGTACCTCTTTTCAGCATCCATTAGACTCTTGCTGATATAGTACACCGGACGAGGATAATTGTCCACCTCTCTTACTAGTACTGCATTTATAGCACATTCTGACACATCAAAGTATATATACAATATTTCTCTATCAACAGGCTTAAAAGAGTTTTGGGAGAAGACAAATACTTCTTTATTTCATCAAATGCCTGGTCGCATTTTGGAGACCGGTTGAAGTCTTTAGCACCCTTCAAGGTCTGAAAAAATGGGGCACATCTGTCCGAAAACCTTGAAATAAAACGATTTAATGCAGCCAATCTTCCTGTCAACCTTTGTACTTCTTTAACATTTCGTGGAGGGTCCATTTTTAATAAAGCATCGAGCTGGTCCGGATCAGGCTGTATCCCTCTTTCACTTATTACATACCCCAAACAATTTCCGGACTGCACCCCAAACACACATTTTTATGGATTCAATTTTAGATTAACCTTTGCCAAGTTAAAAAAAATTTCTTGAAGATCAGTTAGGTGCAACTCTTCTTCTAAGCTTTTCACCATCATATCATCAATATATACTTCCATATATCTCCCAATCTGATCAGCAAATGCTTTGTTCACCAACCTCTGATAAGTAGCCTCAGCATTTTTCAACCCAAAAGGCATCACCTTGTAACAATTGAGACCCATATCCGTAACAAAGGTAGTGTGTTCCTGGTCCTTCGGATCCACCTGTATCTGGTTATAACCGGAGAAGGTATCCATGAAGGACAATAACTTGTTTCCAGAAGTGGAGTCTACCAACTGATCTATCTGGGGACTGGATAGAGATCTTTTGGGCAAGCTCTGTTGAGGTCAGTAAAGTTAATACACATAAACCATTTCCCATTCTTTTTCTTTACTAGCACTGGGTTGGCTGTTCATAAAGGATATTAAGACTCCTTTATGTGCCCCATCTTGGTAAGCCGGTCAACTTCTTGAACTATTACATCAGCTTTCTCCTTAGAAAAAGCTCTCGTTTTTTGTACAACAGGTGCATTTGCATAACATTCTCTTGTTATTTTTTGGCTACTCCAGACAACTCCCACTTGTCCTTAAACTGCGTACTTTAAACATTGATGGACTATTGAAGCCACAACATGCATTCTAGAGAGCCAGGACCTCCCAAATATCTCATTGTAACATGTGGGGCAATCGACCACAACGAATAGTACCTTGACCATCTTCTTGAAAGGTCCTTTGCCCAACAATACCTCCTCCTCAAATTCTCCGATTACATCCGCAGAGCTTCCTGTGAAGCCCACTATTGATATGTTCGAACGCTGAATCACTGTTGGATTTTTCATCTGGTTATAAGAACTTAAAAAGAGAATATTGGCTGAGCTGCCAGTGTCAATCAAAATTCGCCTGATGTCGTTTCCTCCAATCAAAGCTACTATCACCACAGCATCCTCATGAGTCCCAGATATGTCTCTTTGATCATCTTCATAAAAAACAATGAAGGGAAAACGAATTTGGGATTGATAAGAAGACATACCTCCCTCTAACTGAGTAGCTAGATTGTGAACATGCCTCTTCCTTGAAGAAAGAGTTAGCGCAGTCACAGTGTCCCCTCCGAATATCAGTAAGTGACTCAAAAAATCTTATGAGTCCAGACACTGTCTTAGTATGTTCTGTTATAACCTCCACTTTATTCTGGGTTGGATCATGATCCAAATATTCTGATTCGACATCAAATCTTTTAATGATTACCATAACCCCGTCCGGAGCAGACGTCCCCGCATTGTTTGTTGGGCCAGTCCGGTGAGCATTGTCAGGGCTGTTTCCACTTCTTCTCTTGACATAAGCTCCTAGCTTCACTCTTTCAATAAGATTCTGCATTTTTGTTTTAGAGCGATACAATCTTCAGTATTGTGACCAATATCATGGTGATATTAACAAAACCAAGTATTACGACTTTCCCTAGGAGATTGAAGCTCTGTCGGCTTCCTAAAATGCACTTCATCTTTTATTTTGTCATAGATGGTTGCCACATTCTCTTTCAACTCATCAAACCACTCCGGTTGGACCCAAGGCCCTCGTTTATTTCTGGACTGCTGGCTCTGAGCTGGATTTGGATGAGATTGAGTTGGTTTGGCCCTATTGAGCCTCTGTCCAGTTTCTTTAGCCTTGTATCTGGACTGGTGATTTGGAGCAGCCGGGGCAGACCTCACTTGCATGTGGACCCTAGTCTTCTTTGTTTCATCTACGTTGATTTGTTTTCCCACCTGATTCAGCAAACCGCCCCAGGTCATGGCCTTCTTCCTGGTTACTGAATCAACCAGATTCTCAGGGTTTAACCCTTGTCTTAAAGAAGCTATTGCTACATGCTCAAAGCAATCAACTAACCCATTCTTAGTGTTTACGAACCGGCTTATATAGTCTTTCAGTGACTCACGTATCAAAATTTCCGATACAACCTTGGGGCAAGATGTTGTACCATTTCAAAGCACTTCCCGTAAAAGACTGGGAGAAGACTCTACAAAGAAGTTTGTCATCATCATCAAAATTCATCATAAAATTTTTAAACTGTTCCAGATGGTTGTCCGGATCTTTGCTCTTATCGTACTTCTCCATTTTAGTATTGTCAAACCTCTCAGGAAGGTTTATGGACAATATCTTGGAGGACAATGGCGATTGCCTCCAATTTCGACCACGACTAAATACTGTGTCTTCATTAGGTGTTGCAAAAATACCTGGCTCATCATGGAAAGCAAAATGATTCATCAGCAGTTGATCTACATGCCTACGACTATGGTTGTGGCTGTGAGACGACCCTTTTCCCAGATGCCTCTTTAGTCTGCCATGCCTATCCCTCTTTCTTGAATATTTTTTAACTTGTTTTTGTTTCTTCTTGGATCTTCCCTCATTACTGGTGGATGACAATGACTCCTCAAGCTCATCATCATTCGAGGAGCTACTACAGGACTCATATTCTGAGCTCTCCACCTGCTTGGACCGGTGAGATTTCTTTAAACTGACATGGGTCTTTTTTGTGCTCAAGTGAGTCTTTGCTGATGGGTCATTCTCCCTTGGGTTGTCAGTATGGTGAATGGCTGACGATTTTGACTTTTCCTTTAAACCCATCTCTGCCTTTTTAGTGGCCTTCAACGCTTCAATTTCAGCTTTCAAACTGTCTCGTTCTTCGGTCGTGTACTCATTGTTTTCTCCCACCACCTCCACCAAAGGTGGTGGCACTGCTTGCTCGTCCGGATTCATCAGAACTGGTTTTTCTTGCTAGTTTTGAATGCTAGATTTAGGCACCTTCTCCTCCCACTGTGGTTGCCAATTTGGTGTGGTTTCCTTTGAGCTGAGGGTAATTTTGTCAAGTGTTTTGAAAAATTTTAAGGGTATTAAATGTTTGGGTGTTTTGTGGTGAGAGATTTAAGCTGCCTGGTTGTATTAAATTTTTATTACCCTCATTAATGAAAGTAGTTGGGTATTTATACCCTTAATTATGGACCCATGGGCTTTCGGGTCAAGTTATGAAACTGGGTTAAATTTAAGGACCCATTTACTTAATAAGTTGATTAGCACCTAGCTTAGTCAAAAGGTGTTTAGTTATTTAATACTTTTGTCATGTCCGGATAGTTTAGTGGGCACTTATTGTCCAAATCACCCTTATCCGGATTTCTCAGTGAGTAGTACTGAACTCGTCCGAACTCATCAGTATTGAGGCACTAAAACGTGACTTGGCTTGGTACTTTGCGAGGAAGGATTTGAGATTATTGCGTTATTTTTTAGGTATTGAGGTAGCTCACTCTCCAAAAGGTTATATTCTCTCTCAGACAAAATATTTATCTGATTTATTCGAGTGAGCGTGACTTTCTAATAACATGACGGTAGATACACCTCTTGAAATCAATGCTCGGTATTCTCCGACCGATGGTGTTTTTTTTCAGACCTAACTCTATATCGAACTCTCGTACGGAGCTTGGTCCATCTTACGGTTACTCGACCATATATAGCTTATGTAGTTCATGTGGTTATTCAGTTGGTTACTACTTCTACATCCGTCCATTGGGGAGTTGTTCTTCGAATATTGAGATATCTTCGTGGCACTCAGTTCCATAGAATTTTATTTCCTTCGACCTCTTCACTTGAACTGCGTGTCTATAGTGATGTTGATAGGGATAATGATCCTCATGATCGAAAATCTACTACTGGTTTATGTATTTTCGTTGGAGATTCATTAATCTCTTAAAAAAGTAAGAAACAATATGTTGTCTCCAGATCGTTTATTGAAACTAAGTATCGTGTTATGGTTGTGACCACATGTGAGATTTTTTTGTTACGAGGCTTCTTGCAGATATGTGGGTTAATGTTACTAAACCTCTTTCCTTACATGCGATAACAAAAGCGCCATGCAGATAGCAAAGAATTCTGTTTTTTATGAGAGAACGAAGCACATTGAAATAGATTGTCACTTAATTAGCATCATCTTCAGATTGGCACTATCTCGCTTCCATATGTTCCATCAGCTTTGCAGGTTGCTGATATTTTCACAAAAGCTCAGTCAACAACGCAGTTTCGTTTTCTTTGTGATGGACTCTTAATGTTTATTATTGTTGCATTGTGAGTTTGAGAGAGTGTGGTATAGATATATGGGCCTAAGCCCATTATCCCTTTTGTTTTATCTATAAATATAAGCTTATTTTCAATGTAGTACGTACGCTTTCTAAATAATAAACTATAGTCGTTTCTTAGAGGCTACTGTTTTATTTTCTCTTTTTGTTTTTTAACACAAATAAACATTAAATAATTTGATTAAAAAAAAGTTAAACTATATATGTAAACTATATGAGTAATAGTATGGTTGTTAATGATATATGAAAGTGCAAGTTAAAGAAAAATATTTTAAAGTCTGACTACGCATTTGGTGTGTATGACCCTTTGTATGATTTTATAGCGTAATCTTACCATTTGGTTTACATATGTTGTTTTTTCAAAATTTTAATATGCATAACAATAACTAGAAATTAATACATTTAAATTCAGATTTAATATTGGTGTGGATAATTTCGGTCTGAGGGTAATTTTGTCAAATGTTTTGTGATGTTTCAAGGGTATTTAATGTTTGGGTAGTTTGTAGTTAGAGATTTGAGCTGCCTGGTTGTATTAAATGTTCATTACCCTCATTAATGAAAGTGGTTGGGTATTTATACCCTTAATTGTGGGCCTCATGGGTTTTCGGGTCAAACTCATGAAACCGGGTCGACTTCAAAGGCCCATAAGTTTATTAAGCAGGTTGATAATTAGCTTAGTCATAAACTGATTAGTTTTTAATACTTCAGTCCTGTTCGGATGCTTAAGTGGGTGGTTTTTGTCTGAAATGCCCCTGTCCGCTTTCTATAGTGAGTGGTGAGAAAAAACGGACTCATCAGTAGTCCCTTTTTTTAGGTTATGTTCGAAGGCCTTCGGCAAGACCTAAAAAATTGCTCATGAGCATCTGAAACCACGTCCGGACAGACTTCGATTTGTGTAACAGATTTATCCGGACTAGAAAATCTCTCAGAAGCTCAAAGGTTTTGTTCACAGATCGTGGGACACGTGTCCCTTCCTGATTCGCCTCACCGTCCGTTTTTTCTCCTAGAATGGCGCTCCCACTAACATCAAAAGTAACCTCTTCAATTCATACTGGTGATGTCAGCGCCGTCTTTAATCATTACTCTATCTTTTCGAATTCTCCTAGGTTTCAAGGTATCTTTTGTCTCTTTAGTATAAATTAAATCGTTTTTCACTCTTTTACCATCTTCAACATCTTTTCACTAATCTTCAAAGCTTTTACCTCTCTTCTCAAAAACGCATTTTAGTGTAAGTTTATGTTTACAGCAAGAAACGCTTTAGTAAAAGGTGAGTGGCTGAATTTATCTGAGTTGTAGAAAGCACAAAGGGTTGGACGAGAAAGGCGCATCGCAGCAGGCCTCCTAGTCTCTCCCATTGACAAACCTGAAACACCAACCTTAGAGCCTGATCGAGGTTCGTCTTCTGCCAGAAGCTCTAAACCGAGAAATATTCCTACCTAGTCTTTCACCGATCATCTCAGGCTCATCAGTTCAGGAGTCAGAGCCTATTGTCGAACAAGAACCAACAGTTACAAGTGTCAGGAAACCCTCAACGTTTATAGCCATGGGATTGGACGCTGACCTCTCCCCCGAAAAGCTAGTAAATCGACGAAGAGGTCGTTTAGTGAAAGGCCAGGCTGCTTCACATCCTAAATCTCCTAAATCTGTGCCCTCTAAGTCTGGGGCTAAAGATAAAAGTACAGGGTTAGAAGCACCCATCAAGGTTCCTAAAGATAAAAAAATCTGGTCCGGAGGCCACCGGTTCAAGTCTCCAAAATGAATCCTCCGGATTTGAGCCCGAGTCGGACTCCAGACCACAAGAAGCAAGCAGCACTCAGCCATCTGGACAACTTACTGAGCCAACCAGTAGCACTTCCCTCCCAAAAACAGCTGATAACCCTTCCATGATAATGGAAGATGTGATGGAGGACAGTATTGAAGAAGCCTCTTTTGAGACCGATGTCTTCGGGCAGACAAATGAGACTGTCATTGTCAAGAAGAGCAAACGCAAAGAGAAGCTATGCTTAAAGCACTAGGACTTTCCGGAGTGCCTCGTAGGAAAAATGGGGCCTTGTTTCCACAAAGTAAGTGTAAAGTACCTGCTAGCCATGCAGAAGATCAATTACACTTTTATTCATACAGGTGAACTTGGCCGGATGAGTACAAAGTGGAGGATTCCGGAAAATATTAAAGTGAGGATACCAGTCGATCCAGAGACGCCAATGGATTGCGAGCTCAGTGAGATAGTCTTCTACACAGAGTTATTTAACTGGGGGCTTAGGTTTCCCTTGGACCCAGAGATAGTCAGATATTTCCATCTGATAAAGCTCTGCCCAAGCCAACTGAGCCCTAATGCCTGGTTCACCCTCATGGCCTGTATCATGGCCTCCAGGCTCTCCCGAATTCCCCTTCCGATGGAGCAATTTGCTGTTGTAGCCAGCCTTTGCAGAAACCATGTCATCCCCTTCTACCACTACAACATGGGTGACAATTACAAAGTGGTAGACGACTTGCTTGAGTCAGAGAAGAACTGGAAGACTCAATTTTTGTTCATCAGTGGTGTTTGGGAGAACGGAAGGAAGATTAAAGCTGGTGACAATCCAAGCATGCTTACTGATGAGTCCGGATTATGTTACCACTACGGACAGGGTCAGTTCGGACAAAGACTACCTAACCGGACAGGGCAATTTGAACACCTCATCCATTGGACTGTTCGAACAAGAACTAAAGTACTTAAAACCTAATCACTTCTTGACTAAGCTGTCTGCTCTCCTACTAAGAGCTCATGGCTTTTAGAACTTGACCCGGGTCCATTTAACATGACCCGAAAGCCCATAAGGCCCCGATGTAAGGGTATAAATACCCAACCACCAACATTAAATGAGGGTAATGAAAATTAAATACAACCAGGCTGCTTAATTCTCCCTCTACACACTACCCAAACATTAAATACTTACAAACTTCCACAAAACTCTAAACAAAAATTACAAACTTACCCTCAAACAAAAATAAACCACACCAAATTGGCGACCACAGTGGGAGCACGACGGTGCCTGATTCAAGCATTCGAAACCATCAGGAAAAATCAGTCTGAATGAATCCGGACGCCCCGGAAGTACCACCAGCTTTGCTTGAAGTGGTGGGTGAAAATGATGAGTATACCATCGAGGAGCGTGATAGATTAAAGGGCGAGATAGAAGCTCTGAGGGCAGAGAAGGCAAAGATGGGCATAAAAGAGAAATCAAAGGCATTAGTTGATCATCATACCGACAACCCTAGAGAGCATGAACCTTCGAAGACCCATGTGAGCACCAAGAAGACTCATGCTAGCTCCAAAAAATCTCACCGGTCCAAGCCAGTGGAGAGCTCTGACTCAGACTCAGAGTCCTCTGGTAGCTCCTCGGGTGAGGATGGAGTTGAGGAGTTCTTATCCTCCAGCAGTGATGAGGGCCGATCTGTAAAGAAACAAAAGTTAGTGAGGAAATATTCAATAAAAAGGGATAGCAATGGAAAGTTTAAGAGGCATATAGGCAAAGGATCATCTCACAGCCGGAGGCATGTAGACTGGATGCTGGTGGATCCTTTTGCCTTCCATGATGAACCAGGTATCTTTGCAACCCCCAATGAGGATACTGTTTTCAGTCGTGGCCGGAATTGGAGACAGTCTCCATTGTCTTCCAAGATTCTGTCCGGAAACCTCCCTAAGAGGTTCGATAGCACAAAAATGGAGAAATACGATGGTAGTAAAGATCCGGACAACCACTTGGAACAATTTAAAAACTTCATGATGAATTTCGATGATGACGACAAGTTGCTGTGTAGAGCATTCTCCCAATCCTTTACGGGGAGTGCTCTAAAGTGGTATAACAACCTACCACAAGGTTGCATCAAGAATTTTGATATTTTTTGGGTGGCCTTTCGAAGGCAGTTTGTTAGAAGTAAGGAATTTAAGGGCAATGGAGATACAATAATCCATTGTGCTCAAGAACCAAACGAATCACTGAAAGAATACATAAGTCGTTTTGTAAACACCAAAAACGGGTTGGCTGATTGCTTCGAGGAGGTAGCAATAGCATCTTTAAGGCAGGGCTTAAACCCTAGAAATTTAGCTGATTCATTGACCAGAAAGAAAGCCAAGACTTAGGGAGGTCTGCTGAATCAGGTTGGAAAGAAAATCAACGTTGATGAAACAAAGAAAACCAGGGTGCACAGGCAGGTGAGGTCTACCCCGGTGGCACCAAACCCCAACCAAAATCAGTCCGGGAACAAGGCAAGGGAGACCGGACAGGGACATAACAGGGCTAAAGCTCAATCTCAGCCAGCTGCGCCTGCCCAGAGTCAACAATCTAGAAATAAGAGAGGGCCTTGGGTTCAACCGGAGTGTTTTGCAGAGTTAAAAGAAAGTGTGGCCACCATTTATGACAAAACAAAGGAAGACGTAAACTATAGAAGGTCGGTCGCATTGTAATCTCCTAGAGAACATCGTAACAATTCCTTCTGTCAGTACCATAATGATACTGGCCATACCACTGAAGATTGTATAGCTTTGAAACAAGAAGTTCAGAATTTAATCGAAAGAGGAAAGCTGGGGGCATATGTCAAAAGAAGAGGAGGAAATAGGCCTGATAATGCTCATCGGGCTGGTCCAAGTAATGCTGCTCCGGAGGCAGCTATGGTTATAATTGAAAGGTTTGATGTGGAGTCAGAGTACTTGGATCCTGATCCAACTCGGAATAGAGTGGGTGCCATTGAGGAACGTTGTAAAACAGTCTCCGGGCTTATTAAGTTTTTTGAATCACTTACAATTTTCAGAGGGAAAACTATGACAGCTCCTACTGCTTCTTCAAGGAAGAGCCACGTTCATACTTTAGCTACCTAGCTAAAAGGAGGCATGACCTCCTATCAATCACCAATTCCATTTCCCTTCATTGTTTTCGATGAAGATGACTTAAGGGATATAGCTGGCCCTCATGAAGATGTTGTTGTCATAGGAGCATCCATTGGGGGCAATGACATAAGACGAATCTTAGTGGATACTGGGAGCTCAGCCAATATCCTCTTCTAAACCACTTACAAAAAGATGAAAAATCCAGCTGTAATTCAGCGTTCGGACAGATCAATTGTGGGCTTCACTGGGAGCTCAGCATATGTGATCGGGGAGTTCGAAGAGGAAGTTTTGTTGGTCAAGGGCCCTTTTAAGAAGATGGTCAGGATACTTTTTATTGTGGTGGATTGTCCTACTTGTTATAATGCTATTTTAGGGAGGTCTTGGCTCTCTAGGATGCATGCAGTAGCCTATACAGTTCACCAATGTTTGAAATATGCTGTTCAAGGACAAGTGGGAGTTGTCCGGAGCAGTCAAAAGATTGCAAGGGAATGTTATGCCACAGCACTGGCTCCACGGACGTTAAGGGCAGTTCCTATAAACGAAGAATAGCAGTTTGAGGGGATTTCTAGGGGTGAGGGTGAAATTGATGACCCCAGAGAGACCCCTGGAGTGTTGATACCGGTTGAAGAAGTCGAAACACATTCTTTGGAAAAGGGAAAAAGTGTTAAGATAGGGTCCAAAATGCCATCCGAACTGAAGACTAAAATGTTGAAATTTCTAAAAGACCATCAGCATGTTTTTGCTTAGAGCAATGCTGATGTTACTGGGGTTCCAGCAGATATTATATCACATCGCCTATCCATTCGGAGGTACATAGCACCTGTGGTACAAAAGAGAAGGGCTTTTTCCAAGGAAAAGGCTGATGTTATTGTTCAAGAAGTTGACAGGCTCACACAAATGGGGCATATAAAGGAGTCTCAGTATCCTTTGTGGACTGCCAATCCGATCTTGGTGAAAAAGAAAAATGGCAAGTGGCGTATGTGCATTGACTTCACAGATCTCGATAGGGCTTGCCCAAAAGATTTATATCCAGTTCCCCGGATTGATCAACTGGTAGATTCCACTTTTGGGAATAAGCTACTATCCTTCATGGATGCTTTCTCTGGGTACAATCAGATTCAAGTAGATCCGAAGGATCAGGAGCATACCACGTTTGTCACAGACAGAGGTCTTCATTGCTACAAGGTGATGCCATTTGGATTGAAAATGCTGGGGCTACTTATCAGATATTGGTGAACAAAGCCTTTGCTGATCAAATTGGAAGAAATATGGAAGTATACATTGATGAAATGATGGTGAAAAGTGTGGATGAACAACTACACTTGGCGGACCTCCAAGAAACTTTTACTAACTTAGTAAAAGTGAATTTGAAGCTAAATCCAGAAACATTTGTGTTCGGAGTACAGTCAGGGAAATTCCTGGGTTATATAATAAGTGAACAAGGGATACAGCCCGATCCGGACCAGCTTAATGCTTTATTCTAAATGGAGCCTCCTCGGAATATTAAAAAAGTACAACGGTTGACTGGGAGGTTGGCTGCTTTAAATCGATTCATCTCAAGGTCTTCGGACAAATGTGCCCTGTTTTTTCAAACTTTAAAGGCTGCGAAGGGATTTGACTGGACTTCACAGTGCGATGAGGCCTTCAATGAGATTAAAAAACATATGTCCTCCCCCAAGACTTTATTTAAACCTGTTGATGGAGAAACACTCTTCGTATACTTGGCAGTTTCAAATTGTGCCATCAGTGTTGTATTGGTAAGAAAGGTGGATAATTAACCCCATCCGGTGTACTACATCATCAAGAGCTTGATAGATGCAGAGAAATGTTATTTAAAGCTCGAAAAAATAGCATTAGCCTTGGTAATTGCTGCAAGGAAGATGAGGCCTTATTTTCAGGCTCTTCCTATTATCGTCCGGACATCTTTTCCCTTGAAGAATGTTCTACAAAAGGTAGACATTTCAAGTAGAATGACTAAGTGGTCAGTGGAATTGGGGGACTTCGATATTGATTTTGCTCCTCGAACAGCAATCAAAGCCCAAGATGTGGCTGATTTTGTAGTTGAATTCCACTCTGATAGGGATACAGAGCAAACTACTGAGATGAAAGATAAAAAGATTTGGCTCGTCCGGACGGATGGTGGATCAAGTACTATGGGATGTGGTGCATGGGTGTGCTTGACTTCTCCATATGGTGACAAAATGTACCAGACTATATGTTTTGCTTTTAGGGCTTCCAACAATGAGTCTGAATACGAAGCAGTTATAGCTGGTTTAAAGTTAGCTTATATTTGTGGGGCTAAAAGGGTCAAGCTGATGAGTGATTCCCAGCTTCTTATCCATCATGCGCAAGGTCAATCTGAGGCCAAAAAAAAGCAACTAGTGAAGTATTTACTTCTTCTTAAAAATGAGGCACTTAAGTTCAAAAGCGTTGTTTATGAGCATATCCCCCGGGCAGAGAATGAATTAGCAGATTCATTGGCAACCATAACATACACTGAGTCATATCCTTGGATCCATGTACTGGAGAGCCCTTCCATTCAACTTGATGTGGGTAAAGAGGAATAAATTTTCGATGTACAGATGAAACGACCTCAAGATTGGAGATTTCCTCTCCTGCAGTATCTCTCTGATGGCGTCTTGCCTCCGGATAAATCACTAGCAAGAAAAATGAAGCACAAGGCTTGTGGTTTTATCATGCTAAGAGACGTTCTGTATAAAAAGTGTTACAGCAAACCTCTTTTGCGATGTTTATGAGATAATGAGTCTCAAGTAGTCCTCTCCGAATTACATGATGGTGAGGGATCAGCTCACTGTGGATTCAGGGCTCTAACAAGGAGAGTTTTACTGGCGGGCTATTATTAGCCCTCTATAATGCAAGATGCTAAGGAGCTGGTGAGAAGGTGTGATCCATGCCAGAGATATAGCAATGAAATTCATGTCTCAGCTATCCCTTTAGAGTCAATTTCTGAGCCTATACCTTTTGCTCAATGGGGGTTGGATTTGGTGGGACCTCTTACTATGGCATCCGGAGGACGCAGAACTATAATTGTTGCTATTGATTATTTTTCGAAGTGGATTGAAACAGCCCCGCTGGCAGGAACAACATCAAAAGCTGTCATAAAATTCATTTTATCCAATATCTGTTGCAGATTTGGTGTTCCACAAAAGATAATGACAGACAATGGGCCACAGTTCGACAACAAGGAAATGGAGAGTTTTTGTACCACAAGGGGTATACAACATTGCTTCTCTTCACCTTTCCACCCACAAGCGAATGGTCATGTGGAAGTGGCTAACAGAACTATAATGTCCGGTTTAAAGAAGAATTTGGAAGAGCCTGTTGGGAAATGGCCTAGCTATTTACAAGAGGTTTTGTGGGCCTACCGGACTACACCTGGGGCTGCAACACAAGAGTCACCCTTTGCCTTGGTCTATGGGATGGATGCAATAGCTCCCATAGAAGCAACTCTCCCTTCATTTCGGGTTCACAACTTCTCCGAAAACGCTAACGAAGTGGTAATCAGAGGTCAGCTTGACCTAATAGAGGAAAGACGAGTTAAGGCTCACCTTAGAGCTGCACACTATCAGGGTTTGATGAGAAGCAGGTTTGCTTCTAGAGTTAAAAGGAGAGATTTCCAGCCGGGGGACAAGGTGTTGAGGGAAGTCTTCTTACACACTAAAGAAAAGTTGCTCGGCAAACTGGCCCCAACTTGGGAAGGACCTTATATGGTCGTTGAAAGGCTTAAACCTGGAACATATTGGCTAGAAGACAAGGATGGAAGGGTTTTGAATCACCCTTGGAATATTGAGCATCTCCTGATGTACTTGGAATAAAAGCTATGTAAATATTTACTTGTTTAAAAATCCATGTAAATATTTGGGGGCATACTCTTTCCTACCATGGTGGCACGGGGAGGTTTTAATGAGGTGTCCGGGATTTTTTATAAAATTTGATGCCTTCTTAAAAATTTGAAGTATTCTTGTTTTGTTTCTTGTCACACCATCCGGATTGAATTAAAGGAATGATGACTACTTAAACATTTGTCATAGGAGAATTTAAACACTCTCACTTTAGAATGCTTATGAAACAACTAAGGGCTATTTAAACACTAGCCACCAAAATTTAAACAAACTATGGAAGGATGCAAGAGTTGTGCAGAACAAAGATATCCATTGAAATAACCTAAGTGCCTTGGCCTTCCAAGGACTTTTAAATTGTCAAACAAAACAAAAGATCTATCCGGTCAAATACCGGACACAATTACAAAAATTCCTTGGCCTTCCAAGGACTTTAGTTCAAATAACTTAAAAGATGAAAATATAATTCATAATCTAAGACTGAGGCTTTGAAGATGGCTCAGCCTCACCTGTCTTCTTCTTCTTCTTGGGATCGTCCTCCTCCTCGTTTGGGCTCTCCCCGGTGTTCTCTTCATCATTAGATGAGGATGCACTGGAGAAATCAAACCTGTCACCTTCGGCCATTGTATGGAAGAGAAGGTCTGGATACTCTACAAAAGTCCATAAGTCTCCTAGATTCCTCTTTGGAAACTTCTCATGAAAAAGAAAGACCATGTCCGACTTCACCTTGGCATACATTTCTTCTTGACTGTCTATCACATTGTTGGCATAAGCATCGATCTTGACCTGAATTTTGGCCTCTTGCTCCCTTAGCAGATCTGCTTTCTCCTCTGCAGCCTTGGACACTGCGTTCTCGAGCGCAATCTTATCATTTGTCAAGTTGTGGATGACTTGATCATTGGCCTTTACCTCCTCTTTTGAAGAGGTGAGATCTTTCTCTAATCCGGACAGCTTCTCCCGGAGCTCTTTGATAGTGTCTTCTAAAGTGACAACCTTTGTGGTCCACCCTTTTTGGCTCTTCTTTAGCTCCTCGTTTTCTCCCTTCAAATGTCAGCATGTTGAGTGGCAGTAAGAAGATCATCGGATAGTCTCTCTTTGTCAGATTTGAGATCTTTGATAATATCTGCCTGACCTCGAACTTGTTTCTCCAAAACAAGGACTGGCTGAACATTACTTAATATGGAGTGAGCTATAATATCCCTTTCACTTGAAACAATAAAAGTCTTACCATTAAAAGTAACGGTGTTCGAAGTACTCGGAGGGAGGTAAGGCCCAACAAAATCGTCTCTGGGCAGGTTTGCAAAATAGTCACCAATTCCATCAAGCCCTGTGATGTCGACACCATCAATGCTGAGGTCCCCTCCTCCAACCTCGTCAGTTTGAAAGTCGCCAGGGATCTCCTCTGCTCTAGTTGGGTCAGTATGGTCAACCGGGGGGAGGGGCTCCGGAGGCGGGAGAGAAAGTTCGTCACCCCTGGAGGTCTTTTTCTTTTTGGCCTCCCTCTCCTTTTGTTTTGCTCCACGTTTTCGGTCTATCTTGGGAACCCTTGGGGGTTTGGGAGACCCTACTTCATCCCTAGCACTCTCCTGTTCTATTGCTTCTAGCAGAGCAGCGTCGATCTGGCTTGGGGTTGGCCCCTCTAGGTTTGTTGGAGCAGCCTCCTCCACCTCGGCAGGATTAGCCTCACCTGCAGCCTTCTTGCCCTTCCCTTTCTTGCCTTTCATTTTACTCGGCGACTTAGCTCGACCTGGAAAGTATAGTGACCCATCCGGTGCATGTGTTTTCTTGAGGACTACATCCGGAGGGGGTGGATTTGTGAGTTCTTCCCAGGTCAAGTCCCTCCGGCCAGTAGTGTTCCAGAGGTGAGACCTTGCAAGATTGCCCCCGGTAAAGGCATCGTGGAAGCGGTTCCCCCACTTTTCAGCAGCCCAAGTGTTGATCTTGGTGCAAGTGGTCTACCCGGCCTTTAGGTAGTCATTGAAGTCTTTGGGCAGCTCTGTTAAGACAAAAGACAAGACTAGTCAGTTTAGGCAAATTCAATAAAAGTAAAATAAAAATGTAAGGAAGGATCCTTACGACACTCCTCCATCTGCTGGTGAGGAGACTCGGATTGACTCCATCTTTGATTTTCCTCCCGTTCTCCCAAGCGTCGCTTACGAACAGGAATTGAGTCCTCCAATTTCTCTCTGACTCAAGCAGATCATCCATTGCTTTATAATTATCACCCATGTTGAAGTAATAGAAGGGAATGTGGTGGTTTCTGCAGAGACTGGCCACAGTTGCGAATTCCTCCATTGGTAAAGGAATCCTGGAGAGCCTAGAGGCCATGATGCAGGTCATAAGTGTGTACCGGGCATTGGGGCTCAGTTGACTAGGGCAGAGCTTGATGAGGTGGAAATACCTAACTATTTCCAGATCTAAGGGGAACCTTAAGCCCCAGTTAAAAAGCTCAGTGAAGATGACTATTTTACTGAGTTTGCAGTCCATTGGGGTTTCGGGGTCTATGGGGATTCTTATCTTTACGTTCTCCGGAATCCCCCACTTCGTACGCATCCGGCCCAACTCGGCTGTATGGATGAAAGCATAGTTGATTTTTTGTAAAACAAGAAGATATTTAACATTTACCTTGTGGAAACAAGGTCCCACTTTTCCTTCAAGGATTTCTGGTAAGTCTGGAGGCCTAAGGCATAGCTTCTCTTTGCCCTTGTCCTTCTTGACAGCAGCAGCATCACTAGTCTGTCCGGAGGGTTCAGACTCGAATGGAGCCTCTTCGATAGAGTCCTCCATTATTTCCTCCATTATTGAGGAAGGGTTTTCAGTTGTCTTTGTGAGGGGGGAGTTTGGAGTTGGTTCAGCCTGACCTCCGGACCGATGAGCTTATATACTCTCCTGGACTCTGGCCTCCGGCCGGGGTTCTGATATGGTGGTTTCTCTTCGGGGGCTTGAGACAGTGGCCTCCGGTCAGGACAGCCAGTCCTTGGGTACTTTTATGGGTGCTTCTGACCCTGTACTATTATCCTTGGCACTTGATTTCGAAGGGGTGCCTTTGGAAGCCTGCCCTTTGACCAGCCAGCTTTTTCTTCGATTAACCAGTTTGTTAGGAGAAGTATCTACATGTGACCCCATGGGTATGAATGGGGAGGGCTTTTTGAAACTAGTAACTGTTAAACCTAGTTCAACAGTGGGTTCTGACTCTTGAACCGATGAACCTGAGACAATAGGAGAAAGACTGGTTTGAAACAATCTCTTCGGTTTGACACTTTTTGTAGAGGAAGAACCCTGATCAGGCTCTGTAGTTAAGGTTGCTGGTTTGTCGATGGGGGGAAGTAGGTAAGCCTGCTGCGATGCGCCTTTCCCTTTCAATTTTTTGTGCTTTTTCTAGTTCTGATAAATTGAGCCACCCGCCTCTGATTAAAACGTTCCTAGCCGTGAACATAAACAACCAAAGTGAAGAACTTGTGTTTGAGAGAGAAATTTCTGAAAATTAGCAAAGTGAAAATGGAGGTGATAGTAAAACAATGGAAAATTGTTTTAATTTATAGTAAACCCCAAAAAAGAAGTTTTGATTCCTAGGAGAATTTGAAAGGATTTGCAATGATTAAGAAACGGTGATGATGTCACCTTCCTTTAATGAAGAGGTTTCTTTTCAGAGAAGGTGGGAGCGAAAATCAATGTGAAAAAACGGCTGAAGTGACGAACCAGAGAGAGAAACGTATCCCACGAACTCTGGCAAAAAAACCGTTTAGATTCAAAAGTCCTTTTTCAGTCCGGATAAAACCATAACACAATTCGAAGGACCTGTCCGGATGTAGCTGTCACAATCAACGGACTGTTTTTCAGGTTTTGACAAAGGTTTTTGAACAAACACCTTAAAGAGGGGCTACTGATGAGTCCGGATTCTGTTACCACTACGGACAGGGTCAGTTTGGACAAAGACTACCTAACCGGACAGGGCAGTTCGAACACCTCATCCATTGGATTGTTCGAACAAGAACTAAAGTACTTAAAACCTAATCACTTCTTGACTAAGCTGCCTGCTCTCCTACTAAGAGCTCATGGGTCTTAGAACTTGAGCCGGGTCCATTAAACATGACCCAAAAGCCCATAAGGCCCAGATGTAAGGGTATAAATACCCAACCACCTACATTAAATGAGGGTAATGAAAATTTAATACAACCAGACTGCTTAATTCTCCCTCTACACACTACCCAAACATTAAATACTTACAAACTTCCACAAAAGTCTAAACAAAAATTACAAACTTACCTTCAGATAAAAATAAACCACAGCACTTACCACCAGATGGAGGAGTACAGGTAAACATTTAATTACAATTTTCTATCTTTTCTTATGGTAAATTTGTTTGATTAATTTCTCTTCTTTTGTTTTTTGGTAGTGCTGCCTAAGGAGTTCAACGACTACTTAAAGGCGGGGCAGACTACTTGTGCCAAGCTAAATGCTTGGACAGCTGAGAAATGGGGAAACCGTTTCCACAACTGTTTCACCGGAGGCAACTTGACAAGATCCCATCTCTGGAATACAACCGGCCGGAGGGACTTGTCTTGGGAGGAATTAACCACTCCACTCCCTCCGGGGGTGATTCTTCAGAAGACTGATGGAAAAGATGGAAAGTTGGTCTTGCCGGGCAGAGCTAAAGCTCCAAGCAAAATGAAGGGCAAGAAAGGAAAGGCTAAGCAAGATGGGGCTGAAGTCAACCTATGTGATATTGAGGAAACTGCCCCTGCAAGCCCGGAGGGGCAGGAACAAGGAAGGATCGATGTTGCTTTGCTACAAGTGGTAGAGAATGAGAGTACTAAAGAGTTGGTTGGATCTCCAAAGCCCCCAAAGGTTCCCAAGAAAGACAGAAAACGGGGAGCAGAAGGTAGAGATCGGGAGGCCAAGAAGAAGAAAACCTCTAAGGGAGATGAAGTTGCTCTCCGGGCTCCGGAGTCTTTCCCTCCGCTTGACCTAACATACCCAACTCAAGCAGAGGAAATCCCAAGTGACTTCCACACTGGAGAAGGCGCCAAAGGGGATATCAATATCGATGGAGTAGACATCAGTGGGCTCCAAGGGATTGGTCTTTACTTTAATGACCTTGAGAAAAATGATTTTGTTGGCCCTTACCTCCCCCTAAGCTCTTCGAACATGGTCACATTCAATGGTAACTCTTTTTCTGTTTCAGGGGAGAAGGACTTGGTGACGCATTCCTTGTTGAGCAATATCCAACCGGTGCTCAACTTAGAGAAGCAGGTGCGAAATCAGTCAGCTATCAGTAATACACTTACCTCTGATAAGGAGAGTTTGTCTAACAACCTCCTTACTGCCAACCAAAGCATTGAGGCATTAAAGAGAGAAAACGAAGAGCTGAAGAGGGGGAAGGAAGATTTTTCCACCAAGATAGCCACTTCGGAGAGGGTTCACAGAACTTCAATCCAAGAAATCTAACTTGGAGAAAAATCTTTCTATTTCGAAAGAGGAAGTGAAGGCCAAAGACGACGTTATTCGGACCCTTACGAATGACAAAATATCACTCGAAGATGCTGTGTCCCAGGCTAAGAAAGAGAAAGATGACTTGCTAAATGAGCAAGAAAAGATAATCCAAGCTAATATTGATGCGTATACCAACGATGTGATAGACTCCCAAGAACAAAGATATGCTGAAGTCAAGTCAGAAATGGTCCTACTCTTTCATTAGATATTACCGAAGAGGACAGTTGGGGACTTATGACGATTTGTGGAATACGAAGACCTTCCTCACCATACTATGGCTGATGGTAATAAGCATGGTTATTCCAGTGGTTGGGATGATACCATTGATGAAGATGAGAAGACCGAAGAGAGTCCAGATGAGGAACCCACCGATCCTAAGAAGAAACCAAATGAAGCTGGGACATCTAAGAACTAGAGTCCTTAAAATGCCAACTATCTTTTAATTTTGTGCTTGAACTAAAGTCTTTGGATGGCCAAGGAATTTTTTGTAATCGTGTCCGGAACTTGTCCGGGTAAACCTTTTCTTTTAAAACTTCAAAGTCCTTGGATGGCCAAGGCATTTTATATATTTAATATCATTCCTCCGGTATCCACCAGGCAATTTTTTCTTATATAATTCTTACATCGTTCTGTAGTTATTTAATTTTGATGGCTTGTGTCCAAATGGCCTTTGGTTATCTCATAAGTGTTTTAAAGTGAAAGTGTTCAAATTCTCCGGCGACACATGTTTAAATAGTCATCACCTCATCGAATTAAATACAACTGCTAGTCAAACCACTTTGAATTTTTCAAGAAGGCATCGAATTTTATTTAAAAACCTGGACACCTCATTAAAACCTCCGCGCGCCACCAAGATAGGAAAGAGTATGCCCCCAAATATTTGCATGGACTTTAAACAAGTAAATATTTACGTAGTCTATTCTAAATACAACCGAAGGTGTTCGATATTCCAGGGGTGATTCAAAATCTTTATCTTTGAGCCTGTACGTCCCAGGCTTAAGCTTTTAACTGACCACATAGGGTCCTTCCCATGTTGAAGCTAGTTTGCCGAACTGCTTCTCTTTGGTATGCAGGAAGACTTTTCTTAGCACTTTATCACCTAGTTAAAAATCCTTCCTTTTTATTTTACAAGCAAATCTGCTTCTCATCAAACCCTGATAGTGTATGGCTCTGAGGTGAGCCTTAACTCTTCTTTCCTCCATCAAGTCAAGTTGGTTTCTTATCGCCACTTCATTAGCTTGTTCGGAAAAATTATGGACTCGAAATGAATGGAGAGTAGCCTCTATGAGAGCTATAGCATCCATCCCATATACCAAATAAAAAGGAGACTCTTGTGTTGCATCCTCAGGAGTAGTTCGATAGGCCTATAATACCTCTTGTAGATAACTTGGCCATTTCCCAGCAGCTCCCTCTAGATTCTTTTTAAGACCGGACAAGATGCTCCTGTTAGCCACTTCAACTTGACCATTTTCCTATGGGTGGAAAGGAGAAGAAAAACAATGTTGAATGCCTCTAGTAGCACATAAATTCTCCATCTCCTTGTTATCGAATTGTGGTCCATTGTCGGTAGTTATTTTTTGTGGAACCCCAAATCTACAAAAAATGTTGGACATGATGAATTTTATAACAGCTTTCGAAGTAGTTCCTGCCAATGGGGCTGCTTCGATCCACTTGGAGAATTAATCAATAGCAACAATTATAGTTCTGCACCCTCCGGATGCCATGGGTAGAGGTCCCACTAAATCCAGCCCCCAACGAGCAAAAGGTATTGGCTCAGAAATTGACTCTAAAGGGACTGTTGGAACATGAATTTCATTGTTGTATCTTGGGCATAGATCACACTTCTTCACCAACTCCTTGGTATCTTGCATTATGGAGGGCCAGTAGTACCCAGCCAACAAAACTCTTCTGGTTAGAACCCTGAATCCACAATGTGTTGATCTCTCGCCATCATGTAATTCGGAGAGAACTATTTGGGACTCTTCGATCCCCACGCATCGTAAGAGAGGTTTACTAACAGATTTTTTATAAAGAACGTCTCTTAGGATGACAAAACCACGTGCCTTGTATTTTACCTTCCTTGCTACTGCTTTTTCCGGAGGCAAGATGCCTTATATTCAAGCTCTCTTCTTCCTTATCCGGATTTATTTGAATGGATGGGCACTCTAGCACATGAATCCAAGGGTAGGACTCAGTATAAGCTATGGTTGCCAAAGAGTCTGCTAGCGTATTTTCTGTTCGGGGATGTGCTCATAGGTGATGCTTTTGAAATTAAGTGCCACTTCTTTGAGAAGAAATAAGTATTTAACCAACTGATCCTTTTTTGCTTTGGATTGACCTTGTGCATGATGGATAAGAAGCTGAGAATCACTCATTAACCGGACCCTTTTGGCTCCACAAATAAGAGCTAATTTCAAGCTAGTTATAGCAGCTTCATATTCGGACTCATTATTAGAAGCCCTGAAAGCAAAACATATAGCTTGGTACATCTTGTCGCCGTACGGAGAGGTTAAACATATCCCAGCACCACAACCCATGGTACTTGATCCACCATCAGTCCGAACAGCCCATATTTTTTTTATCTTTTTCACTGGTTGCTTGCTTAGTACCTCTGTCTGAATGGAATTCAACCAAGAACTCAGCCATAGTTTGAGCTTTGACTTCCGTTCGAGGGGAGAAGTCAATATCATAGTCTCCCAGCTCCATTGACCACTTGGTCATTCTGCTTGAAATTTTTGCTTTTGAAGAATGTTTTTCAAGGGAAAAGACGTCCGGACGATGATCGAATAAGACTGAAAATAGGGCCTCATTTTCCTAGCAGCAATTAATAAGGCCAGTGCTAGTTTTTCAAGTTTCAAATATCTTTTTTCTGCATCAATCAAGCTTTTGCTGATATAGTATACAGGTCGAGGATAATTATCCACCTCCCTTACTAGTACTGCACTTAGGGCAAACTCGGAAACTGCTAGGTATAAGTAAAGTGTCTCTCCATCAACAGGTTTAAACAAAGTTTTATGGAAGGATAAGTGCTTCTTAATCTCATCAAATGCCTGGTCACTCTGGGGAGACCAATTAAAATCTTTTGCACCTTTCAAAGTTTGAAAAAATGGGGCACACCTATTCGAAGACCTTGAGATAAAACGGTTTAGAGCAGCCAACCTCCCTATCAATCTTTGTACCTCTTTAATATTCCGAGCAGGCTCCATTTGCAACAAAGTATTAAGCTGGTCTGGATCAGGCTATATCCCTTTCTCACTTATCACATACCCCAAGAATTTTCCGGACTGCACTCCGAAAACACACCTTTATGGGTTCAATTTTAAATTTACTTTCATTAAATTGGCAAAAGTTTCTTGGAGATCTGCCAAGTGTAGCTCTTCGTCCACACTCTTTACCATCATGTCGTCGATATAAACTTCCATATTTTTTCCAATTTGGTCAGGAAAAGATTTGTTTACTAACCTCTGATAAGTATCCCCATCATTCTTTAACCTAAACGGCATCACCTTGTAACAATGGAGGCCCCTATTAGTAACAAAATTAGTATGTTTTTTATCCTTCGGATCTACTTGAATCTGATTGTACCCGGAGAACGCATCCATAAAGGACAGTAACTTGTTTCCAGACGTAGATTCTACTAACTGATCAATTCGGGGAACTGGATATAGATCCTTCGGGCAAGCTCTATTGAGATCTGTAAAATCGATACACATACGCCACTTTCCATTTTTCTTCTTTACCAGCACCGGATTGGCTGTCCATAAAGGGTACTGAGATTCCTTTATGTGCCCCATCTTAGTAAGTTGGTCAACCTCTTGAACTATGATATCAGCTTTCTCTTTAGAAAAAGCCCTCCTATTTTGCACAACGGGTGTTATATCCTTCCGGACGGATAACTGGTGTGATATAATATCTGCTGGTACTTCGGTTACATCAGCATTGCACCAAGCAAAAACATGTTGATGGTCTTTCAAAAAAGCTAACATTTTACCCTTTAGTTCCGATGTCATCTTGGACCCAATCTTGACACTTTCCTTCAACCAGAGAATGAGTTTCAACTTCTTCAATAGGTATTAAAACGCCAGGGGTCTCTCTGCGTACATCAATTTCACTCTCTCCCCCAGAGGGCCCCTCAAACTGCTAATCTTCACTGATCTGAACTTCCCCCAATGTTCGAGGGGCCAGTGCTTTTGCATAACACTCCCTTGCCACCTTCTGACTGCTCCGGACAATTCCCACTTGTCCTTGTACAGTGTATTTCAAGCATTGGTGGACTGTTGACGCCATAACATGCATCCTAGAGAGCCAAGATCTCCCTAAAATGGCATTGTACAAGTGGGACAATCCACCATGATAAAAATTATCCGACCATCTTCTTAAAAGGGCCTTTGCCTAACAAAACCTCCTCCTCAAACTCCCCGATCACATCTGCTGAGCTTCCAGTGAAACCTACAATTGACATGTTTGAATGCTGAATTACTGCTGGGTTCTTCATTTTTTTGTAGGAAGTTAACAATATGATATTGGTTGAACTACCGGTGTCCACCAAAATTCGCCTTATATCATTGCCCCCAATGGATGCTCCGATTACAACAGCATCTTTATGGGGACTAGCTATGTCCCTCAAGTCATCCTCATCGAAAACAATGAAGGGAAATGGGATTTGTGACTGATAGGAAGTCATGCCTCCTTCCAGTTGGGTAGCTAGAGTATGAACGTGCCTCTTTCTCAAGGAAGCAGTCGGTGCAGTCATGGTGTCTTCCCCAAATATTGTAAGTGACTCGAAAAAGCAGATGAGGCCGGACACCGTCTTGCAATGCTCTGTGATAACACCTACCTTATTTCGAGTTGGATCAGGATCCAAATATTCTGATTCTACATCAAACCTTTCAATTATCACCATAGCCCCATCCGGAGCCGATGTCCCTGCATTGTTCGGGCCAGTCCGATGAGCATTATCAGGTCTATTTCCACTTCTTCTTTTAACATAAGCCCCAAACTTCCCTCTCTCAATCAAATTCTGCACTTCTTGTTTCAATGCAATGCAATCTTCAGTAGTATGAGCAGTATCATGGTGATATTGACAAAAACTATTATTTCGACTTTCCCTAGGAGATTGTAATGCAGCCGGCTTTCTGAAATGGACTTCGTCTTTTGTCCTATCATAAATGGTGGCTACATTTTCTTTTAATCCAGCGAACCACTCCGGTTGAACCCAAGGTCCTTGCTTATTTCTAGATCGCTGGCTTTGAGCTGGTGCAGCCAGGTGGGACTGATTCTTAGCCCTGTTTTGACCCTGTCCGGCCTCCTTGGTCTTATACCCGGACTGATTCTGGTTTTGATTTGGTGCAGTTGGGGCAGATCTCACTTGTCGGTGCACTCTGGTTTTCTTTGTTTCATCCACATTAATCTGTTTGCCAACCTGATTCAGTAAACCTCCCCATGTCATATCCTTTTTCCTGGTTACTGAATCAGCCAAATTGCCAGGATTCAAACCCTGCCTCAGAGAAGCTATTGCCACTTATTCAAAGAAATCAGCTAATCCATTTTTGGTGTTCACGAAACGACTTATGTACTCCTTCAAAGATTCATTTGGTTCTTGAGCACAATGGATAATACTGTCTCCATTTCTCTTTACTTCTTTACTTCCAACGAACTACCTTCGGAAAGCCACCCAAAAAGTGTTGAAATTCCTGATGCAGCCTTGTCGCAAACTATTGTACCACTTCAGAGCACTCCCCATAAAAGACTGGGAAAATGCTCGACAGAGTAGCTTATCATCGTCATCAAAGTTCATCATAAAAAATTTGAATTGCTCCAGATGGTTATCCGAATCTTTACTACCATCATATTTTTCCATCTTTGTGCTGTCAAACCTCTTAGGAAGGTTTCCGGACAGTATCTTGGAAGACAATGGAGATTGCCTCCAATTACGGCCACGACTGAAAACAGTATCTTCGTTGGGAGTAGCAAAGATACCTGGCTCATCATGAAAGGCAAAAGATCCATTAGCAATCGGTCTACGTGCCTCCGGCCATGGCCATGACTATGAGACGACCTTTTACCCAAATGCCTCTTCAATCTTCCATGTCTGTCCCTTTTTCTTGAGTATTTCTTAACCAACTTCTATTTCTTCTTAGAACGGCCTTCATCACTGCTGGATGACAAGGATTCTTCGACTGCATCTCCGTTTGAGGAGCTGTTGGAAGATTCTGAGTCTGAATCTGAGCTCTCCACCGGTTTAGACCGGTGAGACTTCTTTGAGCTAGCATGAGTTTTTTTAGTGCTCACATGGGTTTTTGATGGCTAATGCTCTCTTGGATTGTCAGTATGGTGAACTGCTGACACTTTAGACTTTTCTTTCACACCCAATTCTGCCCTTTTTGCAGCCCTCAATGCTTTTATCTCAACTTTTAATCTATTTCGCTTCTCGATGGTATATTCATCATTTTCTCCCACCACTTCCGCCAAAGCTGGTGGTACTTCCTGCTCGTCCGGATTCATCCGAACTGATCTTTCTTTATGGTTTCAAATGCTTGATTCATGCACCTTTTTCTCCCACTGTGGTCGCTAATTTGGTGTGGATAATTTCGGTCTAAGGGTAATTTTATCAAATGTTTTGTGATGTTTCAAGGCTATTTAATGTTCGGGTAGTTTGTAGTGAGAGATTTGAGCTCCCTAGTTGTATTAAATGCTTATGACCCTTATTAATGAAAGTGGTTGGGTATTTATACCCTTAATTGTGGGCCTCATGGGTTTTCGGGTCAAACTCATGAAACCGGGTTGACTTCAAAGGCCCATAAGTTTATTAAGCAGGTTGATGACATGATGGATTTTTTTTTGTTGCTAAACAATGGTTCAATCTCAGAAGACAGGATTCTCTATGGGCCATCTACATGATCGATTTATTTCAAAGATCAGCACCCCCTAACTGCTCCTATGAACTCCAAAATCTCTTTAGCATGGAAAAGGATTTGCAGGATTAGAGATAGAGCTGACAAATATCTTATTTGGCATGTAAAGGAAGGTGCAGTTGATATCATGCTCGATAGATGGCGTTGTCCTATGGCTTTCAAGGTCTTTGCTGAAAATGACAACAGGTCTTTGTATATGGGCTCCCATGTTAATGACTACTGGGAGAATGGGCTTGGAATTTAAGGAAATTGGGAACTATATTGCACACTGAACAAATTCAACATGTTACCAATGTTTCCCTGGACAATACTTCTAAGGACTTTGTTAGTTGGTATTTAAGTGATGATGGTTTATTCTCTACTAAAAACACATTGCAAAAATTTAGGAAGAATGGTGTTAAATCTTACCTCTTTGCCAGAACCTGGAACCACATTACACCAGTTAAATACTCGTTCATGCTCTGGAGAGCTTTAAAGTTTTTGCTTCCTGTCCATTCGATCATGCAAAGAAAGAATATGCAATTACTTTCCAAATGTCAGAACTGTCGAAACAACGAAACTGTGAACCATGTTTTTGTAGACTGCAAAAAGGCATGGGATGTCTGGTCTCATTTTGCTGCTCAATTCACTATATATCTTACTAAACCTATGTCCCTTTCTCATATGGTCAGGAAGTGGTACTGGTCCACTGATAAGGTGATCCATATTCGAAACATCCTTCATGCAATTATTGTTTGGGTTTTATGGTCTGATAGAAACAAGAGCAAGATGGAAGGGAAGGTTCAGTGCTCCAAAGACTTGATTGGCCACATTTGTCATATCCTAAATGGTCTTGATCATGCTAACCTTTTGAAAAGAAAATTTTAGAGCAAGGACAGTGGTGTCGGGCCTTCTTTGGGTTGTTTAAACCATCTCCAAAGGTCTGGCATTCCTATCTCACTGAGTTGGATCTGTCCCAAATTAGGCAGATTCAAACTCAACACTGATGGAGTGTATAGTAGCTCTGGTGAGTGCTTTGGAGGCGGTCTGTTAAGGGATAGCTCTAGAAAGGTTCTTTTTGGTTTCGGTAAGGTCTCGGTAATGATTTTCACAAGGAGGTCACCCTGGTTTCTCAAGGCCATAATTAATTGCTGCTACAATCTTCTCTCTTCAAATGTGAAGGTTATCCACATCTCAGAGAACATAATGTAGTAGCGGACTGGATAGCTAATTTAGCCTTAAATTCTGCCAAGAATTTCATAATAGAAGAAGATGAAATTCCGGACAGACTTAGAGCTATAGCCTTGCTTGAAGGGATCGGTATTTGCTACCTTAGAAGAAATCTAGAGGAATAGATCGGATCCGTACCTGGTTGCTTCTCGATGTTGGGATTTCGTATCTGCTATCAAGACTGTTGCTTGCGGCTTTGCTGATTGGTTCGAGTTGGTTGGTTTTCTTCTGGGTTTGGTTTGATTTCTACTGGTTTTTTGGTTCGGGATTGAAGGCAGACAGAAGGACTGTGTTTGAAGAGAGAAGAAGAAGAAGAGAAGTAGAAGAGAAGTAAATTAGGGTTTCTTTGCGGCTCTTGTTTTATGGTTTAAGCTGAAACTTCAGTGTGTATTCGACCCAATTGAAATCAATAAAGGCCCAATTATTTACTAAAAAAAACTCTTTAAGAAATTTGCATTAATGGACAAAAAGATTAAACCAAAGATAATAACAGGGAGTCCAGACATAGGTTTGACCATATTAATATTCTTTGAATGCATCGATACATAAATGCATAAAACTTACTCAGGAAAAAAGCATTGAAGCTCAACGATTGAGTTTCATTTAACTAGTTAAGATGTCAAAAAAAAAATTTGGTACAAAAGAAAAAAAGTGTAGACAACCGATTCCCCTTCTGTGTAAAGTCTAAAGAGAATCCTTCTAATTCGTTATAAATACAATTTTTTGTAATTTTTATTATAATTTAAGACATCTATTTTAAACCTGAAATGAACTTGAAAACAAGTCTTTTAAAATTATTTCTAACCGATTGTTGTTGTTTGGATTACAAATAACTCGTCCATATAAGTATTGCCATATAATTATCTGAGTTTGGACCTGTCGTTACATGTATAGACAAGAACTGTTGAAACTTTTTGGTATTTGAGTCATTACTTAGTTTCAGAAAAGTTTGTTGATTTTAAAGGTTGAGACTAGCTGTCGCGGACTGGTGACAATCGGATCAAAGAAAATTTGTGTTAAGCTGAAGCAGGTTGGGCCGAAGTAAATGGGAGGCCTGCAACGATCTGATTAGAAGCATCACTCTAATCTGAAGTGCATCGAATCATGGCACCGCAGGACCGAAGCTGAGTATTTTATTTACTACGAGTTGTTTCAGTCGCTGATTAATGATATTTAATCTGGATCGCTTGATGAAGAATTCGGGTTTTCCTAAACCTATAAATAAAAAAAAAAAATTATTACGCAATGTGTAATGTGATAACGGCGTAGCTGTGGTGGTGCAATTGTGTGAGAAGATATTTCCTAAGAGAGTGAAATAGTTATAGGTCTTTTGAGAGATAAACACTTAATAAAGGGTTTTGTGAATCGTGTAATCTTTTGTTATAAATAGTGATTGAGTCTTTTGTGTTTGTAACCTACCTATATGTAAAAGAATGTACGTTTCCCGTGGATGTAGAATTTCTTCACAATCCGAATCACGTTAAATATTTTCTTGTGTGCTTGGTTTTATTACACTTTATTTTATTTGGTACTTATCTTGTACATGTCATATAGATCGTTCTTTCATAGGTTCCTTTAATCGTATACCGGTTCTTGTCGCCGTCAATCGGTGTACTGATTTCCCCCAACAAGTGGTGCCTTAAACGTGGAACAATAATAGAAGGAGTAGATCAGTCATTATATCTAGGTTCGAAAAGTACATCTTGCCTGAAAAATGGAAAGTCATGAAAGATGAATTCCATGATGCTTAGTCTCGAGGCGATTTACATGAATACGTACTTGGCAAACAGATTTTATTTTAAGAAACATATCTACACGCCACCAATGCATAGTGGCCCAGAGATCCGAAGGAACCTAGATGATTACAACCAAATTATACGCGGCTTGAATGCAGTTGGTGCGAAGGTGGAGAAAAGTGTTTTGAATGGTGACTATCAACGACACAGACTAAGTGTGAAGGGTAGTTCAGGAAAGAGAGATTCAAGTAAGAGGAGAGAAAATCATCGGTCGAAATCCAAAACTAATGGGACGTGTTTAAAGGTAATATGTTGGATATACAAGAAAAAAAACATATCACTCGGAACTTCCTAGACAAGGGAAAGAGCAACAACTATCAAAAGACCAAAATTGAAGATGTTGCAGTTATGTCTGATGATTGTGAGTGTGTTGATGGATTAATGATTTATTATTCTTGTAGGTACAACCATAAATGGGTGCTGGATTTGGGCGTGTCATTTCACGTGAATTCCATTAAGCATTGGTTAAAGACCTATTAATGTTTGATGGTGGAAGGGTCATCCTTGAGAATGATGAATCATGTGATGTCAAAGGGATTGGTTCCTTTGTGAACTATAAGACTTTGATACAGAATCAAACTGGGAAAATGATAAAGAATCTTCGTATTGATAATTACTTGGAATATGTGAACAAGGAGTTCACTAGGTATTGTGCAAAGTTTGATATTTCTAGACACTGAACCGTATGTGGGACTCCCTATCAAATATGGCTTATTAAGAGAATAAATTTAACCATTTTTGAACTTTTTAGATGTACGCTTCACGAAAGTGATATGGTTCGAATGTTCTTGGGAATAGTCGTGACAACAGATGCATATATCATCAACAAGAGTCCATTTATAACACAAATTTTTTGTTTTCCTAAAGAGTCTTGACTAGAGAGAAACCTAAGTTAGAACATTTTAGAGTGTTCAGATATGCTGCCTACGCACATGTGAAGCAGGAAAAACTTAGGCCAAGAACACTTAAATGTTTGTTCCTCGGCTATCGAGAATAATTAAAATGACATAGGTTGTGGTGCATTGAACCTAGATGTCAGAAGGCTTTGATAAACATGGAAGTAGTTTTCAATTAAAATGACATGTCATTGAAGAATAAGGTGGAGACTTAACCTAGTCCTGCAAGGAAGACATGAAAAGTTGATGATGGATCTTATCTAAAAAGTGAAGCTCGTGATGCTCCTGCTGAATAAGATTTTGTGTCTGGTTCTGCCTTGGGTCTGTTATTCAAGGGCCTTTAGATGATCAGATGAGAGAGCAGCACAAATGTGATATTTATTAACTACCAAGGGATTGAGATGAAAGACCAAGCAAACAACCACAAACGTATGGTTTTGATGATGTAATTGGTTATGCTTTATCGAATAAAATGCATGGATATTTACTTGAACCCAAAACGTATCACAATGTCATTAAGAGTAGTGATACATATAAGTGGCTTGCAACTATAAAAGAATAACTGAGATCTCTCTAAAAGATGAACACTTGGATTCTTTTGAAGCAATCCAAGGGTCAGAAGCTAGTTGGGTGGAAATAGATATTGAAGAGGAAGCTACGTATTTCTTGTGTTGATTTACCAAAATAAAATATTAACCTCGTGGCTAAGACTTTACACAAAATAAAGGTGTCGATTTCAGTGAAATATTATCACCGATTGTGAAACAAACCTCTATCAAATGGATGTTACTACTGTATTCCTACATGTTGAATTGGAAGAGACAATTTATATGTATCAACCAAAGGGATTTGAATAAGGAAATGAGGGTTATGTGTGTTTATTGAAGAGACTTTTAAGTATATCTGTAGCTGAAACAGTCGTTGAGATAATGGAGTGGAAGATTTGATTTCTTATGAGATTCATTTAATATATCTATAGCTGCTACGACAATAGTGTTTATTAGAACGGGGAACACACATGAAGAGACAAGTCCTATTGCTGTTGTATATAGATGACATACTAATATCTTGAAGAACTAGAAGGAAGATTAAAGTGGTAAAGACTCAGCTGAAAGAAAAGTTGGAGATGAATGATATGGGAGAGGCTAAGAGAATATTTTGTATTGATATCAAGAGAAACAAGCTAAAGTGGTATGTATTTTTTCCCAACAAGAACATATACAGAAGTTCCTAAGGAAATTCTCGATGTCCAAAGTAAAATCGTTTCGAACTCTCACGGGTTCTCAGTTCAAAATCAGTACCATTCAAGCATTATCACAAGCATCAAATAATAAGTATACGGTGAAGATACCTTATACTAATATTTTTGGTAGCATTATATATGCGATGATTTCAACGAGACCCGATCTTAACAACGTTATAAGTATTTTGAGCATATTCATGTCGAATCCAGGAAACTGTGTTGGCATGCACTCAAGTGGCTTATGAGATACTTGAAGGGCTCATATGATATAGGGTTGTGTTATAATCAGAAGGTTACATGTAATATAATGATGATAGGGTATGTGGACTCCAATTATGCAGGTTGCCTCGACATAAGAAATTCTAATTTAAGGTATCTGTTTATTGTGCTTGGAGAAATAGTTAGTTGAAGTTCTTGTATATAGAAGTTCGTTGCTTTAATGTCTAGAGAAACTGAGTATATGATTGTTATTAGGAAACATAAGGAATCTATTTGGTTGAATGTATTGTTGAGTGAACTCATTAGTATGGAGAAAGATATGATTTTATTTAGTAACAATAATAATGCTATCCATTTGATGAGAAATCCAAAAGTTTCATAAGTGAATTAAACATGTGGACATTAAGCTACACTTCGTTAAGAGCGTGGTGGAGAAAGATCAAGTGAAAGTGACTAATATTGTTAGCGAATAAAACCCTTCGGATGCTCTGACCAAGGTATTACGGATGTCAAAGCTCATCAATTGCATGAGACCGGTGCAAAACTCAAATGCAGGTGAGCCGGTCTTTAAAGAGTATGAAAATTGGTAGCAACAGATACTGGAGTTACAATAAGGCTGGGTGGAGAATTGTTAGGTGTAGGCTATAACTAACTCGTTAACAAAATTATTATCATAGGACTACATGGTGTTGGATCTTCCGTTACATGTATAGGCAATAACTATTGAAACTCTATGGTGCTTGAGTCGTGACTTAGTTTCAAAAACTTATTCTGATCCTAAGGGTTGATACAAGTTTCCGGAGAATGGTGACCATTGGGTCGAAGGAAATATGTGGTGAGTTGAAGAAGGTTGGGCCGAAACAAGCTAATGATAAGCACCACTTTGATCCAAAGCGCTGAATCATGGCAACACTAGGCTGAAGTAGAGTATCATATTTACTATGAGTTATTTCAGTAATTGACTTTAATCTAAAGCGTTTGATGAAGATTAGGGTTTCTTTAAACCTATAAATAGAAAAATATATTGATATGCAATGTGTAATGTGATAGTGGAATGATTGTGATGGTGCAATTACGTGAGAAGATATTTTTATGAAATGGTCAGGCTAGAAATTAGTCATATTTTGATAGATCTTAAGCCGCTGGATATTACACCCGTTTAATATATCTCTCACCTAAATTTGGACAAATTTTCCATTTTCAAAAACCCTAGGTATAAAAGACTTTGATAAATCTCTCACCAGATTTTTCTTTTCTTTCTCTCTCTCTCTCTCTCTGGAAACCTCTCAATCACTCAAGAATCGACCGAAAATCAAACTCAATTTTTTCAAGAATCTAAACTCAGCAAAACATAGAGGTAAGAAATACAAACCTCCTGATATAATATTTTTTTATATTTCGTTCGGTATAAACTTTTGAAATTTTGGTTTTTAGGTTTCGATTTAAAAAGTTTGATTTTTGCATGATTTTAGGTGTTGGTTTGTTAGATTAGTGTTGTATTCTTGTTAGTTTTGTTAGGATCTATGTTTCTGTGTTTGATTTTGTGTGAAATGAGTATGATTTGGTGGGTTTCTAATTTTGTAACTCGGTCTTTTTGGTCGCATGATTGAGCTACCAGTTTTCATCTGGTCGCACGATCGTGCGACCAAGAAGATACTTCGTCGCATGCGTGTTAGTTTTATACTTACAAAATTTTTTGTTTTGTTTCACTAATACATATTACTTTATGTTGTTTCTACAGGATGGGGCGGACCAAGAGCACAGTCAAAAATCCTTTAAGAGGCGCAACATTGGGCACGCTACTCATGTTTGGCGTGTGAGGCAGCGAAAGCTAGAGTTCCCCCGAGCATGTAGAAGCAGGTCTCACTGAGGGACAAACTCCTGGTACTCAGACAAAACAATGTCTCTATCGTCATCCGAATGACGATGACATTCCTATGGTTGCCGGTAGCACAGGGGCAGGTTCGTCTTCGTAGGCACCTGACCTTTCGTACGTTGAGGACGATGTAGATGCACCGGACTTACCAGAGGATATGGAGGGGTCGGAGTGGCGAAAGGCACCTGAGGGATCACATGCACGTTATAAGGATGATGCACCCCACGCACTCGAGGCCGCACCCCACGCACCCGAGGCCGAGGATCATGACTTCTTGTCGGTGATGCCACATGTGCAGGCTCTCTATCCCGATTGCGCCCAGCACGAGGCGTTCAGTATCTATCACGGAGATGTAAGTATTAATTCTCTAACTATAATATATGTTCATATTGATTGTTTTATCCCTTTCTTACGTGTTTGATACATATTTTAGGATAGATTCTCCATGTGATGCTTCGCCATGTACCATAGTCTCCGCAGATGAGACTTTAAAAAGCAGAGCAGGGTACGGGAAAGGGTGATGGAGACTATTTTTTGCCCTCTCGTCGAGGCATTCTCCCGCTGGCATACCAACCTTCATTTAGTCGAGGCATTCCTCGAGCGATGGCATGAGGAGCCTTCTTCATTTCATTTCTCGTTCGGGGAGATGACAGTGACTTTGGACAACGTCTATGTCATCACTGGATTACCGGTTGCAGGTATGCCTTTTGATGTACTAGCATTCGACTCTGAGGTTGAGCGGAGTAGGACTTATGCTAGCATGCTAGGTGTACGACCAGCAGATTTGAATAAAAATCTTAGGAATGCTAGTAGCGTGAATCTTGGGTGGCTGCGCACTACATTTACGGGTGATAGAGATAAAGATAATAGGATCACAGATGAGAGAGTAGATCATGCCACCTGTGCCTACATACTGTTCTTATTAGGTACCATCATCTGGGCCAACAAAACCGACAACATCATTTCTTTAGATTACCTCCAGTTCTTAAACCAATACTAGAGTATGCATAGGTTCAACCGGGGTCAGTTGGTCTTAGCACAGTTGTACCACTCCCTTAGTCAGGGATCTCTGCATGGTACGGGAGGCCTTTGCGGGTTCATAAGGATGCTCGAGTCGTGGATATTTTCCCACTTCGTTCAGTTCCGGGCTCCACTGTTTAGCGATTATCAGCTATCTATGCCCCATATGTGCCGACATGCGTCACAGAAGATCGGCGTTTCGCACAATGTGCGCAGGGAGTTGAGACATGCACTCTCGACGTTCACAAAGTCAGATGTAAGTAATATTTGGTCATTTTAATGTTACATATTTTTACTAATATAAATGGCTAACTTGTTCATTTATTTATTTGCAGGTCATCTTCCTTCCCTTCACGTACTTACGGGACTATCATCCGTTTGAGAGCGTTACTTGGGTTGAGTTTACGCTTAAGGCGTTCGTCATCATTGTGCCATATTACCCTGATCGTGTCACTCGACAGATGGGCTTCGTACAGCTGATCTGAAAGATATAGGCCCTCCTGCATCGAAAAAAGCAGGGAAGAAGACAGTTAGCAGATATGTTTGGGACGCTCGCTTCTGGAGGGATTGGGAGTACCATCGTTACTCTCCTGATGGACCATCGTACTAAGGTAGTGGAGAGAGGAGCGACATGATGTACTACTTTTGGGTGAAGAAGAAGCTATGGTATATCGCTAGTAGCTCTGGTCCAGCTGGAGGTCTTCGGTTGCAGCCACAGGGTGGTGCTGACTACGCAGGATACGAGCAGATTGCTCGGTATGCTCCATCCATACCGACGCTGGAGTACGACAATCTGGTACAGACCGCCCTTCACATGTGCAGGATTGCTGAGCGGTACAAACGTCATTGATTATTACTCGCAGCAGACTTTTGTTTATTAGCTCGTTGTTTGATATGTTAAACTTTTCTACATCAGCATTATATTTTTTAACCGGATAAGTTTATGACAACCTTTATTTATTGTATCTTTTTTTTTACACCTCATTCCCAATTTTATTTGAACAAGCTAACTAATAAAAGTATGTCAAAAACATAGTTAGTATGTCATAGTATAAAATTGTTCGAAATTTAAGGTGTCAAATGAAACACAAACGTCAACATAAACTGAAACACACACGCAAACACAAACTGAAACATACACTCAAACATAAACCGAAACTCACACTCAAACACATACTCAAATCATAGTTTATCAATCAGGCCAATTCCATTTCATTAACTTCCTATCTTCTTTCGTATCCTGGTACTCACGCATTTCCTCTACCTCGATGTCAATAACATAATCCATTTGCTCCTCTGTTAGAGAATCCGTGACCTGGCAGTTGAATCGGTTACACGAAACAAGACGTCCATTTTGTTGAGGCCAAAAACTGGATGTAAACGGAATCTGACTAGGACTGACCACCTAGCTTTCACCTCATCTACACGCCTAGAAATTTTAGGCGGCTGGACACTATCCCGACCATATAGAAAATACATCTGGCATAGAAATGCCTCCGAGTATGTTTTACACCCCTTTTCAAGGTTTGTGTTACCAACTTCGATTGAGGCTCTCATCAAATACTGATCTTCCAAATCGGTCCATAGACACATTTTTGTTTAATTTATCAACTAGTTTACCATTTAATGTGGATACAACATCTATTTATAGATAATTTTGTTTTCGGATAACCTAATTCAGTTGGACAAATGAAAATGTGACACAAGTAAAGTGAGGAGGATAAAATAAAAGAATAGGGACAAACAATTATTAAATACTCCCACCAATTCTCATTAACAAAAAAACTCCCGCCAAATTAAAAACTCCCGCTTATTCTCAAAAATCAAAAAACTCCCGCCCTAAACTCCCTCCAAACTTGACTTCGCTTTATTAAAAACTCTCGCCCTAAAAACCCATATAAAAGGGATTAAAACAGCATCAACATGAGAACCATCAAACATTCTGAAACACTCATCAAACATAAACAGTTTAATAAATAGAGTTTACACCTCATAAAGACTACCATTTGCTTGAGGCAGTGAAGCTTGCCCGCCGAGAAATGGGGGAAGATGCTAGTGATGCATTTTTTGAGGCGCATGCGACCATTTCCAAAAGGCGTCGCATTCGGCCGTGCAACGCAAGCCCCCTGGTTGAAAAAACAAAGCCAATTATTTGGTCTTGCATCGCATGCGACCATTGCCATAGGGCGTCGCATTTAGGTTGTGCGACGCAAGCCCTCTGTTTGAAAAAACATGGCCAATTATTTAGCCTTGCGTGGCATGCGACCAGTTCCAAAGAGCATCGCGTGCGACGTGTGTAATTATTTTATCGTGGTCACGCTTTTAAATATAAAACAAATGCTCGCAAAGGCTAGTAATTGAACAAAAAACCAACATCATAAAAAATTACATCAACTATATTAAAAAATTACATCAAATGTTAGACAAAATAACTTAAAATGTTGTACAAAATCATTTCAAATTTCGTCTCTTGTCAAATCCGTTACATGTGGTTTTTCATTCAAGTTGATTTTCCTAGTTGGCATTATTTGTGTAAACTTGTTGAACCGACGGTAGTACGGATGCGCTCATTGATTCTCTTCTTCGGTTGCATAAGCACCCCTACAAGGGTATAATGGAGGCAGTGCTTCATCAAGTGGAGTAGTAATTTGCAAGAAAAAAGAAGAAATGAATGCATCTTGTAATGGTAGCGTAAGAAATTGGGCTAAAAAGTACATATACTTACATTAATAAAGTGACATCCATGTACGAAAGCAATCCCAACTTCTATGAACGTTGAATTGTTGACGTGTGTCATTCCATAGATTAGTAGATACGTTAACAACGCTACTTGCGATACATGGTATACCATGCATTGATACCTTGTCGCAATGACTAGTCTAATATCCGGACATGTCATCCAATAGTGGTTACTAGGGTTGGGCTTCAAGTAATCTAACCTATGTACCAAATCTTCAAACACCTTCGACAAACCATATACATCCAACCAAGATATACGGTTGTCCCGTAACTCCTTCCACAACTCGCGTCTAACATACTCTCATCTATCTTCGTAATTGTATATTGAATGAGTTACGGAACGATATATGCATTGAATGAGCTACGAAACGATTCAGTACGCAAGAAACTTGTCACCGTATTTCGTTATCCACGCGTCCATAACGTACACAAAACACTTCGGTTGAGCGGCGAACATCTCCTTCAATGTATCTAGATTTTTTTGGTTACTCTCAACCGTGTTCGCCCCCGCAACGTAGTTGTAAAACTCAACAAGTTGTTTCGCAGCCGCATCATCGTGCAATATCTTTCAGACCGTCCCAAGAATATTCTTACTAATGTGCCACATACATAACAAGTGGTGTGTGTCCGGAAAAATATCTTCGATTGCTCGCATGAGAGCTAAATCTCGATCAGTAACAATAACGCTCGGAAATACGCACATGCTATCCATCATCAAACCACGAAGAGTTTCCAAAGCCCATACATAGTTTCCAATCTTCTCTCTGCTCAAATACACGTACGCAGCGGTAAATGTAATGGAAGTCGACGTTAAACCAACAATCTCTAATAAAGACATCTTATACCTAGTCGTCTTGTACGTACAATCTATGAATAGCACATTAGGGAATGTACGTAATATGTCTATGCTAGTAGGATGTGCGGAAAACAAATCAGTGATCACCTTTGAATCGTCTTTAAAATGCTCCCACGTGGAGTATCCATTCTTCTTCAATTTCGTCAACAAATATTGCATTTGCGTTTGTCCCCCGTGCTCAACATCTCGATGTTTTTTGCAGCAGTTGTAGATTGCACACATGTTCGAAATGTTCTCGGGATATTGGTACTTCAAACCATTATATATCTCTTTATGACGCGAACTGAGGTAAGATAAACTACAAACTAGTTCATCTCAATCCCGTTTTAGCCTACAAGCGCGGGAATGACCGTCTAGGCGAACGTAGAGTTCATGATTATGTGTACCGTTTATCACATCCAAACGTCATTTCATGGCTAGTACGTCGATCGGATGACCTTTTAGCGCAAACGAACAATTACATTTCTTCGTCGATGTCTTCCGCTTTCTTAACGTTTCCGGCTTTACTTTTGATACGAATACACCGTACCGCTCGCAAACGTACTCTAACCTAGGAGTCATTCCCCATTTCCCGCTATCGTAGAGCTTTGTAATCGTGAAAAACTTAATCTTCTTTGATTCAATGTCCACAAAAGCATCCAATTTGTCTTTAGTAAATAACCTATCCATTTTGAATATTCTACTCTAGTCGGCATCCATAAATGGAGGCTCGGCAGGTTCACCCTACAAAATATAACATTGGAATCCATAAGTTTCTCTAAAAAAGCAGTCGAACGAGACATGTCTTCAGAGTTGTCGCACGAGACATGTCTCTATAGTTGCCGCATGTGACGCCTAAGGCAATACTGTCGCATGAGATGTCTAAGCAATATTGTCGCAAGTTCGTGCGATGACGAAGATGTTCGTCGCACGATGTTCCTCTTACAAAATATAACATTGGATTCTATAAGTTTCTCTAACAGTGCAGTCGCACGAGACATGTCTTTAGAGCTATCGCACGAGACATTTCTCTATAGTTTTCGCATGCGTCGCCTAAGGCAATAATGTCACATGCGACGTCTAAGCAGTATTGTCATAAGTTCGTGCGATGACGAAGATGCTCGTGCGACGAGGCCAAAAATCAAAAATCGGGTTTTAGCTTCTTACCTCCATGCGGTAAGCTTCCTCCACATCTAGTAAGTCTTCCAAAGAGACACATATTTCATGGATACTCCGATTTTAGGTTGTTTGTGGTGGATTTTATGGGTTTGGGTAAAAAATGTAACTTTTCGGGTTTAATGGGTTTAAGGTAGTAAATATTGATGGAAAACTTGTGGATTTAGGGTAACAACAAATAGATTTGAGAATTCGGGTTGATTTTGAGAGTAAATGGCATACATGTAATAATCTATAGGGAGATGGATAATTTGGGAATTTCAACTTTGAGTTCGAAAAAAGAAAGGGGTAAAGTGAGAGATCTATCAAAATGTGTCTTATTTCTAGCCTGGTCATTTCTGAAAAGGTGATAATAAAAACTACAAATTGTGTGTTTCTATTGAAACAAATGTTTAATTGAAAAAATTATATATAAATATAATAAAAAAATATGAAATAAGATTAAAACTCTAATTCTAAAATATGTATTTTATTATTTAAAAGAAAAATCAAAATCTATTAGGGTTTGAGAATGAATTTTTTTTAATATTTGTACGTGTTCTTTCTCATCTTCATTTTACCTATAAGGTTTTTTGAAGAAATTGTTTTCGGTCTCCAATGATAGTAACAAAATTTCTCTTGCTCCCTCGGGCCCCTATATCTTCCTTTCCAGGTTCTAGTTCGAGTTGGTGTCTCGTCCAGCGTCGTGGGTCCCCTGACTCTTCTCATGCTCCTTCCAGCCCCTGCTATTCCTTCATTGTCATAGATATCTCTTAATCAAGGACGTTGTTGGCACACCCACAAGGTTTTCTCGTCTTGAAGCAAGTGTGTGGCATGTATGGTCTTTCGAAGCACATTTACGGTTTTTTTTTGTTACATGACAATCTTGGAACTCAGATTACGATGTCTCGTGACAATCTGAACCTTATCGGTGACTCTTACATGGGTGTCTCTGTGATTAGCGATAATTTTGAGTTTGGCTTTTCCATGCTTACGTCTATTCTCAGTATCTCCTTCAAATGGCAAGATAGTCACGCATTCTGCATGGAAGATATTGTTAGGGTCAAGCCCAACTAAGATCAATTTATAACTACGGTTTTCATCTCCTTAGATTTAGATTTATATATATATATATATAAGGGCTAGAAAGTAAGACGGATACACAAAAACATAGACTAATTTTCGAGAATATACAAAGAAAGAGTATTTTTTTTTTATTTCCGGTTTTTTATTCTGGTAAGCGTGCACTGTAAATAGGTTGGATCGATGGGCAAACCACGTCCATTTGTGCTGAAATTTTGATAGCGTGCTTGGGGCATTGTGGACTTTAATCCGATCGGTTGGATTGTAAATTGTTGTTACATATAGGGAGAAATCACTACTAGAACAGACCAGTAGTTTTTGTGATATTTTTCCATTTTGTGCTTCTCTTTTGTTATCTATTATTTTGTGTAGTTTGTGGGTTTTTGGATCTTTGTAAGATTGATTCATATTACTTGTACCCTCAGATTGATTCATATCGCTGATTATTATAGTGTTGATTTGGGATGTATAGTTGGTATCAGAGCTATTGGTTTTTTTTAGGGAATATGGATTACAGTCATGGTAACTTCATGATTAAATTAACATCAACAAATTATTCTATCTGGAGACCGACGATGGAGGATCTCTTATACTGCAATGATTTGTTTGATCCAATTGAGTTAGTTAAAGATGTTGATGGTAACTCTGCTAAACCAGTAAAACCGCAAGACAAACTAGAAAAAGATTGGGAGAAGTTGAAAAGAAAATTTTTGGGAATTATTCGAAAATGGGTTGATCTTAGCATCTTCAACCATGTTTCTCAAGAGTCTGGCCCATACGATCTTCGGAAGAAATTGAAAGGTCTTTATGAAAGAAAGACAGCTCATAACAAAGATCTTTTGATTAAAAGACTTGTCAACCTAAAGTAAAAAAGTGGTACGTCAGTTTCTGAACACCGTAGTGATTTTCAAGATATCATTAACAAATTGACTACTATGAATGTCACTTTTGATAATGGTCTACAAAGTCTATTCCTATAGAGTTCGTTACCGGGTAGTTGGGAGACTATGGTTGTGACTATTAGCAACTCTTCTTCAGGTGGTGTTCTATCTCTAAACTTTATCAAAGAAAGTATGTTCAACTAAGAGATTAGAAGAAAATATATGGGAGTTGACAATTCACAAGCTCTTGTTACTGAGAATAAAGGAAGAAGCAAGAGTAGAGGTCCCAAATTTCGTGGTAGCTCAAAAGGAAGATACAAGTCCAAAGATTGGAAATACAATAGGACATGTCAAGACTGTGACAAACGTGGTCATATACGTAAGTTTTATTACACATGGAAGAAAGAACAATGTAACAATTTAGATTCAAAAAATTAAAGTGATGATAATGAAAGAGATTGGAAATACAATAGTACATGCCACTACAGCAGCTTGTGCTTCTACTAATAATGATGATGCATCATTAATTTATGTTATTGGTGAGTGTTATCATGTTGGTGGATCAGATTTAGAATGGCTTGTAAATACAGGTGCTTCATATCATTGTGTTCCGAATAGAGAATATTGTTTGAACTACAAAAGTGGCGATTTTGGTAGTGTCAAGATGGGAAACAAGAGCCCAACTAGTATTGTTGGGTTGGGTGATATTTGTGTGAAGTTGTGTCGGGTACATACTTACACTAAAGGATGTGCATCATATTCCTGATCTACATCTGAATATTTTGTCTGCAAATGTACTTGATCAAGAAGGTTTCTGTCATGCTTTTGGTGATGGTAAGTGGAAATTGTCTAAAGGTTAAATGATAGTGCTCAAGGTAATTTGTATTGCTCCTTGTATAAGACATATTTGGGTATATATTATGGTGAGCTGAATGCAGTTGAGGAAAAGAATTCTCATAATTTGTGGTATCAAAGACTAGGATGTATGAGTGACAAGAAGATGAAAACCTTGGCAATTAAGTCACTCATTCATATTGATAAATATATTATTATTGATCCATGTGACTATTGTTTGGTAGGAAAGCAACATAGAGCTTCATTTTCTAAAAATTCCAGTAGAAAACAAGAAAATCTAGAGTTAGTATACTCTGATATTTGTGTTCCAAAGAAAGTAGAATCCATTAGAGGTAACAAGTATTTTGTTACATTTATTCATGATACTACTCGAATTTTTTTTGGTATACATGTTGTAGAGAAAAAGCCAAGTATTCGAGATGTTTTAGAACTTTAATATCATAGTAGAAAGGGAGACAAGACGAAAGTTGAAATGTCTTCGATACTGATAATGATAGTGGGTATATTTTAAATGATTTTAACAATTATATCTCGCGTTATGGTATTAGACATGAAAGAACAACACCAGGTACACCACAACACAATGGAGTTGTATAGAGAATAAACTGAAACCATTATAGAGAATGTGAGATATATACAATAAATGTCTAAGCTTCCTAAGACATTTTGGGCTGAAGTAGTTAATTGTGTTGTATACTTGATTAATAGAGCTCTGTCAACTGCTCTTGATTTTGATATTCCTTAGAGAGTATGGAAGTAAAAGATACTATATATTCACATTTCAGAATTTTTGGATGCAAGGCATATATGCATGTTCCACAAGAACAGAGATCCAAACTTGATTCAAAAACTAATCTTTGTGTTCCTGTTGGATATGGTGATGAAGAGTATGGGTGCAGACTTTGTGATGCTAAGAAGAAGAAAATAGTGAGGGGGTATTCCCCAGGTCGAAGAAAGAAAGAACCAAGCAGATGAATATGTTGAAAGAGTGAAAGGACGAGCCAAAGAAAGACAATAACCCGAGTTCCTAGCAAAGAAGGAGCCGAGCTCAATAAAGAGAGGATATGAAACGCAAGGTTAAACTGATAAAGTCAACAATGGTCAAAATGGACGAGCATGTTAATGACACAAAGTGGCAGAATTAAGAATGACTCAAGGACCGAGCGAACTAAAAAACCAAACATTATAAGCTTGGATCATCATGTTTTTAGAGTCGAGCAAGGAGACCAAGCGAGGAGACTACTGAACTGGGCTCGATCGAGTAAGCGATCGAAGCAGACCGAGCATATTACGAAAGAGAAACGGTTCCAATCCTAATTTAATACCATTTATAACTGACTTAGTCAAACCACTAAGCAACTTATCCATAAATGTAGCCTTAATGATGTAAATGGAGTTATGAATGTAATTAGTGGAGTTAAAGGTCTATGTAAACGCCCGTGAAAAAATGTAACTTCTCTTTTCTAACCATAATAGTTTTTCTACTTGGGAAATTCTTTGTTATTTCCGTTAACAGATTTGCTGTCGTCTATAGGAAAAAGTTATAAGTCACTTAACCATGGTAGTTACTAGGTTATAAATCGAGAGATAAATCCCAGAATCGAGTGATGCATTGGGGAATTGGAGACTGGTGGCGAACCCATCACTCGAGCAAGGCAATGTGCACCCTACCCTTGTTGCTACACAGGAGACCGTGATAGCGGCATCAGTTGGGCCGGTGGAGCCAGCAGCTCAAGCGTTACAACCAACAGCCGTTAATGGAACTGATACCGCTCATCATAGGCCAGTTGATGCTCTTGTGGTTCATAATGCACCAGAAGCCAACATCGCAACTAACCCAACCTTCCAACAGTTGGAGCAGCATATCCAACATTTTCAGCAAGAGCATCTGAGAGTGGCATGCGAACGAGATTCCAGAGAGCAAGCCATGTACGACACCATAGCAGGAATGAACGATACTATTCACGCTCTCACCGCTAAGGTTAGGGGAACGAGTCGAGCAAATCACCAATCAGGGCTAGAGGCCAGCCGAGCTAATCGGGTGGAATGATCTTCCAAGCGAGATGACAAGAAGGAAGGAGAATGAGAGAGCGGAGGTAAAAACCGACCTAAAAAGGTGGAGCCTATGAATGAGGTCGGCCCCACTACCTCCAAAAGAGCGCCAGTGGATGAGGACGTCTCTTACAATCAAGTGCGTCACGGGATGTCAACCTACATCCTTAAAGAGTCACCCTTCTCGGAAAAGGTTCTTGAGGCCCAGCTTCCAAGAAAATTTGATCCATTCTGAATGAAGGCTTATGATGGAATGGGAAATCCAAAAAGTCACTTATAAAAATTTCGTAACATGATGATAACGTTCAACCCGGACGATGCAATGTTGTGCCGAGCCCTTTCTATGACTCTCAAAGGCAATGGGATCGACTGGTTCAGCAGCTTGTCAAAGAGATCCATTCATGAGTTTGCTGGTCTTTAGAAAGCATCCATGGAAAGATTCGTTGGTAATAAACAACTTAAGCGCAAGCGGGACTCAATCATGGATCTCTACCAAAGATGAGGTGAGTCATTTAAAAGTTATTTTAGACGTTTTGTTCATTCTATGAATGCTTTCCCAGATTTAGCTGAAAATATGGCGGTGGCCTCACTCAAACGGGGGCTCGATCAAAGGGGGGACCTTTACGATGACATCATCATATTTCCAACGGAGAAAATGGGGAACCTTCTTGCCCAAGCGGACACTTTTATCAGAGTGGATGATGCCTGAAAAGGGGACTCATCGGACATACATGGTCAGATTTCATGGAAGGAATACCAAAGCGAAAGAGAGTTAAAGAATAACCTCGCAGAGAAACCAGCCGACGCCCTCAACACTTTGAAAATCCTTCCAGGCGATTTACTCTGCTGACTGAGGCTATTTATGTTTTGTATGATCGAAAGAAGGGCCGAACTAAGTATCAAACGGAACGTGATGAGTGCACCTGGTTTCAAGCAATCTAACCGGTATTTTTGTTCTTACCACAACGACCACGGGCATCCTACTAATGAGTGTTGGCAGCCCAGGGAAGAAATCCAGAGACTCGTTGATAATGGAAAGCTGGTACAATTCATTAAGCAGTATGAGCAGCACTCGTATCCTGATCACCGAGAAGATACTCATCCGACTATCGAGGATAAGCCAAGGAATGACGAAGATGTGGATACAAATAAACAACAATGGCTCCTTAAAATTATCGGGGAATACTCAGGAATTACAGATGAAGTGCGCTCGCCGTCACCTAACACTGTAAAGAGCGAAGGATCAGAGGTCGCGAGAAACATTCGCATTGAACCAAGAACCACCTCATCTCCAAAGAAAATCATGCGGCATCCTAAGGAACCACCTCTAACAAGTGATCAAGGACCGATTTTGATGTGTACAAAATTGACGCCATCCTACAAAAGTTACAGGGACCCTATGGCTGACCTCACCTATAACAATTACGATCTCAGAGGCGTCAGTACTCCCTATAAAGATGCACTCACCATACATATATCATGGATATTGGAGGCGTCATGGTTACTTGTGTGTTGGTAGACGGGGGCAGCTCACCCAATATTATTTTCAAAGACAGATTTGATTGAATACTAAACATGTCGTCTTACAAGCCCACTCAACAAACCTTGGTCGGCTATGGGGGAAACAATTATCAATGTGTGGGGTAAGTAGAGTTAATGGTTAAAGTGGGGCATGGAGTAACTAAGAAGAAACTCAAAACGTTGTTCATAATTTCTGACGCGTCGAGCCCGTATCATGCAATTATTGGACAATCGTGACTGTGCCGAATAGAGGCGAATCCTTGTACATTCAGGCAATGCGTCAAGTACCTTGTTGGAAACTCGGTCAGAATAATCTGAGGAAGGAAGCGCACAGAAAAAAAACATGCTACATAGTAACAGTCGACCCATGCAAGCCCCTCCGATAGCAATCAACCGGTGAGGGGTTCACGGGGTGGGAATCTTTGTCCCCCATAGTCTGATGCAGTTGATGATCCACGCGAAGTGGAGAAATCAGACGATACACTTTCGGAAGCAACAAAGGAACCCATAGTTGAGGGAGGTATTCTACGGATGAGTGGTAAGTTATCACCTAAATTTAAGAAATCTTTAATTAAACTGTTAGCCAGGAATTTGGATGTATTTGCATGGGAGGCGAGTGACATTTTAGGTGTTAATCCTTCTATCATATGCCATGAATTGGCAATTGATCCATGCGCGAAACTAGTACGTCAGAAGAGACAATCTTTTTCTTTGGAAAATTAGGAAGCCATACTGGAAGAGGTGGCAAAGTTGTCTCGCCTAGGACACATCAGGAAAGTGAGATACCCAATTTGGGTTACCAACCCAATTTTGGTTAAAAAGAAAGGAAGCCAGTGGCAGATGTGCGTATATTTTACTGACCTCAATCCAGCTTTCCCTAAGGATGCTTTTTTTTGCCTTGCATCGATCAACTAGTAGATTCAACATCTGGTTGCAAATATTTGTCGTGTATGGACGCATATTCGAGGTACAACAAAACCCGGCTCAATCTATCTGATCAACAACACACTACTTTTCAAACCGAGCAAGGTTTATATTGTTACACGGTCATGCCTTTTGCTTAATAAATCACATATTCTAAGATCACCTAGAAAAGAGTTTAGAGGCATATATTGATGACATGATCGTCAAGACACACACAGAAGAGCAACACTTAGAATTTCTACAGACCGTGTTCGACTTGGTCCGCCAGTTCAATCTCAACCTTAACCCGGTTAAATGTTCCTTTGGGGTCGTTAGCGTTAAGTTCCTATGCTATTTGGTAAGTCAACGGGTTATAGAAGCTGACCACGTCCAATTGAACGCAATTTTACAAATGGCACCCTCTAAGACTATCAAGGAAGTGTAATGCCTCACGGGACACCTCGTCGTGTTATCACGATTCATTTATCGGGCCTCAGACAAAACTCGTCCTTTTTTTTGAAATTTTGAGAGGAGTTAAGAAGTTCAATTGGATGGAAAACTGTGACAAGGCAGTTACTGACTTAAAGTTATATCTCACCTCGCCCGAAATCTTGTCCGCACCCGTCCCTAGCGAGTAGTTTTTCAATATTTATCGGTGTCTGTATTCTCAGCTAGTTCAGTTTTGATACACGATCCAAACGAAATACAAAGACCAGTGTACTACACCAGCAAAATGCTAATTGACGTTGAAACGAGGTACCTCAACCTTGAAAATCTCACCTTGGGATTAGTCACTTCGGCTCGAAAAATGCGACCATACTTCCAAAAACATATTATATGCGTGCGAACAGCCTTTCCCCTTCGAGTTGTGTTACAGAAGCCCGACGCATCAGGATGCCTAACTAAGTAGAGTGTCGAGCTCGGATAATATGACATACGATTTTAACCGTGCACCGCTATTAAAGTCCCAGTTGTAGCTGATTTTTTAGCTGAGTTCTCTTCGTGCAGACCACAGAAGAATAACCCATAGAACCTGAACATATCGAATGGGTGGTCGAAGCAGACGGAGCATCAAGTATAGTGCGCGATGAAGCTGGGGTGGTGTTTCGCTTGCCCCAGGAAATGAAATCAAGCAAGCAATCAGATTTAATTTCCCCGTCACAAACAATGTTTCCGAGTACGAGGCAGTCATGTGTGGTTTGAAGTTGGCTTTGATATACGAGGCGTGCGTTCTTAGGATTCACTCGGATTCACAGTTAGTTGTTAATCAGACAGTTGGCACTTAAGATGCAAAAAAGGACGGAATCCGGAGCTACCTCGTCATACTAAAGGAATACGAGAATAAATTTATCAGGGTGTTATATGAACAGGTCCCTCAGCTAGAGAACTCCTTGAGAGAGAACCTTTTAGTTCTCCTTCAGCAATTACCAGCAACAGAACTCATTACCAAAGAGGAACTCCTTCAAGAAATTCATAGTAACCTTATTTACAATACTTGACTTCAGTCGTGCTGCTAGTTAATAGTAGTGATGCTAGATCCCTACAGCACAAGGCAGCAAAATACTACATGCTAGATAATATTTTGTATAGAAAGAGTGCCACCAGCCCAATACTTCGCTGCCTCGACCGAGCTGAGGCGAGCTTAGTTCTACATGACTTAAATTTCGGGAGAGGCCAGTGCTCAATGTGGATCACGAAATTTGATTCGAAGGTTTATATTTGCTGGATACTATTGACCAAAATTGGCAGCTGATGCAGAGACTTTGGTGCAGCAGTGTCATCAGTGCCAAAAAATTTCTAATACTAGGCATTTACCAAACGAACTTATGTAAGTCGTCCCTATCTCTTGCCTTTTTGATAAATGGGGTATCGACCTTGTTGGACCGCTACCAATTGCAACTGAAAAGAGGCAGTTCTTGATTGTTGGAGTAGACTACTTCTCCAATTGGGTTGAGGCTAAAGCCTTATTTCAGACCACACGCAGGAGGTGCGTGATTTCATTCATGATCAAATTTTGGCTCGGTATGACATACAACGTGTTTTGATGACAGACAAGGGACCACGGTTCCAGAACTCGGTGGTCACCACCTTTTGCAAAAGATATGGGATTGAGAAACATTTCTCCACACCATACTACCCTCAGGCCAATGGACAAGTGGAAGTGACAAACATAACAAACTTAGAAGGTATCAAGAAGAAACTCAAGGGTGCTAAAAGAAAATGGCCAGAAAAATTGGCTGAGGTCTTATGGGCATACAGGACTACCGTTTGGACTACAACGGGAGACACACAGGTCGCCTCGTCTATGTCAGTGAAGCAGTAGTGTCAGAAAAGATCATCGTGTCTGGCCACCGTTTCGAGAACTAGGAGGAGGAAACAAACTTGGTGACGAGAGGAGAAAGTATCTACCTCTTAGAAAAGCGACGCGACCAAACACGTATTAGAGCATAAAACTACCAAATTTTGATGTGGGGGCGATTTAATGCCTGGTTAAAACCACGCATTTTCAAAGTTAGAGATTTGGTAATGAAAAAGATGTTCCAAAGATCAAGAGACCGAGCAGCCGATAATCAATCGGAAACATATTACTCTAATCTCCTTTATAACATATCACGGTCATCTCTCTCGAATCTCATCCACTTCATCTCTCTACGTCTTTGCAAATCTTTTTTTATAATCTTTTTTTATATTTTGGTCTAAACCTCTCTATTTATAAGTTTCTCTTTTTCCAAATCTATATAGAACATTTTTCTATATTCTGGTCGAAACCTTTTTTTCTAATTTTTTATATTTTGGTCCGATAAAAAAAAGTTTGTATATTAATATTGTTTTGATTTTATCAATGATTGTAAAATATTTCTTTTTTTTTTATCGGAGGGAATCCGTAGCCGCTACTCAAAGTGCAATGAGTGCGCACAGGGTAAACCCTCAGTCTGACGCGATAGCCTGCAAACCAACGCCAGAAGGTAAACCACACAAGGTGACAGGCTCAGCCGAAAAAACGTATGTAAAAGGACTCGAACTCATGACTTTTGATCAAAAGCATACCATACTCAACCAAAAATTTGTAAAATATTTATTTGTTTGGCTTTATCGTGAATATATTAAAAAGACCCAAAACAATTATGTATACAATATAGCTAGATTCCTGTATCCATGGTAGAAGGTAAGGGGTCGTGAGCCCCCTTCCCCTAAATAGTGATCGATGTGATAATGTTATGGGTCTAATTACTTGGTTTGGTAATAAGTTTAATCTTCGTGCCGTTCTTTAAAAGGAATATAGGAACCCTCTCGCACAAGTTTTCACGTTATTTATTAGGTCGTGTAAATATGTTGATTTTGTATTCTATCTATCTTATTATACATACTGTTTCAAAATTATGTATAAATATTATTAAACATCATAATTGGTTTTCGGTTTTATAAAAATCAAGCGAAAACAAATCTAATTAATTAGAAATAATAAATAACATCAAAATTTTGTATTGATATATAAACAAATATTTAAAATAAAACAAAAGTAATTTTCTAAAATGACGTATATAATCAGACGAAAAAATAGTTTAAAAGCGAATTGTGGGGCATCACGATCGTTTTACTTATTAGACCTAATTTTTCCATACTAATTAATGATTTCTTTTTCAATTTTTATTTTTAATTAAACTAGGGATTTCGATAATGAATTTATATTATAACACCTCATTTCTATTTATATCCGTATGTTTTTATGTATGGGGCTTATTTAATGGGTTTGTCAGGTCCATCTCTATGAATGTGCATAACGAAAGGTGAATAATTTTTATCAGCGGTTCTAATAAGTAATTTTAATTTCTTTTATTACCTTTTATTGTAGTTTTTTCTAGAGATCTAAAATTTTAATGACGATGTTATCTTCCTTTTAGGAACTAAAGTAGAGAATATGATCATCATTTGAAATATTTTCATTATTCTATAGATTTCTCATATCTTGTCCAACACCTCATTTTTTCTCTCTGCGTTTATGGTTTCAATGATATCACAGACCGAGCCCTTTTTTGTCATTATATTTCTTTCAGCTCCCTCTGGTGGATTGCTTTTGGCGATTTTAATATTATTTGTAAACTAGAGGACCGAACTGGAAATTCATACATTTGGACTTCGTTCATAAATTATTTTAATAGTCGATGTTACACTAGTGATCTCAACATCCTCAGAACCACTCGTTTTTAATTCTCCTGCTATAATAAGCATCCTAGCAACCCCATCTCTTCTGGATTCGATACTGTGATGGTAAATAACAACTTTGATGACATTTTCATCAATTCATTTTCACTATAACTACCCCACAACTCTAATGACATATCCATCACCCTTTTTTCCAAGTAACCCTAGTTATTTTTTCAAAAAATCCATCCTTTATTTCGACATGTGGCAATCTCACATTGACTTCTTTTACATTATCATTAGTAACGGGAACCTTCGTATGGATGGCTCCATTATATCAATAAAAAAGGAATTCAATAATATTAGGAAAAGAGTATCTTCGACTCAAACCTTACTTCTTCAAGTCCAACACAACTTGGCAAGTGATCTTTTCAACCCCTCTACGGTCGAGGATGAAATTAATGCCTTTAATTTTATTTTACTTTTTCAGTCCAGCAAAAGAGTCATCCTCAAGAAAAAGTCTCATGAAATATGGTTTAAGCTCCAAATTCTTCCATAATAATATGAAAGACTGTATTTCCATAAATAAAATCATTTTTATTAATGAACCCCTTTGTTACATTTGTACATCCCCACATGGAATTGCTAACATTTTTGTTAATCATTTCACCAATCTCTTTGGTGTCAAGAATTCTACTAACTACCATGGAATTGCTAGAGTTAAAAGTCTTATCTCAGCTAAATGTAAAAACTTTGATAAACCTCACATGATCAACATAGTAACTGATGATGAGATCAAAATATCTCGATTTAGTATTAGCAAATAAAGCACCAGGCCCTGACAATTTCAGTGCTAGTTTCTTTAAGTCGTCCTGGGTCATCATTGGGTCTGAATCCTATAATATGGTCCATTATTTGTTTCTCTACAATCGCATGGGATCTAGTTGGAACAAGACCGTATCGCTGTCATCCCAAAGTCAGACAATCCTTCTTTTTTTGACTTCAGACCTATTGCATGTTGCAATATCATCTATAATGTAATCTCAAAAATCCTAACCAACGTGATTATAAACTTTATTCCCTCTCTGGTCGACCCTTTCCAATCAGTCTTTATCACAAGACGTAGTATCTCCGATAATATTCAATTTTCCTAGAAGTTGATCCGTGGTTATAACACCAATAGAAAAGGTTCTCGCACTGTCATTAAAATTGACCTCACGAAAATCTTCAATAATTTTTGTTGTAATCTCTTTATAAATTTCATTTATGCCATGGTGCTCCTTGAGAAAATTATCTATTTTACCATCTAATGTATTTACTCCTCCTCTTACTCTGTTAACATCAGTAGTAACTCTTCCAGGTAAGAGAGGCCTCCCACAAAGGGACCATCTCTTCATTTTCTTCTTTATAGTTATCAGACAAGTCCTCTTGAGCATCCTCAAAGAGAAAAGTACACTCCCTTCATTCAATTTCCATTGAAAATGTCATAAGATCTAAATAATTAACATTTGCATTGGAGATGACTGAATATTTTTTTCGTGCAAACTTAAACTTCACCAACCTTGTTAAAGAAGGAGTTGAGGAGTTTTTTAACCTTTTGGTCCTTTGTATAAATCCCAGGAAGAGTCATATTTTTATCTTTAGAGAGTCTTACTTGATTCGTCCCTCCATCACTGCCTCTTTGGGATTTGAGTAAGGCTCACTTCCACGTCGTTAGTTATGCGTTCACTTTATCATCTATTGTCTCTCCTACAATAATTGTAGGAAATTATTTAATATAATCACCTTATGCATCAACTCTTTGACCTCCAAGCACATTTCTTATGCGGGGAGACTTCAGCTTATCAAAGTTACCATAATCGGTGGCTAGGTACTAACTGAAATGGTAAGAAATATAAGCCTCTGAAATTTTCCCATTGGTACATTTTGTAAGTGAGGTGGAGAAAAAATATTAACTTGAGGCCATTTATCGACAAGCTCTACAAGAAGGATGTTGGCAACAACCTCACTACTTCCCTCTAGTATGATACTTGGTTTTTTTCCTAATTCTCTTGTTGAACTCTATGGTCCTAATATTATCCGTTATGCTAGAATCTGCAACAATAACATGGTTTCTAACATCGTCAATAAGGGTTCTTGGAATTGGCCTAGACAACTATGTTTTGGCAGAAGATCTCATCAATTTCATATGCAAGAAATCGGTAACACTATTAGTCTCCTCACTGCTCACTCAAATGAATAGGATAATAAAGCTTGTCTCATAAACCAGAAAGCAATTATTTCACAATAAGTTGCACATTTCACCACATTTGGCCATCTACTTCTCAAGTTTTTTGTGCCAATCCCGTGTGGAACAAGTATAACATCCCTATAAACGTCTTCATTTTCTGGTTTGTCATTCATAGGAAACCCAATACTAGTAACAAGCTTCTTGCTTGGGGTTATAAAACAACCTTAAAATTGTGCCTTATGCAACAACTTTCGAGAAACCATCAATCACATCTTGGTAGAATATTCATACTCTCGTCTCATTTGGGATGTCTCTTCTAGGAAGCTTAAATTCCTCTCTCCTCTCCCCCCCCCCTCTTCCCCACGATCTCTGATTGGCTCTCCTGGCTATATATTGCCAGTTCTTGCGCCTCTTCCCCCAACAATCTGGGTCACCTTTGGCACGTGACTTTCTATACGATGGTCTATTATATTTGGCATGAGATATATGCAAGGATATTCTCGAATAACCCCTCATTAGGCTAAAATATTTTATCGCATCCTCACGGACTTCCTCTACAAGTTAAACTTTCTAACTTTAATATTTTCTTTTCTCAGATTATGTATGTGATATATCCACCACACTTAATATAAAGCTTATGGATCAGTTTTTGTTATTTTACCGTTACTTCTTCTTTGGTTTTGTTGTACTTCCGTCCTGAATACTATTATTGTTGTTGTTGTTGTTTTGTGTATCCATTATGCGGGATATGCCTTTTAGATTTTGTATGCAGGGAAATTCTCTAATATATTTGTAGGCCTATTTTTACTATAACTTTTTTTAATAAATCACTTTCAATTAATAAAAATAATATAAGGACAAAAATAATTTTGTTGATTTTAAAAAATTTCATTATTGACTTAAGATTAGATTTTATAACACTCACAAGTTAAGATTATAAAAATATTCATAAAAAATAAATTATGATAGTTTGAATTTATGGTACCATCTCAGATATTGTTTGAACGATAACTTCAACTATTTTTGGTTAATTCTTTTTTATTTTAATTTCTCTTTTATTTGATCAAATTGCTTTTCTTTGATGTCATAGCACTTTTTCATACATATAAAGCGATGGCCATAAGGTTTTTCCTATTTGGAAGTTTTAACATTGCATAATTTTCCTCTTTGATAAGAATTTACGAGCCTGATCTTTATAAATTCTCTATAATTTGGTTAATGCAATAGTGTAAAACTTATTTAATATCATCACTTTACGGCTATTAATGATTGCACTAGTTAAGAATCACTCGAATAATATATTGACAGTCTATCGTGGCTGCTGGTACAATCTTGTATCATTAACAATATAATGATAATTGTGTAATATCTTGACACTGTACCGTGTCTGCTGGTACAGTCTTGTGTATGAGAGTTTAGCTGTAATTATGTCACAATATAGTTGTGTAAGCATTACCCCTATTATATAGGAAGTTTGATTTATTCCCTATAAATAGGATATTATAACCACATAAAAAGACATCAGAATGTAACCCTTTCGATCATAGTAAAATACTTTTCTATGGCGGCGGCCGTGGACCTAGGCATTTGTTGAACCACTTTAAAGTCCTATGTTCTTTTCTTTTATGTTTTTTATTTTGTTTTGTGTATAATCCATTTGTGATACATTGTATATGGATTCATAAAAAAATTGGTATCAGATCTTTTGGGTTGTGAAATTAGGCTTTATAATGGCGTCTACAATAACACAATACAAAATTGAAAGATTTGATAGGCGATCCAGCTTTGCGTTATGGAAGATTAAGTTGAAATCTTTATTGGTACTGCAAGTGTTGTGGAAAACAAGTTACCATAAGAGATGGAAGAAGAGGAGAAGCGAGATCTTTAAGAAGGGCTTTATGCTAGATTTTCATGAATGCAAAAGATAACATTCTTCGTGAGAGTAGTGGTGAGAAGACTGATGTTTGTGTATGGAAGAAGTTGGAAGAACTTTACTTAGAGAAATCAACGGTGACCCGGTTGAAGAAGCGCTTGTACAACTTTTAGATGAAAAGAAAGTGTGTTCATAACTAAACACTTAGTTAATTTTAAATCAGTTATTATGAACTTGGAGAAAATTGATATCATCATTGAGGATGATGATCAAGATTTGTATATCTTGAGATCATTACCATCTTCTTTTAAAAAATTGATGGATACCGTAATGTATGGTAATGATAATTTATCGCTAAAGATGTCAAAGGGGCGCTGAAATCAAAGAAATTGAGATAATTGTAGCCAGAACATCAGGCAGAAGAGGAAGATCTTATGACTAGAGGAATCTTGAACAAGATGAGTTCTTCAAAGAAGAAGAACTAGAGGTCCAAATCAAGAGCCAAAAACTCAAAGTGTCATTAATTTGGTGAGCAGGGTCATTACATGAGAGACTTTCCGAAGTTGAAAGGCAAGAAGGGAAATCAAATGAAAAATGCAGTAAATCTAGCGAAAAATGTAAACGATTCTAACGACAGTTAAAATAGTGGTAGATTACATGTATTATCTATGAGTTCAGACCGTAGAAAAAAAAATTAGGTACTCGATATTGGCTCTATATATTACATATTTCAGTTCAAGCAAAATTTTCGATACTTACAAGCCAATGCAGAAATTGTATATTTAGGGAACAATCATTTGTTTCGTGTTGGTGCTATCGGTAACGTCAGAATCAACATGTTTGATGAGGTTTTTAGAATCGTAACATGTTGGCATGTTTATGGATATAAGAGAAACCCGATATATCTTGGGACATTAGACTCTCAAGGTTACAAGTATCTTGCATATGATGGTGTGATCAAAGTGAGAAAGGGCTTAATGGTATGTGTGAAAGGTAGTTTAAAGAAAGGGCTTTATATTCTCCAGGGGAGTGTTGTTATGGGAGATTCTACAATATCATTATTAGGGATTAATATCCAAAGTCGACAGGCTCGTAATTAGTTATGGCATTGGTGTCTCGGTCACAAGCGAAAGAGGATTAGTTGTTTTGTAAAAGAGAGATTTGTTGAAAGGGTATAAAGCAGAACCATTGTGATTTTGTGTATACTATGTGATTGGTAAACAAACTAGATACAAATTCAGCAAGTCGGATGTAAGAAATTTTAAAAGGATAGTGAAATAAATTCACTCAAATCTTTGGGGTCCAAATCGAATTCCATCGAAGAGTGGAGCTAGATACTACATATGTTTGATCGGTGATTATTCAAGGATGGTGTGGGTTTACTTTCTGAAAATGAAATATGAGGCATATTCAATCTTTGTCAAATGGAATACGATGATTGAGAAGCAGACATGAAAAAGATAAAGTGTCTTAGGACAGATAATCGGTTAAAATTTTGCATTCGTGAGTCTAACGAGTTCTGCGAGGCTGAGGTATATTAATATTTTGGAGCCTCTCTGAATGACGTGTGTGAGGCCAATCAGTGTGGGAGGTATATTAATATTTCGGTGTGGGAGGTATATTAATATTTTGGAGCCTCTCTGAATGACGTGTGTGAGGCCAATCAGTGTGCACAACCTCATCATCGGCCTTAAGAGTGGAAATCATATGAGAAAAATATATAACCACTAATACAGTTGGAGCCACTGCAAGAACCTAATACTACTACTAGTATTAGGAGGAGGATATTGACCAGACGTGAGATGCAAGAGGATATGTATGCAATGAAAGATCTAATAAAGAACGTCACTCAGCAATTGAGTTTCTAAGATCAAGAGTTGTGAATCGATCTTAACTATATCAATCTATTAATTTTTCCCAAGATTTTTGTGACATTGTAATGAGACCAGACCTTCACCCACGCCAGATAATATTCGTTTTACTACAGCTGATATTTATGCATTAAACAATGATGAAGATTCAGAATTAGAATCACTATTAGATGGACAGATGATGATAATGTATGAATATTAAGTATTGTATTATTTGGTTGATTATATATTGTATCAAAATTTTAATTTTATTTATGTTTTCGTTGTCTTTCATATTTGAAGTATTTTTTTATGATAAATATCTTAGTTTTCTCTTATTTGACTATATTTACTCATAACGATTAGTTTTTAAAAATATATTGGAAGATCTAATAAATTCTAAACAAAATTCTAAACAAAATTCTAAACAAAACTTAAAATAAATAGAAAATAAATATCTCAAGCATTTTATTTATAATAAAATCATAGTTTTCGTATTCGTCTAAATTTCCTCATACAAATTACTTTTTTAAAATATATTATAAGAACTCTAATAAATTATTTAAAAAAATTAAATAACTAGATTAAATTAGTCACGACATGACTAAAATCAATATCGAATAAATTAAATCAGACACGGTAGGACTAAAACACCATAAAAATTAGATCACAACAAGATTATATCATAGCAAGATTTTACTCACAACAGAATATCAGTCACGGCAAGACTGATTGAATACGGGATGTGACATGATGTGATCAGTTTTAAACGGGATGAGACATGACTCATTCAAACTCTTTGCTATGTTTTATCATCGATTTTGATTGAGGAAGAGCCAATGGTTGAACAAGTGTATACGATGCACGTGAATATTATGTGTACATGATATATGATGTTGATCTTCAAGTAAAATGTGTGATATCCAATAATGTCATTTAAGAAATAAGTGTTGTTTTATGAGACACGGTCGAGATATGTGATTCATATGTAAACACTTTGGATTTATTACGCTATATCTGTGAATTATTAAAAAATAGATTCTTGATTTACGTTATGTAATAGTACATATTTTATGTGTGTGTGTGTGATGCACTACAGATGTTCTAGTAGACGATCGCTTTTGAATTATTATTTTTCATCTAATACCTCAAAAAACTAAAATCAATGCAAAAGATACAATAAGCATTAGGTTAACATTTAAAAATATCATGTTAAGATAAGATAGATAGGCAAAAAATAGACAAGTATTTTGTGAATTGATAATATATTTCAATATGGTGGGTTGATATATTAAAGATTAAGCTATGTGTTTTTTAAATGAGTCAAAAGGGAAAAGATATCGGATTTTAATCCACTATATTTTAATTTTGACAATTGATTAAGACCCAATCGGTCAAAATTGATTGTATTTGGTTGTACTCACTTGACATATAATTTCAACCATTGCGATCAATTTTGGACTAAAATATGTAAATTAACTTCGACGAACAAAGTTAAAATTAGTTTTATTTATTGTTTATAAAATGTAAACTCACTTCGACCTTATGGGTTGAAATATAGTGTATATTTTAAAAACATAACCAAAATTGTATGATTATGCTATTGGTCTTCTTTTATGAACTTTATTTTCAACCTTATATACAAGTAATTTAAATTAATTTTATATATTTCTTTTTCTATATTTACCAATAAAGTGAACCATGTTAACAACTACAATTTTTTCATGAAATAAAATATATCATATCCCAATATGAAATAGAGTACAAGCAATATTCATTTTTGTTGAAACATGACGTCATAGTGAATGTATATAAAATAAATCATTGTTTTTTTAAGAATTTGTTTGTATCGTAAGACATGAATCATGTCACCCCGACATTTCTTGCATGTGGATGGGAAAAACTTATTATCGAGTAAGATTATTTGATATTTGTTCCAATTTATCTATTTTTAACCTCCCATACAAATATAGATAACATGTGTTCGGGTTGTTCTCTTTATGTATTTCTAATAATTCTACCAAACCTCAGTTGAGTCTGAAGGTTGTTAAGTACAACCCACTTGAAGATTCCAACGGATAGAATAATTGCATATATATTGTAATTTCACTTTGTTATATTTCCATGTACCTCTTCTAATTCCATCTTTAAACCAATTTGTTAAGGTCAAGTATTTTGAACTTAATCACTTAATGGACAAATATTAAAAGGTTTGTAGACTAAATTTGGAATATAAAGATGTGAACATGATTTGGCCTCATCAATTACATTATCTTATATATATATTGAAAACAATTTTTTGCCCAGATTTTGTTATCCATATACTACCACTATATATATATATATATATATGTGTGTGTAATCATAACTATTGGCAGTAAACCCTAGATTTATAATTTTTTTGTTGTATTGCCAATAAATGTTTGAAACAAGTCATTGACGAAGTCCCGACAATAAAAAATGACTTCGATAAAATATTTTAGGATGCCTTGATTTTTAGAACATAAAAAATCAAATAATCATATTTTCGACATTGTGTAGGCATGATGAAGTTCGTGTTAGTTGGAATTGTCTGAAAATGTTTCACACTTATTGGTATTTTAGCCTTACACATATAAAACATGAAATGATATTGAAAGAATGATTGTTGAATTTGAATCGAGAAAATATATGCGACAAGTTACAAAATATTAGGTGCGACCTTATCGGCGAGAAACTTGAAGCCTATAACGAATCCAAGTATCAAAAAAGAACAAGACACATACAAATAAAATTATCTCTCACTATGATAGTATCAAGGTTGTTTGATTTTAATCCATATTCATTATGTTTTTCTTATAATATCGTGTCTACCATCTTTTTTTATTATTATCTATCCATGTATTATCTTTAGTCTGAATATGTTAACAAAATCGATGTAAATTTTTTAAACATTTGTATTAACAAATATATTAATAATTAAGAAACATAGTTTGGAATACAAACAATTCGAATTACAAAAAATTAAGTTACAAAATTTAGGTTACAAATAGATATTGCAATTTTTTCTGAATCCGCGGATACTCAATCTGACCCGACCTAATGGGTTAGAGTACTCAAACATTTAATTTGTGTGAGATGAGTTGTGGGTTTTGAAATATATTACCCGACGAGTTTAGGATAGGTTATGAGTTCAAAAAACACTTTCTCATGAGAAAACTTAAACCCGATTCACAAGACATTTGTTAGATATTCTAGTATTAAAATATTAGTACATGCTATATTATTATTTTAAAAAATTTAATATAATATTATAATGTGATTCAATTTGTTTTTTTTTTGTTTTTTATGACTTATATATTTATTATTTTGGTTTTGAGAATTATATTAATATTTATACTTTATTATATTTAAAATTATTTCAAGTTCACTTATATTTAAAAAATATAAAAATTTAAATTAATTAAATTTTATAAAAAGATACAAATTTTTAATAAATTTATATATTTCAAAAACAAATATAATTTATCAAGAATTTAAATAAAATATGAATTGTAAATAATATATATATATATATATATATATATTATAAATTTGTTACCAAATTTTAAGATTTGTTACTAAATTCAAGAGTTTATATTTGGTATATTATTATTATTTATTCTTTTTTTTCTTTTTTTTTTATTTTCTATTGGATAATTAATTATGAAAGAATATATATTATGGATAAATAAATGATCAATGGGTACTCGCGGTGGCTTTTCGAACCCGACGGGTTTGGGGTGAGAAAAATATATTTTATCTGAACAGGTAGCCGATCTTAATGGGTTTCAAAAAATAACGATGAAATAGATTACGGGTTTAGCAATACCCACACCCATCCGATCGATTGTCATGCCTAGTTCAAACAATAACTAGAGACTGACGAGGTCTTCAGTAATGTTTGTAACCATATAGTGTGTTTGCTTAAGAGGTTGGATTTGGGTATGTATCATAATTTATCTGAATAATGAGTAATATAGTTTTAAATTTCTGACAAAACTAATGTAGGCCATAGAGGATTAATGGTTGGTAATTATATACGTTCAGTTAGATGCCACTCCGTCAAACAAAATAAAACATAATTATAAAATATAGTTTTATTATTAATGTAAATAATAAGTCAAATAATATTTTATGCTTACGTTAAACAAAATGATTCTCTTTCTCGTGGGCAATTCAAAACTTTTTTCTTTTAGTGGTGAGGGTGAGGTGAAACACTTTTGAGAGGTAACCAAATTATGCACCGAGGTAGAAAAAGTGTAGGTATGATGCATTAAAACAAATTCGTAATGACAAAACAAATATCATGTATCAACATCCAATTATCAAAACCAAAAACTTGAGAGAAACAATCAAGGCTAACTAGTTAGCATGTAACCTCTCGAGTGTACAAACTCGACCATACAAATAAAATTCCTTACAAATTACCCTCATTTATTTTTACCTCAGATGCAACCATGATTCTTGACTTATGTAATAAGAGTGAATTATACTCCTTTAACCACAATTATCATCCATTCGTACATTCATTATCTCATAAAAGTATGGATTATTATATAGGGATAAATGGTCAGTATACAACAACGTTTTAGGTTGGCACGTGAGATCTTTTGTTATTTTTTGGTGTTTTGGTAATTGCAGAGGGTTTGTTATTTTTAAGTAAGCTCATTATTTTGGTTTGGTTGGCTAGTGGTTTTCTGTGTTTATTACAATTGTTGAGGTTAGAAATATATTCATGTTATCGGTTTGTTCGATGTCATGATCAAAGTAAGATTTTCCTCGTTTGGTCAAACTAGCTTCAACCAATTTTATTTCACTTTATTTTGTTTTGACTAGTTATTTGAATGGAAGAAATTAAATAAATTTAGATGATATATTTTAAAAACTTTATTTATGATGTCAAGTATCTTCACCTTATCATTATTGTTAACAAACAAATATAGATAAAAGAAGAAGTATGGTAAACAAATATAGATAAAAGAAGAAGTAGTCGCCAATAAGCGGCTAGGGTTTCTGATTATTAGAAAGTATGTATTACATAGAGTATAAAGCTATTATATAGATAAACTGTTTATCTATATAATAGCTTTATACTCTATGTAATACATACTTTCTAATAATCAGAAACCCTAGCCGCTTATTGGCGACTACTTCTTCTTTTATCTATATTTGTTTACCATACTTCTTCTTTTATCTATATTTGTTTGTTAACATGGTATCAGAGCAAGGTATGTGTGTTTGAGTAAAACAATTTGAGTGAGAGGTATGTGTGTCTGAGTAAAACAATCTGAGTGAGTGAGGTATGTGTGTCTGAGTGAAACACAAAAAGAGTGAGGTATGTGTGTATGAGTGACACACAAAAAGAGTGAGGTATGTGTGTCTGAGTGAAACACAAAAAGAGTGAGGTATGTCTTGAAGTTTTTGCGTCTTCCGCTGTGCCGGCGGGCAGTGTTTTTAGCTGTCCGCCGGAATTTTTTGTAGATCTAACAGGTATTCAATTTCGTAGTAGCATTGGATTTCGGTTTGGAAGCCATGGTTTCGGTAGATTTGTTTAGCTTTGATTTGGATTTGGTATTTTGATTTATTTTTGGATTTGGTTTCGGTATTTGGATTTGGATTTGGTTTTGGATTCGGTATAGATTTTGTTTGGATTCGTTTGGATTTGTTTTGCTTTGTTTGGATTCGTTTGGATTCTTTTGGATTTGTTTGGTGTTTGATTTTGTTTGGAGTTTGGAGTTTGGAGTTTGGAGTTTGGAGTTTGGAGTTTGGAGTTTGGAGTTTGGAGTTTGGAGTTTGGAGTTTGGAGTTTGGAGTTTGAAGATGCAGCTTGAAAATTGAAGATTTGAGATTAGAGTTTGAAGATTGGAGATTGAAGATTGAAAGTTTGGAGAAATGATTTCGATTTTGACGTTTTGTTTTGTTTTGATTTTATTTAAGATTGGCGTTTTGTTTTGTTTTGATTTTTTTATTTTATTTTGTGTAACAAACTCTTAATGCAAGAATAAGCATTGCGAGTTTGAGAGAGGGTGTTAGAGATATAAGGCCTAGGCCCATTAGCCCATATAGTTTATCTATATAATAGCTTTATACTCTATGTAATACATACTTTCTAATAATCAGAAACCCTAGCCGCTTATTGGCGACTACTTCTTCTTTTATCTATATTTGTTTACCATACTTCTTCTTTTATCTATATTTGTTTGTTAACAATTATCACGGACCAAACCACATATTTTCAAGATTTCTTTCTCTATGAATTGATCTTTCTCCATTAGTTTTTCATAACAAATTTTAAAGGTTTCCACCTCTTGTCAATTATTTAACAAGCAATATTACAGTTTTCTTTAACCATTTATGTTATCTCGCATGCACATGACAAACCATGCATCACTATAATAAATCAGTCATATTCTACTCTGTCGACACCTATTTTTTAGCCATTTGTAAGAGATTTCTTGGTGACGTCATCTTTCACCTCTTGGAGTATCCAAGTGTTGTATAAAAATTTAGAAATTATTTTACACTATTTAAACGATGATTTACCTTCGTGTGTTGAATACAAAAAAATTTGTCTAGTTTTTCTGAGAATAATTTAAAATTTAATTTACTTGTCTTGATAAATCCTTTCAATGTTGAATATATGCTTTCAACACTAATGTAATTAACCAATAATTTTTCGGTTATACTTCGTCAATTTAGTGTGTGCATATACAAATTTTTTTGTCGTACGATTTGAGCCAAGATACTTATGTGTATTTCAAGGCTTTTGGATATGTTATAAGCATTGCCTCTTTGTTTGTTATATTTGAATACAACTCAGAATTGGTTATAGAATACAGGATCGTATTTCAAGCAACAATAAACTCTTTAGATATCATTCTTTTAGCGAATAAGTTTTTCATATTTGTTAAACTATTTATGTATATGTGTCATTTGCATAAACATTGTGTCTCGTCCGGAAATATCTTATAGATTGCACTGATCAACGTCAATTTCTTATATATTTGCATAACATTTGTAATGCACATCCATTTTATGTCATCGGCAACTTAAGATTATTCAATGTCCAAGTTTACTTGGCCAACTTTTCTTCACCCATAAAAATAATGTAATACAAAATATTATACTTGTTATCGTTACTAGGTCATTGTCTATATTTACCAGATCTCACAGAAACAAAAATAATCTTGGACATCTCCCTTTATATCTTCTTAATCTTTTTTAGCTAAAACGTATCCCAATTGTTTACCGGTGCGTTTTATTCATTCTTCAAGCTCGGTTTTGTATTATGCGCATGAGTCATGAATATATATATATATATATTATCATTAAACCATATATTTCAATATGTTTTGATGTACCACGAAGATCATTGTTTTACACAAGTCGCTAACAAAGTGTGAACAACGAAGAAAAAGGTTGGTAAATGATTTTACGGTGCCTTAATCGATATAATATACTACATTCATGGAAAAAATCAAGTAATCTCACCATAATTAGCATATAATGGGGATGAAGTTTGTGTTAAGCAAGATTGTCTAAAAAGACTTGACACTTGTTTGTTTTCTAAACCTTACATGCGAGGGGCGTGAAATGGCAAGATATGCTCTCTGAATCCGAGTCGAAAAAAAAACTTGAAGCTTATAATTAATTTACGTATTAGCATAAAAAGACGAGTACATATACAATTATCACTCATTTTATGCACCGATAACGTCAAAGTTGTTATATGTTAATTTATATTCTTTATATTTTTAGGGTTTGGCTAACTAGCACCGCTTAGTGAATCATTTATTACCTAATTTTTCTAAATCATAGCATGTCTTTAAGTGTAGTTATAAAATTAAATTTACATTTCTTTTATATGGATGCAAATGTCCTTCTATTTAACACATTTTTGTTTAACATTAATTTATTTTTTATTATTATTAAATTTTAAAATATTTTATTTAATTAATTATTAATATACTATTTGTTAAATTGAAATTTATTAAATTAATTTATAATACTAAAAAAATTAATATCATATTATTATTTTATTTATTAAATCAACCTAGCTTTGTTATCTCCTTTTAGTTAATTGTTACCAATTTTACGAATAAAAATAATATTCAAAATTTATGATTATAAAAAAATATTACTAATTTTATATTTTTAAAATTAAAATTTATACTCTTTGTTCAATATTAATTTATTTTTTTTCTATTAAGCGTAATATAATATTTAATTAAACATTAATATATTACCAATTAAATATAATTTTATTAAATTAATTTTTAATTAAAAGTATATAAGTGCCATACTACTAATTTATTTTAAATCAATTATAACTAATTGTTATCTCTTTTTACGTAATCCTTATCATATTTTGTGGATAACAATAATACTCAAAATTTATAATTATAAAAAAATTACTAACTTCTTATTTTTAAAATTAAAATTTATTTTTAAAATTAAAATTTATTTTAATTGAGAAAAAGAAATAGTAAAAACCGATTTTTTTAAGGGTGACTCCCGTATAAGTCCCAATATTAGTTCCAAACCAACATTTTATACCAAATAAGATTATTATCCAAATTTAATATCAAGCATCTACCAAAATACTATACTAGTAACCTTCTTTCTATTTTTTTTTCTTTTTTTAAAGTTTGTATCTTTTGATTTATAATTCTAAAAATAAAACCGAAACCACGGTTGTGTTTACATTTACGAAACAAATCAAACAAGTGGTCTATATGATATGTTTGTGAAAAAAATTAAAATTGCTAAAAAAAATTAGGTTAATATTGTTAAACTGCTAATTAACATTATTAAAGAATTAATATTACTGTTAATTAGCCGTATTAGAAGAACTAATACTACTAATTAACAATATTAAAAAAATTAATATTATTATCCAAAAATGATCCAACTTTTTTAATATTTAAACTAAAAAAATTATATAATAACCATTGTTTAAATAAAGATAAAACTAAATCATATAGTAACAATTTGGTAATATAATATTCAAATATTTTTTTTTAAATAAAACTATTTTTAAAATAAAATTATTGTAACACAACCGATCTCAACACTAGTATGATATTGTCCGCTTTGGCACCCGAAGGCCCTCACGGCTTTGCATTTGGTCCACTACCAAAAGGCCTCATACTAGTTGAGATATGTTCTCACTTATATACCATTGATCCCTCCCATGTTTTACCGATGTGGTCCCATGTTTTACCGATGTGGGATGTGGAACTTTGGTCGCTACCCTAACAAATCCTCCTCTCGAACAAAGTACCACTTTAGCCTCTGGGGTTGCCTGATCTCTAGAGCCTTTACATCAAATCTATATGATCTCGACCATCCTGCCTTGTTCCTTAGCGTCACTCCAAACAAGTACCACCGTCTTGATACACTCCAATCAAGACACACTGCATATGGGGTCCGGTCTGCATATTCCTCCTCCGTATATAAGTAAGAACACAACCGATCTCAACACTAGTATGATATTGTCCGCTTTGGAGCCCGAAGGCCCTCACGGCTTTGCATTTGGTCCACTACCAAAAGGCCTCATACTAGTTGAGATATGTTCTCACTTATATACCATTGATCCTTCTCATGTTTTACCGATGTGGGATGTGGAACTCTGGTCGCTACCCTAACAAAAAAAACAACAAACACATAATGTAAAAATACTGTGAAACTGTTAATAATGACTCTTTTATGAGTAAAAGCATTCTCTGGTATTAATGAACCGTTCAAATACTTTTTTTTTTCAAGAATAGGACGTGATGAAATGTTGCTTTGAGCATAAGCATAACGCCATTTCTTAAAAAAGTGTTATGAAGTCTTGAACGTGAACTAGAAAAGAGTCATACTTAAGAGCCTGAAGAGGTTTTAATGGGAAATAATGCAAGCTAACTCTCGAAATCATTTAGATCGGCGACGGCATCCTAAACCAAAATAAAAGTTGATTTGAAAAAAAAACATAGTGAAACTGATCAACAAAAGAGTAAAGATATATTTTGATACCTTTTGACTCGGTACAGTAGCTGAACTGCTAACCCTTTCAGGAGACAACACTTTTCCTGTTGGAAACTGAACTTCGCCATTCTTGTCAATTCCATTCCAACTGACATTTGTATCTTATGCATTTGGCATGCTGTCATAATCCTCAATCTACACGTGACAAAAAATTAATAGTTGAAGTGAGGTAAGATTAACTACTGATCGACACAAGACAAACTTTAGACGAGAAACTTACAAATCCAGCCTCATTTTTCAAATCTTCAAAGTTGAAATGTCAAGCACTGATTCTTAAATGTGTTCTTGAGTTTTTTAATTTAATTTGGTACTAGATGTTATTAAAGATTTGTAGTTTGGTTTTTTTGGAATTAGTTATCTTTAGATGGACTTAATTGGTATTATCATCTATTTTTTACACTTGAATGGAAATAAACCCTTGTTTTAAAATTGATTTTTAACTGATTTTTAAATTTGAAATTTGAAATAATAAAACTCATTTTGAAAAGCTGGTTTTTAAATGTTTATTTTTAAAACAATAGGTAAAAAACTGATTTTAAAAAACATTTAGAAACTATTTTTTCTCAATTTATATATACAAAGTACAAATAAAACTGACCTCAAACTAATTAAATAAAATTATATAAAATATGTTTTTATTTATAAATTCAAAAAATAATATTTTTAAAATATACCATCTATAAAATAAATTGATTTAATAATTTAAAATTATCTAAAATAAGGTAGTAATATAATTTTATTATTTATATTAATTTTAAAAAAATATTAATGATTAATTAAATAAAATATTATAATGTTTACCAATAACATAAAAAATGAGTAAATATTGAGCAGAAGATATTTATGTCCATATGAAAAATGTAAATCTATCATTACTATTGTATTTAAAAGTGGATTAATGATTAATTAAAAGCACGACAATAAATGCTTCACTACAAAAATAGAACTTTATACAGATTTTTCTCATTAATTATTGTCTCACATGTAATCGTAATTCTTGATTTCCAAAATAAGACTCAGCTATAGTACTAAAACTACAATAATCATTCACCCTTACATTCGTTAACTCATAAATATAGGGATGCGTCTCACAGGGAAATGGAAAGAGACGGTCAATATACAACAACTTTTTAGGCTCACAAGTCAAATCATTATTACTTGTTGGTGTTTTAGTCTTTGCGGAAGGTTGTTACTTAGGTGAATTCATTATTTTGATTTGACAGGTTAATATTTTTGTTATGTTTATTATTGTTGCGGGGTTAGGGTGTGGTTGTGCTATCAATTTATTCGATGACATGCTCAAAATACGATTTCTCTCACTTGGTCAAACTACTTTTAACCAATTTTGTTTCATGTCCTTTTGTCTTGAAATTTTTTGGATAGATAAATTTGAGTTAATTTCTTATTATATACATCAAGAATGTTTATTATGAGAGCATCCACTTCCGATCATAATCATGGGCCAACCCATCTATTTTCAAGATTTATTTATCCATAAATTTATCTTAGAAACATAAATTTTTATAACAAATTTTAACGGTTTGTATCCTTATCAATCATATAACAAGTCATATCATGAACTTATCTAACCATTGATGTTATATCGCACACACATGATAAACCATACGTCGTTCGAATAACATATCCATATTGTAATTTATCACACCTATCTTTTTAGCCATTTTGTAATACTTCAACGTAATAGTAAGAGATTCATAAGTGATACCATCCCTCACCTTTTTAAATATTTAAGTGTAGTATAAAAATTTAGAGATTATTTTACACTCCTCAAAGAATATTTTTATCTTCTTGTATTGAATACCGAGCAAACTGACTAGTTTTCCTAAAAATAATTCAAAGTTTAATTGGCTTGTCCTGACAAAACATTTTAATGATCAATTTACGTCATCACCACTAATATAAGTAACAAAATAATATATTTGATTGTGTTACATTAATTACTATAATTTTAATATATAATGATAAATAAACTTACCGATTGGTTGTCGCGTTTATGTAGTACTTGACCATTTTAATGTTTGCATATATGTTTTCTTAATTTAGATTGGCTATAAACACTTTCTTTATGGTCCTTATGTTGAATTGCAACTCATAATCAGTTACCGAATACACTTTCGTATTTAACCAGCAAGAAATTCGTCGAATACCTTTCATTTAGTAAAGAAGTTGTTCGTATTTTCTATAATATTTATGTTTATGTACCATTTTTATTACGAGTCTGATGCATCCAGGAATATCTTATCGAATGCGCCCATCAACATCAATTTTCTATCTATCAACATAATATTCAGTACTGCATATCTGCTTTCCATCATTAGCAACCTAAGATGATCAAGCGCCCAAATGTAGTTGGAAATTTTTTTAAAAAAATAAATGTAATACAAAATGTTATACTCGTTGACGTAACCTCAACAATTTTGAGTAATATAACCTTATACTTAATAGTCTTGTAGGTATACATACTTAGAATTCGTGAGAATATCTTTAACGATCAGTGGATGTCAGATGTTTAAAGACAGATTTGTGATAACTTGATATCTTTCATATGTCGTTCTATACCATTCAAGTAGTTAGTTTCCTATATTTTTTCGAACAATAACCTCATTTGCGATTGACTGCACACCTCCAACTTATAGTGTTCGTCTCATATTATAACTATTATGCATATTGGGTACATTATCGAGTTTCATATTTTTTAAACCGACTAAACGTTTCTGAGGATGGACACTTAACTTTTTTATGATATTTTATTTGTCTTTTTAAAATTTTCTCACTCTCGGCATCCTTTATAAAAAGCTAGGGGTGCGTGATTACACTTTATGTTTAAAATTTCCAAATACCATCATCTAAATCCGTCCAAATAACCCGTTAGTATAAAAAGACAATCATATTATTTTTATGTGATTTTTTTAAAAACATTATGTATCTAAGGTCATAGTCTATATTTACCACACATCTACAAATAAAAAATAATCTTTGACATCTTGTTTTTTTTATCGTAATTTTAATTAGCTAACGGTTATTCTAATTTTTTATTTGTGTGTTCTACCCATTCTTCAAACTCTAGTTTAATACGAAACGCAAAAAGTAATCTAATATTATTAGTCAAAAGTTAATAATATCTTTTTAACTTTATAAAAAAATATCATTGATAAAAAAAAATTAATGAATTAATATTATCAAACGAAATTAAAATAAAATTCTAACTATTTTCTAAAACAAACGTGAGATAGAATGAATATATCGTATATGAATTGACCCAAAGGGGTAGCCGAGTTGGTTGAGTATGACATTCTTATGACCAAAAAATCATGAATTCGAGTCCCTCTACATACGGTTTCTTGGCTGAGCCTGTTGTGGTTTACCTTCCTGCATTGGTTTGCAGCTATCTCTATAAATGAGAGTATGCATAATACAAATTATTTTAGAGTATGCATACTACAAATTATTTTATTTTTGTTTTGATCCGCTTCGATACTTAAACACCAAAAACATTTATTAAACAACTATCATTCAACTCCAAAGCAATAATTAAAAAGGTTAACAAAATAACATACTTCTATGCTGTGGATTGAAGAAACAAATATTCTAATTCTGCAAATAATTTATCTAATTTTTTATTTAATTTCATACATCTTAAATGTTTTTAAATAATATACGATTTTAAGACTCTCATCGAAACTAAATATGTTTAAATGGTTAGAATTATAAACTCAAAATACATGTAGTTATTAGAAACTATTTTTTAAAACTACCTTGTATTTTAAAACGAGTGAGTATATATTTTCAATATTCTTTTTATCCGTGGATCGAAACTTGATGGCAAAATTAATCGCTTCTGTCAACGAGATCATGTGATGTTTCACAGTATTAAACATATTCAATTGATAAAATTAATAAATTACATGTATATGAAACAGACTACAAAGCCGAGTATTTCAAAATCGATAACTCTTTACGGAATATCTCCAATACACACAAATTTGTAATCTATATATTCTCATACTAAACACCAAAAGTAATCTTATCATTCAGGAAAAGTAAATAACTTAATTACAGCAGCTAATGACAATAAAAACCGAGAATTATAGTAACCCCAGATAAAGATTAAGTATAAAATGAAAAATTATATACATGCATGTAATTTCTCCTCTCTAATCGAGCCGAAATTCCCCATCTGGGTTTTTCAAATTCAGAAAACAGAGAACAAGAGACTCTGTTTTTTCTTATTTTCTCTGTCCATATTTCCTGTATGATCTAAGAATCAGCATAGTCTCTCCAGCAAATAAGCATTATAACACATCTCCTCATAATATAAAACCTAGCTCTTTCTTCTTTAACTAACCTCACAAATTTTCTAGAGAGAGAACACTTCCTCTTCCTCTGTCTAGAGTTCTCCATGAAACCACAAACAGAGGAGCTTCTTGTTCTTGAAGATCCCTCACTTGTAGTAGTAGTAGTGATTGTAGTACTACTAGGCATCTCTTCAATCTTGGTTATTCTCTGATTGAACTGAATCTACTCTCTCTTGTTTTGGGAGGTTTAGAGAGAGAAAGAGTGATTGAAGGTGAGAGTCATTAAAGAGGAAAATGAGTTGTCTTTGGTTCAGGAGAAAGTACAAAAACTTTATCAATTACTACAATTACTACAAATTTATATTTTTACTAATATAATAGAATTTTATTTTGGAAGTTTTTTTATTTATTGGGATGGGACTCTATTTATGTTGAGTAAGAATTTCTATTACTTAACGTATTGGGAACCCACTTTGGTAAAAAAACAAAACAAATAAATATTGATAAACTTTTTTGTGGAAAATTGTAGCGTTTTGGGATTTGTGTCATGTTTATTGGGATTAGAGATATCTATATTTATTTATTTATTTAAATTTGGAGTTGCTATGTGATGTGATGATGATCATAGGATATTGTCACGTTATTTATGCAATGTTGTCGGAATTATATTTTCACATTTAATTCACCACAAATTTACTACTACTTATCAACTGATAGTTATGTTATGGCTGCAACTGCAATGTAGAGGTACTCTAAGTTGTAAATTACCGGTGACAATTACTATGTACAGTACAGACATTGGTATAATCTTAAATTTCATGTTAGTCCTTTCCCCTTTTTTCACAGTATAGCCTTTTTCTATTTTTAGCTATTACCTTTTTTTTTTCTTCTCAATCATAGCCTTTTTTTTGGTTTTATATTCTTAAAACTATAAATAAATTTAAGACGCTCCATAGTTATCCTGCTACAGTTATCCTTTTATAAATGATTTTAAAATACTACTTAACTTGTTTTAAATTTAAAAGAATAAATTTAAAGTTAATTTTTGTAACGGGTGATTCTGATGACGTCTGGTGCTTTCAACAACGAAAATTTCTCCGTTCTTCTTCCCAACGTCGAACCTAATAACCAAAATCACTTTAAGAAAACCTTTGTTGATATCTTGAAGCCAAAATCTTTGCCTCACGAAACTGTCCCTGAGTTCATCAAAGAAACAGAGGACCACATTTCGATACAATATTCGAAAGAAACAAAGGACTTTCTCCCTCAACAATCAAGAACTACCCTTAATGGTAAGTTCAATAATGGAATACCGAAGAGAGCGTCGTTACACAGCTTCCTTGAATCTTTCAAATTCAAAGGTTCTTGCACCTTATCACCATTGACTCACGTCATATTCTAATGGAGTTTTGCTTAAAAGAAGACATCGGTAACCTTTTGTCCAAAAGTGTGTTGAGCGTCGACGGCAAAACCATGAGAATACTCAAGTGGTGCCCTGATTTTAACAAAAGTTTCGAAAACCCTATACTCTTGTTATGGGTCAGACTTGAAAAGCTCCTTAAGTATATATACAACAGTTCTGTGATTACGGATCTTGTCTCTTCTCTAGGCACAGTTTATCGTACTATTGTACCTGATAAGTATAGGGCCAACAACAATGCTTGTTATGCCCATGTTGAAATCGACGTCTCAAAAAAGCTTAAAATAAGAATATGGGTTGGTTTCAGTGAGAACGATGGGTGCTGGATCGGTATTAGTTATTGGAACGTCCCTAGTTACTGCTACAACTGCTACCATTTGGGCCACAAATCTGATGAATGTAGAAAGACTGATTCAAAAGGTAAAGATAAAGAAAGAAGCAATGACATTGTTAAAAAAGATGATGTTATTATTCAATCTTATCCAATTCAAGAAAGCTTTACGAGTTTAGATATACCAAAAATAACACAGTTACAAACGTTTAGTAAAGTCTACATAAGAAAGATTAAATATGTGGTTACAGCTAAAGATAAAGCATCTAAATATAGAACTTCTCGAAATGATGACCCTATCCTTGGTCTTCAAGATGATGACAACTCTTCAAAAAACGAGCCTGGAATTAGTGGAGCTCTTCAAATATTGGACCATAATTATCAAAATAGTTTTGAAAATCAGCTTGTTGACACCTCTTTGTCTCCTCAACGTGACAATATTGGTAACTGCAATGTATCACCTCGTATTACCTCCTCTGGCCATGACTTCAATACCATTATCAACCGCAAAATTAAATCTGCACAGAAACAAAAATGTCAAAAGGTTGTCTATCAACTTTCTGCTTAAAAGAGAGAGGGACTATAACAAATCTTTATCTGATAATGATAAAGATTGTTAGCTGGAATGCTCGTGGAGTTAACAACAATCCAACCTTGTCAAGGCTTAATTCCATGATTCAAACTGAAAATCTTAAGGTGGTTGCAATTTAGGAGCCTATGGCTAAGCTTGACAAGATTGATAATGTTGCTAAGATAATTGATTTGTGTAATTTTGTGGCTAACTGCTCTAACAAAATTTAGGTTTTCTTGTCTCAGGACATTAACATCAAAGTCATTGTTCATCATGACCAATTCCTTCATATGGAGGTCAACTATATTAATTTTATTTTCAACTTTACCCTTGTTTATGCTAAGAACCAAAGATCCCTTAGGAAAGATCTCTGGAGCCAGATGTCTTCTATTTCTAGTGAAGACCTTCCCTTGGTGGCTGTTGGTAACTTCAATGCTATCACTAGCTCTAAAGACCAGCTTGGATGATCTACCTTTGATGATATTAGTTCCGATAACTTCAATGAATCCATCAGACTTTGCAGCCTTGAGGACACTGGTTATGTGGGATCAAGATATACCTGGAGTAACAACAAATGCTGGAAAATATTAGATAGGGCCTTAGTCAATAACAACATGATATCATCAATGGGTTGTATTTAGGTTTTTCACATGGTCAGAACCTGTTCTGACCATGCTCATCTTCTCATATCTCTCTCTAATAATCCTAATGTTACTTTCAAGTATAACAAATGCAACTTTAAAATTATTAATACTTGGACTAATGGCACTAAATTTCTTAGTTTAGTTAAGCAGAATTGGAACCTCTACTGTAAATGTGACAACAATAATGTTTTCTGGTTCAAGCTTAAGAGACTTAAAAAGTTCCTTAAAGATTGCAACACTAAACAATTTGGCAATATATTCAACAAAGTAAAAGATGTCACTGAAGATGTTAACATCAAAGAGATCAATCATCAAATTGAGAATAACATCTTCTATAAGGCTAACCTCTCTAAAGCTAACAGTTCTCTTATCCAGACTCTTAGGAATGAGGAGAGTTACTGGAGACAAAAGTGTTTTAACTCTTGGTTAAAAGACAGTGATGGAAACACAAAACTGTACCATAGTTATGTGTCTAAGAAAAGAAAGAAACATTAATTAATGGGATCAAAGAGAATGGTGTTTGGCTACAAAGTCACAATGAAATAACTAAGTCTGCTGAATCCTATTTTTAAAATGTTTTATCTACTGATTCCTACATTAGCTACGATGATCTAAACTTCAAAATGCAGGATTCTCTCTTTGACAACATTCGTAAGCTTGTTACTGACAATGATAACCATGTTATCCTTAAGCATACTACTAAGGAAGAAGTTTAGACTATCATCAGCTCCATGAAGAACGATAGTGTTACTGGCACTGATGGGTTTAATTCTTTCTTTCTTAAAACTTGTTGGGAGATTATTAATCTTGACCTTTGCAATGCCCTTAATTCTTACCTTAATAGCCGCAGTATTCCTAGTGGCGTGTTTGCCACTGAGATCTGCCTTATACCTAAAGGCCCTAATCCTATTGGTTAGAATAACTACAGGCCTATTAGCCTATTTCCTATTTTCAACACATGCTCTTTTCTAGCTTAATTAACAATAGAATAGCTGAATTTCTGCCTAACATTATATCTAACAGTCAGGGTGCTTATGTCAAATATAGACTTATTCATGAAAACATACTAATAGAGAAGGAAATGATTCACAACATTAACAGAAAGCCTAACAAAGGAAACATTATGGTCCAATTAGATATGTCAAAGACATTTGACAGAATGTCTCATGTCTTTGCCCTTAAATTTTTGAACTGTTTTGGCTTTTCTAAGGAGGTTATTTCTATTATTAGAAACATGATCTCTAATGTTATGATATATATTCTTATTAATGGCACCAGTGTGGGTTACTTCTTTCAGAAGAAAGGCTTAAGACATGGAGATCCACTATCTCCCTGTCTATTCATTCTTGCTGATGAAGCTCTCATTCGTGGTATGTCTAATCTTTTCAAAGCTAACAACGGTATGAAATTTTATGTGAAATCAGGATACCTTTTATCAAGCTTGGCGTTTGCAGATGATATCCTCATCTTCACCAATAGCCTCCCCTCCACCATTGACAAGTTAAGCTACTTGTTTGATAAATATCAGTCGGTCTCTAGGCAAGTTATCAACAAAGATAAAACTAAAATTATTACCTCAACCATATCTCCTCAATCTAGCATTGCAAGACTTAACATCACTACTAGCTTCAACGTGGATACTGCTCATTTCACCTATCTTGGCATCACAATATCTGCAAACAACAAAGTGAAGAATTACATCCCTTTACTTGAAAAAATTCATAACAAAATTAATGAATGGAATTTGAAACATCTGTCCATTGGGGGCAGAATGTCTCTTATCACCAATGTTTTACACCTTATTATTTACTACTAGATGCACAATAGTGACATCCCCAACTCTATTATCAATAAAATTTAGTTATGCTTCAATAAATTTCTTTGGAGGTCCAATTTTAACAATAAATCTATTCACTGGACCTCCTGGAACCAGCTATGCAAGCCTTTTGATGAAGGTGGTTTGAATATCAAAAGATTTATTGATATTCAACACACCCTCTCCCAAAAGCTCTGGTTCTTATTTGGAAGGAACAATTGTCTTTGGGCTGAGCTTATGCATCTCACCTATTACCCTAACACCCATCCTCTTAAAACTAATTACAAGTCTACTGACTCTATTGTTTGAAAAAGGCTTCACTTCATTAAGGAAGATGCTGATAAAAACTTAAAGTGGATTATTGGCAATGGTTCAATTGATTTTTTGGTTTGATGAGTGGCATGATATGCCTCCTCTTCTCAATAACCATAGTCCTGATATATGGTTCGTATCAGCTAAAGTCAAGACTTTTTGGAAATACAATAGGCGGGACAACCTCACTATCTTGACCTTCCTGCCTCAAGACAGAGTTAAACATATTAACTGTTTTAAAATCAATCCTGATCAGGAAGACAAGATTGTTTGGAAGTTGTCCAATGATAATAAGTTTAACACCAACTTAACTTGGGACAGTATAAGAAAAAAAACAACAAATCAAATTTCTTTAAAAAAAATGGAATCATATCATTCCTAAAAAATTCTATTTCTTATGCTGGAAACTTGTTAAAAACTATATTCCCATTAACAATATTCTTTCCAACAGACACATGATCACTGTCTCCAAATCCAAGTTCTGTTGCAGTTGTGAAGAGAAAATCATCTTCGTCAACTGCAACTTTGCCTTGACCATTTGGAACTATTTTGGGTGTGTGTTTAAAATTCTTTTGAAGCGTTTTATGACTCTTTATCATGTGCTCTATTGCTGGCTCTGGTTTTCTAAGAGCAAGTTCCATATTACTCATCTTGTCCCACAAACAATCTGTTGGACAATTTGGTATAATAAAACTGCTCCAAATTTAATGACACTCATGATGATTTCAAGAGCGCTATTAATAGAGTAACCAGAATCATTATGGGAATAGGTTCTGGAAATACATTACTTACTAAACATTGGTCTCATGTCATTGACGCAGGTTCAGCTTTAGGGTGTAGAACCATTAACAATAGAAAAAGCAAGCCAACTTACCTGAAATGGATGAATCCTAATCATGGCAGGATGAAAATCAATGTAGACAGTGCTTGTAGCTCAACTGGAGAGTCCAGTGGTGGTATCTTCGTCATGGATGACAAATTCGACATTGTTATCGGGATTGGATGCTTGTTTGGCAAGCTGAACCCATTCCTAGCTGAATGCAAAGCCCTAATCGAGGGTCTCATCCTTTGCAAGTGTAACCAATGGCATAATATTGACGTAGAGTCTGATTGTCTGACTCTAATCAACACTTTTGCCACTAGCATTGCTGCTCCTCTTCTTGAATCTACGGTTGTTGTTTGTCGCAGTCTTATTCACCCTTCCATGACCCTTCGTCACATTTCCAGAACTCTGAACCAGGCCGCTGATTGGATCGCGAAGTGGGTGGTTACCGTCAAACAAGATCGCAACTTCAAAAGATTCAATGCTCTGATTCCTCTTCTGACAATCACAACGCTTGAAAGCCTGGGAATCGAATACATTGATCATGGTTAGCTCATGGTCTCGTCTGATCTCGTCGAAGAAGACGAAAAAGAAGTCTAATACTGGTTTTTTGTTTCTTTAGGGCTTTTAATGCGTAGCCCCTCTTTTTGTTCTGAGTTTCTAATTTTCATACTAACTTTTGTAATCTTTACATTTAGCTCTATTATTAATAAAAATCGCTGATTTTGCTTAATTTTTTTTTAAAGATATAAATGTTATTTTATTTAAAATTAAAAATTAAACTCATTAAAAATTCAAAATTAAAACTGATTGAAACAATTATAAATTAGCTTTTCGTAAACTAATGAATTATTAATTAAAAACGACATTAAATTAAGTTATTAACTTATACAGACATATAAAAACATTTTATACAAACAATTAATTTAAGCTACGTATTAAAAGTTTCTAACTAAAAAGATAATTAAGTCTTTTATATTTCTCTCATTATCTTCGTCTTAAAACCGATCCTAATAATTAGAATAAGTTAAATATTAACTACTTTTAAAGTGCTGTTCGTGGACACCGATTAGCCATTTATGAATTATGAGCATTTTTAAGAAGGAAAAAATATATTTCTAAGGATAAAAGTAAGTTTGCAGAATTCTATATTGTTTGTATTTTTGTTCGATAATTTGTTGGGTGAGGTTTTGTCTTCCACGAGTTTTCAAACCCATTTTTATATAATGATTTGATTGTAAAATTTAATAATTTATTAAATTTTTTTTTGTTTTTTTAATTTGATCTATTTTTTAATTTCAAAAATTGTATTTTTAAAAATAATAAAAATATTAGTTCCAATTACTTAAAAACTATCTAAATAATGATTCACGTAAATCGGATAAGTGGGATGGAACAATTCTTTAATGATGAAATATCATTCAAATTTAAAAGTATATTCAGAGCATTATTGTCTTATCAAATTAGTAATCCGTTTGGTTTAATAAAATTTGTTCGGAACCGATCCGTTAATATTATAAAACCATTAGCAATTTTTAATCTGAATTCATTAGAAAACTAGACATATAAAACCGAAATATATCCAATTGATTTATTATATTAATATATATATATATATATATATATATATATATATATATATATATATATATAATTTTATATCCATTAACAACTTATATTTATATAACTAAAATATATTTAATTATTATATAATAAATTATAATATAGCTATTACATATAATATACAATTACTATAACCATTATATTTTAGATGTAATTATCTAATTACATTTGAAACAACCAACACCAAAGTTCTCGCGCTTCCGATCTTAAAGTGTATATAGGTACCACTAAAATTTAGTAATATGAAAATTATAAATTAATTAGTCGGAAATTTTATTATTTGTCAAATTCTGAATTTTAAAACATAGTTAAAATGTGTGTTCGTAAAGTTAAAAAATCTTCAAGAAATTGTAATACATACCATTTTGCAAAATATTGCAATTTTTGGAAAAAAACTAAAACATATATGTTACAGAAATTAAAATGTCAACAATGGTGACAAAAGTCACTCATGTGGAAAATAAATCATATAATTGGGGTAAAATACATGTACATTCGTGCATGTTATCTTTAACAAGACTATTCAAATCAATTGAAAAAATTAGTGAAGCATGTAAGGTGCAAATAGATAACATCAACAAATAAAAAGTTGAAAAATGTAAAAATATCGAATTAGTATTTACAAGTGGAAATATAATAATTCTCACTGATGGTTTGTATGTTAAAAAAATAAACAAAAACTTGATAGAAGTTAATATTTTTAATAAAGCTAGAATTTGTTTGGTGTATAAATCTAGAAAACTTATTAAAATAATTCATCTTTGTTGGGAAAAGATACCATGCCACAAGATGATAAACTAGGTACTTTTTAAGTTTCAATGAATAAAATAACAAATTATATTTACTCTTGTTCGCATGATAATTATTTATTATGGCATGGTGGACTTTCACATATAGGTCATAACATATTAAAAGTAGCGTTAAAGATAGACTTAAATTTTGTTATATAGTTCATAAAAGATACAAACTATATGTTAAATAAAAAATCATTAAGAAGATCTATAAAACCGTAAAAAAATATTAGACTTAAAATACAACCGTATATATGGTCTAAAAGATGTTGGCATGCGCATGATAAAAGATACATAATAAATTTCATAGATGGTTACTTTAGGTAGATTTATGTTTATTTCCTTAAAAACGATGAAGCTTTTAGCATGTTTAGGGTATTCAAAGATGAGATTGAAATCAATTAAACACTACTATTAAATACATCGTAAAAACACCGGATAATCCATAAATGTTCAGTGTGTTACAAATACAAAATAATAGATTGATCGGATGTAAATATAGGACTTTAATTTTAGATGAACAATAGAATGTGAGTAAAGTATAAGTTGCATTCTAATTCATGGGCTAAATTTTTTTAACGGTATATCACATTATAACTCGTGTTCTTTTTAAAAAAAATTGAATTTTTTTATATTAGTTATGGAAAGAAAAAAACAAATATTTAATATTTGAAAGTGTGGAGGTGCTTAACATTGTGTAAGAACGCATGTCTAAAAATAATAAAATTAGGTCTAAGAAACTTAAGATGTGTTTTGATACACGACAAATAACAAATCTTATAAGTTGTTAAACTTGGATTCTAATATTGTAACCAAATCTTAAGAAATTGAGTTTTTGATTCTATATAATATGATAATAATATGAATCATACCATTTTCATTTATTAGAAAATGACTTTAGAAGAAACACATCGGTTGTATAGCAACCTTGCCAACCTCATAATAGTCAAAAAGAAAAATAGACATAAAAGTCTATGATTTGATGAGATAGATTCTCAAAATCTTTCATTCTATTTGATATATAGAAGTTGTGAAGAAATCGCCCAAATAATTATAACAATGTTTTCTTTAAAAGAAGAATCCAAATCTTAGAAAATGAAAATAACCTTTAGAGATTATTCATTTTGGTAAAAACCCATAAATGATGAAATAGATTCAACATATCAAAACACACTTAATAATTGTTTGATTTACCTTCCAATTCAATTTCAATTGGTTGTAAGTGAGTACTTAGAAAGAAATATCATATTAATGGTATCATTCAACCATTCAAGATAATATTGACAACCAAAGGTTATCAGCAATAAAAATAAACTATTATTTTGACACATTTGCTTTGGTTGCAAGAACCACGAGCATAAAAATACTTTTCCAGTTAGATCGGTATACAATATTAAGATTTTATCAAATGTATGTCAATACAACACTCTTAAATAAAGATCTTGACGAGGTGGTGTACATGGAGAAACCTGAGGAGCTTCTTCTTTTTGAGAAATAAGTAAAAAACTTATAGGCTTGTGAAGTCATTGTATGGTATAAAATACTTGTCTAACAAGTGGCATGAAAATTTTGTTCATGCCATCGTATATGATAGGTTTAAATACAATATGATGGCTAAGTGTTCATACATTAATATTTGTGATGACATGATGGTTATTATGTTCTCATACGTAGATGGTCTACCTATATTTAGTAATAACACAAGAGAGGTTACTAAAATAAATATTTTTATGTGTTCTAATTTTTTTATATAAGATTTTGAGGAAGTATACATTCTTTTAAGGATAAAAGTATTCAAAATTAGTGGGGAATGGGAGGATGGGAGGTTGACCTAAGATACTTATATACTAATAAAATACTTGATAATTTTAAACATCTAACAATCAAAGAATCACATATGTCATTAGATCCTAAGTTAAAACTTGAAAAAATAGGACGAGCAGTGGGTCAATTCAAAACGCTAGTGTTACGTGAAGCCTCATGTATATGACTTTATGCACTATGTCAGATATTTCATAGTTATTAAATCAATTCAATTTACTAATTAATCCAAGTATGATTATTAGAACGTTATTAAAAGTTTTTTTGGTTACTTGAAAAATATTAAAAAAACATCTCACGTTAATATTGTAATTTTACTATTGAATGCACCAACCTAGCCAATAACAAATCAATTAATATGTTTACTTTTTTAGGTAGGCATGTTTCTTGGGATTCAAAGAAATATAATTTATATATCATTCAACTCTAAAGTATGATTTTATAACATTGGTCGCAATATGAAATAGTTGAATTGTTGAATGAAATATTGTTGGAGAAAATATTCACTTCAAGTGGGAAAATGACAATTCAAATTCAATGTGATAGTTAAGAAATACTTAACATATCTTACAATGACATTTAAAATGGAAAGTGTAGACATATAAGTACGAGACATAAGTGTGCATATAATTTTTTCTATATATAACCCCATTTATCTAGTATGTATGTTCTAGTGAGAATTCGACATATTCGGTAACCAAATCATTGGCTAAAGAATGAGTAAAATCAACATTTAGAAGAATTACTCAAAAATCTATTTTAAATTTACAAATGTTGAACCAAAATTCTACTATAGTAAACATATAGTCATAAATGTTTGCAAAAGGTAACAATAACTTTGTTAGGTGTAGGCTAGAAATAACTGACCGACAGAGGTACTATCGAGAGATTACATGGGAATAATTGGGTCTTTTGTTTATATGTATAAGTAAGAGCTGTTGAAACTCTATAGGTGAATCTTGGATTATGACTTAGTTGTAGATACATCTGTTGGATCCTAAGGGTTGAGACAAGTTGTCAAGACTGGTGACTTTTGAATCGAATGTGATATGTGGTGATCCAAAGTATACTTTTCCAAAATAGTCTGGTCTGACGCGAGCGGATTTGGAACAGTCTGATCCAAAGTGAGTTGGATTGAAGCGGACTACTTGCTATGTTTCTTATTTATTGGGTCTTATATTTTGTTCTTTCTATATTGATTGGATTTCCTATTAATTGGATCTTCTATATTAATTAAGATTTCCTATTTATGCGGTTTTATATATTTAAGGATTATGATTTTATTTCAATCATTGATTAATCAGCTTTAATCTGGAGCGCCTAATGAAGATTTAAGATTTACCCTACACTTATAAATAGTAAAAGACATTGGTATGCATGTGTGTAATGATGCGATTACATGAGCAACATACCTCTCAAGTGAAAGCAATAAATCTAGGTATTTTGAGAGAAGTGAGGTGAGAGATAAATATCGAATATAGGGTTATGTGAATCACACCATCTTTGTAATAAAGAGTGATTGAACATTTTTACTTGATAGTCTTTTTGTAAAAAGTTTCTGTAACGTGTCGACGTAGAAATTTTTCACAATACGAACTACATTAAATATATCTTATATACTTGGTTTTATTACATGTTTTTGTTAATCATTCTTGAATGGGGTAAATTATTATTCTGCACACTCAATATTCATACATTGGTTTCTTGCCTCAAGCGGACAAAGATTTTTCTAACAAGTGACACGATGAGGTGGAGCAATATTATAAGAAGTAGATCGATTGTTGATCTGAAGGCTGGAGAAGCGGATCTTGTCTGGAAACCAAAATCTATAAGGATAAGTTTCATAAAGCTTAGCCTAAATAAATTCAATGGCACGAATGACTTTAACCTCTGTAAAATTAAGGTCAAGGCTTACCTAGTACATAAGGGATTGACTGCTACTATCGATGATAAATCTACACAAGTTGATTTCATGTTACCGTCTGAAGCTCATACTGCCATCATATTAAGCTTAAGATATAAAGTGTTACAAGAGGTATCTGACGGGCCTACGATGCTAGGAATATAAAATCGGCTGAAGGAAATTTATATGAAGAAGTCTTTGGCGAATAGATTCTATTTGATAAATAACCTTACAAGTTTTCTATAAGATAATAACACAGATATCGGAAGTCACCTAGATAATTACAACCGTATCATACTCGAACTGAATACAATTGGTATAAAGGTAAAATAAAATGACAAAACAGTCATCCTCTTGAGTTCTCTGTTGAAGGAGTATGGACACTTCCTGGATACCATGCTCTATAGTGAAGATTAACTTACAATAACTGAAGTCAAGAACACCTTAAAATCCAAATATCTTTAGAGGAAGACCGTTCTGTTAGGTGACATCGAAGAGCACAAACTGAGTGTGAGGGGTCAACGATGGAGAATATATTCAAACAAGAAATAAACAAATCTTCGTCAAAGTCTAAAGAGGATGAGATGAGTTTAAAATTAATTTGTTGGACATTTAAGAAAGAAAAATATATTAGTTTGAACTCCTCGAAGAAGGGAAAAAGAAAAATCTATCAGAAAACCAAAATCAGAGATGTTGCAATGGTGTCCGGTGGTTGAGCGTATGCTGATGATTTAATGACTTCTTATTATTGCAAGTACAGCGATAAAATATGTAATGGATTTGGGTGCGTCATTCCACATAACTTTCAATAAGCATTTGTTTGAATCTTGCAATGCCAAAGGGATTGAAATGGTTTGACTTAAGTTGTCTACAAAACTTGGGAGAGTGATTAACAATGTAAGGTATGTACTCGAAGTTCAATGTTATCTTCTTTCTATTATGATGTTAAATGATAGAGGGTTTACCTATAAGGGTGAATATGGAAACTTAAGGTTTTGTAAGGCTCCTTTGTTGTGATGATACCTAATAGTACTAATGATGTGTTAGTTCTCGAGGGTACCATAGTAGTAGATCGTGTGTTTAGTATAGTGAAAGATTCTACCACGTTGGGGCATTTAATTGAAAATAGACTCAGTGAACTAAGTAAACATGAGTTGTTAGATGTTATAATATTTCAAAAGCTGAGCTTTTGTGAAAGTTTGAATTTAGGGTAGAGCAAAATGGTAAAATTTATGCCCAACAAACAACCATTCAATGAAGTACTTGATTATGTTCATTCAGACTTTTAAGGTCCATCACGGGAACCTACCATAGGTGGTGCAATATAATTTATGTTGTTGATTGATGACTATTCCAGGAACGTATAAGTTATACTTTTGAAGACCAAAGATGAAATGTGTGTTGTCTTTATAAAATAAAAGACTTTAGTAGAGAATCAAATCGGGAAATCGCTAAAGAAGCTTCAGACTGATAATAGCTTCAAATATGTGAACGAGGGGTTTAATAACTATTGTGGAAATCTTTAGAATTACTGGATACTAAACCATAAGTGTGAATTCTCAACTTAACGGGCTTGATAAGAGAATAAATCGAACCTTATTGGAACGGGTTAGATGTATGCTTCATACAACTTGAATAGGGAAAAGGTTTTAGGGAGAAACTGTAACAAAGATTGTATATATCATCAATATGCATTCGTTTATGATGTTTAAGTCTCTTTGTCCTAAAGAGGTATAGACTAGAGAGAAACCTAAGTTGGAACATTCAAAAGTGTTCGGATGTGCTGCCCATGCACGTGTGAAGTAAGATAACTTTAAGCCAACAGCATGGATATGTTTGTTCATCGGTTATCCGGAAAGAGTAAAAGAGTATAGGTTGTGGTGCCTTGAACTTATACCATAGAAGGATTTGATAAAGTGGGAAGTGATTATCAATGAGAAGTATACGTCATTAAATAATATGGTGGAGACTCAACTTAGTACTAACAGGAATATATGTCAAGTTGATGATAGATCTGATCTACAAAGAAAAGTTAGAGATACCCATACCAAAGAACAATTTGGATTTGGTTCTGGTCTGGGTCATACAAATAAAGTTTAACCATTGTATGTATACGAAGTTGGCTGACGGTCTGGAGCTCTAGTGCCTTCGAATGATCATATAGAAGAACAACTTGATCTTGACAGTTATCAATTTGCAAGATATAGAGCATAAAGACTAAGTAAACAACCGCATATGTATGGTTTTTTCGATGTAATTGGTTATAATTTATCTATTGAAACCCATGGAGATGTTTATTAACCCGAAAAATATCACGATGATATCAAGCCCAGTTATAAAGAGAATGCTTATGACCGTGAAAAAAAAACTGAGAACTCTCAAGAAGATGAACACTTGATTTTTTGTGAAGCAGCCGAAGGGTCAGAAGTCGGTTAGGAGTAAATGAATATTCAAGAGGAAGCCAATTATTCATGGTATTAAGTTATCCAATGAAAAATCTAGGCTCATGGTTATGGGCTTTACGCAAAAATAATGTGTCAATTTCAATGAGATATTTTTATCGATTGTAAAACAAAACCTCCATGAGGTTTATGCTATCAATTGTTTCCAGATTTGATATTGAGCTAGATCAAATACATATTACTATTATCTTCATGCATGGTAAATTGGAAAAACAAATTACATGTGTTAGCCAACCAGGTTTGAAGAATAAAATTAAGGTTATGTGTCTTTGTTGAAACGATCCATTCATAGGATGAAACAAACACCGAGAGAGTGAAATAGAAAATATTAATATTTTATTAGAAACATTAAATATGTCTGTAGTTTTTAGGATAATTGTGTTTATTAGAATGAAGAAACACATGTGGAAAGACAAGTCCTATTGTTATTATACTTGGATGACATACTAATACCTATAAGAGATAAGAGAAAGATTGAAGCGGTAAATACTCAACTAAAATAAGAGTTTGACATGAAGGATATAAGAGAGACTAAAATGATACTTGGTGTTGATATATGGGTATTTATTTTTATCTCAACAATAATATATACATAAGGTCCTAAGGATGTTCTCTATGTCTGAAGCAAAAGTGGTTGGAACTATCAGTGGTTCCCAATTCAAACTTAGTTCCACTCAAGCATCGACGGAAGCAACAAATAAGAAGTACATATTGGAGATACCTCCAATGTTATTGGTAGTATTACTTATGTTATGATTTCCATGAGACCATATTTTGACTATGCAATAAGTTTTTTTAGTATATTCATATCAAACCCGGGTAAGCCATATGGACATGCACTCAAGTGAATCATGAGATACTTAAAGAGATCGATTGTTGTACGGTTGTGTTACAATCATGATGATACATATGCTATAATGCTAATAGTGTATATTAATTCTGATTATGCAGGCTGTATCGATATAATGAGGTCTAATTTGGGTTATCTAGTTTACTATACTTGGAGGAACGGTTACCTGGAAGTCTTGTTTACATAAGGTTGTTACATTGTTGTCTACCGAAGTTGAGTATATAGGCTGCTATAAAATCAATGGGGGAATCTATTTGGCTAAAAGGTTTATTAAGTGAACTCGCTAGCATGGAGTAATATAAGGTTTTGTTATGTGATGACACTAGTGCCCTTCATTTGATGAAAAAATCGAAGTTTTATGAGTAAAGTAAACATGTTGACATTAAGTTTTACTTCATCTGATACATGGTGGAGAAAGAGAGAAAATGAAGTGGCTAAGTTTTTTAGCGAGGAAAATCCCTCGGATGCTCAGACCAAGGTATTGTTGATTTCAAAGCTCACGAACTACATAAAACTAGTGCAAGTCTTGAATGCAGGCGAGTTGCTAAAGATTAGCATTGGATGAAACAGAAGTTGGAGTTACTATAAGCCTAAACGTAACATTGGGTGGATACTTTTTAGGTGTAGTTTAGAAGTAACTCGTCAATAGAGATACCGCAGAGGGACTAGATGCCATAGTTAGATCTGTCATTTAAATGTATATGTATGAACTTCTAAAATTTTGTGGGTGAAGTTGGCTTAGTTGCTGAGATGACTGATGGACCCTAAGGGTTGAGAAAAGCTGTCGATACCTGTGAATTTTAAGTCAAATGAGATATATACTAATCCAAAGTAGACTGGTCTAAAGTAGGATGTTCTGAAGCGAGTTGATTCAAAACAATTTAATCTGAAGAGAACTGGATCAAAGTAGATTTTTTTTTTACTTTTTAGGTTTCTTACTTAATCGGGGCTCCTATTGTGTTCTTCCTATATTAATTGGATTTCTTACTATTTGGATATTATATATTAATTATAGTTTTCTATTTATGAGGTTTATTATATTAACAGATTAGAAGTTTATTTCAATACTTGAATAATGGGTTTTCATCTTGAAGTCTCTGATGAATTATTAGGGTTTTCCCTAAACCTACAAATAGTATAATATATTGTTACGTAAATGCGTGGCAGTGTGATTATGTGAGCAACATATTTTTTAAGTGAGAGAAATGAAGTGGTGTTACGAATAAATACTAAAAAGAGGATTATATGAATCACGTCATCTTTGTAAAAAAATAGTAGTTGAACACTTTGTGTTTGAGAGTCTTTATGTAACATAATTGTTTTATAAAAGAGTGTATGTTGTCAGTAGATGTAAGATTTCTTCACAATCCAGACCAAGTTTAATATGCATTGTGCGCTTGCTTTTATTACGTTTTCTGTAATCTTTTGCCAATTTTTGAACATGGTTAAGCGTTCTTTTGTAAGTTTGATAATCATACCCCATTTCATGCATCGGATGAACACATATTTTCCCAACAAAGTTATTTGTGAAATATTTAACATATAATATTAGGTACGTATGTAATGATGTAATGAATGATATATTATTGATCATTATCGTGGGACGATATGATTAACCTTTAATAAAATTTAGTTTATGTGTAGCATATGTTTATAAAGGTTAATCTTATCGTCTCACAATAATGATCAATAATATCACACGTAGTTATTCAAAATTTATCACACGTAGTTTGTAGATAATTTTTTTGATTATATATTGTTTAGTTTTTGAGAATTCTTAAGTAATAATAGGATGAAAATAATTCTCTCTACTAAAACGCACTTATATTTGTGTTAAGTTTTTTATTATTTGAAAAAAAATTGATCGTCCAATTTTTCTTATAAATATGTTCATTTCATTCTCACTTCTAACAAAATGGTTTAAGAAACAAAATATGACTTCACAAAATGTTTTGTGAATTGAAATATTAAGATGGCTCATTGATGTGAAAAAATCAATTATCAAAAGGACATTACCGATAAAAAACAACAAATAATTATAAAAATAATCGAAAAACATATATAATTTAATATATGAAATTGATTTTTTTAAACTACATGTCAAACCTACTAAAATATCAAAACGATAATAAAACTATATCACTGATTACTCTTAAGTTTATCTTAAATTTATATTAGTCGTAAATAAATGTTATATTTAAAAAAAATTAAGTGCGAATAGTTTATTTTATTTTAGTAACCAAATCAAATATAAATTTAAACCTAACACAAAGTTTATATTCATTTTTTTATTTAAATTTCTTTTAGTATTTTTTATATATTTGTACTCTTAATTTATTGGTGTTTGTTTTAGATACAAATTATATATAACTCTAGTTAAAATTACTTATCAAATTTGTTTATTTTTTAAAATTATTTTTTAAAAACACACATTTTTTTAAAATAATATCATATTCACACTAAATTTTCACATCCACAATATATGAAAGCTATTTTGAAACACGTTTCTCTTATTCGACATATTATCTAATTAATGTCTACATTAAAAGTAAATACTGTTAGCGGATATTTTTTATGTTAAAACAAATACATTAAAGAAAGTAAAGATGTTTGTACAAATACCTAGGACATACCCCGATGGATGGCTTAACTCCAAAAATTAAGAAAGGTATAAATGCTGAAATAAGGACCTCAAAATAAGCAAATGATAACAGTGAGACAATGATAGCATATGAGGGGAGATGGATGCGAGAACGGTAGGTTCCACAAGGGAGAAACAAGAACCTATGAAGGAAAAAAATAGAAGAAATAACATTAAGTTAGTAGGTTAAGGATGAATATGTCAGTCAAACATAGTCCCTAGAAAACAAAAACGGAGATCAGCAAGGAGACGAAAAGAGATGCCAGGGGAAAGGCTTGGAGGGGAGCCACAAATTATGTTGTTTCTTTCCCCCCAAGCATAGTAAATGACAGAACTAAAGAAAGTCTTCCATAGATATTGAGAGCTAGAGGGGGAGGGGGGGCAATGGGAGGCTTCAAAAAGACAAGAGTTTCAACTAGATTTATTAGGGAAGGGGACTCCAAGTTTAGCGCGCGCAAGATCCCACAGGCTATGAGTGAAACTACAATCATAGAGGATATGATTACTATTTTCATCATCAGAGTTGTATAGAACGCGGGTAGGAGGAGTAGTAATCCCCCAAGAAAGAAGCTTATAGTGAGTGGTGAGCTTTCTTTGAATAGCAAACCAGAGAAAAAAAGAGTGTCGCGAGATATTAAATTTATTCCAAACTAACCCCGCCCATCCGACACAGGAGATAAGCGTCCGAATGGAGTTATAAGTGTCTTTGATTGTGATGTAGGGAGTTCCATCTTTAGTCACCCATAAGAGGATGCCTTCTAGGAGAGCGCAATGAGGAGGAAGGAAGAGAATGATGTTGCAGATTTCGATGAGGTTGTTTTGTTTCTTGTATTTGCGGATCTCTGGTTGTGATGCCAAACCCAATGATTCTCATAAATAAAACCGGAGACAATAATATTCTTACCAAACCTTGAATTATGGATAATTTTGTGACCATAGTGGGATGCAAAGAAGGTAGAGAGGAGTCAAGGGTCAAACCAGAAGGACGTATTCTTGTTGTTCTCGATAACCACCCTAAAACAAATTGCTGACGAAAGGCCTGAGAGATAAAAATTTTCTTCAAGTTTATGAGGGGGATGAGCCAGGATACATGACCCAAAAGATGTTATTATTATTTTTTTCAAATTTAATCCAGTCGTTCCATATAAAGTTAGAATTTTTGTTAATGATGGACCATAGATGCTTAAATACGGTCGCATAATTCAAGGTTTTAAGTTTGAAACCCCAAGGCCGCCCTAAAGTAAGGGCATAGTGACCGTAGTCTAGCCACTTGAGAACCGATGAGTTTCATCTCATGGCCAATCCAAAGATATCAACAGAGGATTTGGGGGAGTTCTTGAAGAACTTTAGAATGGAGGATGAAGATGGATCACCAATACACTTTCCCAAAAAAGATTGATGAGCTGAAGACGACCATCTTATGAAAAGTACTTAGAGGTCTAATAGACAATGCATGTCGTGATGTTGTGTAAGAGAGATAGAGACAGTTAGAATGGGAGAGGCTACTGGTTATCAGAAGGACTCTGAGATATTTTAATGGGAGGTAACCAACTTTGAAACCATAAAGGTTGATAAGGTTAGTCTTGAGGGTGGGGTTGATACCATAAAGAAAAATCTAGCTTTTATTTGGGCTAATTTGCAGTCTAGAGATGAGTAAAAAGTCACTGAGGCCTTCTTTGATAAGGAGCATGGATTTGCTATCTTCGTGGTAGAAGATCATTAGATCTTCCGCAAAGCAAATATTAACAAATTTTAAATTTTGACATTTCCAATGGAACTTAAATTTACGATCATTTCTTTTCTCCTTAAGGATACCAGAGAGAACTTGTATGACCATAACGAATAGAAAATGGGAGAGGGGATCTCCTTGTCTGAGTCATTTCCTACCCCGAAAGCACTTAGTGAGATCACAATTAAAATTAATGGTGTAAGAGGTAGTAGTAATGCCCAGTTATAATCCAGGTGATCATTTGATCCAAGATATCTATGAAAACAAGGATGTCAAGGATAATCTGCCATCTGACATTATCAAAGGCTTTTATCAAGTCAATCTTCAGGGCGAGTCTCTTACTTTTGGAGTTAATATGGTAACCTTTGAGTAATTCTTAGGAAAGGAGGATGTTATCCGAGATGTTCTTGTCAGTCATAAAAGTCGACTGAGATTTGTCAATTAAGTAGAGAAGTGAGTCTTTAATTCTGTTGGCTAAAATCTTAGAAATTATTTTGTAAACGATTGCATAAATCTATGGCGCGGTAGTCCGAAACATAAGTTATAGAATTATATTTGGGGATGAGGGAGATGTAAGTAGAGTTTCAAGACGGGTCGATCTTGTTAGAGTTGAAGAAGTCCAGAACTCCATTATATATGCCATTACCCACGATGGACCACGAGTTTTCGAAAAAACTGGAGTTAAGAGGCCACGAGATTTATTCCTATCAATGCTAAATAGAGCATCTTTAATCTCTTCACATCTAATTAGATGGGTCATTAAGGACTTTTCCACTGAATTTATCTTTGAGAAGATAAGGGAGGAGACTCTAGAATGACCCGGATACCTAGGAGGGTTCCTGGTCCCAAACAAAAAACTAAAGTGCCTAGCAAGAACATTAGAGATGCTAGAGGGTTAGTAATCAAATCATCATGAATATTCATGATAAAATTTATTTTGTTTCGAAGTAAATGATTTTTGGTACTAGTATGGAAAAATTTGGTGTTTATGTCCCCAAGCTTGAGCCAGTTTTCTTTGAAATTTACTTAAAAAAAGATTCTTCCGCTCTACTAAGGAAAACATAGTATGAAGAAACCTCAATCTCCTCAGTGATGATGAGAATATTAGAAGGATCATTAGCCATGAGGTTTTAAATCTAGAAAATAATTGACTGAGCGTTTGAAACTCTAAACTGATGTCACTATAGGCGGTACGATTGAGGTTTGAGGGTAAGTTAAATTCTGTTGAGTTTAAATGAGACCATCTTCATGCCCTCGAAAGAACAAGGAGAATTCCAGCTAGAAGTTATAATATTTTTATAATAATGGTGGGAATACCATATATTAAAGTATTTAAAGGGCTTCTTCTTATGCTTACGGTACATCCCAAGGTCAAGAGTAATGGTGGTATGATTATAGGATCGAGAGTAGCTGAAATGAGCAAAAGAGTTTGGAAAGACCTCGTCTCAGTCATTATTAATAAGAACGCGGTAAATCTTGAAATAAATGGCATTAATAGGGCATTTGTTGTACCATCTATAAAAGAAACCATTAGATCAAAGATCACTGAGTTTGTAATTAAAGCAACAATTGTTGAAATCGTCAATTGCCAAAGACCAGATACTCGAGAGCTTGATCTTAGGAGGATATGAAGTGAAGAAAATTAAAAAAAAAATCTTTCAGAGGTTCCATTGAAAGCATAGATAGTAGTGAATTAGAAGAAGGTATAGAGTTGAGATGCTTCACAAAGCAGTGGGTGTGTTGGGAGGAAGAATAAATGATCGAGATAATAATAACACTAGGATTCCAAATGATCCAGATTCTACCAAGAGGATGATTATGTATTGACATTCGGTTCTCGGTTCTTTAAAACTAGTATCCATTTAGGAACCGATTAAATTTTGTACTTTCTAACTAAATGGTTACTTTGTAACCAAATATTTATTTGAACCGATCTAGAACTATGAATATTTAAGGGTGATATTGGTTATTCAGTTCTTTATGGCTACTATTCAGTTCTCGGTTCTGAACCAAACTGAAGCGAGAAGCGTGGGTATTTAAGATAATGAATGTACATGTATTTATAAGGAAGCAAAACCAAACCAAATCCGTTATTTTGGTTTGGTTCAGTTCTTCGCTTTCATAACCATATGCCCATGCCTAGGGATGATGCTCATGATTAGTATAATAATGCCAATAAGGGGTCATTTTGCTAATAATATGGATAACATTTTGGAAACAAACTTTAGTTTCCACAAGAATCATGACCAAAATACTAGTACTTATAATGAAATAATTGACATCCTTTTGTTTGATGGGGTCGTTTAACCCACACACATTCCAAGAAGCGATAAACATTACATACTTACAGCAGGTTAGGTGGTTTCTTTGTCAGAGGGTAAGGGAAACTAGCCAGTGGAAGCCTTTTCACGTATGGTGGATCTACACATCGGGGAATCCTCTTCCTCACCATTTTCCACCACAATAGTATGAGGGGTTTTCTCTTCAGAGGGGTCGGACTCAACGGATGTTATCAGGGAAAGAGGAAGTCTATAAGGAAATGGTGGGACAACGAAGGGAATGGAGCCATGAATGGTGAAAAAGCACACTCTAGTGTTATGACCATATACAGTCCATCTAGTAGATTGAGACGGGAGGCCCTAGTATTCCAATCTGACCAATGTGATTTTACCCAAGCATTTGAAATTGATCGAGATGGGTAAAGGGTTGCCTGCTTTGATCAAAACACAAATACGAGCGAATTTTAGTTTGTCTCTTCTCTCGGTCTGTTTATCGGCATAAAAAGGGATACCGAGAATCGAGCCAATGCGGCTACGAAATTTATAGGTCCAAAGGTCCAATGGTAGCTTGAAGATTTTAACCCAAATAGGACGCTCCTTAAACGGGTCCTTAGAAAAGGTCGTAAGAGGTTACCATTTTTTAAGGACTAAAAAGAGATCACAAAAGTGTCATGGTGCCTTTTCTAAGATATTCTTAGCAGAATCTTCAGAGCAAAACTTGAAGAAGAAGTACCCCTTAGGGATAGATTTAACTTTCTCGAGGCTAAGCTTCCCCCAAATGGCAATGATACTTGCTTTAAGTTGGGAGAGATTTGAGGATTCCCCAAAGAAGTAGCCGGATAAACAAGAATGCCATGAGTCTGGAGTACCAGGGACGGTATCATCATCCATAATCAATGTGTTACCATTGAATTTATTTTGTAAAGCTTCAAGGACAAGAGGAATCAAATTCTTAGAGAATCCCAAAACCATGTTAACCCACGAAGAAGGAAAAATTGAAGACGGGTTTATGAATGAGTTGGATTTGTGGGAGGATACGTGGGAATTGGATGATCGAGAGAGAGAGATGTGGTTTTGATGCACTTGGTAGCCTCTAAGGAGGAAGGTTTATGGGCTAATTGGTGGGGGTTTAAATAGTTTAGGTTCCTAAGCTGATGGTTCAAAATGTTATCTTTGAATTTTCTAGGACGAGGACCTTTACCACCAAACTTACGAGGAGATAAAGAAGAGGTAGTGAGGGGAAGTTAAGAGGGCACGTGATACTCTTAATTTATGAGAAGATGTGGGATTGTGGGTATATAAGTTTGATGATGCGAGGTTGAAGGAGGATGAAATGGAATTTTGGGTAGCGAGATTTGAAGAATTAGAAAATGAAATTATTTTTCGGGATATTTTGAATGATGGTATTATTCCCCGCCAAAAATATGGACAAAAGAGAGATAGGAAGCACATGGGCTTGGAAGCCCACTAAAGTAAGTGCTTGAGAGAGTGAAGATTGGTAAGGTGACGCTGGTTAGATTAGGCTCTGGATTGGCAAGCTGGGTAAGAGGCTCAATATAAGGGTTAAGAGGCCCTACATATGAGATTAGATTACTAAGGCCTAACAAAGAAAAAGAAGGCTGCTCAAAGAACATCTTCAGATTAGGGTTTAGATGTACGGTAGTTTCGACGCTAGCAAAACGGTGAGGGAGGGAGCTGGTGGTCGACTAAAAGGGTAATACGGTGGTCAGAAAATCTCGGGCCGCATTTAGGTACTCAGGGTCTGGATTTCTGGTATGCACACTCTCAATTTGGAGGAAGATTACTTTGGAGAGAGATTAATGAGGGTGCATCGGGATGGTAGAGGCATCCATTAAGGTTATAGTATGAGAGGTGACAGTTGAAGGAGGCGGGAAAAATACATTCAATAGTCGCGACGACGACGTCGTAACACGAACTAAGGGGGATGTACAATCACAGAATGGATAAAAGGTTGTTGGATAGAGAATGAGCGATAGACTTGTTTGGATGAGAGAGAGAAGTTTGCCGAATGAAAGAGGTTTGATAGAAGGATGGAGGTTGTCTCATACTAAACGAAGAATAGGGCTCCCAGGATACTGGAGAAGCGAGTCCATTTCCAAGACTCCATGTGATGCCTTGTTTCAGAGAGGGCTTTCACCACCGTCATTTCATGGCCGAGAGTGATATCAGGAGAAAGGAGAGTGAATTTGAAGGCCGAGGACCACAAGAGGTTGTGAGCGAATAGGTGCGGTGGCTAGAGGTTCCAAGTTGGACACAAAAAAGAGGAGATAAAGAAGATGACGATGGTGACTTAGGGTTCAGAGGTATCTGGACCAGAATAACGGAGAAAACTGGAGAATTCCCCGACAAGAAAAATACCGTGAAGACCTGTTGGAAGGCCTGGATGTAAGGAGATGGGTGGAGGGGAGGCTGCGAAACCGGTCTTGGAGTTGAAGGAGGCCATATCTAGAGTTTGAGGTATTTTTTCAATTTTTGTGTGTAAGTATGTTTGTTGAATGTATGATTGTTAAGAGTGAGTAAACTTGATCCTTTATCCCACATCGCTTAGACTGAACAAGTACTTACAATATATAAGTGAATGAAATATCTCAACTAATTTGAGGCCTTTTGGGAGTGAACCAAGAGAAAATCCGTGCGGGACTAATCACTCAAAGCGGACAATATCACATTAGTTGGTAGAGATATTTCTGACATGGTATCAGAGCAAGGTTGAAACTTGTGTTCTAAGTCATGCAATGTGTGTATTGAGAGTGTATATGCCATTCCGCGGATCAAGTTTAAGGGAGAGTGTTAAGAGTGAGTAAACTTGATACTTTATCCCATATCGCTTAGACTGAACAAGTACTTACAATATATAAGTGAATGAAATATCTCAACTAATGTGAGGCCTTTTGGGAGTGAACCAAGAGCACATCCGTGCGGGACTAATCGCCCAAAGCGGACAATATCACATTCGTTGATGGAGATATTTCTGACAATGATGAGTTTTGGTGAATTTAAGGGAAGTCGGGTAAAAGGTTTAAGGGAGGTTTAATAAAAGATTTTGAAAAATAGACAGAGTTTAGGAATGCTTTTGAGAGACCAAGTTTTGGTGAATTTAATGGAAGTCAGGTAGAAGGTTTAAGGGAGGTTTAATAAAATATTTTAAAAAATAAACAGAGTTTAGGAATGCTTTTGAGAGACCAAGGATTGAGTCATGATAAAAAGTAGAGGTTTTGGGAAATATTTTGGTCAAGGATTCAGTATAAGGAGGGAAGATTCAGGCTAGCATAGATAAGGGCAGACCCAAAATCTTGAGGGAAGCTAGCAGGCCTATAATCCATGCCAGGAACTATATAGAGTTGAGAATCAAAAGCATGCGTGGGACAAAGATGACTTAAAAAGGCGGTTGTAGAATGTTAGAAGTTGATGAGTGTCTTTTTACAGGTTGACGGGTCACAAATGATGAAATGGATGTACTTGAGAGACTGCTTTTGGTACTAAGAGGGAAGACCAACAATACACGCTAAGATGTGCTAAGATGAGTCTGAATTTGGACCAGAATGAAAACGGACGGGTGTTGCACTAAAAATGAAAAGAATGCATAAAGCACTATATGAGTTTTGGTTAAGATTGTTAGTTTTGATTGGAGAAGATTTGTAGGCAACCAGCACGACTGTCGATGAATAAATTCCAATTCAATAGTTTAAAAAATAGCCGATAAAATTCGCACTAAGATTTGTAATTAACGGACACTATTTAAAAAACAATTATTTATCTAATTTTAAAATATGTTTAATTATAAAATTTAATTTAATTTAATTCATTTAAAAAACAATAATATTTTTTTTCAACGAATGCCATTACGTTATAGTATAGTTTATGTTTCTCGTGCAAAATTATACTCCAGCCACCGCACCTATTCGCTCACAACCTCTTGTCTGCGTTTTCTTCTGTATATTTTTAAGCAAAGTTTTCTTGATTAAATAACTTTATTAGTCACTAACTACAATTATTTCGTGAAGATTAAAAGAAAACTCAGGTGATTCTTACTGGCAGAGGAAGTGATGATTTATTGCAGGAAATCTGAGTGGACGCAGTAACTGTCAAATTATTATTGGCAAAAGAATTTTATAAAGTACCTTTATTTTTATACTCCATTTTCACTTTCTTTTATGACAAAAAAAGAAAGAACCTAAGGCTACGGCTATGGTCGACATGAAAGGCAAAAACAGATTTTACAGCTCAGGAGAGAGAGAATCTTCTTTTTCCACTTACTGTAACTTGATATCATAAAACCAAATCTTTTGTCCACACTTCAACTCTTTTTACTATTTATACTCCACACTACTATTTTATATATAAACATTTTTTATACTTTCAAAATATTTAACAATGATGCATTTTAAATTTGATAGGAAGAATATAATTTTCCAATAAGTTCAGAAAATATAAAATCATTTTTTCTAAAATCAAACTAAATATAGACCACATATAAGATACATAAAGGATTTTTCTAAGCTGACGTTTTTTTAATATCGATTTGATATCTTGGAAGATACACATGTAATCTCGAATAATGCAGATATTGTATAGTACTACTCCTACAAAATATCTGTAAAATTATACTTGTAATTCCGAGCATTACAAAAGGGACTAGTATTGAAACTTAAAAGTAGTACTCCTTTTGTTTATAATAAATTATCGATATTTAGTTTTTATTAATTTTACCAGTAACATTTTTTTTAGTGAAAAGATAGATAATTGTTACATTATTATTTTTTATTATAAATAAACTTAAACAATTATTATCATTTTTAATATCCGTGTCCGTAGCTAAAATGATCAGTAATTTTGAATAACAAATAGTTTATAGTAGATGGAGATTAAAAGTGATTGATGAATTTTAGCCGAAATTTAAAAATCGAAGATTTGAGTAAGCCGAAATTAAAAATCGTATATCGAATTTTGAAGTGATAAAATTTTCATCTGAAGACTTAGGTGCATAGACATCTGCAGAAACATAAGGGATGAGATTTTTCGAAGATAAATGTTAAGTAACTGCTGGAACCGAGGGTTCACGACTTGTGAGACCTAGGTTCCGGGACTTGAAGTCAAATTCTTCTCAATATATTTATGTGTTTCTAGAAGAAACTGATTCAATAATGTGTTGAAGAATTTAAAATTGATGAATCATTCTCAACCATTGATCAAGTAACCGTTGGTCTGAGCATGCTAAAAGAATGAACATGGTAGTACAAGATACAACATCGTCAGTTGGTGGTGTCATTACCTGGTTCAGTGTTCGGTCGTACAAATTCCAGGGCTGCAGTGTCGTTTCCGTTTGCTTGTCCTTGATAACAAGCTGTAAGTTGTTACCGTGAGCTGAGAAATCAACTCACTCATCATTTGTTCTATACATAGTGGAAGAGATGTATGAAGCAAGTACCGGAGCATTGCAAGAATGAGAGAAAGCCTCAAGCTTGTGTGGTTTTAAAAAGAGAAATAAGGTAGAAGATAAACACTCACATTCATAATGTCTTATATAAGTCAAATCTGCTTTGTAACAGAAGAAAAATGGTTATGTTAATTGTTTTTTAGTTAGTCTCATTGTAACCTTCTTTTATATAAAATGTGTGTTCGTTGCTGGTGGATGTAGAATTTCTTCACAATCCGAACCACGTTAAATATGTCTCACGTGATTGGTTTATTTTTCTATATTTTTATTACCTTTGGGTTTGAAGGTTCACATGGCCGAAGCTCTACTTCATTCTTATCACACTTATAATTAGTGAATCACCTAAGGTCTAAAGCTACAACCTAATATCAAACTATATAACTTAAACCTGTAGATTTGGCTATTGCCCAATCACTTGATATAGTGATTGCCACCGAGTCATATTCTTGATTGGTCTTATCCCCAACAAGTGGTGCAGTGAGTGTGTATACTCCGTAATAATAAAATATTATAGGTGATATACACAAGGTAGAAAGATGAAGATCATTTCAGATCTTGATGATAAGGATTTAAATCTCCCTACGAAATTAAAGGAAGTCACAAAATTGAGTTTCATGATGTTCAATCTTAATAAATTCAACATAAATAATTATTTTAACCTATACAGAGTTAAAATTCAGTTTTTACTAGTATATAATGGTTGTATATTGCCATTGATGAGGGATTCAAAGAAGAGGTTGATGCTGAAGTGTTGTTAAAGTCTCATAGTGCTATGATCTTGAGTTTGGAGGACGAAATACTTCGAGATGTGTCTAAATAACCTACAACATTGGGGATACAAAATCGGTTGGAAGTCATTTACACGAAGAAGTCCATATCCAACATATTTTATTTTAAGAAAAAACTATACACGTTCGCAATGGATGGTCATAAGGATATTCGAAGACACTTGGATGATTTCAATAGAATTATATTGACTTGATTGTAGTTGAAGTCAATGTATAAGGTGATGATCAAATAATAATCCTTTTGAGTTCTCTGTTCAAGGTTTATAAGCACTTTATTGACATCATAATCTATGAAAAAGAGTCTTTTAAGATTGCCAAAGTGTATAGTACTTTGGATTCTAAAGATCTTCAGAGGAATAAAATTTCAAAAGATGCGAGAAAGGTCTAAAACGAGATATTCTATCAAGAAGATAAAAAACTCTCGGTCTAAATCAAGGAGATTTGTGAGTGGTTCTAAGGTGAAATATTGGTTATACAAGAAGAAATATCATATTATTAAGAACTGTTTGAGATAAGAAAAAAGTTATTCGAAGCATAAAGCGAGAAATGCTGCAATTGTCTTGGATGACTAATACATTAATATTTTAATAATTTTTACTTTTAGGTATAATGATAAGTGATTCTTGGAATCTAGAGTTTATCCCATTTGACATCCAACAAACATTGGTTTGAAAACCTAAGATTGTTTGAATATGGTAAGATCATAGTAGGGAATGATGAACCATGTGCTGGAAAAAAGATGATGAACATTTAAATAATTTTTAGATGGCTTGAAAGAGTGATAGAAAATACACACATATGCCCGAAGTTAAACAAAACTTTATTAAGACTAGTATGTTAAATAATGAAGGGTTTACATATATGGATAGAGATGACATCCTTAGAATTCTGCAAGGCTCACTAGTTTTTATGAAAGCCTTTTTTACGGATGGTGTTTTAATTTTTGAAGGTTTTGTAGTGTCCGAAAGTGTGTCTAGGATAGAGATATATTCGACCAAATTGTGAGATATAAGGTTCGGGCATATGAGTGAGAAATACTTTATTGATCTTATCAAACACGGGTTGTTAGATGGTATTACATTTTAAAAGTTTAAATTTTATGAAAGTTGTGTGTTAGGTAAAAACAAAAGGTTTAAGTTCATGCCTATCACCACTAAAACCATTGATCTTCTTAAATATTATCGTTCAAACATTTGGGGTCCTGCAAGGTAACCCACGAAAATTGGTGCTAGATAATTAATGTATTTTGATGAGTCTGGATTTTGTCACCACTCTTTGTAAAAACCGGAAATGGGCAATTCGGACATCATCCACCTAACCGGACATGGACAATTCGGACAACCTCCACTTACTAAAACTGTGTGAACAGAACTAAAGTATTAAAAACTTAATCACTTCATGACTAAGCTAATTACTTGTTTACTTAAAACTAATGGGTCTTTAAACTCGACCCGGATCCATTAAACACAACCCGAAAGCCCATGTGGCCCAAAAGATAAATGTATAAATACCCCAACCACCTACATTAAATGAGGGTAATGAAAATTAAATACAACCAAGCAGCTCAATTCTCCCTCTACACTCTATCCAAACATTAAATACCTTCAAAATACCACAAAACTCTAGACAAAAATACCCTCAAACTAAAATAAACCTCACCATATTTGATTGATAAATACTCCATAAAATATGAGTTATACTTTTGAATAACAATGATGAATCATTTGATGCTTTTAGAAACTTGAAGAACTGATGTAGAATGAGACTAAAACCTGTTGAAGAAGTTGATGACTAATAATATCATGGAATATATGAATGATCCATTTGACTAGTTATTATTATAAAATTGGTATTTATAGATACAAGAGCGATAGAGTAACTCCCCAACAAAATATACTTATTGAGAGGATGAACTGGACCTTGCTAGAAATAATATGGTTTATGTTTCAGATATCTCGAATAGGAGTTCATCCACGACACTAAATTTTAAATGTCCATAAAAAATATGGACTAGAAAGAAACCCATGCTGGAAAATTTGAGAGTGTACGAGTATGCTGCCTACATACTTATAAAGCAAGATAAACTTCAGTCGATAGCCCAAATTTTTTTGTTCCCCGGTATCCTTAAAGAGTAAAAATATATAGGTTAATATGCATAAAACCTCTTAGTAAAAAATATTTTATTATCCAAGACGTAGTATTTTTCGAAGAGGTTATGCTATTAGTTAAGTCGATGAAGACCAAAACTAGTAATGTCAAGAAGATATACTGAGTTAGTGATGAGTCTAAGCAAGAAAGTGAAACTGAAGATGCTTATACCAAAGATGATTTGGACTTGGTATATATTTGTCTCATGCAAAGGAAGTTCACATATTGCATGCAATAAGAGATGACTGAGATTTTAATTTTCTAGAACATTCGGATGTTTAAATAAAGAACAAAATAATGATATTGACACATATCAATTTGTGAGAGATAAAACACGAAGACCTACAAAGCCTACATGGAGGTACAATTTTTCTGATCTTATAGGTTATTGCTTTGTCAATCAAAATATAAAGAGATATTCTTGAACCCGATAGTTATCACGCTGATATAAGAAGTAGTGATAAGCCAGAGTGAATGCCATGATGAAAGAAGTTAGATCTCTAAAAAAGAATGTCATCTGGATTTTTGTGAAGCAGTCAAAGGATCAAAAACATATTCAAATTAAATGTATATTCAAGAAGAAGCAAGGAATTTATCTAGTTGAGTCATCCATATAAAAATCTAGACTGGTGGCTAAAGGATTCACACAAAATTAGGATGTTGGTTTCAATGAAATTTTCTCACAGATTATGAAACGAGCCTCTATAAGGGTTATGCTGTCACTTGTTGCTAGATTTGATCTTGAGTTAGATTAAGTAGATACTGTCTTTCTGCATAGAGAACTAGATGATAATATCTACATATATCATCTTCAAAGTTTTAAAGATGGCATGAATGAGACTTGTGTTTGTTGAAGAGGCCCTAATATGGGAAAAAAACAGTTTGTTGAAGAGGCCCTACTAGTTGGAAAATATATAATGAGAATAAAAATATTGAAGATTCAACTGAATGAAGAGTTTGAGATGAAGGATATGGATGAGGCTAAGATGATACTTGATATAAAGATAAAGAGGAATATATTTATAAAGTATTTATTCTTATCTCAACAAGAAGATATATAAAAGGTTCTCAAAAGGTTTGGCATGTTTAAAGCCAAAAATGTTAGAACTATCATTGGTTCTCATTTCATTCTAAGTACCACTCAAGAACCAACCAAAGTAAAAAAAAAGAACTTCATGCAAGAGATACCTTATGTAAATGTCATTGCAAAAATTATGTATGCAATGATATGTCCAAAAACTTTACATACTCCATTAGTATAATGAAAAATTTTTAAGTCAAATCTATGAATCTTACTCAAAATCCCTCAAGTGGCTCATGAGATACTTGAAGAGTTCGACTAAAGTTGAGTTATGTTATAATCAGAAGTACACGACCGATGAGATACTGAGAGGGTATATTAACTTTAATTGTGCAGGTTTCATTAGCACAAAGAATTCAACATCGAGTTAATCTGTTTACTGTGCATTAAAGAGTTGTTAGTTGGAAATCATGTCTTCAAAAAGTTATTTTTGTGTCACTTACATAAGTCGAATACATGGTTGCTACTAAATCAGTAAAGGAAATCATATAACTGAAATGCTTTTTGACTTAGTTAACTTGTATAAAAATAAGATGTAGCCGTGTTTTATAATAATACTGGTGCTCTTCTGTTCATGAGGAATCCGATTTTCATAAGAGAAAAAACACATAGATATCAAGTTGTAGTTCATTCGAGATGTTGTGGTGAAAGATCAAGTGAAAGTGGCAAATATTGCAAAAAAACCTTTGGATGCTCTAACCAAGATTTTACCGATTTCAAAGTTCAGGAACCGCGTGAGACTTATACAAGTCTGGGAAATAGGTAGACTAAATATCTCTAAAGAATAGCTAGAACACCGATAACTAAATACTATATTGATTATAAGCCTATATGGATAATTGTTAGTTGTAGGATAAAAGTGACGGATACAACTCAAGTGAGAGTTACGGGTCGAAAACTTGAGTAAAATGAGACTTAAGGGTTGTAAGAGCCAAACCTCCAAGTGTGAGGATGCTCAGTAAAGTACTTATGTGCATAGATGTATTTTGGAACCTAAGATATGAGTTTTTCCAAAGATAAAATTTAAGTAACTATTGGAACCGAAGGTGCAAGATTGTTTCCCGGTGGACCTAAATGAAATGATTGAAGCCGAATGATTCTGAATTTACTTATATGTTATCGAAGAAATTGATTTACTAATGTGTTAAAGAATCTGAACTTGATGAATGAATCCCAACCATTGATCAAGTAACCGTTGATATGCACATACTTGAACAATAAAAGTGATAGTGCAATATAAAAAAATGTCATGTTTTAGAGTTAGTGATGCTATTACCTGGTGTAGTGTATGGTTCTACGGATGCCAGAGATGCAACGTCATTTTCGTTTTGCTTTCATGGGGAACAAGCTGTAAGTTTTCACCTCACTCATCATTGGTTTTATATATAGTGGATGAGAAGTATGAAACAAGTGTAGAAGTTTTATGAGAATTAACTAGAGAGAGAAAGTCTCAAGTTTGTGTGGTTTTGGGAAGTGAAGTAAGGTAGTAGATAAATATTGAGGATAACACTAAGACCTATAATGTCTTTTATAAGCCGAATCTATCTTGTCGTAGAAGAATTATTATTATGTTAGTTATGTTTGAGAGAATCTCATTGGAACCTTATTCTATATAAAAGTTGTGTGTATTGTTTTTTGGATGTAAAATTTATTCACATTCCAAACCATATTAAATATATCTTGTGTCGTTGGTTTTAGTCTTTATTTTTCATTGGTTTTGTGCTGGAAGATTTATAAAATAAAATCTCTGATTTTTGAGCTACACTCTTAAAGAGTGAGTCGTCTAAAATTTAAAAATACCACATACTACCGAATCATATAACTTTAACATGTAGATTCAGTTAGTGCTGAATCACTTGATATTGTGATTACCACTAGTTCTTTAAATAATTTTTATTGATTTTACGTCAACAATTTTAATGTCTATATAAGGTGCTTATTGCAATGTGCTAAAAGTTAAAAAGACTCACACTAAACAATAATAATGACATGTAAGTATGAAATTTATCTAAGAGAGTCACAAATATATTTTATTTTATCAAGAATTACTATTATAAATTGATTTTTAAATACTAAATACACAAATCTATTTCTTACTATAACAAAATTATTAATTATTAATTTTAAACTAATTAATTAATTTTATAATTTTAAATTTAAGAATTATACATCATATTATACAAAAAGGTCTAATCAATTTAAATATTATAAATGTTATTTTTTTTAGTTTTTACTTTTTTGAAAATAAATTATTTGTCTAAATTAAATTTAAACATTTAGAAATATATTATTGTATTGTCACTTGTTTTTTAAATTTATATTTCATTTCCAATCAAATCATTATAAAATTTTGTTGGTTCTTAAAAATATATTACAAATAAACTTTTAGTAATTCTCAATTAGATCTTTTTTTCCCAAGAAAGAGAGTTTTTATTGATGTTAAAAATGAATACAAATGTTATTGATACATTTTGCAAACATCATCTGCCTATATAGACAAAAACAAGCCTAAAACTACAGATGACAACATATTGAAATCTATCCTATCTTTAATAAAGACATATACTTCTTCATCGACTTAAACAGCCCTCTTCTTTCATCTAAATCCACAGCAAATCTCCTCGATATCCTGAGTCCTTTCATCCTTAGCTGTATCTCCTTTATCCTTCCATCCTTAGTTGCTTCGTAGATCTCCTTCCATCCTTAGTTGCTTCCTTGATACCTAAACCTGCAAAACAAAACGTAGAATGTAGTCAAGTTTTTCAACTTGCTAACAGGTTATTAAGAGTATCTAATATGTCCTAAACCAGCAGCATCAAGTATTAAAATGGAATTCAGATTATGAAAAGAGTGATCCGCAAGAATAGCAACCCTAGCACTTATCAGCTGTTCAAAATTATAAATGAAGTCAATTATAAAACCTTTTCACCAGAAAATCCAAATTTTATTGTTTATATTTGCCTGACAGGATTCAAAACCCAATTTAAAACAAATTTCTTGAATTTTATCTACAGACACCATAGGTTCTTGCAAAGCTAATATATCAATAGAATGCTTTTTAGATAAATTCTTTAATCTTCTGACAGTTTTTATATTACCTACACCTCTTATGTTCCAGTTTAGTAGTTTTAAAGTCATTTTAAGGGTTATTTAGAGGATCCTAATGATCCTTTGCTATTCCTGGTTTTAATTACAAGTTTATTTCTAGAAGATCTTCTTAGTAAACTATTCAATGAAGGCTTACTTTTCTTATGTTTAGGAGAAACTGGCAGACTTAAGTTAATACCAAATTTTTTATCTTTATGTGAATTAGGAGAAAGACTCAATCTATTTCTAATCAAAGAAGGATATTTAGACTCATTAATTTCATCTACATCTTCATTCATTAAAACATTAAAAGGATTATTAACATTCATAGATTCAATTGCATCTTCTATGTCTTTTTCTGAGACAACACCAGATTCAAAATGTTTAAATGCTAACAAGTTTTCTTCACTAATCACAGCATCAAGCAAATTAATGGCTTCTATTATCATGTTATCATCAGAAACTTTTTCTATTGCTTTATCAACATCAGAATCCATATGTTTACATGCAAGTAAATTGTTAACATCACAACTTACATCAATATTAAAATTTTCTACATCCATGTTAATATTAGGAGCTTTTTCTATTTTACTATCAATATTAGGAGCTTTTTCTATTAGTAATTCTCAATTAGATCAATTATTATTTGATAGTTTTAAAATACTTCGATCATTATCTTATTTATCATATTTTTTAACCGTGTATTAATCAAACAAATTATTTTTCAAGCGATCGTTAAGAATGTGTAGAACTTTTAGTTATTAGATACAATGTATAGTTGCTAACTTGATAAGCTCTAAAAATAGAGATAAATATGATGAGTAATCTTTTATATATAAATTCACTTAAACTAAAATAATAGTAATTTGAAACGTACCTTAAATCTGTCAACTTTATTTAGATAACATATATATTTTTTATGATTTTATCCATTGAAAAAAATATTTTTTCTAAATTATACATCATGGGTAAGAACAAAAAATATTACAAAAGAAACTCTTAAAATAAAAAATTAATAAAATCCAAACTCAACAATCATATTAAGCTAGCATCATGATCCATGATTAGTAAATATTCTAAACTCATATTCCCGAGTTGTAATGGATCATCCAAACCGAGCTAATCTTTCTGGATTCGTTCTTCCTTATTGTTTTGATTCCATTTTCATTGTCTAGTAACACGTGTGCACGTAACCTATAAAGGCCATGCGAACTTGATAACATCAACACCTTCCTCTAGTATATCACTGATAATCCCTCGTGAACGCGACAGACATATTTTTGTTTGTTTCGTAGCCTTTTTTAGGATATACTAATTCCACAACGTCTACACCACTATGTCGCTCACCTTGATGCCAAGTATCTCTGTCACCAACTCGATGCCATCGTCACGTGTAAGAAAAAATAAAGTTTTCCTAGTCAATTTTGACTATTATTTAACAAACTATTGTTTACAGTTTAGACTAAAAAATAATATTAATAAATATAATGAAATGAAAATTCTAGATAGCGCTATACGCACTCGAACCGTAAATTTTCTCAATAAAAGACAAAACTTATTATTATATAAATATTTTATATTATTTTAAATGTCAAATGTTTGCTATATGATTTTGTTAAAGTGTCCAATTGAGAACTCAACAAGTTCTCAAATATTTTCTATATGGTTTTGAAAAAGTGTCCAATTGAAAAAATGATAAGTTATCAATACTTACTACAATACTAAGTTAAGAACTTGACATATTTAGTTGAGAACTTGACAATGTCACAACTATTTTCTATTTAACTTAGTATATTATCTAGTCGACATCTTATAAGGTTCTCATATATTTGCTTTAATACAAAATTTATAAGTTCTTAACTAAACACTATAATATATTGACGTTAATTTTAAGCTTTAATATGTCTTTTGAAAATCTCGAGAAGTTATTCACAAGTTTCCAAAGGTCATTCACAAACTTTTATATATTATGTGTAAGTATACAAACATCATTTAAACATTTATAAGTCATTTATAAGCTTTAAGATGATATTTGCACCATTGATACCCTAGTAATAAATATTTTAACGTTCTTCGTCTAATTGTAAGCCTTATTTGCAAGCTTTTAGAGGTCATCAAAGTTTCGGATGCCATATACAAACCTCTGGACATTATTCAATCAACTTCAAACATTATTCATTCAAATCCAAACATCGTTCAAAAACTTATAAACATCAAACTTATAAACAACATTTCCATAAGTATTTTTGAATTTCTTAGTTTTCGGGTAAGGACATTCAATTTTTTTCTAAATCTAACATCCGTTGTTAAGAAATGACCAAGTTTAAATTTGCTTATAAAGTTCAACAAGTCGGCAATGAACAACCAGGTTGAAAATTGTAGAAAATATTCTCATATTGTCGGTAAGGAACAATCAAGTTAATTTTTTTAAGTTCTCATATTATCATTAAATAATAATGAAACCATTTTTTAAAGTTTTCAACTGGTTATTAAAAACAACCAAATTACGATTTTTAAGCTTCTCACATGGTCGTTAGTGAACAATCAAGTTGATGATTTTAAAGTTCTCACCCAATTGTAAAAAACAACAAATATATATTATATTTAAAAAAAAATCATTTATTTTAATACGAGAATAATTTTTTAAACCTATTCAAAATGTTTCTATATGACCATTTTTTTATTCCAATATTCAAGACAGCTATTTTAGTATCCTTAGCTTACTTTAATATACATATTATAATATATTACATTTGAAGTTCTCAATTAGAAATTATGATATTAGAATCCATTCACAAGGCTCAATACATTATTAAAAAATCTTTAGAATTTAACCACAACCCTTCAAATGTCATTCACAAAATTCTAAATGTTATTTGTAAGCCTACCGATGTTAATCGCAAGCCTTCAAACATCATTAGCATGCCTTCATACCTAATTTTAAGTCTCAATACGTTATTTGTAAACATTTATTTATAGTTTTAAGCATTCATTCGTCATTCAAAAATCTTTGGATGTCATTTGTCCAACTTAATACGCTAGTCATAAATATTAAATTCATTCAAAATGTTTAACGTTATTCGCTCCACTCTAAACATCACTCACATACCTTTAAAATTCATTCATAAGCTTTAAAAAGTAATTAACAACAATGCTTTCCAAAGTTATCTACTGGTGGTCAACAACCAAGTTGAGAATTTTTTTAAATCTCTCAACTGACGATAAAAAAGAATCAAGTTATAATTTTTACAAGTTCTCTATATCGATTAAAAAACAATATAGTTGAGAATTTATTTTACAAATTTTTTAACATGGTTATTAAGGAAAAACACAATTGAGGATTGCTTTTAAAATTTCCAACTGATTATTAAAATACAAAAAGGTTATATTAAAAATAAACCAAATTTAGTACTTTTCCAAAGTTTTTAGTCGCCATAAAAAATTCCAATTGAGATCCTTAACTAAAGATTGAGTTGTTTATAAAATTCATTACTTAAAAACACTAAAAAAGCTGAAGATGAAGAAGAAAAGTAAAAAGAAGATGAAGAAGACTATGAAGAATAAGAATAAAGAAGAACGAAGGAAAAAAAAAGAAGGAGAAAGAGAATGAGAAGAATGAGAAATAGGAATAAAATATGAAAAATGAAGGATAAGAAGAAAAAAGAAAGAAAAAGAGAAGATGAAGATGAAGATGAAGATGAAGATGAAGATCCAAAGAACGAGTTATCCATCCGAGAGTGGATGCACGAGTTAGTCATCCGGTAGTGGATGCACAAGTTAGCCATTCGTGATTGGATGCACGAGTTAATCATCAGAGAGTGGATGCACGAGTTATCCATTCGTGATTAGATGCACGAGTAATCCATTCATGATTAGATGCATGAGTTAGAATTAAATGCATGACTTGCAAGATTTAGCCATGCGAGAGTGAATCCACGAGTTAAGCAACCCACACCAACAAGAAACCATCATCAACAAGCAACCAACAACAACAAGAAACCATCAAATAAGAACAAGATGAATCTTCAATTAATATTTCGAGCAAGTTGAATATTAGAAATCCAAATATTCAACTTGACGAGAGTGTTGAAGATTATCATTATTAATGTTGTTGAATACCAAAATATTAATGAGACGTGACCGAAAAGATGACTAGATGATTGGAGGTGATTGGAACAAAATTAAATTAAGCTCGAAATATATCAATTAATTAAGTGAATTAATTAATTAATTGGTCAAAAATTTAATAATATATTTTTATGTGAGAATATCATTCAATTACGAAGATTACTGTATTAGTGATTTGATATTATTATTATAAGAAAATATTATATTAGTAAAAAATAGTATTTCTTTTTATAAATATAGAAGATGCATACGAGAATACAACCACGAAAGTTAATATTAAAGTCACTTATTTTTTATTTTTTTAAATCTTTTTTCGATCAATTTTTTTTATTTTTTAAATATATTCAATTAAAACTATTTTAGAATGCGGCAAATTATATTTTCTATTAAAATAAAGTTTAGAGTTTTTATAATAGTTATTGTAAAATGTGTGATGCTGGGTATATATTTGTTTTAAAATGGTTGTCTGAAGATGTAATTAAAATATAATACATTATAAGAAAAATATAATTTTTGAACATTAAAATTATGTATTATAAATTTAACTAAATTATAGAATAGTTGTTTAAATCTCATAGCACTCTAACCCACCTATTTAGTTCGATTAGTTTACTTATTTGAATAATTTTGATATTTATATTTTGTAAGCATTCTTTAAAACATGCAATAAATATTTTGTTAAGCATTAAATATTAAAGTTTATAATTAAATACTTAAGCATCATATAGGTAAAGTTATGCAAAATTATTAATGGTAAACATAATCTCTCTCAAAATAGCCAATTTCGTTCTTTGAAAAAGCCTTTCAAACTTCTCTCAAGTGTATATTTTAAGTTTTATGTTATATTTTTGGTTCCCTCATCAGGGCCGGCTACTTGTCAACTGTAAATATAATAAAAATGGAAGATCGTGATTCCCTTGCGGTCTTACATCCAACAAGACACTCCCTCTCAATAAGCTCCACTAACATTGAAACAGGTTATCAACAAATAAAAAACGTAAAAGAGGTTTACAAGAAGAAGATTTCCCTGCTCTTCCTTCCTGCAAACCAAATCAAAGAACTAGCTTTCTTAAAATTTAACAAGAAGTTATGCTCTGATAGCAAATTCAAAGCATGAAAGAACTATATAGGAAATTGGTAACCAATATTCTCACAAGACATATGATAAGGCAATTGGCGACATCTCAGAGAAATCAGACTATATTTTCATTCAATACACTATATAGTATAAAGATTAAATGTCGACTTCATCAAATTTCACAATTATAGGAAAATTATCGAAAGGTAGGCCTAAAACAGCTACTATTAACAATTTTTTGGATAACTTCAAATTTTCTAGAATTGTTAATGTATCAAGTTGGGATATTCGTCATGTACTTATATAATTTATCTTGAAAGAATACTTTTGCAAACCATGGCCCAAGAATATATGGACTATTGAACAATACTCGACGAGATTGTTCAGATGGTCACCATTTTAATTTTCAGTTTGAAAGTTCTATAACCCATGTTTAGGTCCGTATATCTAATCTACCTGATTTTATATAAAATGAAATCATTATCATGACTATAGCATCAAATATAGGACATCCTTTAAACATCTGAATACCGGGAAAAAACAGAGTAAAACATAATGCCTACTATGCTTGGGTTGAGCTTGACTTACCAAAAAACCTGTTGCATAGAATTTGGATGAAGTTTGGTATTAATGATGAGTGCTGGCTTAATGTAAGCTACAAAGATGTCCCCTTCGAATGCACACACTCTAACCACTTAAAACATAAAAACTGTGATTTTGAAAAACGGGTAAAAAACACTGTTAGTCCTCCATGTTTACCACTTGTATCAACATAGTCCCTTTCGTTCACTTCTGCATAATACTCATCCCCTTCGTTTTAAGTATTTGTAAATATAATCCTCCCGCACATATAAACCATTTAAAAACTTAAATTCTAAGTTTTGTATCACTTTTGGTCCTCAAATCCCAAGTTTTGTATCACTTTTGTTCCCCCAGAATATGCGGAGGGACTAATCGTGCAATTTTTTAAAATGAAGGGGATGAGTTTTATGCAGAAGTGAACGAAAGGGACCATGTGGATACAAGTGGTAAACATGAGGGACTAACAATGCTTTTTAGCCTTGAAAAACTAACTTCTAAGCATCAACAAAATTTAGAAGAGCATCAAAGGAAGCTTTCTACAAAAATTCTCATGGATTGGAGGAGACATGAATACTTAACGATTCCAAACCTAAAGTCAAATCTATAATTATAAAAGATTCCAATCCTATTAGGACCTCTCCTCATGATTTAGCTGATGAGATTAATTATCTTGCTAATGTCAAACCAATAGTTCACGAGAAAAACTCAAAGGACCACCAACTAAACAGGAATACTAATAGTTATAATCAAGCTAAAATGAATGATATCACCTCTCAAATTGACCAAACTGTTAAGCTTGTTAAAAAAGACAAATATCATCCCACTGAAGCTAAGGTCATATAAGCTATTGAATCATTGGAAACTGACTTCAACTCCAATAACACGTTTGACTATGTTAACTTAGCATATGAGCAACATACTTCAAACAAAAAGAGCATAGTTAGCCTGCCAACTTCTCCTGCAAGAAATAAAACTGAAATTAATAAGGATTTTCTTAATAAAAACTAAGAGAATTTAAGAGAAAGAAGAACAAAATATTATTGTCAAAGCTCTGATGTTCAATGAGCTAAATGATCCTTTTACTAGTAACCATAAATGACCATACATATTATGAATTAGAACATTCATGGTATTGGTAAAAAATCTTGAAAAAATAGGCTCAAATCTTTAAAAGTGAAAGGTAATATTGATATAATTGAAATCTACAAGCCTTTAACCGATCAAGATAATATTAGTAAAATTGCTGATTACATTGGTTTACCTAACTATATTGCCAACTCTAACAATAAAATTTGGATTTTATGGAGAACAAATTTTAAGTTAGACATTATCCTAGATAATCATCAGCTCATTCATGATGAGGTCAATTATGGAAACATGGACAAATCATTCCTTGTTACAATTTTTTATGCTAAATGTCAAAAAGATATTCATATGGACTTATTGAATGATCCTATAGATCTTGCTGTTCACTCTAAGGAATGGTTGGTCATGGGGGTTTCAATACTATTTCCTCCCCCTATGAACAACTGAATTGATCTACCCTTTATCATAGAATCCAAGATGAATTCAATGACACGATCAAACTATAAATTGGAGGATGCTGGTTTTACTGGGAATGAATATACTTGGACTAACAAAACCAAATGGAAAATATTAGATCATGTGCTATACAACCATACCAGGTGAGAATATTTTGCTCTGACCATGCCCCCGTAAGCATATCCAATACCAATGATCTTCTAAAAACTAAAAAACTTTTCCGTTTTTAAAATATGTAGACCTTAAATGAGGATTTCTTGTCTACTGTGGAGAAACGTTGGAATCGAGACATCAATGGTAGTCCTAGAATTTTGGTATAAAACTAAAAGACTTTAGGAAATCCTTAAAACATGGAATAAAGAATGCTTTGGGAATATATTTGATTATGTCCAGGATTCTGAAAAAAGGTTAACTCCATAAAGTTTAACTACCAGCTTGGCAGAAGTTTTGAAGATAAGAGCAGTCTAGAGAAAACTAAGGCTTTACACATATACTTACTTGCTAAGGAAGAAATACAATGACATCAAAAGAGTTACATTAATTGGATAGAGATGGTGAAAAAATACTCAAACCTACTACAATTATATTAACAAGAAAAAAAGAAGGAAAAAGATTCATTGTATCCTAATGAATGGTGTTTGGATCAATGAATCTAATCAAATTGGTGACTCTGTCGAGTCTTATTTCAAAACTATGTTAACTACCTTTCCTTCTGAATGAAGATATTGTTAATCTTCAGGATCTAATCCCAAACTGATTACTGAGAATAAAAATAGACATAGAATGACTCCTCCTGATATGGAAGAGATTCATGATGTGGTATTTAGCCTGAAAATATCAATTACTGCAAGAGTCGATGGTTATAACAACATTTGTTTCAAGACTTGCTGGCACATTATTAACAATGACCTATGTACTATCCTTCAAACATATTTTAATGGCCAGAATATTCCTCATGGGGTTCTAACTACACTAATTTGTCTCATTCATAAGTTCAGCAATAACATTTCCTGAAAATACTTTCATCCTATCAGTCTTTGCACTCTCCTAAATAAAATTATTTCCAAAATTCTAAAAAACTGACTTGCTAAGTTACTCCCGAAAATAATACCCAGTGTTCAAGGTAGTTTTGTGCTTGATAAAGACATTCATGATAATATCTTGCTAGCTAAGGATCTGATTCATGATTTGAAAAAAAAGATTAAGGGAGACAGTATCATGATCAAGGTGAATATAAACAAGGCCTTTGACCAAATTTCTCACAAATTTATTCTGAAAATATTATCCCTCTTTGGTTTTTCTCATGCTTATATAAACATGATTGCCAAGATGATTAAGATGGAATACATGTGCATTCTAATCAATGGTAAATTTAGGGGTTACTTTCAAGACTATGAAAGGCAGTAGGAAACGGGATCCACTGTCATATAGTTTTCTCATCATAGCTCAATAATATCTCATTCGTGGCTTAGACAAACTATTTTATGAAAACAAAATAATAACTTACAAAACCAGAAGCCCCATAACCATTCATTTTCTTGCATTCGCGGATAACTTATTGATATTTACAAATTATCTTACCTCTACCATAAACAAGCTTGCCTCCTTTCTTCAGCACTATCAAGAGGAATTTGAGGAATCTATAAACAAGGATAAAACCAAACTTATAAAATTTATTAACCTCAACCCAAACAAGAAAAACAATATTAAAATTCAAACTAGGTTTATTATGAGTTCCTTTCCTACAATTTACTTAGGTGTTCCCATCGATACAAACAATAAAATCCTTAACTTTGAGTCTCTTATAACCAAAATTAGTGATAAAATAAATGATTAGGATGACAAACACCTACCCTATGGTGGTAGATTAAATATCAATAATACAGTTCTTATGGTCCACCCTTTATACTGGATGCAAAATATCAGTATCCCTAAAAATATGATCAAAATGATTGAAATACTTTTCAATAAATTCCTTTGGGGATCCACCAATGAGACTAATAACATTATTTGGACTAAATGGACAAATTTTTGTAAAATGCTTGATGAATGTAGTTTGAACAGCAGAGACTTGTAGAATCTCCAATATACATTCTCTTACAAGATGTGGTTCAAATTCAGAGAGCAATAAAATTTTCAAAACATTCTAGAGAAGTAAGTATCGTTCGAAAACGATATCTAGACTTCGTATCCATGAAAAATTAAAATGTAAAATATCTACTACGATATTAGACATTGTCGATAAGAGTCTAAAAACTTCTTGGCAGATAGGTGTAAATCAGCTAGTTTGTTGTTATATTGTTAAAGAACACACGGGTTACCGTGTGCATGCAAGGTAACTATGGTTGAACATCAATGTAGGCCCATACTTCTTGAATAATGTGATGTTCATTGCAGTACTTTAAAGATATTTCCTAAAGATAAAATTGGTATGAAATATGAACTTACATGAAAAATTGGCATAATAGATAGTTTTATTCGTATTTACTGGCCAAATATTCAGGATAATGTTATAAATAGGATGGTGCAAGTACTCGATCCTAAAATAAGTTATGTATTGGATCATAATGAACCGGTTATTACTAAAGGTAGGAAAAAACCTGGGCTGGATAAATCGACTAAACAAGACCTATCTCTATTCAAATTTTCCGGAATTCAAGGAAATAACACTAACACGCCCGGTACGATAACTACCACAACTGCCTCGGAAGCTTCGTACTCCCTACCATAGAGATAATATAATTGGCATACCATTGCATACCAATAGGATTTACCCAATTCCTCATTATAGGTTGTTGCCACTTCTACGGAGGCTTTCTTTAAATATTCATCTTCTAAATCAGTCTAACCCATATGTTTTTTATTGTATGGCGTATGTGAGTTTTCTAGGTTGAGTTCTTACAATATTAAAGAATCTATTTATTTATATTTTAGCCGAGAATAATGTAATCCAAATAGACATGTGAATACTAGACACATGTAAGTTGTGGATTACATAATCCCATAAACCATTAGCTTGGAAAACCTATAGGATAATACTAACATGTATTGCTAGATGTGCCAAGATAAACCACATGATGCATTATAGTTCAATTTGAGGCCCGAGTTCCAACAAATAGGGATTGATACATAACATTATCGTAAATTTTACTTGATAAGGTAATCGAACTAACCCAATCAATTTTTGACACCTGTAAATTGTGGATACCTGTATCCATAAAGTAATTGAAACATACTACTATCTTCCATATATATCATAATATATAATAAGATCGAGTTCGATAAAATTTATTAATATACTAAACCCGTACATATTAAAGTAGTCAGTACAAAATTGTCGTGATACAACAAAATATAACATAAAACTGAAACTCATAAATAACAAAATGGTCGTGATACAAAGTAGTCGTAAACATCAATACGGTACATAAAAAAGAGTCAGAAAACAATAACATAAAATCAATCTCACTCTCAATACTAGTACGCTAGTCTAAAATACTACTCTAAAGGTACATCAAAAAGAGTCAGAAAACAATAACATAAAATCAATCTCACTCTCAATACTAGTACGCTAGTCTAAAATACTCCTCTAAAGGCTCACGAACTTGCTCCAGACTTATTTCATGGGACCTCGACTCTACCTCGATTATTCGAGCTGATAAGTCAAATAAATTTTCATGATAAGTGGTCACATATAGGTTAACCCCAACATATGCATCGGTTAGGCGACAATCTAGATCGATCAGAATGTACCATAAGTTGGTGTCAACCTATATAGAGTATAACGAGACCGTACCAGGTTATCCGAGCTGGTATGGAGTAGATAACCTGGTACAGAGCACCCAATGATAACCTGGTATGGAGTACCTCAAATCATGGGGTCAATAATATGTGAACATTCATGCAATAAAAAAAACCATCTTTGTTTAACACGCCTACCTTTACAGCCAATCTCCCGAACTAGTCGTACTGAACCAAGTTTCTCTTTAATATGACCCAAATATCGAGCGACACGGAAGGGATAATAAGCTTCCACGATTTCTGAAGAATTCAGTGTAGTATCTATCCAATCTACATCACAGAAATGTCTAATATCACGTAAATGTAAGTATGGCATGAACCATGCCTACAATATAAAAATTAATCTAATTATAAATCAAATAAGTATTGAAATCAAGAGAAATATAGTAAAAAAATTTACATTATAAATAAAAAATAGTTCCTACTCCCTGAACATATATATAGTATAAATAACATTATCTTGAGTCTCTTGGTCTGAATAGAAAGGAGGAGGTGCGTATCCACACATGGTCAACTCAGTGATAACATACGAAATAAACTGCATTGTTAAAAGCGTATGAATATGATTGTATGTCCATGTTTCTAACAATGCAAGGAAAACAGTAAAACCCAATGACGCGTGTAAACAACCTCTACCAAGCTAGTAATATAACTGAGCTAATATAAGCTGACCCCATTTATACCTCCCACAATGTTATAGTTCTCAATGAATTGCAGATAGTCGAGAGATATACCGTTACCAGTTTTGTTAGTAAGAATACAATAACCAAACATCTTGAGCAACTACCCCCTTGTCGTATGAGTAAGCATCTCATTCGTAATCACATAATTGTTATAGTCGACCGTGAAATAAACATTGCACAAAAAGATGAGACCTACGTGTCTCCTACTAACACCGTCGTTATGATCGAGCTCATCACTAAGTCCATTGTTATATATACCTAATAATCGAGTAAAAGCACATACTAATTGAGTTTTACTAGGAAAAGTAACTAGATTGAATATCTGATCTGTAACTGGAAGCCCGATAATGGTGTGTACGTTGTCAAGTGTGACCTTCACCTCATAGAAATAAAGTTGAAAGGTATTGATCTCCGGATGCCACCGCTCCAAAAATACCTCTAGTAAATGCACGTTGGTAGACAAACACGAAAGACAGTCGAGGAGCGGACAAAAACATATCCCCGTCACCTTATCTCTAATCTTACTTTTTCGAGTGAGATCCTAATGACGATGGGTAGAGTACACCGCATAGCATCGTAACAACGATCTTACAAACATAAATTAAAAACAAATTCATAATAAGCTACGATAGAATTTACTACACAATAAAATACTAAAACAAGTTACAAGCACAACACTAACAATAAGCAAATATTTTTACAAACTTACATAATTTTGAAGACGTTATAGGCTTTGTGTTTCTTGTAGTCACAAATGTTTGAGTATAAGTCCAGAACATGACCATTCACTCTCCAAAAAAATTAATTCAGAGTAATGTGTTGATGCTGAACAAGAGGCATACGGTTCTGTTGTTCAACCCTAACTGAACGAAAACTCGGTCTACTTTAAATATTGTTCATCGTCGCTGGTATGATGGGCCGAGCTGAAAATAGAACGTGGTCGTCGACAAAACATGCTGAAATTACAATAAGAGATTTTATTCACAAACCCATTAAAAACACATTAATATACCATACTATAAAGCGTTGGAATGCAAAATTGCAAAACAAAACTAACAATAATTGTTTTTCACATGCGTTGCTCACGATTCTATGCAAAATCACACACACTTATGCATGATTTTGAAAATTCGCGCATCCATCGCGCGACGAACATCCGGTTTCATGCGATGTCTATGTGTGAAACCATTGTTCATTGCGAGATAGGTGCACAACTTTGCACAAACAACCATTGTTACCTCCAATGTCCAAATCCCAACATATTAGTCCAAATCCAACAAATAAACTACCAAATCGAATATCTAAATATAACATAAACTCTACAACTAAGTAAAAATCAAACAAACAACTAAAAATATATAAAAGTATGATTTTTTAAACAAATTTTTTTAACTCGATATCTCTAATAATATAAATCAAAATTGAAAAAAAAAACTTGTGGAGTCAAATTTTGAAAATCTTAAATTTTTGGAATGGATATTTTGAGAAATTTTAGGTTACTGCAAAAAAATTGAAACTAAAATTTTAATAATTTTTTTATAAACCGTAAAAATGAGAAAAAAAACGAGACCGAAATATAACAAACCGAATCTCAATCCAGCTGGATCTAATCCAGCAAAACTAAATCTTCGTTAAATGCTTCAAACTTTAAACTATGATGTAATTATTAGAATATGTATAATATATATATATATATATATATATATATATAAATTAAATAATAACAAATAGATTTTGATTTACTAGAAAATATCGTACCCGAAAAACCCACAGAAATATCATAATTGTATTAAATAAATTTCAGTAAATTATATCAAGTCAAATTTATGGTATAATTATATTTAAATGAGTATAAGTATAGAAACAAAATATTATAATTCAACTATGGGTTTTTGAACATGATAATTATATTCAATAAAGGTTTTGGCTAAATCCAGCTCCATTATGATAAGCAGTCCCATTTTTAAGTATCCTTTTACCAATTTTAACCATCCTCAAAATTTTATCCGAAACACTCCCGACTGATTTATTAAGCCCTAACCCTAAACTCTAACCATTCCCAAAACCAAAAAACAGCCCAAACTCTAATCTCTTCCTTTCCTCTCATTTTGCAAACTTCCAAAACCCATAATCACAAAATCAAGATTTTCGGCTAACCAAAATCTATTCTTCAACAACTCTGGAAGACTCTAATCCACCGAACAACAACAATGGGAAAGGGAAAAGATTAAGAATCTCTTTTAATTACTTGTTTTGGTTATATTAAGTTTTTTTAATGTTTTTGTAGATTTTTCTACTTAAGGTGTTAGAATAGGAAAATGCATGTTTATATAGATGTTAGAAGTTCTATATTGATGTTAGAAGGCTTGATTTTTGGTTGAATAGAACTTTTTGGTTTGGGTTGGAGGTTGTTTCGAGTTATTTTAGAGGTTTTTCTCGACTGTGTTCTTGATCCCCGTCGGGTGAGAACATGTCCACCCGGCGGGGTAGCCTATTTTTTTCAAGGTAGATTATGAATCCCGCTGGTTGAGGCTGGGTAGCCCCGGCGGGGAGGCTGTTTTTATTTACATTCGAACCTACTAAAAGGTTTTTTCAACATTAACGTTTTTTACAAAGTCGAGCCTGTCACAAGGCCTTTTTTCAATTATGAGTTGATCTACAAATTCAGACGCAATAAAATCCATTAATTTTGGCATCAGAAACTGATCACTTTCGATTACAAAAAGAGGTGGGATGATGAATATAGTCTTAAAAGCGAAAATAGGTGCAAATAAAAGTCCACTAAGGAGAAACAAAGCTAAGTCTTGATGGTTAAAAAAAAACATAAGCAAACAGATCCGAGCTGCAGAGGTCAAGTATGAGAGGATTCGTCGTCGGTGATTTCAATTTCAGGGTCGGTGCAATCGACGCCTTTGAGACAGTATTCTTGAGGGACATCTAACCACATTGACCAAGCGGCATTCGAGGCCATTGAGCGTGAAAGTTCAGAACATAACCGGCCCTCGCGTCGGCGAATTCCTTTTCCATGACTTTCTTGCACTTAACGGCAAAAAACACTTTTCTTCCTTGCTTTGGTCGAGGGTCACTCAGAGCTCCTGATGTTCTTTAGCCATTTTCGTCGACCGCCAACGAAGGAAACCATTTTGAAGCTTCTGGGCAGCCAACTCCTCGACAACTTTGGTACGGTCTTCATGGGCTTGGGAGAGAGTTTTTTCCCAGTCTTTTTTTTTCACAACGAAAGCCTAAATTCTAGCCTCGGTAGTGTCAGCCCGTTGGTTAGCAAGATCGATTGAGTTTTGTGACTTTTTGGCTTTGGATGAAGCGTCTCTCTTAAGCTCGACAAGTTCCCATTGAAGCTTCAGAACTTCCCTCTCTTTTTGGGCTATGGGGGCGAGCATATTCTGCAGTGAGCTGGTCAGGACATCAGAATCCTACAGGAAGAAATAGTTCAAACTTTGGGCATGAACACGCAAGAACACAGGGTCAGGGTACATCGAAGTTCTTTGGCAAGGGGCATAACAATATTTGTCTAACATAACAAGATCACCCGAGTGATCCGAGGCTTTGTTTTTACCTCATGAGTGCATTCCCTCCGACCATTTCCCTCATAGACAAGCCTTGATGGGGGCATACAGTTTTGCACTTCGTGTGCAACAGCTTTCCCTTTGGAGTTTTTGGTTAAAGGGGGTTTCTCTTCTTCAGCCTCAACGCTCTTTTTTCTCTTATCGCCACAGACTTTCTGTCCTCGTTTGACAGCAGCATGTGATTTGTCGTTGATGAGTCCGAATTCAGGATGGTCCCCGGACAAGGGCAAATCGGTCTAGTCTCTCCGAATACCGGACAGGTTACATGGACAGGGATCAAACAGGTTATTTGGACCGGACAGAATTCTGTGAACTTAAGGCTGTTCGAACTATGACAAAAGTACTAAAAAACCTAAACACTTCTTGACTAAGCTACTTGCTCTCCTACTTAGAGCTCATAGGTCTTTAAACATGACCCGAGTCCATTAAACATGACCCGAAAGCCCATAAGGGCCCAAACATTATACTATAAATACCTAACCACCCGCATTAACTAGGGGTAATGAGAATTAACTGCTACCAAGCTGCTTAATCATCTCTCTACTCTCTACTCTAATCATTAAACACCCACACACCACCGTTAAACACCCACACACCACCGTTAAACACTCATACACCACCTTAAAATTCCACTTGAAATTACTAGCCTACCCTCAGGCGGTTATTATCCACACCAGTCGTCACTCGCAATTGGGTCACTAAGGATGATAGTTGTTTCTGGTTTCGAGGACGACACTTCAATAGGTTTGTTTACATCGTCGCCCTACTCATTTTTCGCATTGGAAAACTCCTCTGATTTCACACGCTTGTTGGGCGCTCTATCTCGTTTAGGAAAGAATACCTCAAAATCTGGGGCCTCGAGTCTCCTCACAAAGTCGACAAAATCAGGTTGGGTCTGTTGTTCTTCGATGCTCAGAATTTCATCGGAGCAAAGCCAAAGGTTGCTGTTGATAAGATTAGTGTTTTTGAAGCATTGTCAAAATTTCTCGCCCCAATTCTTCTTGGAAAAGGCTCGAAGCTTGGGAAAAACTGTCGAAGCCTCCTTGAGATGGGATTTCCTCAACTCTTGGATGGTTGTCTTGCAAGCTAAGAGAGAAGAGCCGTTAGGCGCGTCTTCAACTCTCACCGACCTTCGCCGATGCAGGGGCCTTAGAGGAAGGTTTGTGTGTAGCCTTTTCATCAGGTTTTTTCTCGGCTTTTGTTGATGCATCTCCCTTAGAGGAGGGTTTATGACTAGTTCTCTCAGCGAGTTTGTTCTCTACCCCCACCGATGCAGCATTTTTGGAATATTTATGAGTTGTTTTCGCAGCTTCGGCTTTTGTCACTCCCGTGGTTAAGAATTTATCAGCGGATGTCAACCCATGGGAGGGAGGAGTTGCAAGGACCGTACTTGAGCTGCTATTGGCCTGGACGTGGCCAGAAGTTGAGGCTCCAGCCTTTTTAGCAGCGGATTCTTTGTGCTTCCTCCTTTCTTCATCTTGCTGAACCACCCATTTAGGAGTAGTCACGGTATTGTGGCTGGTCCGACATCCCACGATAGTCGAGGTCAGTTGAACGTATTCATAATGAGGAGTAGACGAGGAGCTAGAATCACCCATAGTCAGTTGATAGTGTCTCGAGGTCTTCAAGAAGCATGAAGATTTTTAGTGTCAGATCCTCTGGGAGAAGAGTGAGCAGCAGCGGTAGGCCTTCTCGATGAAGAAGCCATGAGGATGCTCGGAAGATCCGCTTGGAGAGAAAGGTTTGAGGGGCCTGGATTTTTGGGTTTTGGGAAGATCAACGGTTCCAAACTCAGGGGTGGTACAATACCATTGTGGATTAACCCGACGCCTCGGTATTCTTCTGCCCAGTCGATGATTTGTAGATAGTCGATGAAACCAAATACTGGTTTTTCAAGAGATTCGGTTTTCTTCTTCGGTTTCTTGCGAGACGGGGGTCTTCTCATAAATTACATTGGATTTTCTCTCTCTAGAAAGGGAGGATCAACGAGAGTTTATCTCTCTAAAACTTAGTTAAAATGCTAGAATGAAGGAATGTAACTATTTATAGAGAAAACAAGCGTGGCAAAGGTCCGCTCTATGGGGAAGCGCAATCGAAAAGAGCGTCGGGAATATGAATAGTCGCTTAACCAAAATACTAGTTAAAAGGAAACTTAGTTACCACGAGATACGTGTCCATCCGGGCGATTAAAACAGACCTAAGAGGCTAGATTTATGACATGCGAGTAGATAACCAAATATGAAAAACACACGGACAAGTTGAAGAAGGACACGTGAATGGGTCGATAACCGGGTTCTATGGGGGAGCATGTTGGGCTTTTAAGAAATTAGCTCGAACCAAGGCCCACAAAAAATGGTCCAAAAAGTTTGGATTCAACCTTGTTTGCATTCAGCCCACTACAACACAGTGAATCAGAGGTTCATCGCTTGGCAAAGCCAGTCATAAAGGGTCGATATTCTAGACCCGTGGCAAAGGATCAACAAAACCACGATACTAAGAGGGTCGACAGATAAGCCCACGAAGAATCCCGACTCGACAATTCTGCACTCAAGTAGTTTTTGCTCGGCTCTCTGCAAAACTAGGAGGCTACTGATAAGGGCATAAAATGCCAAGGATTATAAAGGGTCCAAGTTATAATGTATAAATCTATAGGTATTTATTTGTAAAGATAGAAAATGTAAGACATAAGTGTAAATATGGGGGCTAATACGTAATTAGAGTAAACATAGCATGTGACAGTGGAGCCCACCACTAGCACTATATAAGGAAAGATCATTTTCCCCAAAAAGGATACTTTCTAATCATTGGTACTTTATTTTGTCTATATTCTCTCTCTAGAATCTTGTACTTGTTCGCCTGACACCCTTTTATCATACACATTACCAGATAATCTACCCTAGATATTTTGAGACATATCAGAGCGGGGGCGCTTTCCCAACCACGTTTTAGACCCAGCATTCCTTCCCCTTTACTTGAGGTTGCGGGTGGAGGTTTGAAGGTTTTAACAAACCCTGGTGAAATAGATTTTTTGGAATTTAGCACATGCTCGTGCATACATTTGTCGTGTTTAATGGATAATTCAGATGCGGTAATAGAAAACTTCAATTACGAAGGTGGGCGACCGAGTGCTTTTTGCTTCATCAATGGCTCGAATAGGGAAGTTGTTTCGGGATGGACGACGACAAACCATTTCTTATAAACGTGCTGTATACATGCTTCGTCATTGGATTTCATGACATCGTAATTTCCGAATCTTTCACACACAAAAATTATTCTCGGAGTTTTTCAAGTAAATCTATCGCGACGACGTAATATAACCACGAACCCGTTGTCTATCGCGGTTTACTTAACCCAATCAATCAATTCTAGTTGGATGTAATAAGATTTTGTATCGAACAAGTGGCTATAATCAACGGAGCAAGGCTCCGGCATTACATCCTCCTTTGCCATGCACGAATCATATAAGTCATCCTTTAAATCTTCCTTCTCCTATATTCAACAAGCATAAATTATGTCACTCAATAAAAAAACACCCAATGGGCGTGGCCACCCGAAGGTTGGGAGATACTCAAATCCCGGGGACGTTTTCACCCGCCGGTTGACAATATTCCAACCGGAGGTTGATAATAGTTATCGCGACGGAATAAAGTACTAAACCTTCTTAAGCCTTCTTAAAGTTGTAGGATTTAAAATGAGAATCGTATCCGCCGAGGTGAATACTATACCCCGCTGGGGACATTTCCAACCACCTGTTGAAAATATGTATACCGGCCGTTGACAATATACACCCCGTCGGTATATTTTTATTGCCCCGCCAGGGACCTAGTACAAAAAAATAATAGTCTATCATATTATCCTAGGCAACAACCGGCGGGTGGCGTCCGTAACCCCGGCAGGTGGCATCTTCCTCCTCGACGGGTTAATATAGCCTTCCCCGCCGGGTAGGCAAGGATAGCCCTGGCGGGGCTGGATCATATTTCTATAAGGATTCATCCTCTCCCCCGCCGGTTGGAAGGGTCTCCACCGACGGGGGAGCTCGGGATTCATATTTCTAAAAATGGAAAAACTACAAAAAAAGGAAACTTTTTGGTAAAAAATGGTTACGGAGATTACCTTGTTTGGAGTTTCATGGTCCTCAACAAACTTCTCCTAGCCTAAATCCATTCTCCAATGAATTGGGTTTTTGTTTTGAGATTTTGGGTGTTTTAGAGTTTTTGAGAGCTTTTTGTGTTTTTTGAGTTTTATAATTTTTTTGAAGTTTTTGAGTTTTTTGAAATTTTGTTAAGTTTTGAGTATAAGAAAGATATTAGGAGGAGTAAGTTTGTGTTTTTTAAGTTTTGGTTACGTATACACAAAACCCACTACGTGCAAAAAAAAAAAGATTCTTGGTCAAAAGGCAAATAAGTAAAAGACTATTAATTAGAAAAGATTCTCAAATAAATGGGTCTGGTTAACAAAATTTGGGCCCGGAATTAGCAAAAGCCTTCAATAAATTCATGACACAATTACATCAAGTATATTTAAACTAGTATAAGTACGGATGACAATTTTTTATGAACCCGGGGTACCCGACCCGATGGGATGGGTTTAAAAAAGTTTCCCCATGATGGGCTGTGGATTTGAAATATTTACTACATGTCGAATTTGTGATGGATTATGGGTTTAATAAATTTTCCACGGATACCCAACCCGAACCTGACCCACCAGTGATACCTGATGAATACTCGCTAAATTAATATTATATAAAATAATATATTATTTTATTTTCTTCATCAAACTTTAAAATAAAGTTATTAATATTAAGTATCTTTATTCTGTAATATCAATACCATATGTTATTTGCTAATGTTTTTTATAAAAACGTAAATAACTAGAATAAAACAATTCTAATGATTTTAAAAGTTTTTAATGAATAATAATTTTCTAAATACAAAAAAGTAAAAAACTAATTCAACGGAATAGTTTTGGTATATTTTTTAGAAATTCCTTTTTAAATATTGCGTCAAAAGTTTATTATATTTCTCAAGCTTTCAATTTGTTTTGATAGACCAAATACATGTTCACTTATAAAATGATTTGTTTAGACATTAATTTTCTTTCTAAATTATTTATCAAAATTTTAAAGATAAAATCAATCATCTTAGATTTTTGGTTGAAATAAGTTTTGTAGCTAAGATTGTGCATGTGTATATTTTGAAAATATCAAACATTTATACATATACTAATATATTCGATATGGTAAAACAAGTGGAGACGAAGTTCAGTTTATGGAATCATGTTTTATGGTATTTAACAGTGTAGAAGATAAAACTAAAGCCAATGTTCTTTGGTTATTGGTTCGATACGAGTCATTCTAGAAAAAAAAACAACACCTCTAACTGGTTCAAAAATGTTTAGGAATATTGTTTGTTTTCATACTTAATTTAAGAAAAGAGAAGAAAAAACAAGATTAATGGTATATTAGAAATGGGGACTTGGTTAACAGATCAATCAGACTTGAGTAATTCCGAAGATAAACATTTTAAAGCCCTCTTATCTACTCAAGAAAATCAAGATGATTTTGATGATCTTTTAAACATTATTTCAAAAATAGTTATTAATCAATATAACAATAAAATTTCAAAATTACATTCAGAAGATGAAATCTCTAGAACTTTGAAATCTTTAAACCCTAATAGTACTGTTGGAGTTGATGGAGTCAATGATAAATTCTTTCAAATATGTTGTCCTATCATATGCAAAATCTATGTACTACAATATAAGCAGTATTTCTTGGTCAAGCTACTCGACAAGGTGTTTATGCAAATGCAATTTTCCATATACCAAAAATTGACTCACCTTTATCTTGGAATAACTACAAGCCAATTAATTTATGTACAACCTTTGATAGAATCACATCAAAGATTTTAAATGAGAAAATATCTGGTCTATTACCTAAGATGATATGAGAAGAGGAAAAGGGATTTGTAAATGACAAGTATTATAATGATAACAAATTGTTGAAGTATAAAATCAACTAGCCACATATTTGTACAATGCAACATCTATTGGAAAGTATTGAAGTATTTCACAGGTTTATTTGGTATTCTAACTGAGAGGAATATGACTATTATTCATATTATAAGGAGTTGGTATTAGTCTATAAATAGAGAAGTTCATATAAGAACAATTCTTTCTCCAATTATCGGTTAGATAATCTGGGTGTTTAAGAATGAAGTCAAATTCCAATTTCTATCAATTAATGCGAAGTCAATCATAGATCACATTCAGTACATAACCTCAGGTTTAGATGAAGTTAATCTTCTCAAAATCTCTCACTGTATCAAAGATGCAAAAGTTGTTCTTGAGTTAGATTTTATACAATGATGTGGATAAATTTTGTTTGAGGGGCTATTTAGTAGAGTGGAAAGAATAAATTAATTTTAGGTGGTGAGTAGAGAGATAATTGAGAAGCTTAAGTAAATGTTTAGGGAGAGAAAGTTTGATTTTACCATAAACATTTCATCCCTCATAAATGCTTCCTAAAAGCCTTTTTATGGGATAAATTATGCTAGGGCTAATGGTTTGAACCAAGTTGATGGGTCAAGCCCAAGGTTCAAAACCAAATAAGCCCAAAATAATTAATAATAATAATTAAATAGTAAAACAAATATATTTTAATGGTAAAATAAATATTGACCTAAGTCCGATTTACCCTTTGAATATTACTGCCACTCATCAAATAGCCCCCTTAGTCCTCTAAACAACATTTGGGAGGCCTAATAAACAAGCTCTTCATATAACGGTGATTATCTCTCCGTACGTGGATCTTCAAAGTTTTGCTTTAAACTGATTAGAGAAATCTGGTGGTATCATCTAGATATATTAGGGGTATCTTTGTCATGACTACATTTTGGACGCATCATGGAACACATGTCATCATTTTATTAGACCCACGATCTGAGTCTGCCATAAGTTAGAAATGTCAAGAGTTAGAAATGGTTTCACTCCCTAGAGATTATAACCGTTGAGGACTTTTTCACTTCTCTAGAAGTAAAATTGAAGGTTTTCTAGAGTCCCATGTAAGTTCCACTTTATTTTCTCATTATAGTAATTTATAGAGAGAGAAAGCTTACTTGTAGAGAGATAAAGTTTGCCTCATTATCATCATAAAGTTAATCGTCGGTAGCATTTTCTCTTCCCACCACCACTTTCACCACCGCAAATTCCATCTCCAATGATATTTTTGTGTTTCTATGTTCACTGCAAGAACAACATTAACTAGATTGGTTGTGTTTGTCTGATAAACCAAGGAGAAGAAGAAAGCCAGATTAGCTGCAGGGTTTCCCACATCCGAAGTCACTGTAACTATTACTCAAACGATCAATTACAGGGGTATGTATCCATACAATAGACACAGAATCACACCATAAACCTCTTCCACTTCTCAATTGTTTACCTCACAAAGTCGTTTATCAATACCATTACACTTCCAAGCCACACTTTATCGCATGAGTCTTTCCACCTTCTAAGTTATGAGCTCCAATATAGAGGAAAAATCACCTCCAAGATTGGTCAGACCAACCAAAGTCCATACAAACCCATCTTTTGGGGATCAAGAAACCATCTACCAAACTGAGCCTTCTCTTGACTCTCTATCACAACAACTACACACAGAGATATATAATATCCCTCCCCGGAAAGAACCTTATGGGTCCAATTTGAGGGAGTTGGAAGATGAAGATAAAGAACTAAATGAGGAATCTCCTACAGAGACATCTGGTTAATTCAAAGAGAATGTTGAGGTGTCTTATTCTGCTAGAAAAAAAGACTTTGAAGCCAAAATGTGCTAAAGTTGGCAAGGCTAAAGCCATTAGGAAAAAGGTTGAAACACTTCCCTCCATCGTTGGTCGGACGCGTAGGGCCTAATTTTCAAAAGGTCAGTTCTAAGTCCCAAAATCACTTATAACTATTTTCAAGAGAGTGATCTGGATGCCATTCATGAGAAATAGGGGTTCCCGAAGAATATGAAGGTTAGGTTACCCAATCGAGGAAAAAATCCGATGAACTATGGTCCGATAAAGTTAGTTGTCTATCCGAATATGTTGAACTAGGGCCTCTGATTTCCTTTGGACCTATAAATTGTTAGTTACTATAACTTCGTAGGAATATGCCCAAGCCAGGCTAGTCCAAATGCTTAGTTTACCCTGATGTCATGTATTATGTCATAAAACATTTGGATGCAGATGGAACAATTTGTTATCATCGTTGGGTTGTCTCGAAATTTACAAATCATTTATTACTTCTACAACATGGATGATGAGTACAAAAGGGTGGATGATCTGTTGGAGGCTGAAAAGCTGGGAAAGATACAGTTTCTCTCTTTCTGCGGTTGATGGGAGAACGAGAAGAAAATCACCTCTCAGGGTAATCAGAGTCGGCTCAGCAGGTTTTGGAAGAACACATGTAGTCCTTCGAACTTATAATGTTGATCATCTTTTATTAATCTCAACTTACCTCTAATTTTTATTTTACAGCGATACCGAAATCTTATCTAAATCATCTAGATGATGCCAAAGTTACTTTAAAAAAACTGCATCAATGGGTCAATGAGAATTGGTCCAATGACATCCACAGTGCTTTATCCCTAACAATTTGGTGTAGAGCTACATCTGGAGGACTATCTCTGGACGAGATCTAAACGTGGGATTAATTAATCATTCTTTATCGAAAATTGAATCGTTAAGAGAACTGAGGGTACATAGGGTAAATTATTTCTTCCAACAAGGACTAGAGCCCAGAGCCATCGAGCAAATAAGGGTAAGAAAGGCAAGAAAGGCTCAAAGAAAGTCACAACTAGGGTTTAAATTGTGGAGCAACCCAATGAGTCTTTGCCAACCACCCTTGAAAAATATTTCCTATAACATGCCTTTCTCGTTCCAGAAAAACCTCCAAATGTCTGTACCTCACTAACCACTTGTACGTATTTCTACGCTTCTTATGTTCCAGTAACTGAGAAATAGAACTTCTATTGTAGGATGTTGTAATGTTCCTCTTGGAGGTGGCTCACGTTTTTTTAGAGTTGGTGGTTGGATTATTATTGGAGGGGGTTTGAGTGTTCCTTTTTATAAGACGTAGTCGCCTATGAACATATAATTATGAGTGTCATCATTAGAGTCATCTTTCAAAACCTTGGTTTATGTTAAGGGTATTCTGATTGGTGTTGTTCTGGTCGAGGTTGGGCTAGCGTTCTTCAGACTGGTTTTGGGGTTGTTCTAGTTAGGGTTGGAGTTGTTCTGGTTCTGGATGGGGCTGGATTGGTGTTCTTATGATTGGTTTTGGGGTTGTTATGGTTGGGGTTATAGTTGTTGCAGGTTGGTGGCTGACTGGTTTCTGAAGCATTTTTCCTTGTTTTTCTTGCTAACGATTTAGTCATATTCTTAGGCCTTGTCTCTGGTAAAAGCTATGGGTTCCTAACTCGATAATCTCCCATTTCATGCCCAATCCTCACCAAGTGCAATGCACTTTCCATAACCTATAATATAAGAAACAAATTAGTAAAGGGTACAAGAATGGGGCAATCATAAACATTTACATGTGAGTCGTGCACACCATATAGTTACTACATCGGAGACTATTTATATTACTACTGCAGCTTAAACATGTGATTTTTAATTAAAATACTACATGAGAGACTACTAAAAATAAAACATGTGAGACTACTTCGTGTACTAAATGCGATTATGGAGAAAATACTAAATGCGCTACTATTGTAACTAAAACATGTGATACTTGGAATAAGTACTACGTGGGATACTATTACAACTAATACATATGATAAGTGAGCAAGCTTAATTACAATGGTAACATGTGCTACCTTTTCATCTATGAGATGCTTCTTCTTTTCAACCAAATCCATGTCTGACCTTATTTTTTATTGCGCAATAGTTGTGTGCTCCACGATGAATGACTGCATGAAAAAACAAGTGAACATCATAATCGCTATTTTTTTCCTGTTTAATTATAGACCAGGATACTGACCATTAAAAGTGCAAGACATCTAATAACTCTGTCATGTTTTTTTATAGTCCAAATTGACCCAAACAACTTCTCATTGATTGCTCTTGACCAATCATAACTGTTTATTTTTTCAAGGCCTTTGCCATAGAAGAGCGCTGTTGTACCCAATACATCCTTTTATACTGAATAAAATAGTGCAAAGCACATAAACATGATCAACAAAATAACCACATTCTTTATACCTTGTTTCCCATTTGTATCAATAGCTTTTTCTAGTATATCTTGTAAAACACAAAACACATTAAACAATAAGTATTAAATATGTGCAAGACTGTAAACAATAAAAACATTAATGCGAGACTACTACAACTAGAACATGAAAACTTGGACCAAAGCGCTACATGAGAGACAACTGTAAAAATTACATGCGAGTTAGGGACAAAGTAGTATAATGAGAGACTACATCAAGTCAAATATGTAAAACTACTGCAACTAGATCATGAAATACTTGAGCAACCTTATTAGAAACTAGAATATGTGATACCAATGTTACTAATACTATGAGATGAAGGATAAACTCATACTATATCAAATTATTTATCATTGTTTTTTATTTTTTTTCTCATTTTTCTTGAATTTTCTCCACGAAAGTATGTTGTGATGATCAGGGGCTCTATTTCTTCACCATCATTGCATCTAAGTTTGAAGCCTCCTTTGGAATTTAAAGCCATTTCCTCATCCCCATGCTTCAAACCAAATATAGTCTTCACATATTTAGTGTTGTAACATGTTTGAGCCTCAATATGAAAGCATCCTTTTTTATCGAGTATTTATTGAAGATCTTAGTGATTATGTGATAATTCTTATTGATTTTTAAATTTTTATTTTCGTGGATCGTATGAAGCCTTCAATATGGTATAGAATGTCACTAATTTAGCAACATATATGTATTCATCCCTAATCGCATTTTTATCTTTCATGAAATTTAGAATGGCCACTAGTCCTGATTTGTAATGGCATGCTTTAAGAACCATTTTTATGCAAAACAACGCGAGAACAATTATCAGAAATATACGAGACCGATTATAGAAAATAAAGAGATACAAGTTATAAGAAACGAGGTGAGACAATTTATAAAAAATGAAGCGAGATTAGTTATAAAAAAGCAGACGGGACCAGTTATAAGAAATTAGATGACACTAGTTCCATGAACATATGCGGAAAAAAACATGTCATGCAAAAAATACGTGAGAAGATGTGCTGCATTTAAAAAACAAAACACATGTTTAAAGATACGATATAAGTAAAAAACTGAGATTATACAATACAAACCACGCGACACATACATTAAAGATGCGAGACGTTGTGATATTTCACCTTCAAACTAAATGAAACTCAAAATGAACACTCAAAACAAGAAACAATAGGATATCAGACCATACATGCGAACCAAATGACTAAAATACAACACATTAAATAGAAAAGGTAGAGCTTTTCATACTCTCAAAATCGGGTTTACACAAAAATCACTAAACAAACGTATATTTCATGGATAAACCACACAAATAACCTCTAATTTATATATTTAATAGATTAACCATATAAACAACCTCTAATTATATATTGCATGGATAAATCACACAAACAACCTCTACTTATCATTTAGACACTTCCAAACTAAACCTAAAATGTGGCACTTACAAAACGATAGTGAAAAACTACCTAATTGCTTACCTACTGATTTCTGAGTTTTAGGACATGAGAAGATACTATAGAATTTTTTAGAGATGAGAGACAACTGTTCTTGATGACTAGCTGAAGGTCAATCTTGTCGTTATCAGAGATTATGTTGGTTTCAAGTCGTTACCGAAGAAGAGGTAAGTTAAGAAAAAGCGAAACATTGAGATATGAGAAAGAGGTAAGAAAATGGATACGTGTTTGAGATGTGAGAGAAGGTGAAAGAAGGTGAAAGATAAAAAAAGCTACTTTGGTATGCGATTACCTATTATAATCCATGTATCTATTGGTAGTTTATCAATTTTGAGTATTGGATGGTAATGAGATTCCATGCGGAGTATATATGGATAACTCACCTTTATATATATATATATATTAATAAATCGAATTTGGCAAGCCCAATTCTAGAAATTTATTAATAAGGCCCATGAGGCTTACAGTGATGCATCAAAGGAGCCGACAAAACAATTGAATAACCTAATGTTCCCCTCAAGGACATTGATAATTGTCTAAATAAAAAAATTGGGGATTTATAGTCGAATGAAATCTTGAAGATGGTTAACAAATTGCAGACAAATAGATTCTTTTGACCTTGAAATCAGTTGATGGTGTATGTGATTCATTTGCATGCGTATTCAAAGGTCTACTCATGCGATTTTGAAAGCTTCTCTCAATCTTAGATTTCTAGTTGATTAGTAATTTAGTAGCAGAATGAAGCAAAGCTGCAAAATGAAATTATCAGGTATATTACTTCTACAACTGGTTTTACTCAATTTTGAAAAGAATATTACGGTAAAAAGCCTTATAGATCCCTCAGAAAGTTGGTCTCTAGACTGTATAGTAAAGAGATAGCTTTTAGCTGATTATGGATGTTTTTAATGTCTATGTCTACTCTGTATTTGCACTTGTTTATCCATTTTGCAAGCCAATCTACTGCCGCATTTTTCTCTATGTTTATGTGTGTGATAGTCATAATAGATATGATTAGCTTCTTGCAATATTGAAGTATAAGTATTTGAAGCCATGAAGCTTTGTTAGTTAAAATCATTGATAGTAAGAGCTTAGAGTCTGTTTCAATATCCAGATTCTAGATTTTAAGTTTGAACATAAGATAAATCCATCTAGGAGCACGAGTTTCTGCTAAAAGAGGACTCTGCTTGCCATAGATTCTTCATGTAGCCGCTTTACTTTTGCCCTTCCAGTCCCTGATGATAGCACTTCCAGATGATTCCCCAAATATTAAACAAAAGACATCTATATTTAACTTTAATCTTGATGCAGATGGTGGTATCCAGTGAGTAGCAATTGGCTTGTTAGATTTCTTGAGATGATTGAAACAACCAAAGTTATAGGCTAGAGAAGATTCATGAGCCCATAATTTATGCTTTAGTAAGCTGGCCGTGTGCAGACTAAGAACATCTTTATTAATAAGGTTAGTAATAATTCTTCGAGGTATCTCTTGTTGATTGTGTTTCTTGGAATTCCTGGATTTGTAAATGAACCAGCAGATAAAGGCTGACATATTGTTCCTTATATGTTTCTTAGTTAGGGTAGACCAAAACCATTGTCTAATAACGTGTGTCATGGACATATATTTGCCTATGTGTATGTTGAACATATTGCTCAAATATGACCATATTATCCTTGAGATTTCACATTGAACAAAAGAATGTTGATTTGTTTCAATGTTATTGCAGAATTGACACTTGGAAGCTAAGGCTATCTGTTTTCTTTGTGAGATGGTATCCACTGAAACCTAGGTGTGTATGAGCCTCCGTAGTAAGAACAAAAATTTCTTTGGAATAAAATTATTCCAAAGTCTTGATAACAACATTGAAGTAGAACATTTAGTTTTTAAAGCATTCGAAGTACTTTTGAATGCAAAATTTCATGAATCAGAAGCTATCCTTAGTATTGCATCTTTTATTGGAGGCTTAATTGTAATTTTTAGGATTCGGTTGATATCCAGTTGAATGATAGTGTACTGAAGCCTTGAGATATCCCATTCATTAGTCAGCCAAAACTGTTTTACTTTAATCTGTTGATACCAAGAGGTATCTGTATCACTAGAAAGATCAATTAGGGCTTTTTTGTTACATTATCGATCAAGCCAAAAATCACGATTCTTTTTTTTTCCGGAGGGAACTCGCAGCCGCTACTCATAGTGCAATGAGTGCGCACAGGGTAAACCCTCAGTCTGATGCAATAGCCTGCAAACCAACACCAGAAGGTAAACCACACAAGGTGACAGGCTCAGCCGAGAAAGCGCCTGTAGAGGGACTCGAACTCGTGACATTTGGTCACAAGCATGCCTTAATCAACCAACTCGTCTACCCCCTTGGGAGCAAAAATTATTTTTAATTATTCACACTTTAATTATTCTACTAGAACCATTTTTTTGTTTATTAAGTAATTATATGTAAAAATTGAGTTTTTAAATTTATTTTTTCGATTTGTCGTCAAAATAAAATAATTAAAAAAATAAATAAAATTTTAAAATTTTAAAACTACAATTATATATAAATATTTTTTTCTAAACGATATTTGTTTTGGGTTTAAAGAAGTAATTCTACATTTTACGTGGTTTACAAGTATCCTAACTTTCACTGGAGTTATTTAAAAATAATTATTGTGTTGAGAAAATTTGTTAAACTTAAGAAAATCGAGAAATATAAAATTTATGTAAATTAGGATATTGGTGGACCAAATAAAAAGTTTAAAAAAGGAAAATTGGTTTTTTCCTTTTAATTAAGTGTTTGAACTTTTATATATTTTTATTTTGTCAAAATACGATATTGTTGTTGAAAATTTATGGATCAATTCATGTTTATTGAAGTATTTAGCTATTGTTAATAGACGTTCCAATTATGAAGTAATAATATAAATAAACTGCAAAAGAATTGAAACAATACATGAAAACTAAATATGGAGATAATAATATGAATACCAGATTAAATTCATATTTTGTGAAAGATTAAACCCAAATGTTAATAACTAAGACTAAACACAAAGTTTATGGACTAATTTGTTATCAAATTAGTTAGATTATAGTTTATGATCACATAGAAGAAACTTAAGGGTATAAACTTAAATTTCACTTCATATATTGAAATGAAGATATTAAGTAGATAGTTCTTTTGATATAAAAAATACAACAAATCCGTCGTTCTCTTGATTATAAGATTTATTCTTATATTCTTTCCCATTTTCATCTTTTACGTCAAGATCAAATGATCAAGTCGTACAATGACCTTAAAACAATTTAGTTTCAGTTATAAGAAGTATAATGTGGGTTGATACGGTCACCCATGTTTGTATTTATATACATGGTATGATATGAAGTTAAAGCTTCAATGATGGTGAAAGATTCATCTATCAAGTAAATAGAAGTTTGTATTTTGTTTATATCATTTGCGATTATCAACTATTGCTTTCTGGTGAACATATTTTGTATTTGAAAAATGTTAGAATGTTTTTTATTTTTTTTCCTATAAAATACACTTTTGGATATTCAAGTGTTTTTGTGAATAATTAAATGACTCTTGCTTCACATGATAATGTAATAAGTACTGAATTTCAGTGAGAGTTTTGTAAGAGCTCCCGATAAATATTAGTCATTTGGTTGTATACTGTTAAGATTGATGGCATATATATATATACAATGCTCATTTACGTTTAATTGAAGTCTTTTCATCATCAAGTAGATCTCCACTTAAGTAGGAGTAGTTAAGAATAGATATATACGATTAGTTTTCATATTATTCTTGTGATACACAACATAATAGATCCATGTAGTTGATTGATGACGAGAATGTGATTATTGTTACGTCATTTGCTCTCATTGCATTGAAGATGTCTTGAATCATTCATCGTTCATCATCATGTATGAGATTGTTTAGTTAATCCATGGACAATAAAATTATGGAAACTTCCCATTAAGTAAATACATAATTTTGTAGCATATGACGGTCCAAGTGGAAGACCGTTAGATATTCATGGATTAGTCTAAGCTTTATAATATATTCGACTATTGTTGATTGACGGTCCACTTAAAAAATAATTTGATTAATAAAATAAACATGATTTGGACCAATAGATGAAAAATAATTTTGAAAGTAATTGTGTAGATACTGAATCAAATTCTAATTGTCTTTGTTTTTTCCGGAGGGAACCCGCAACCGCTACTCAGAGTGCAATGAGTGCGCACAGGGTAAACCCTCAGTCTGACGCAATAGCCTACAAACCAACGCCAGAAGGTAAACCACACAAGGTGACATGCTCAGCCGAGAAAGCGTATGTAGAGGGACTCGAACTCATGACCTTTGGTCACAAACATGCCTTACTCAACCAACTCAGCTACCCACTTAAGACCAAATTCTAATTGTAGGGGGTTCTTTTTCCTATTGCTTCGGAGTTTTTGTGCAAAATTGAACTCTAATATTAACAATTACAAACTAAACATAAAATTAAGAGACTAATTTGTAAACAAATTAGTTAGTGGTTCAACCTAGATCGCATAATCGAATTCTACAAATATAAATAGTCGAATTTAAATTATAACAAACAATTTTAACAATATTTTATTGGTTCGCAATCAATACGCCGAGCCACCGTTCTATTGATCGTAAAAACTATTTTTTTTATTCTAGCAAAACAAAAAAAATGAAAAATTACTGCAAAAAAAACAAATAAAGAAAACTATAAAAAAAACAATTTGAAAACTATCGGGTTAGTCTGTAAATATCTTTTCTACAGATCCAAAAATCAATTGATCTTATGAAAAATTACTAGTTACTTAATAAATATTCAGATCAGGGACTTGACGAATCAACCTTTGTCAACTGTATCATCTTTAACTAAATAAAAATAATGTTCCGAGACCTAACTTTTTCACTATTAAAAGTAGTATACGTAGTCGTTCCATTTCCATCTCTGTAGAATTGACCTGCATGTGAAGGAGCAAACATGCACTTTCGCCTGGTCGGTCTTGATTTTATCATGGGTTTGCATCATCTATGCTACTGACATCTCGCTCAGTTTCCCGTCAATCAGACACGCGAGTAATTGGGGTACCTTACCTTCTTTTCTTCTTATTATTATATCACTTTCTTCAACTGGAACAAAATTGGTATGTATATGTATATCTATGATATTTTCATGTACTGTGTGGATCTATACACTTAATGAGTCGTATTTTTTATTTTATTTAATAAGTCTATATCGTGATTAAGTGAAATGTATTTGAGGCTGATTTTAAATTTTAATTATCTACTCAGTCAGGTTTGTTGCCGTGAGGGCAAGCCTTGTTGTTTGATGAACAACCGTTTCCTTTTTATGATAGCTACAAATTGTACCTAATGCTAATTATTTTAACGTCTCAAACACGTATTATACTATATTTATCTTTATTAATTTAAATAACTATCATACTATAGATTGCTTTTGTAATAAAATATAAAATATTATTATGTTAGAGAGGAACAAAAATGTTGGTATAAATTTAGAAAATTTTCTGATAAATACATAAGATATATTACTAGTAGTTTGAAACATCATACTATAAAAAAAACATTGTACTTATTAACATCAAGTAAATGATACCTACATAGCTACATTAAGTGAGTGCATTCAATCCAAAAAATAATCAAAGAAGGGAAGAAACTTGTGTGGTAAAATAACATAAATAAAATTGTATTAATCAAGTAGAATATATAATTCCACTGTAGCAGGATATTTGGGAAAAAGATATCCAAAACCTACATATATTTGGAGTAAATAAAGTCATCCGCCATTCGCAAAAGAAACCCAAGGTTATAGTCCGAGTGCAAAAAAAATCATCATCGAAAAAATATGATTTATAAAATATACTATTATCCCAACTAATGAGCTTACCATGTATGAGGAGTTTGCCAAGAACAACAAATCAGAGAATGAAACAATATTGAAAAATATTATATTTATTTTAGACTAGTCCACCTAAGAGGGGTGAATGACCTGGTGAGTCTATGTGATGATAAAATTATTATTTCATTTACTTAGGTTGCAATAGTGGACGTCATCACATGTCTTTATGAAAAAAGACTCATAAATTATTTTATCAATAATATGGAGGTCAACATGATCAGTAGTATTTCCTCATCAACACCTAGTACTGTTATTTATACATATAACTTGGATGTTTTCCTCATTTAACACATTTTATTGTGATCTGATGGCAAAACCCGACCTTGTACTATTATTTAATACCATAACATGAAATTAATAACTATACTTGTTGATTCATAGTGGGTAAATGTACACTTATCACTCAAAGTAGATGTAGCAGTGAATTGAAGACAATGTCATCTTTATAAAACCTTTGATGTCTTCCATTTTTGGACACTAACTTTTGTTTATTTCCTTTTTTTGTATAACTTGATTGAAGATCTTTAAAGATATGTTTGTATTCAGGGTTTGAGTTTCTTATTAAGACTCCAGTAGTCTATAATGCTCAAATTTTGGGAGGATGGAAGCTCTCACTCCATTTATTGATATGGGTATGATATTCATAGTCTTCAAGTAAGAAGCCAAACCCCTGATCATCTACGTAAGAACCAAAAGTGAAGAAGCCTTCTTGTTTTCTTTACAACGAAGTTACATGATACTTGTAATTGGTTAACTTATAATGTATGTATTTATGGGCTATGTTTATTCTTTATAGTAATATTGATGAAATTACCGCGGTTTCATCACTTACGCTTGTAAAAATATCAATGCTCAGATATGAGCAAACATAACATATGTTAATCTATTCTTATTGCAAGTTTTGGTTAATCAAACTGGTATCCATGTGGATTAAAGTTTTTTAAATAATAAATTAGAGACATAAAATCCTTATTATAGAATAATAAGTAACCATTTATTTGAATTAAAGTCAAATATGGATTAATGATAATTGCGCCTTATCATGTGTAGTTTAGCTTGGACAAGATAGTTATACAAGTGTGAAATATTTTTCTCTATCTCACTCTTAAGTGGATGTCTTAAAGAATCAAGAGTATATCTGTTTTTTTCTCTTTTCTATTTATCTTTTATATATTGATATATCTTCAAGTTACTGGAATGGAAGATAGACTGAACATCAAATAGAGGATTTGTTATGTAAGTTAAAATCAATTCTTTGTAATCATGCTTATATTGTGGAATCCTTTAAGACATAGTACTTTACACATAAGATGCTTAGTTGCAATAGTTAGTACATAGTCTCGTTAAATACCTGCTTTAGAAATATGTTTATCAAAACCAAGTTAGTTTCTTTCACCCCGTACCGTTGCTATGTTCTTGTATATATATAATTGATAAGATTATATGTTAAATAAGAATACATTTGGAGAAAAATATAAGTAACTTTGTAAAGCTTAGTTATATATTGGTTGGATAGTGCATAAGGTTCTTCTAGAAACTTAATTAAAGTTAAAATCATGTCTTTAATATACTGAAAGCAAATGTAAGTAGAAGATATTGATAAGGCATGATGGTTATGTTCAAAAATCTATGTAATTATATTATTAAGCTTAGTCATTCTTGAAAAACATAATAAAATAATATATCTCTTCAGCTCATATTAGATACATTATCTGGTATACATACTGATTCCTTATTACATGTTTGTAGGTTTGTTATATTTTTTTATCCTCCTAGACATGACAAGTTATAATTCACCTAGGTTATGTTTTGATATTCGAAGGTCAATCTTCATTCGTCTGAAAGGTGGGATCATTGTGGAGAAAATTATTGGTGCAGATAAAGATGACCTATCTAAGGTTGTTGCTAAGCATGTAGCTTTTGCATATGGTGAGGAATATAGAAGAGGTTTGTAGTTTATTTTTTAATTTTATACTTATGTGTAATTTTCAAGTATTATAAATTTGATATAATGTTCAACCAGATAGAGAAATGAAAATATAATATTCAAGAAAATTTATATAATGCTATATGTTGTATTTTGGAATTATGAAATTAGGATGCAATGTTATGGAGGGATTGTAATGCCATATAGTTTTAGTTAATTATTTATTAAATTTAGAAATAAATTTACAAAGGGTTTTCATTGAGAATAATAGATTTAAATTAGAATTAAAAACGATATTGCAACGAAATTAATCAAGTTTGCAACAAAATTCAAATCATGTAACCTAAATATTGACATGATATTTTACAACGTATTTACAATGGAGTTTGCAACGCCATAACCCATTTTCATCTGGGTCAAATTAACAACATATTATTTTTACAACTACTATATGATTGAAACGTTTTATTGTTAATGATCACGTGGATACAAAGGGTGGTTCCAATTGAAAATATATTATAAAAGGCCTAGATCAACGAATTAGTGAAACATTTCGCATATATTGGTCTGTTATAAAATGTATTTTATCTAATATTGCTTTTGATGCCATAAAAGAAAAATATGGCTCTTGCACGGACTAAACTGAAGGCTCAAAAGAAGGAGAAATCCGTTAAGTACTTCATTAATAAGATTAAACAATAGAACATCAACCCAACAATTTTTTTATATATAATGTTATATGCTGTATTTTGGAATTATGAAAGTGCAATGTTATGGAGGGATTGCAATGCCATATAATTTTTTATTTATTTATTAAATTTAAGATCGTTCGTAAACCAGATATTAATGATTTGGAGCTTGTAATATTTCTAATGGAATCAAAATTGTTCTCTATACTTTTATCTTTAAAAATACTATTCAACACTTGCATAACAAGGGAGAAGAGACAATTAGATAATAAATCTCCTTGTTTAAGACCCTTATTGCCTTTGAATGAATCATTAGGTTCACATTGATGTTAACAATATATGAGTGGATAAAATACAATGGATAATCCAAGTGATCATTTTATTGAGGAATATCATGGAAACCAGGATATCCAGAATGAAGTATTATCGAGTATTATCGAAATCCTTCATAAGGTCCATTTTTAGCATGATTTTAGGGCCATTACGGTTAGTTTGGAAGCCCAAAAGGAGTACATGAGATATAAAGATGGTTTATGAGACACCATATCCAGGGAAATATGTTGATTGTAATTTTTTGATAAGGAAGAAGAACACATCTTTAATTATATTACCTAATATTTTGGATATTACTTTGGGTAACGTTACAACAGATAGTGTGCCTAAATTACGCAGGAGAAAAAAGAGTTTCGTACTTGAAAACTAGAGCGATTAGAGTATTATTACATGACTAATTAAAAAATCAGGATAAAAAACTCGTGGATTTTATTATAGAGGTCTTTACCAAAAATAGACCAAGAAAAATTAAAGAAGTCGTACTTATAACCTTATAGGCTCAAAGATTTATTATTATTGATACTAATAAAGAATGTTTAATTAATTTATTTATTACAAGATGGATCATATTGGTAATATCCTTAGGGTTGAGCTTAGATTTAATAATGACGCTAAAGCAATGTAGACCAAGGTAATCCAAAGCATTATGACTACCAAGAATACTGGAGAAGTAGTTTACAAAAAGGTTTGATATGCTCGATAGAGAGTTGATAGGGATACACTAACTTTTGAAATGAAGATTATCTTATTTTAGAAGATGCACTTTGAAGACTATTGTGGAAGAATTTGATATTTTAGTCTTCGAGAAAATATTATTCAGCTTGGTTGAGAAAATTAAGAGCCTTGGAGGTTTAATATCAGTAGAGACGAGACATTCGTTAAGAGAGTTAGATGAGATGTTAGATTTGGAAATGAGGAGTTTGTATTTTACGGGGTTGACACAAGCACTAATATCACTAAATATACATGTGTCAACCATAAGGGTCTTCCAATTCGTGGAGACTATTTCATTGAAATTTACGTGATATTGCCGATTACTGAAGAATCATAATGGTTTTTTATGTGAAATTATGGGTGTGTTGAGAGGTACGAAGGTTACCACAATGGACAAATGATATAGGCAAAGAGTTAACCCAATCATTATTGACATAAACACAATCAATTTTGGAGTAGATGGGTTTGCTAGGTTGTTTATTTGACCATGAGAACTAAAAACCCATAGTACGAAGATCATTTAGCTCACAATGGAGAATAATATTATTGGATTTCTTAATGGACAAGCTCGAGATATTGGAAGATCCTTTTCTATCCTCAATTCATAGATTGTATTGAAATCCTCGAAGATAACCCTAAAGTTCATACAAGACATGAATGTTAGGTTGGAGAGGTACACTCAAAGGCTTAATTGAAAACCTATATATCAAATAAAAATAAATAATTAAAGAAGGTAATGCATTTTACATTACAGTTTAAAAATTATAGATAAATTAATATAACAAAGATAGAATGAACACTGGGATTCAATGTTCTGCCTAAGGTATGGGAGCAGTGGTTTAATGGTGTAATACCAGATGGGCATCATTGTTCTGATAATATAGTCCACCTTAAGGTTACAGAACCTAAACTCGAGAAGACATATAAGTGTATTATGATTACTAAGTATGAAACAAGTCACATTTTTTGTTGTATTGGGTGATTTAGCCTACAAACATTCCATGTGATTATTATTAAATAAACTTTCAGTTCATTCAAGGTTGGTCGAGGATCACGGAATCCTCCGTAACTCAATTACTAGGGTAATCTATAGTAAGGTCAATCATAAGTATGGTTGATTATTGTGTCCTCCATAGAAATTCCTTTACCATATGACTTCTTGTCCACGTGAAACCTAAAACATGAGAGACATCCATCTCTTCGCCACTAGCATCGCACTTTATATCCATGATGGGATTAGACTCGATTGAAGTAAAAGGATAAAACCTTGCATCACCACCAATTAAAGGTTCACCAGAGGAGTGATAAAGACCACACATGATTAGATACTTATCGATGAAAGCTTACGTAAATTACTTGGGCTATCCTCTATGCTGCATCGAGCATCCGTCTCAATATTATGAAAATAATCCAAGAAAGATGAGTAGCATAACAAAGCTACCCAAATCATACACCCAACCTCGAAGGGGTTGATCATAAAGTCAAGATTTCCATCCTCATTTGACGGTGCATGGGTATTAGATTCAAAGTTTTCAAAGAAATTTAATGGTGAAAAGAATTCCAAAAGTGTAAACAACCTTGCACACCAAATTCTTCGGAGTTGGATTAACCATGTTACAAGCCTGTATTACAACAAATCGAAGAACATTAATTTTTTTTTATTAGCTAACCAAAAATATTTATGATCGTATGATTAATTATGATTCTTGCACAAATCCTTTACTAAAAAAGACATTTTCCTCAAATGGTACATAGAAATCTTAAGGAATAATGATTCTCAATTTGTAACTGTAATTCACCATGAAAAGAGTCAATTCATTAAGGTCATGTGATATCAAGAGAGGCATTGATTTGTTTCTCAAACCTTTCTTTACCATCTAATGGACCAAGATAAACACCTAAAGAGAAATCATTTAGGCAGAACTTAACACGTGGTATTTATGTCACATAAAAACTAACAAAAACAAAAATTATTTTACATTTCAGATATATATAAGCAATAAACAAGGAGTGGAAACCAAATCCAAAACACAAGAAGACCACATATTTGATGAACCCTATTATGTATGGCCCTTTTAAATGCCAAAAATAAGAAAGAGAGAGAAAAAAATTAGTCTCACCAAACACATCACAAGATAAAAGGTCAAAACGTGGTAACCAACCGAGAACTTGGTGATGTAACTAAATTTTATCTTATTGTAAAACATGATGTTCCACGAGAAGACTGCTCGTTCTAACATTTAATCGAGCAATTTACTGACTATATGCCTATGAACACAAAAATAGAAAAAGAGCAAAATACAATAATATAAAAAATTCATAGAAAATCAAGATAAAAATAGTCATTCAAACAAAAAAACAAAAAAGATACGTTATAAAAAAAGGAAGTGATAAACTTTTTCTCACTAAAAAATCGTTAAAAAAATATTATCATTATATAACAAGGATTTCGAAATAACGTAACATCAATATTATAATTATCAATATTTGGATTCTAATTAAGTTCTTTTTATAATGTATGACTAATTTAAGATATTAATTTTGTTCGATCTAAATATTTTGGATTCTAAAACTAATGTATATAATAAACAAGACCTCTAGAAATAAATTTTGTTCGATCAAAAGACAATGATTGATTTTATGGTGAGTTTTCATATTTCACTATAGTAGATGTGTTTTTAAGATCATATCACAAAATTTATCATTCTTTTCTATTTATAAATGTATATACAAGTCACAACTATATATATATATAGTTGTACAAAAATAGATACACCACTAAATATCATTTAACATTGTCGATATTTAGACATATGTTATTAAATAAACTGATACTATCATATTTTTCTCTCTCATTGTATTGATTATGCGACAATTTGAAAAATTATTTTTGAATCATTCCCACAATTGTTTACCAGAATAATAGAATGGATTTACATTTGTTTGTCATTAGTTTTTTTAGTTTTTATAATTTGTCCTCAAATGGTGCAATTCTTTCTATATTTTTATATGTTAATAAGTCAAAATGGTTTGGATTAAATTTTTATAAACTATATTATAATGCATATTATTTTATTATTAAATTATCATTTTCGTTGGAATTTTTTTTACTTAAATGAAAACATATATTATTATTATTTGTTAACGACTATGTCCTGATGAAAATGTTGTCGGATAATATTCTTATCTTAATTTGGAATATAAAGAACTCATATTTGAATCTAAAAGAATATGCAGAACATGCATATCTCAAAAAATATCATTGTTGTATTTCATTATGTGCACACAAATATCTCATACTATTTTAAATCACATATTTAAAAGCTCTATATGTGGCATGATAGATTACATGCAAGTGTTATTATTACACAATAATATGGTTATCTCGCTATGATAAAAATAAAACTTATGCAAAATAACATCAAATTCTTGAGGATTTTAATCTCTATTAATGGATCGTACATTAATGCCTCTGACCTATATAAGTTCGTTTATTCACCAAACTAGCTGATAGTACAATTCCAAAAACATCTATATGACATCGTTTGATTTAGTTAGATTTTGGTAAATATTCGATTATTTACTTTATTTAAATTTTTAAATATATATTATTAGACACCAAATATACTATATTTAAGATTATAAACAAAATTATTTTCTCAACACTGTTTCTTTTCATAATCTTGAAAATTGACTATCTTCGAAATACTGATCTTTGTGTGAATATTTTTTGACAACCAATGTATTTAGGAAAATAAGTTATTTTTCCAGAAGTGAGTCATTCCTAATTTTAAAATTTTTAAGAATGATAGGTTATTAAGTTGAATTAAAAATGATGACTTAATATATTAAACTTAAAATTCTAAAATCTCAATCAAAGTATCTCCTTATAAAATATATGGTAATGCTTCACAATATCCACTTGTATAACATGATACTGGTTTTAGTCAATAAGGTTTTCTATCATAATTGTTCATTAGAACCCATCACTTATGTGTATCTCTAATATATTTATTCATTTGTGTGGATCTTCAACGAATGATAATTTGTGTTAATTTTGTTATTTTTTTTAGATTCTATTTGTAATGATCCGCATATGATGTCTTTTTATTGTGAATTGTTTCATAAATGACTTGTGTCTCGAAATGCATACGTTAGAAAACCCTTTAGGTAGTTATCAATAACTATGAATTATTAAATATGTTTTACCTTCGGATTTTAAAAATAAAATTTATGAAGTTCGTAAGATATATGATATTTAGATTGATACTTTCATTCTGAAAAGTGCTTTATCAAAAACTCAATGTTAGACAATCCAAGTTAATTTTTATTTATCAAAGAACATAATCTATTGTATATGTAAATTTATTGGGGTTGGCTAAACATTTCTTAATATTTTTTTAATATTTTTAAACCATGAATGTATCATCAACTTATACCAACATATAGTGCAAGATTAATTGAAATATTTTAATAATTATATTTTGAAAATATAAACGGACGAATTTGAACCCAAGTGACATAAACATCCATTAGTAATGAACATTGGTAATAGAATAATTTTTTTTACATTTCACCTCACTCAATACCCAGTTGACGGATACTCAATTTTAGAACAAACTTGAAGATAACGGCTTATTTAAGATGGTAAAAAGAATGTTTATTTTTCCTAGGGATTTGTGGTATTAGTATTGTAATCAATAATAAGCTTATTTTTCTTCAAATATTTTCATATGAAGATCTTTAGAACCTCATTTTGATTATATAGATTACTTAAGACCTATTTTTTGTTCTTAGCATTTTGATTGTGTCAAACTAGATCATATAGGGACATACGTAATGGTATAACCTATGTAGGATTTATATCTTTTTTAAAACAATATAGTAGTCAGACTAAGAAATCTTGATTATTTCATATGCTTTGAAACTAAATTATACTTGTGAATCCACATATAATAAAAAAAAATCATTTGGTTTCATAGTAGTTTATTATTTTTTAAAGAGAGAAACATTTATGCACTAGCGTGTGTATGTGTTCACCAATCTTTTAAACTTTGATTTTTCTAGTATATGTATGTTGGTATATGATAAACCAACTAACAAATATTTTCCCACACTTGTTGTCATATTTTTTGGATCATTTAAGATTTATTTTTCAATTCATCTATGAAGTTGAATATCTCATATAATAATTCTCTTTGGTCTAGTGTGTATGACTAGACATAAAACAAAATTCATTTAGGATATACTATATATGACTCAGCTATTGATATAGTCAATATAAATACAATTTCTTGAAACTTAAATTTTTATTCAAAATTTTGGTAAAACATGTATCTCCTCCTATTACGATGAAGTAATTAAATTAATGAATTTTTGTTTGCGTATGAAATTTTATTGGCATTTTCCATATTAGTTCATCTTTTGGAACTACATCACATCTCAGTTTGGAAAATGTGATGAATTTAGATATTATTTTTTAAATATTTATTAATCTTGGATATATTAGTCAGAATGGATAAATTAGTCATCTTTTTTCCCCTTACAGATGGACAAAACTTCATCTAGGATCCAACTATACCAAGAAATCTACTGTATAATATTCGTATATTACATTTAGTGGGTCAAAATAAGCAATAGTTTGGTTTCGATGTTTTGACGGGTTTTCGTATCCGAAAAAACATAGGTTTATCATACTTGGAAACAAATACATACATTTACATTAGATGTACCATTATAATTGAATGAAGAGAAAAATTTCGCTAATATATATCATAACTCTAATATCGCTCTTGTATAAATTGATATCTTATGAGGTATCGTCCAACAATGATTATCTAAATAACGATATGTTTAAAGTAAACATTATCTTATTGTTTTTTTCTTCTGGTTCTGAAAACATAAACTCGATATCAACATCAAAGAAGTTTATTGAGAAGCTGTGTTGTATCTGTTATGACATCCAAGTAAGTTTATCTTGAAAACTAGAACAATTATTTGAAAAATATAGTTTTTGTATGGCAACAAAATACCTATCAAAATTTTGCATAATATTTTATAAAGTTTTTGCTTTTAAAGAGTTTGAAAGGTTTTTTTTATCTTAATAATGTTTGTTTATAATTTTTGAAATATTTCTTAAATATTTTTACATCAAGTTTTTTAGGACAAGTTTGATTTTATTTTAATTAGTATCTAAGTATGACTCCTATATGATTTTTTTTTATTGTTCATCAATTTTTGAAAAAAATAATCGCCTAATTGTTTTATCATAATAAGAATAAGTTGGTTTTTTTCTCATGAAAAATCTAAAAACCTCTCTACCAATTGTTGTAATGTATTTTTGTAATTCTAACTGAAGTTTGTTTTACATACAAGTATGTGATATATGCATATCGTAAAGTTTGGTTGTTAAATCTATTAACATGTACTAAATGATAGACATCGTTTTAGTGATATTGGCTAAAAATAAATCATAGTCCCCCATGTATACCAAGTTTCGCACAGTAGTCTCCCATGTACACTTTTGTATTAGACAAGTCACTCACGTTATACTTTTTTATTAACCGGATCCCCGACATATTTGGCCAACCTTGCGATATGGCCCAAATGTTAATTTTTTGCAATAAACATGTCCCTCATGTTTAAATACAAGTTGTATTTTTAGTCATGGTAAATCTGATCCTCGAAGACTAAAATAGGGAACTCGTTTAATACAAAAATGAACATGAAAACTGTTGCGCGAAAGTTGGTATATATAAGGGACTATATTTGTTTTTTTAACCTAGTGATATTCTATATATATATATAACCTCGAACAAACAATAATTCACATTAAAGTATTACAATCAAGTTTTCCTATATGTAAAAGATAAATATTTAATTAATCTAGTTGTATGATTTTAAAGATACATGATATACATGATGTATGGTAGACTAGAATTTCTTGTGGTCTACTAGTGACAAATATTTATCGTAAGATTTTCAATCAATATCTCGTCCTATCTAATGTTGTAACATAAAAGTTTTCAAATCTTTGTCTAGTTTGATTATATGTGAGCGCAATCTCATGTTGAGTTGTTGGATTTGGTTGGTTAATGTATCAAATTTATTTTGGTCATGTGTTTTGGTAAACACCTAATCTACTTTATTTTCTAGTTTTTGAAAAACCATATTTTGAGTGATAATATTGTGGATATGCCAATTTAGAAATACTGTCAATTGATTCAGTTTTTATTTTCATGCTTGAAATTATGAACCAAGTGTTATATATTATTCGAAATCTCATCAAATAATATATAAAAAAACACAGAAAATAAGGAAACCCTTTTTTCAGGATTCACCTAATGAATAAACCAAAAAACCAAGAAGACTTACGGATTTGTCTGGTGCTTTCCATCTAGTATTATTTTGTTCCTTTTCGTTCTTCACCGATTCTGTGTATTGCTTTGAGAAACCTGCAGAATGAGTTTGAAAAGAGAAAGGTTTCCAGACACTGAAGGAAGCGTTCGTCTAATTGTGATTAGGGTTTATGATGATGAAATTCTTAAACATAGCCCCTTACTTATAGTCTTTAAAATGTGAAGCACAACATTGTAAAGACCATCCTATTTTACTTCTTTGTATCTGGAGACCATAACCCCATAAATTGATAATTCAATTTATATCCCTGATTTATCAATTCAGGCTTAAGTGTTGAGATTTGGGTCATCTTCATCACAATGTCTAAATTCAACCCGGTTACCACACTTGAGCCCATAACACCTTTTCACCCACAGGTCCAATTTATTTAATTAAATAATTAACTCGATTACTTTTATTTTGGACTCCCTTAAGACAATAACCGAATATGTTTATTTAGCATGTCGGTCGAAATTATTATCGGTCCATAAATATATTCCAACAATCCCCCACTTGGACCACCACATGCTACTCAAGAATACATATTCAAATTTAATGGGATCCCTATATATATTTTCAATGGAAAAACAGTACAACCCCTTACATGACTGATAACAATAAATGACTAAAGACCTCTTTCTCTTAATGTGAACAATAGGATGCAACAATAGTCACATTACCATTATCAATCAATTACTTGGGCCAATTATGGAGCGTGGCATAAGAGTAATATGGCTTGTAATCATACACATTTACTCATAAATGGTTCCTACCTTTGGAGATCCAATACAATAAAAATATCAATAAATATTTCCAAGCATATATATATATATATATATATATATATATATATTGTAATAAACTTTAATGTGCAAAATACTGCAAAAGATAAGATCAGATCCTATTACAAACTCTTCCATTAAAACTAACAATCCTCTAAATTAACTACACCCATACTGATGGTGTGTCCCTAGAAAATTGTAGGCAAAACATCCTTTGTTAGAAGATCTGCTATCATGGAGTTTGTGCCGATGTGCTCTATACTTATCTGACCCATCTGTTCTTTAACAGACATAAACTTTATGTCTATGTGGTTGGATTTAGACGAGACCCTGTTGTTGTTAGAGTACTGCACTATGGAATTGTTATCAAAATATAACCTCATGGGACCTTCTATCTCTTGTACAATGTGTAATCCAGTAACAAAATTCCGCACCCACAATGCCTGGTTTTATGCCTCAAAGCACGCAACAAATTCTCTTGCCACGGTGGAAGATGCAAGAAGTGTTTGCTTTACAATTTTCCAGGATATTGCACCTATATCCAATAAGAATATATTTCATGACGTGATTTTTAATGTGTCTACACATCCATCAAATTTGAGTCGTAATACCCAATGATCTCCAGTTTATCCGACTACTTATATGTCAACATGTGCCCTTTTGTTCATTGCAGAAATCAGAGTAACCTTTTAACTGCTTTCCAATGATCCATTCATGGGTTAACAACATATCTCCCCAACATATTTACAGCAAAGAAAATGTCCGACCTAGTACAAACTTGAACATTCATTAAACTCCCAATTGCCTAAACATAAGAGACGATTTTAATTTCCTCAATCTCAACTTTTATCTTAGGACATTGACCCAAACTAAGTCTGTCACCCTTTGCTATATGGGTGCTTAGGGGTCTGAAATCTGCCAATTCATAACATTGTAATATATTTTCAATGTATGCCTTTTGTGATAATCCAAGGATACCACGAGAGTGATCCCGATGTATTTGGATTCCTAACACAAAACTGGCATCACCAAGATCCATCATATCAAACTTGTCTCATAAAAATCCTTTTGTAGTGTATAACAATTCATTATTGTTCGAAGCAAGCAATATCTCATCCACAAATAATATAAGAAATATGAAATTACTCCCATTGAACTTGTGATATACACAATCCTCAACCGAGTTGATCTCAAAGTCATAAATGACTATCACCTCAATAAATTTGTGATTCCATTGACGAGGGGCTTGTTTAAGCCCATAGATGGATTTCTTAAGCATGCAAATCAGATCTTTTCAGTTACTCTCCATAAAGTGTTCTAGTTGCACCATATAGACTGTTTCCTCGATATTTACCATTAAGAAAAACGGCCTTAATATCACTCCGATGAAGCTCAAGGTCGAAATGTGCAACTAATGCCATAATTGTTACAAAGGAATCCTTCGTCGATACCAGAGCAAATTTTTCTTTAAAATAAATCCCTTCACACTGAGTATAACCTTTTTTCACAAGATGTGCTTTATACCTGTCCAAATTATCCAGGGAGTCATGTTTGGTTTTGTAAAACCATTTACAACCAATTTCTTTTTTTTTCCTTTAGGTAATGGGACAAAACCCCATACTGCATTGTCTTGCATTGATTTATACTCCCATGGCATGTTTGTAGGATGAGGGATCATCTACAGTTCCAGCACATAACTCATCATGCTCCTGAAGATATACTATAAATTCTGGACCTAAGTACTCTTCTTTTATCTCATGGACCTTCTTAAGCGCACTATTTTCTCTTGTTACACTTCTTGAGAATGTAGAGTTTGATCATTATGAATGATGTTATTTTAATTCCCTCGTGGAATTATCTTGAGATTCTTCTTGTTCTACCTGGACCATATCCGTATCATGGTTAGAACCCTCAAGTGGAGCATCAGTGTTAATTTGAGGATTACCTTGTTCTAATGGGACCGAAATGATTGACATTATAACCCAATCTTCTGATACTTGAGTATCCCTATTAAAACCTTCATGAATCTCTATGGATTCTTCCTCAAAGTCAACATATATTCCCTTACTCTTCCTCCCAAACACATGCATATGTTTTAAATTGGGTCTACGCCCGTTCCAAAGCTCATATGGTGTTCTAACAGTAGCCTTAGTGGGTATTCAGGTGAGTATATAAGCGACACATTTGATGAATTATCCCCCAGAGAGATAATGGTAGAGATGAGTGACTTATCATACTTCTAACCATATATTTTAGTGTCCGGTTCCGTCTATCAGATATACCATTCATGCGAGGTGAACCCGACATAGTGTATCGAGGGACTATTCCACACTTTTCTAGGTACTGTGCAAAGGATCCTAGGCGTTGTGTTTCAACTTCGGTCCTAAATGTTGTGAGCTTGTCTAGGGCCTCATGCTTTTCTTCTTGATCAGACCTTTACCCTGGTCATTTTCCATCTGCCTTCTGCTTAGGCCCTTCCCCTTTTGCAGATGTAATCACATTAACCTCAGGCGTTGTATCTTTAAGTTTTTTCCTTCTCATGTGCAGCGTGAGAAATCAACTCATTTATATTCCACTTTTCCCGCATTCAGTTATAGGTGGACTGGAAATACTTAAACCGATCTCACAGTGAATGAAATATGAAACCCACTATGCATTTCTCAGGTAAGTCTAAACCAATTGCTTTTAACTTTTGGCCAATCATCGACATTTCCATAATGTGCTCCCGGATTTTACCTTTGCGATTATATTTTTTGGTAGCTAGCTCGATGAGCAGATGCTGCATCTCTACCTTCTCATTTTTGGAAAAGGCTTTCTCGACCTCTGCGAGAAAGATCAAGGCGGTGGTAACACCTTTAGAGATAACCCCAGACAATACTATTGTTATCCCATGTAACAAGAGCGTCATACATAACTTATTTGACTTCTCCCACCTTTCATCGGCCTTAGTTTCCTCCGGTGTACTTTCCAGACTAAGGAGGGGATGGTTTGGGAGTTGACAATGCATGATCATAATCATGTACACACAAAAATAGCAACATATCTTCCTTTCACAATTGGAAGTCCGAACAATCCAACATGGGTGGACGGTTCCCCAATAGATTGTAACTAATTGATACTTTAATAAGAACAAACAACACAAAACACATTTAGCATCTTGACATATAACTGAAAATATATTCATTAGTATGGAAAATACATGTATAACATAAAATTCCCTGATAAAAGAGACGGAGGGCAAATCGTACTGACATGCAATTTTATGAGTTTGAGAAAAATAGCGTGAACATTGTCATTTACTTAAATTAAAATAACCATAATTTGATTTTCTTAAGTACCGGTGAAACCTTCCGGAGGGCCGATTTCACCTATTTAAAATCAAAAAATTGCAAGGATGGATTTAATTTATCCTAAGTACCTATGAAACCTTCCGGAGGGCTACTTTCATCTACTTAAAATTAAACTCAACACAAGGACCATTTTCGGTGATTTTCTTCCGTTCATGATTAATTCAAACCCAAACGTGAACCTTCCGGAGGGCCGGTAATATTTTAATTTAAATTTATCCCTGAACCTTTCAAAGCCTGGGATCCATAAAAAAATTAATTTTAACCTTCTGATACCAATTGTTATATATTATTCAAAATGACATCAAATAATATATAAAAAATCACTGAATTTTAAACAAACCATTTTCTGGATTCACCTAATGAATAAACCAAAAAACTAAGAAAACGTACAAATTTGCTTGCTATTTTCCATCTAGTATTCTTTTGTTCATTTTCATTCTTCACCGATTCTGTGTATTGCTTTGAGAAACTTGCAAAATGAGTTAGAAAAGAGAAAGGTGTCCAGACACTGAAGGAAGCGACCGTCTATTTGTAATTAGGGTTTAGGATGATGAAATTCATAAACCTAGCTCCTTACTTATAGTCTTTACAATGTGAAGCACAATATTGTAAAGCCCATCCTATTATACTTTCTTGTGTCCGGGGATCATAACCCGATAAATTGATAATTCAATTTATATCCCTGATTTATTAATTCAGGCTTAAGTGTTCATATTTGGGTCCTCTTCATCACAGTGCCCAAATTCAACCTGGTTACCACATTTGAGCCTAAATTAACTCGATTACTTTTAATTTGGACTTCCTTAAGACAATAACCGAATATGTTTATTTAGCATGTCGGTCCAAATAATTGTCGGTCCATAAAATATATTAAATAAATATATTTCAACCCAAAATTTTAAAATATGGCTTAGATTTAACATTTTCATGTATATTCACAATTTTCGAAAAATTTCCAAATATGATGAAAGTTGAAATGGTACCATGCATGAATTGTTCTCTTTTGTTGACTGAACTTTCTTATAATAAGATATCTAATGTTTATTTATCTACTATTTTCTCGACATTATCTATTATTTTCTCCACGTATATTTTTCATCATCACCGAAAATATTTCAAATTCATACATACAACCTTCATCGCATGTTTTAAATATAACATTCCATATTATATGGTCGGGTGTTTTACCAGTATAATATATTTTAAAAAAATACATATTATTTTTTTAGGTTGGAAGACATGATTTATCAGATTAAGTGTAAATTGAATAAGGGAGTTGTACGTTAACGTGCATACTGTTTTGATAATGTATTTTTTTTATAAAATTTAAGGTCAATAGATTAGGCATATTACATTTTAGTACGAAATTACTAGTGAGGTAGGATACATTTCAAATGCATAAAATTTTGGACTGGTTTTTTAGTATTTCATTTCGAGATTTGCATAATAATATGAGTTTTTTGTATCAAAATAAAATTTTAAAATATTTGCTTATAGTAAATTTATTTTTTGATTACATAAATAATAGATTAATTGACAAAATAATAATCTACTATGTTATTTATTCAACACTTGCTATACATTTTTTTACCTTCAAAATGATAAACATATTTAGTTATCTTAGTAAAAAAATGAATTTAAAAAGAAATATCTAAGAGTGTGCTGTCAATTCGAAGGAAGATAAATATAATTACGTGTTGGTATTGAAAGAATCAGGTGTTTAAAAAATTAAGCCTTGTTGCGACTGAAATATTTTTCTTGCATGATGTGTCGGGATCACACGAATAACTAACTTTATGGTAAAGATATATGTATCCATCAATCTTAAATCTAAATATAAAATACTCTAGAATTAACCCTATTACATATCTCCATGGTTATGTGTAAGATAGACCATGATCTAATTTAAAGGATTGAACATATTCTTTTTATTTTAGATATTTTCGTGCTGATGAAAGTAAAAAGACCGGTGATAGGGTACAGATCATTTATTTAATTGAGTATTTAATATATATGTATATTAAATATATTTTCGATATAAAGTTTTTTAATATTTGAGACATTTGTTTTCATGCAGGTTAAATGTAAAGTTAAAGCATAAGAAACTTGAGATTTTTTCTGAAATGGTTGGTATTTGTGAGGTAACGTAGTAAAAGATAATGTCGAATCACTCCGGAGAGCTTTATATTGAAGGCTTTACGCACACAAGTTTATGTTTAATTTTTCATTTTACAATAATATTTTTAAATAGTTTTCTTAATTTTTAAAATTTATTTTTATAAAATAATGTTCGACTTATTTATAAGTGTTGAAGAAACGGTAATATCCAAAAGTTCAACTATCGTCAAAGTTAAAGAAGTGAATGTTGAAGCTTAACCACTAAGAGCCGAGACTTGAAAAATTGGTCATCACCTTCTCGTTAGATAACACGAGGTAAATATCTTCGACTAACTTTATACTTCAACCAAGAAAACAAAAACCAATCACACAAGACAGATTTAACATGATTCAGATTATGAAGAAACCTTACATCTTCATGGCGACTAGTGTCGAAACATAGTCGTCGCCCGTAAGAAATCAAGAAAAAAGAAACGAAAAAATGGATATATAGAGTATAAGAAACTTAGAGAAAAAAAAATCTCAAATTTGATTTAAAAAGTCTGACGATAAAAATAGGGTGTGAGAGCCTTTTATAGAAGTGCTCGAACCCTACGTCAAAATTACAGATTGTTCCTCACAAAATAAAATAAATTCCATCCCAATTTCAAAGTGATTGGAGTTGGTTAAGTATTTTAATTAAATCTAAAAAATAGAAAAATACAGAAAGATAACAAAAACAACAAAAATAGGGCATGCATGGTGGATTTTCGGGCTTAAAGTTTATCATTGGGCTTCGATGCTTCCGAAAGTCATTGGGCTTTTCTACACACTCAATTTGAGTAATCACATCGCCTAATTCGGATACCCGCGCCCCAAATAAAGCCTATTTTTGTTTGTCCAAAAGGGCTATATAGCCATGGGCTTGTGCAACTACATCATCCTCTGCGACATTGGTAAACGACACCTGGTGCTTCACGTTGAATATGTCATGGATCTTCATGTGGTTGGGTAGCTTTAACCTGCATGCACTAGGATTAATCTTCTCAATGATTTCAAAAGGACATACCTTCCTTGCAGCTAGTTTGTTGTATTCATGTGCATGATATCGATCTCTGGTCAAAACTGCCCATACAAAATCCCTTGCTGCAAACTCCACTAGGCGGTGCTTCTTATCAGCGGCAACTTTGTACTTCTGAGTTGTCTCCTCAAGGTGTTTTCTCGTGTTCTCATGGATCTCCTATAGATCAGTGATGGCGGTCTCCACCCTGGCTGGAACCTTGTCAAGAGTTGGGAAAGCCAAATCCATAGGACCCCGTGGGTTATAACCATAGACTACCATGAAGGGACGATACCCAATACTTCGCTTGTGGTTCATGTTGTAGGCAAACTCAACGTGATAAAGGAGAAAATCCCATGCTTTCAAGTTCCCAAAGACCTCTGTACGCAACATGTTGCATAACATGCGATTAGTTACCTCGGTTTGGCCGTATGTTTGTGGGTGATATACACTGCTAAAACTCATTTTTTATTGCAAGGCACCATAAACTCCTCGAAAAGTACCCAAAAAACTTAGTATCGTAATTAGAAACAATATTCAAGGGTAGGCCATGTAAGCAGTAGATCTCTCAGAAATATAAATTAGCAACATTCACAACATCTATGGTTTTCTTGTAGGCAATAAAGTGGGCCATCTTAGAAAACCTCTCAACCACCACAAAAATATGATCATTACCTCTATGTGTTCTCGGTATTCCAGAGATGAAATCCATGCTGACGCTTTGCCACGGTCCCTCCAGTATTAGGAGTGGTAAGTATAGACCTGCGTTGGAGGACGTGCCTTTTCCATCTGTCAAACCCGACAGCCAACTACAAAACGGATACATCTCTCATCAAATGCGGCCTGAAGAATTGACTGGATATATAATAAAGAGTTTGATATCTACCACAATGCCCCTTGTTGTGTCTCTTATTTACAATTAGTAATATCAAACTGCCCTCAAGAATACATAGTAAGTTACCTTTGAAAAGGTAGTCGTTGTCACTGCAAAATTTGTTCTCAAACCTGACTTGACATCCTCTAGAATGGGACCAAAATATGGATGGGTAGCCATGAGATCCTTCATAATCTCGAATCTTACCACCTCTCCTTCCATACAAATCATCATACCGCGCCGACTCAGTGCATCAACTACACGGTTAACTCCCCATGAAGTGTGCTTGATAGAAAAGGTAAATTGTTGATTAAATGCTGCCCAACGGGTATGTTGTGAAGAAAGCTTCTCCTAACTCTGCAGATGCTTCAATAAATCATGTTTGGTGTACAATACAAAGAAGTTATAGGTCAAGTAGGAAATCTTTGTCATATATGATGTAATTAAGCTTTTATCCACTTAATTTCTAACTGAAGTAGGGTATATGTCAGCCTTGTTGGCTGAGTACAACTCCAATGCCCAGTCTGCACGCATCATAATGCAGTTCAAACCCTGTAGAAAAATTAGGTAGAACCTGAATAGGTGGAGTGGTTAGTCTTATCTTAATCTCTTCAAACACAGTATTTTCCTCAAGGGTCCATCAAATCGTCTTTACCTTCATACAATCTGTAATATGAGCCATGACAATACTTAAGTTATAGATGAACCTCCTATAGAATGAAACCATTCCATGAAAGGAAAAAACTTATGTGATAGAAGTAAGTGTAGGCCAGTCACACACTGGTGCTACCTTCGACTTATCCATTGACAAACCATCATTTAAAACAACATACCCAATGAATAAAATTAAATCTGTTATAAAGTAACACTTGTCAAGTCCCTCATAAAACTTCTATCACCTCAAAACAACCCATACTTCCCGTAACTACTGGAGGTGCAGCTCCTCCGTAGTACTATATATCAGAATAGCGTCAAAGTGCACAACTAAAAATTTCTAATAAATGGACAAAATATTTGGTTCATAACCCTCATAAACATCATAGGATCATTGGAAAGGCTAAATAACATGACCATCCACTCAACCAGACGTTCTTTGGTTTTAAAGGTCGTCTTTCACTCATCTCTCATGCGAATACGAATCTGATGATATACTCTCTTCAAATCCAGTGTCGTAAACACTGTAGCACCACCCAACTGATCCAGTAAATCATCAATTCGAGGGATGGAATACTGATACCTGACTGTAATTTTGTTGATAACCTGGCTATCCACACATATCCTTATCGATCCATCCTTATTTGGTGTTAATAGTGCTGGAACCGCACACGGACTAAGGCTCTCACGGATGTGGCCTTTACTCAATAGTTCTTCCACGTATCTGCGAAGCTCCTCATGCTCATTTGGACTTATCCGGTAGTATGGTCGGTTTGGAAGACTAGCACCCGGTAAAGGTCAATCTGGTGTTGGAGGCCTCTTAATGAATGAAGAACTGTAGGAAGATTATCGAGAAACACAACAACAAATTCTGCTAATAGCGGGCGAACATGCTCATGTATCCTAGCAAACGGATCATCATTACATTCTTTGAACACCAATAGGTAAACAATTCATGTATCACTAGCATGTTGTATAAATGCTTTACGAGCTAAAAAGTTCTTACTTGACTCCTGTGATACAACAAGTGCACGTTTTGGAGCTACCTCTTTAGATGGCGTTAATATGAATCTAATGTTATTCCATATGAAACTATAACGGTTTTCGTGCCATCATACATGAAACTTATATCGTATTTCCATGCTCAGCCTAACAATAAGTGACAAGTATCCATAGTAATAACATCACACCATACTTTATGCTTATAGTTACCGACAAAGAAAGACACCAAACCTCTTTTAGGGATTGTTACCTCACTACTTTTCCTTAACTAGGAGAGTTGGTAGGCGTTAGGGTGGTCATCTATTATCAGGGCCCACTTCTGTACAACTTCTTCAGAAATCACATTCTCGCAGCTCCTGAATTAATAAGAAATTTACATACCTTTCCCCGATATTACAAATGGACTGGAAAATATTGTTTCGCAGCCAATCATCCCTTTCACCTATTGTTTTAAGCATAAACAGACACGTATTAACACCAATATCTGTCCAACATCTCCTCCAATAATCTGGTACGTCTGAGACTCACCAATAGCATCCTCCAGTTCCTCATCAAATTGTGGTTCACCTTCCAGATCAAAATCAGCAGCTCCGGTGAATAAAACTCTCAATTGTTGTGACTGTTGTCGCAATTTTGGACATTGGAAAGCAACGTGCCCCAGTTCGTGACAATTGCGAATGTAACTTAAGTCTTCAGTTTGAGCTTCAACCTATTAGTTCATGGCCTTTAGTCTCGCACATCCATCTTTGGCCCTAAAGTTTTGGGATTACTCTACACTAGTCATTTTTTGTATGCACCTAATAATTCTTCACATAGGATTATAATGACTCCAATATCCATTACCCCGATGTTCCAACTACTATTTAGATACATCTTGTTTATATGCCTCTACGACTTGTACAAACCTCATACAGTTCGTGAACTTTGAAACTAATAATACTTTATTGTGAATATATGCAGGATTTTCTTCACTTGAAATCTTTGTTACCTTCACTTTCTCTCTCTCTCTACACATCTTAAATGAAGTGTAACTTGATATCTACATGTTTAGTTCTATCATGAAACTTTGAATTCCTCATTATATGAAGAGAACCACTGTTACCACATAACAGAGTCACATATTGTTTTATGCCAGTGATCCCACTCAAAAATCCTTTTATCAATATGGATTCCTTCATGGCTTTGGTAATGACCATATCTTTCACTTATGTAAGTGACAAGGAAACCTTTTGTATAAAATAATTCTAGCTGACCAATCATCCATGCACAGTAAACAGATAACCCAAAATTGACTTTCTTACGTTAAGATAGCCAGCATCATCGGAGTCAACATACCCTCGTAACATCTTATCAGTCTTGTATATCTGATTATAGAACAATTCAATTTTGGTCGAACCTTTCAAGTACCTCATGAGCTATTTGAGGGCTTGATAACAAGGATTTGCCGGATTTGACATAAATCCGTTGAAAATAGTAATAAATTAGGCAAGATCAAGTCTCATGCATATCATTGGATACATAATGGTTTCAATGAAATTTATGTAAGATATATCCCACATGAACTTCTTATCTCTTACTTCGGTTGGTGCTAGAGTGACACTTAGTTTGAAATATGCATTAATAAATTTCTAACGTCTCAGATTTCACCCATTCTGAACTTCTTGAGAACCATATGTACATATTCTTATTGAGATAACTATAAATATGCTTCCAACCTTCTCTTCTTTATTTAAATACCAAGTATCATCCTAGCCTCTCCCATATCATTTATCTTAAAATCTCCATTCAATTAAGTGTTCACTGTACCTATTCTCTTCTTGTCTTTTCTATTTATTACGATATCATTGATATACAATAAAAACATGATTTGTCTTTCCATGTGTATTTTTACATTAAAATAGACACAATTATCATAACAACTTATTACATACTTGATAGACCTCATACAATAATCAACTCTTATATTACACCGCCTCGATGACTGTTTCAGCCTATATAGGGGTATCTTCAACAAACACACATCTATTTCATACCCTTATTCAAACCCTTTCGGATGACACATGTAGATGGTCTCTTCTAATTCGATATAGGAAGGAAGTAGTAACATCCATTTGATCTAACTAAAGATTAAATCTAGTAACTATTGACATCAAAACTTTAATAGAGGTTTATTTTCCAACCGGTGACCCATTTTTTTTATTGAAGTCAAAACATTCATTTGTGAGCATCCCTTAACTAATACTCTAGATTTGTATCCATATAAATAAATTCCATAAATTCCTTGTTTCTTCTTGTATATCCATTTACTCCCAACAAGATTCCAACCATTTCAGATGTTTCAAAAAAATCCAAGTGCCCATCTTCTCAAGAGAACTCAGTTCTTTCATTATGACCTTCATCAATTTCTTATATCATTAATATTCATAGCATCATCATAGCTCTCGGGTTTACGAAAATATCTTTGTATTCCATTAATAAAACATAACCTATAACATCAACAAAATCATACCTTTATGGAGGTTTTCTAGGTCTTCATGATCAATCTCTCACCAATGGATAATTGTCAAGATCATGTTGCTCTTGAGTCTGATCATGTGTAATTTTTGGGACATTAAACTCTCTATCATATTAAATATAATACAACGGGTAAACTTCCTCTACATCATCCGGAGAGACCAAATCTGAAAAAATATTTGGAAGAAGCATCTTCGACTTCACTATCTTGTGCAGACTCACCAAGAACTTCACATGTTTTCTTGACAATACTAGATGTGTTCTTCACTACCTTTATCCATGCCACTACATCCTCATTAAAAACCATATTTTGAATGATCAAAACTTTTTGAAGATTAGGTTTCAGACATCGCAACCTATATACTTTTACTCCTTCCAGATATCCGAGAAATAAACATTTTAGTGCTCCCGGCTGAAGATTATCTTGCTTCACATGTTTTTTCAAATCCATACCTCTTATGGAAATTTAAATTCAAGTGTCATAGATGCACTTTTATTGATGATATATGCAGTTGTCGATACAACTTCTCCCCAGAACCTTCTACTCATCCATTTATACCCTTTCCAACAAGGTTTGGTTCATCCGTTCAATAAACCCATTATGCTGGGGAGTACCTCTCATGATTCGTTGTCTAGAATACCAAGTTTAGAACACAAATAGTCAATACCTCACTCACATATTCCAAGCCATTTTAGTTCTGAACTTCTTCAACATCTTTCTAGTTTGATTCTCCAAAAGCGTATTCTAGTTCCTACAAGCATCAAATGCTTTATCATTGGTCTCTAAAAGTATAACTCGTAGTTTTCTTAAGTAGTACTCATTCAGATAAATGAAGTACCTTGATCCACCAATAATGGTTTGTCTTGCAAGACCCCAAATATATGAATGAATATATTCAAGCACAACACTGGTGGTATGGTTGCTAGACAAGAACTTTACCCTCTTGCTTATAACTAACACAAAACTTTCACAAAAACTCAATTTCTTGGTCATGTTACCAGCTAATAACCTTTGTTTGTTAAGCTCTACAATTTCTTTCTCACTCACATACCATAACCTCAGATGCCACAGCTTCGTTGAATCTCTCTATACATTAGACACACCTCCGATAATTATAAATCCTTTAAGAACTAACATATCATTAGTCCTATAAAGATTCATAACAACTAGTGAGCTTTGTGGAACCCTAGTGTGTCATCTTCACCTTTATATTCGAACTTATCCATATCTAACATTACAATAAAAACAAGGTTACATTTAATTTCAAACAAATATCTCAAATTCTTTACCACTCTTTCAAGTCTTGTAGACAACTTGATCTGAATGTTCCCAATACCCTTTACAACACAAGGTTCATCGTTCTAGTGATGAACTTGCCACCATAATAACATCTCCAGTTTTCAAACCAAGGTTTTTCGGAAGTCATGTAGAATGAAGCTCCTAAATACAACACCAATATTTTACTGTAACCATAAGTAGAAGTCAATAAAGATCAGTAAATTCATAGTCATCTGAAACAATTGCAACGTCTCTGATATCCTGCTTCGAATAACTAACACCCTTATTTATGCCAGAGAATTTGCTACTAATATGACATCCTTTCTTAAACAACCAACATCTCACTTTAGAACCATTCACAAATCTGATTGATTTGGGCCGATAGATTCCTCTCTTTTTGATCGAATTTTTCATTCAAGGCCTACCTCTCACACTTTGTTTGAGACTTTTAGATTCTCTCCTTAAAATTATATTCCTTTGACTTCGAACATCGTAAATGACTTTTTACCACAAATTATGTTATGAACATAGTAATCATACACCCTCGACATGAACCAAGAGGATTATTTCCTAATCTTCATCTTTTACTTTGACTCCAACTGCATTCAAGTTACGAATTGTTCTATTGAAATCATCGAGGTGTCTTTGGATTTTCTTGCAACTATCCATTGACAATGTATAAAACTGTTTATTGAGATACATTATGTTTGTGAGGGATTTTTTTCACGTATATAGCTTCCAACTTATTCCATATCCCTAACAATTTTGACTCTTCAGATATCTCCTGAAGCACATCGTCCTCCAAACTCAAGATTAGAGCATGGGCCTTAGAAAATATTTCGTCATAAATCTGATTCTTTGACATTCTTATCAATGGAAGAAGACAGCCCTTATGTATTTGGAAAACCTGAATAAAAATAATCCAAAGGTTCAATTTATTCTATTTACTAAAAATTTTAATATCAAACTTTATGTAACTCATCTTTGCAGTTTTCGTTGGTTTACTGGTGAGATCCAAATCTCTAAAATCTGTATCTCATTCGTTTATCTTTCTTCTTTGTATATATTACCACAACAAAATATTTTTATAGATTATCCACACTTACGGTACCACTTTTTGAAAAAATAATAATCATAATATTTATAATGTTAGCAATGATCAGAGCAAACGAAGTGAATGTTAAAGCTTAACCATTATGAGTCGCGATTTGATAAAATTGGTAATCACCTGCTTGTTAGATAACATGGGGTAAAGAGCTTTGAATCATAATTGTATACTCTAACAAAGATAATAAAAAGACAAAAAAATAGAAAACCAATTACACAAGATAGATTTAATATGGTTCAGATTGTGAAGAATCTTACATCATCATGAAATGAATATTGATTTTATATATAAGAAGATCACAAAAAGAATCTCTTAAACACAATTAACTCGACCAATATTCTTTTTCTACAAAACACTATCGACTTACAAGAAGAACTATGAATCTCTAAGTTTATATTAATATTTACTTTTTATCTCGCTTCTCTCTCACTAAAACCATACAATCAATAAGTTCTTTCAATCTATGAAATTTCTCTATGCTTTACGCAACATCAAATTCAGTATTCTATCTTATTATATATAGTGTCGATGATGTGGTGCTCAATGCATCAGGTTCATATTAGCACAAGAAAGATATTATTTTGACCAACCAAATAAAGAAATGGTTGATATCAAAATGACACAAGGTATTGCTTGTGAGAAAGTGGCACATTTTCATGTCACATGTACCATTGTACTATTGTTCTTCTTTTGAATACACATTCCAGATTAACTCAATAAATCGACGACAAATATTCATTATCCATATTCGAGTCTTCCATGCAGGTATCAAGATTCTTCTAAGAACTAAAAAGAATACCCATAACTTTTCGGTAGAATGTTTCTGGACCTACGGTCTAATAGGGGATCAAATTGCACATTCGGTTCTCGCATAAACATTACAATTGTGTTTGAAAAACTCACTCTTAGGTTTTAGTAGACGTCTTTGCACCTAAGTATTCAATTTGAGCTTTGGCCAAACTATATAGAGCTTTGTAAATGCACGCTCTTTAGTCTCGACCATCCATCTTTGGCCTTAAAGTTTTGACAATACTCTGCGCCAGTCATTTTTACCCTACACCTAATAATAAAGAACAATATGTTCTTCTAACTCCTATATTAAGTCAGAAAAAGTTTTAAAATTTCTTGATTAACTAAAATTTAAATTCATGATAGTAATAAAGCTCCACAATAAATATCGTGACCCTTAAAAATTCTATAAAATAATAAAAACATTTTCTTGTCCGGTCTCCCATCAATTTATTAGACTCAAAATATCTCAACTTTAGCAAGTTAAAACTAAAATATTGTTCTAAATACCAATATCAACTCATTGAAGTAGCTATTTGTTAAATGTAGGCTAAAAATAACGTGAAATATAATCTTATTTTATTTTCTAAATCAGTATGCTATATTAATTAGAATTCTACACTTATTAGATTTCTATATTAATTAGATATTCAATATTAATTACATTTCCTATATTAATTAGATTTCTTTATTAATTATTTTCTATATTAATTTGATATTCAATATTAATTACATTTTCTATATGAATTTGATGTTCTATATTCATTGAATTTTCTATATTAATTAGATATACTATATTAATTGAATATATTATATTAGTTATATATTCTATATTAATAAAATTTTATTATATTAATTTGATTTCTATTTAATTTGATTTCCTATTAATTTGGTCTTCTATATTAATTACATTTTATATTAATTTGGTGTTCCATATTAATTAGATTCGTTAATTAATGAATTAATATTTATCATAGTTTTCCTATAAATAAAAGAAGATATAATTTTGCAATTTGTGACGAGACGAACTGCATATTACTTATAAGTTATTTTCTTGGATCATGCTTGAGTTATTCTATTTGATACACGAGCTAAGTCTATTCATTTGTGTTGTCGTATTAATGTAACAATTCCACTAGGTCGTTATCGTTAATATGACCTCTCTAATTTAGTACGGTCTTTGTCTATATAGAGTACTTTTACCTCTTAAATAAGGATATAATACCTTCTAGAGGAATTTTACTATATCACCGCTCCCCATAGTCCTTAAGTATAATATTATTTATTTAAGGACTATTTGACGAGGTAAAGGTCATCTTAATGTGAAATTATTGACTCCGTGTCTTTTTATACCTACACGATACTTCGTTCATAAACACTCAACTTACACATATTAATTGATAAATAAATATTGAAACTCTTCGTATTCAAACCTTGCTTTCCATGATCATCAAATCTCAGCCCTTCATTATTAACTTGATCTAACAGTCCTAATTTACAATCATTGTTTATATAAAAGTTTAAAAGTTTTCCTTTAATTTTTTTTAGACCTTCACCCTCTATAATTATTATCTGCAAAAGTAGATTGTACCCCTACAGTCTACTTTTCGTGTAAAACTATAGATTGTGTTTTTCGAATTTCAAACAAATCAAACGTAGAATTACTTATCATTTGTACTTCTTATCTATTTTATTTTATGAGTGGTGGTAAGAGTCACGAATTTGTTTTATCCTTTCGTTAAGAAATAATTAATGAGAGCATAAGTCAGTTTGATTCTCAAAACGATCAAGAAAGTGGATCGTTTGGAAGTTAAGATCTAGTAGTGTGTCTGGGCACAATAGTGGCTCAATTAGGATTCAATCTACAACTACTAATATCAAAGTCTTTATGGGAACAAAATTTGGTATTCGTAACTTATCATATATATTAGGGTTTGAGAAATAATCTTAAGATTTTATTCCATTAGAAACTCTCAAAATAAGCACTGCTTTGTAATCTAATCATCCGATATTTAATGTTTTTTAACAATTTATATTAACAATGTTGTTGAAGATGTCTCTTTGTTAGAAATTTGTTTTTCTTCACTACCACACCCCCTTATATTCCTTGAAAAACTTGAAGAAGAAGAAATTCTCTATAATTAGAGAACTTCTTCATCATAAGAAAGATTATGAAGTATGTTTTTTCACAATCCTTTGAATTGGGGTTTAAGATTTGCACTTCACCCTCTAATTACTGAATTTTTAAAATACATTTGGAATTTGTCCTTCTCACCTCATTCAAAATTGTTAGAGAAATTTTGTTAGTGTTGTAATATCTTCCACACTATTTAGGATGCCAATAATTATAAAAAAATCATTTTCATTACAAAATTCAAAAATAAAAAACGAGTCCATTTTAGTCACTTGCTTCCGATCGTTCCAAACGAGTCGTCAAGCTTCCATATTCGAACCATTACTTGAAGTTAAGTTTCTTTTTTTAGTGGTATTTGGGAATCAGAACGAGAATCTAGTCAAATTAAAAAGTGTTGGATATGAACATGTAAGATAAATAATAACATTCTAGTCACTTATAACTATATTTAGTTCATCATTTTTAATCTGTTTCCAACATTTACTTTTATTTTGATTAATAGTCCTTGTTCATTTGACTAAGAAATTCTCCACTACTGATTGCAACCCTCGTGCCTTGAAATAATTATCATAAGATTCTTTTGGTTGCTAGAAAGACGATCATCATCTCTTTTTCGCATGACTTAACTTTCATTCATATGGTTTTTGGTTATTAAATGGCTTGGAAATGTCTTCTAATAGAAAAATTAATATCGGGAAGGCTGGAGTTGAGTTCACTGAAGATTATATTAACAAAATTGTGTTTGAATTAATGGTCGGTGGAGACCAACCTAGATTGAATCTTATGGTTCCATACAAGAAATAAACTAAAAAAATCAGAAAATGATAATGAGGAAGCTACCCCTTCAAAGAAAGTGAAGCAACCTGGTAATAGGATAAGCCATCTCCAATGCAACAAGCTATATCTCCTGTCCCAAAACAATCTACCCCAACTACTGTCTTTACGAAGAATCCTCCAAAAAGAAAGGTCATACATAAATCTAAAACAATTCTCCTATTGTACCAGTTACATTAAATAACTCCCCATCCACCTTTGGTACTACCATGTTATCCAAAAAATAATAGGATCATCATCAAGTTTAGATCCATAATCCTTTCTTAATCATCGCATTACTTTATGTCTAATGGACCTATTAAATCCTCCGCTTCTCTAACGAATATCATTCAGCAGCAAAGATACTTTTTTCTGGAGGTATTTTATTTTCTTAAATGAACTTATATAAATTTTCTCTATAAGAAAAATAATAATTTATTATATTGATCTCAGAGTTACTACAGTTCATCTTTCCTTGCTAATAAGTTTATATTGTCTTCCGATATTCAAACTCTGAATACTTGGGTCAACTACACGATTACTTTTTGAGATAATATATTTACTTTGAGTGATCAACTTGAGAAAAAGAAAGGTGAATAATTGTGGATGAACTATGATACTTTAGAAAAAAGAATACTGAATTAAAAGAGGTTTTGAAAACTCTAAAATAAAATAAAACAAAACTTGAAAATAAAGTAAAAACTTTGATACAAGGTATATTGAAACATAACTTCGGGTTTTATTTAGTTCATGTAAAACATCTATTCTTAAAAATGATCACATTATAAAGTGGAAGATATTTTGTCGTATAAAGTTGTTAATTTAGATGAAGATGACGATAAAAATGAGAATGACAAAGATGACCAGCGGACCGTTGAAGATAATATAGATGGTTCAACAAAACAATCTCTCACTAAAACTACTCCCCAACAAGAAGTAACTCATACTACTACCCAAAACAGGCCTACCATTGGTGAAGACAATTAAGTTATGTCTTCATTGTCTTAAAAAACTTTACTGTTTGTTTGATGAACTTTAATATCCCTTCTGGACCGCTAAAAATGTTATTCAGGTGGTGTATGATTGATTACTTTATTTTTTTTACCCTAAGTTGAATGTTTATGTTTTTTTTACCCGTAGGACATGACTTATAACCATATTTATGTTTGACACAATAGTCAGGCCACAATATCTTTTTTTATTGATACATATTTGGTATTTAATGAAATTTATTTTGTTTTCAATCATGTTTATGTTGTGTTGAACTCGTCATGCTTGAATCATCTATTCAATTTTGTCATTTGATTTTGTTGTAATAGTAAATCCATAGTATGTGAAATTTCATACCTTATCGGACGTGACTTATAACCATTTCTCTGTTTGACACAGTCGTCAGGCCACAATATATGTAATTGTGTATCCCGTAGGACATGACTTATAACCATATTTATGTTTGACACAATAGTCAGGCCACAATATGAACAATTGCATCCCCTGTAGGGTGTGACTTATGGTGATGTTTACATTTGAAACAGTGGTCATGACATAAAATAAGTAATTGTGTGCCCCCATAACAAGTGCATTATAACCATGCTTACTTAAATTGGGTGCATGAACTCTTATTATTTTTAAAGATGGTTTTGGTTCGTACCCATGTTCATTTTAAACTTATTATCTATTTAAAACTAGTTCGTATTTCTGTTTGTCGAGATTATTATATGTTTTTAACATACTAATTGAATCTTGTAAATATTGATATCATTAACTTTGCTTTGTAACTGTTTATATTATTTACTTTCCATTTCATAATTTTAGATTCTTTGACATAACGTTAAGTTATTAGATGATCCAACAATTTATTAAAATGGTAAAAAAAAATTGTATAATAATGGCCCTTATGATGTCTCGTTAAAAAACCTACCAACGCCTCTAGAGAGAAAATAGTACACCGACCTTGTTTACAATGAAAAGTTTTACAATTTTAGATGTTGAATTTTCCAAGAATTTTTAACATATGAACTTATAGATCTTCTATAAGCTCATAAGACTTCTTGCAAAAGCCATGCCATTTACTTTTTGCCAACTCAAGCTTCATTTTAATTCCACTTAAAGTCATGTTTGTTACTTCAACTTGTCCATTCTTTTGGAGATAATATAAAGTAAAAAAATGTTTCTTAATTTCATATATCTTATTTGTAAGGTATCAATCTAAAATTATAGACCGTTGTTTGTCACTAACACCCTAGGATTTCCGAACCTACTCAAAATATTATTTTGCAAGAATTCACAAACTTGTTTAGCACATGTTATCATAAATGATTTGGTCTCCACCCATTCTGCAAAGTAATCCACATCCACGATTATAAATTTCCTTCTTCCAGTCACCATTGGTAATTGAAAAACCAAGTATATATCCCACATATCAAACGGAGAAGGAGAAGGATTTGTTTCATATTTTCTAATTGAATATGGCTCGTATTGGCATATCTTTGGCATGAATTACAATTATTTACTAAATTCATGGAATCCATCAATACAATTAGGTATAGAATCCTCAAAAAAAATGTCAAACTTTTGCAAAACAAATTCAATAGAAACAAAGTATTTACAATAATCTCATGACTTTGAAAATAAGGCCTCATTTTTTGTACAACTAAACCAATAGCCAATTTTTTCAAATCTAAATATTTTGTGTTAACATCAACAAAAAATAACATGGTTTTTGTCCGATGTTTTAGATATGAAGCGGGAAAGTGCAGTTTGACGATCCGTTAACTTTTGGACTTTTTTTACTGAATTTGGTGGGGTCATAGTTAAAACTTCTTCTATTGTGTTAGGTCAGTTTCAATAACTCATTTACTAATTTGTGTGGTTTATTTCTATCTAAGGGTAAGTTTGTAATTTTTGTTTTGAGTTTGTGGAAGTTTGCAAGTATTTAATATTTGAGTAGAGAGTAGAGGGAGAATTAAGCAGCCTGGTTGAGATTGAGCTTTGGCCCTGTTATGTGCCTGTCCGGTCTCTCTTGCCTTGTTCCCGGACTGATTTTGGTTAGGGTTTGGTGTAACCGGGGTAGACCTCACCTGCCTGTGCACCCTTGTTTTCTTTGTTTCATCAACGTTGATCTGCGATCCGACTTGATTCAGCAAACCTCCCCAAGTCATGGCTTTCTTCCTGGTTACTGAATCAGCCAAATTTCCAGGGTTCAAGCCTTGTCTCAAGGATGCTATTACTACTTGCTCGAAGCAATCAGCCAATCCATTTTTGGTGTTTACAAAATGACTTATGTATTCCTTTAATGACTCGTTTGGTTCTTAGGCACAATAGATTATTGTGTCCCCATTTCCCTTTAACTCTTTACTCCCAACAAACTGCCTTCGAAAGGCCACCCAAAAGGTATCACAATTCTTGATGCAGCCCTGAGGTAGGCTGTTATACCACTTCAAAGCACTCCCCGTAAAGGATTGGGAGAATTCTCTATAGAGTAACTTGTCGTCATCATCAAAGTTCATCATGAAGTTTTTAAACTGCTCCAAATGGTTGTCCGGATCAGTACTGCCATCGTACTTTTCCATTTTAGTGCTATCAAACCTCTTAGGGAGGTTCCCGGACAGAATCTTGGAAGACAATGAAGATTGTCTCTAATTCCGGCCACGACTAAACACAGTATCCTCATTGGGGGTCGCAAAGATACCTGGTTCATCGTGGAAGGCAAAGGGATCCATCAGCATCCGGTCTACATGTCTCCGGCTGTGAGATGATCCTTTGCCTACATTCTTCTTCAATTTCCCATGTCTATCCATTTTCTTGAATATTTTTAATCAACTTTTGCTTCTTTTTGGATCGGCCCTCATCACTGTTGGAGGACAAGGACTCTTCAACTCCTTCCTCATCCGAGGAGCTATTAGAAGACTCTGAGTCTGAGTCAGAACTCTCCACTAGCTTAGACCGGTGAGACTTTTTGGAGCTGGCATGAGTCTCTTTGGTACTTACATGAGTCTTTGAAGGCTCGTGCTCTCTAGCGTTATCGGTATGATGAGCAACTGATGCTTTTAACTTATCCTTTATGCTCATCTTAGCCTTTTCTGCCTTCAGAGCTTCTATATCACCCTTTAATCTTTTCACCCACCACTTCAAGCAAGGCTGGTGGTACTTTCGGGGCGTCCGGATTCATTCAGACTGATTTTTCCTGTTGTTTTCGAATGCTTGATTCAGACACCTTTTTTTCCCACTGTGGTCGCCAATTTGGTGTGGTTTATTTCTATCTGAGGGTAAGTTTGTAATTTTTGTTTAGAGTTTGTGGAAGTCTGCAAGTATTTAATATTTGAGTAGAGAGTAGAGGGACAATTAAGCAGCCTGATTGTATTTAATTTTCATTACTCTCATTTAATGTTGGTGGTTGGGTATTTATACCCTTACGTTTGGGCTTTATGGGCTGTCGGGTCATGTTTAATGGACCCGGGTCAAGTTTAAGGACTCGTGAGCTCTTAGTAGGAGAGCAGGCAGCTTAGTCAAGAAGTGATTAGGTTTTTAAATACTTTAGTCCTTGTTCGAACAGTCAAATGGATGAGGGGTTTGAACTGTCCTGTCCGATTAGATGGTCTTTGTCCGAACTGTCCGTGTCCGAAGAGGTAACAGAATCTGGACTCATCACTAATGACATTTTTAAGAAATCTTCCAGCGTGTACACCAAAAGAACATTTTTGTGAGTTTAAATTCAAACTGAATTTCCTTAGATTCTTAAATGTTTCAATTAATACCCTCAACTGTTTGTCTTCATCATTGTTTTTTGTAATCATGTTTTCAATATAAGCCATTAAATATTTTCCCAATGGATCAACAAATATATGGTTGACTAGCATTTGATGAGTTGATCTAACATTTTTCAATTCAAATGACATTACTTTGTAACAATATAGTCATCATTCTTTTATAAGAGAAACACTTTTCTCATTATTAGAGTGCATCTTAATTTATTTATAACCTAAGTATGTATCTATGAAAGATAGTATATCATGTCAAATAGTCAAATATACTAATTGGTCAATATGAGGTAGAGGAAAAAGATCTTTTAGACATGCTCGATTTAAATTAATGTAATCAATACAAATCCTCCATTATTTATCATGTTTCCTAAAAATAATTAGGTTTGCTACCCAAGTTTGGTACTTTGATTCCTTGATATGACCAACCTTCAAGAGTTTGTCCACTTCTTTGACTACTGCCTCAAATTTTTCTTTAGAAAAGATTTTATTTTATGCCAAATCGGTCTGAATGTATGATCCACTGCTAATTCATGACAAATTCTCTACTTATTTACCTCTGTGACATCATTTATTCTCCAAACAACCCAATCTTATTTGATTTTTTAATCAAATTATTCCCAATCAAAACTAATTTTCTGACATTAGTTTCCTCATTCAATATTCCATCTGTTGGTTCACTTATAAAAACTCCTTTTATTGGTTCGTTAACATCTTCTTCATCAAATATTGTAAAAGGTTTATCATATTTACTTTTTTTATTTCTCTATAACGAGGTATGTGATTTCTGTACGATGATGTTACTTGGAGATTAAAGAAATTGAATAACATTCCTTTGATACTCTATGACTTCCTCTTAATACTCTAATATTTCTTTCAACGAAGTACTTCAAACACTGATGATAAGATGGAGCTACTACCTCTATTTTGTGTAGCCAGGACGATCTAGAAAATTATTACATGAACTTGGTACATCGACTACCACAAAAAACTTCTCATAATTTTCTTCGTATTATAATGTCCCATAATAACTAGAAGCTCAATTTATCTTACATTGTTAGTTCGTCATCCATTAAATTTAATAAAATTCCTTTATGGATTTTTATATGAAGTTATCCTGATTGTCTTGTCATACCCACTCTAGAGTATAACATTAGCTGAACTACCAGTATCCACAATTACTCTTCTCATGATTACACCCACAATTTTAACTCTTATTAGACAAAGAATCTTCACAAGTGGAAACCAACATTCTTAGGTCGTCATCAATAAAATTCAAAGATGAAGATGGATATATGTTAAAATGAATCACCGAATCATCAATAAATTGAACCTCAAGATCTTCCATGTGTATTTTCTTTGAGTTACTAGACGTTATTGCCAATGTGTCCCATCCAGCAATAATATGTATCACTTGTTTATTATTTTCTTATATTTGCGGACTTTAATTTTCATTAACTTCCTCTATGTTTATTCATTCTTCTTTCCCGACGAACTCAACTAATTCAACATTACCCACTAACCATTACATCTTTCAAATAAAAATAATTTGTTATAGCAAGTTCATGATCACGATGGTAAGCACAATAAAATCTTCGAGATCTTTTATTGTTTGGAGTTATCATAGATGGCGGAGGTCGGTAGCTGAACATTTTCTATATCTTATCAAATATAACTGTATTTTGTGCATTCAAATGAGTAAACATTATGTTTTTATTTTTATAGTACGAATACGTGGGCCTATTTTCCACTTTGATGACCTCTCGTGGTTTAGAAGAACCATTTTTTTTATTCGGGAGATTTAAATGACACGACCTCCTCCCTTTTAGTTTATGTAACCTTTATGAACATATTAGATATTCTTAAGAAATTTATCATAGTATCAACTAGATACTTTTATCAAATCTTCAAGTAACTTGTTATATGTCGGTAGATCTCTTTTGAAAGCTGTCAAAGCTACTCTTTCAACATAACCATCTAATTTATTCATCTTTTGGACAAACCATTATACATAATTCCCAAATACTCCCATTTATTATGGTACAAAGTCATAATATAATTTCCATCATTCTTAATTAATTTATTTCTAATGAATTGACTTCTAAAAGAAGTCTATAACACTTAAAAGCTTTTACTTGATCCAGAAGGTAGACTATTAAACCATGCCAATGAATTTCCCCTAAGCGTCATTGGAAATTCTCTACACATGATGGTATCGTCAGGACTAAAACCAAGCATAACATTTATCAATTATTTTAGATGACACTCTCGATCTTTAGTTCAATCACAGTTATCCATCCTCTAAGGATCGAAATTCCTTGGTAGAAAAGCTTTAAGAATTTGTTTTGGACAATGAAAACCGTGAAAGAGTATAAACAACTAACCTTAATCGTTGTACGGTTTCTTTAAACTCATCAATTATTTTCTTTTTTCCTTTAGAATTTAGTTCATTACTTGAATAGTCGTCATTTTCATTGTCCTTGTTTTTTTTTGTTTAAACTTTCATGAGCAACTACCTCCTTTAGATTTTCAATTTATTTTGATGTCATTTTTCTCAACTAGAAATTGTAAACTCTTAGAAAAATGATTGAATATATTTCATCCTTAATCATCTCTTAAATTTGTAACACATTAGAATTATATTGTTCTTATTTTAGTTTTCATTTGGAAATTGCAAATCGTTAAAACATATAAATTATAACTTTCATAAGTAGTTCATCTTTTTCTTGACAAACCTGATCCAAATATAATTTATTTGGTTGGTGAGTGATACATTACATCGATAGGTGCAATTATCACCTCTTCAGCTTCAACGTTGATTGGATCAGTATCATATAAAACAAACTCATTCACAACAGTTTTGTTCACACCAATGGGAGAGATCACTCTTAAAATACCTCGTATTGTTCCATTTCACACAACCAGTAAGACATCATTTGTTCTTCCTTGGACCAACTCGTTCTCAGTAACCGGAGACACAATGTTAGAAACTTCTTGAACGATCGTTGAAGACTTCCGAAGTGAGAAATCTTGAGACGAATTCATCTCAACTCTTAAACGAGTCAACATCTTTCGTTTAAATAGTATTTTGCCAAGAATTTTCCATAGAAGACGCGAAGAATGATAAAAATAATCCTTAACAAAAATTTCAATGGCTAAAGATTGTACAACTTAAGAAACAAGGAATATTTACTCTTTATTGGATTTCTCGCAAGATTACAATTTACAAAACCTCTTACAATGAGATAAAGATCTGTAAATACAGTACTATTCTTGTCTTAGTCTCAATTTTATGGATAAATTACACTTGTCTTTATGTTCATGGGGCATTTATATAAGAACGAGTTAGTTACAAACATTACAAATGGTATTCTAGTAATACTAAGTAATATCTTAGAAGGTTCTTGAATACTCTTTCAACATGTCACTTTTAATCTATTTTATTTTATTTTTTCAAGGTGAAATGACTTATATTTAATAGGAATTATTTTGACCCAATAGACCTTACATCAAAAGGCCCAAATCTTAACCTTGTTTTAATCAATACACAATTAGAGAAACCCTAATTTCTATAATTTTTATAGCAGTTCTGCCTCCTTTCAGTTTGATCAATTCTGCCTCCTTTCCTCCATCTTCATCTTTCTTCGTAGATTCGAGAGAGTTTCACTCAATTGAAGCTCTTGTTATTTCTTGTTGGGTGTGGCCTCCTCAACTAATTTCAGGGAATTCCATACAATAACTTCAGAGAGCCCCAATGTCGGAGACAGAATAGGATTGAGAAGGGGACAACCTCACGATTATACAGCTACCTCCTTGTTGAGTGGCGAAGGCTTATAGTGGTGTAAGGAACATATTTCACGACTTCATTTTACAGGTTACTTTATTTCCATAATCTATTTGAATAATCGCTTAGGAGTTTAGGTCAGTAACTCTCTTTGTTTCGATGAAAATCCAGATTTACTCACAGTGGTGTAAGGCTTACATTGTGTTTCATTCCTAATTGTGGAGATATATCACTCTTGATTTAAATTCTTGACCAGATATAGTAGTAACTCAGGTGATTCTCCAGATTCTCACGTCACATCAGCATCGTAACTCTAGTACTTTCAATATCTCCTAACATTATCGTCACTTCACCATTGACAAGCAAAGATACATTAACAGCACTGATCATCTTCTTAATAAGGCAAGTAAATATAGCAGAGAAGCCAAACTTCTTAATGAATTTCAGAATAAAGCAATGAGTCAGCTTGTACAAAGCCTTTGACATATCAAGCTGAATCAAGATGTTACCGTATTTGATTTTTCTATTCAGATCATAGAGTAACTCTTTGGAGATAAGAATGTTCTCCTGAATACACTTACCAGGGACAAAGCCTCCTTGATTAGGAGAAATAATTTTAGGCAAAATAAGAGACAGGCTGTTAGCAATAATCTTGGACATGATACGATTAAGCAAAGAACAAAGACTAATCGGTCTATAGTCTTTCCATCTTAAGGAGTTAGTTAGCATAGGTATTAAACAAATACAGTAGCAAAAATGCCATTAGGAATGTTCTTACCACACAAGAAATCTTTCATAACATTAATCAAATCATACTTAATAATATGACAGCAATGGTTATAGAAACCGTGAGTGAATCCATCCATACCTAGGGCACGGGTAGGATTCATGTTCTTAATGATGCTCCAAATTTCATCTTCATCAGGATCCTTAAGTAAACTTCTATTATATTCATCAGAGATAATGCTAGGAATGTTATTAAACAGATCATCATTCATACACATATCTTCCTCTATTTTATTAGCATGGGGGTAATTAGCAAGAGCATGCTCAAATAAATCAACAGTAGAAAGACCAATGTCTTTAGATTCAGTGATCCAGTTATCTCCAATCTTAATACCTTTAATGTTATTCCTTCTACGCTTATTTTGAACAAAACTATGATAAAATCTAGTATTCTTATCCCCATCAATCGTCCAATTACAGTAACATTGCTGTCTCCATTAGGTCTCCTCCATTCTTTGAGTTTTAATGAGCAAATCATTAAATCTAGCAAGATCATGCTTGGACTCGACAGTTTGAAGGTTCCGATGATTAAGATCCATCACTAAAACTTCATCTTCTAAGCTTTGAACTTTGCTGCAAATGTTTCCAACATTATTATTATTCCAACTGATCAACCCCTTCTTGAGCCTCTTTAATTTATTTCAAAGAATGAACAAAGGATCACCCATCAAGTCTTGATTCCAATTAGCTTCAACGAATGACAGGAAGTTGTCATCCATAGTCCGCATTTCCTAAAACTTGAAACTAGACTTAACTCTAGTGAAATCATTAGAAATAGAGATGATAATAGGCATGTGATCAGAACCAGTCCTAGCAAGATGATATATTCTAGTATTAGCAAAAGAATTAGACCATTTGTTGTTAATAAAAACCCTATCTAAGCGTTTTCATTTGGAGCCATTAGACTAGGTGAACTTCGAGCCAATGTATCCAGCATCTTCCACATTGCAATAACTAATCATATCATTGAAATCATTAGTACTATTAATGCAAAAAGTGTTACAGCCAATCTGCTCCTCAATAGAACTAACAACATTAAAGTCTCCACAAATCAGCCAACTCAAGTCATTAGTAGCAATACTTTTAAGGAAGTTCCACAGCTCAATCATGTTGAGCCTTTGACATTTTGCATAAAAAACAGTAAGCATAACAAAGTTATTATCATTTCTAAGGTTAACTTTAAGGTTTAAGCATTGGTTAAGATCATTAAGAATCGTGACAGAGATATCATTTTGCCAGAAAATCCAAATCTTATTGGTAATGTTATGAGCAAAATTATCAAAGCCTAACTTCTCAGCAATAATACTAATAGCATCAGTACTAACTAAAGGCTTTTGGACATCAATAATTTTGGATTTGTTTTTCTTAGATAAGTATTTAGCCTACGAATGGAAGTTTTATCTTTAATACCTCTTATGTTCCAGTTGATAATATTAATCATTAAGAGAGTTTGAGGATTTAAATTTACTTGAACCATTGAATTGCAAAGCTTTGATAATTTTACTCCTTGTTCTCTTCTTCCCTTTAGGTGCCATTATCTTTTTTATCAAAAATCTCCTTGAAGCTTGCTTAATCTTCTGTTTTATCTGCTTCCTTTGATTGTTTTGCTCATCCCGATTAGTATCTGCCTCACCTTGTTCATTCATATCTTGTTCAGATTGTTCAATGGAGTTTCTACAATTGGTGTCTTGATCTTGGTCAATCTCTCGATATTCTCTTAAGAATTCAAGAGATTGGGTCTTCTAATCAAGATTGACTTTTGGAGAATGTTGAAGACTTCCTATGTTATCCGCCTATGGAGAAGCATCAGACTCCATATTAACATAATCAGTATTGGCGTTCATTCCAAAAGCTAAAGTTTGAATCGCTTCTATAATTTCTACTTGCTCATGAGTTTTAAATCCAACTGCCTCATCTTCTTTATGATCCTTTTCTTGACCTTTGATTCTCCACTCATTAGTAACAATAGATTTGATTTTTTTAACCTTTTCACCTTCTTCATCCTTCTTTTCTTTAAAGATTTTCTTGCATTTATCATTGCTGTGACCAAGATGAAGGCAATGAGTATAATATAGAGGAAGGTTCATATAGGTTATTCTGATCCAGTGACCAAAAATTGATCTGAATCCTATCCAAACATCATTCTGAAGCTTCGAATTAACATCAAGTTCAACTAACGCAGTGCAAGAAGAAAATAGTTTATTTTCCTCAGGAACTTTAACCATCAATGTTTCACCTATCATAGAAGCTATGGAAGTGACCAGATTTCTATCATATAAGTGTTCAGGCATGTCAAGCTTGATCCAGACTCGGGCAATAGAGCTTTCTTTAGAAAAGTCTCCAGACCATTTCAAGAGTCTCATAACTGTAGTGCCAATAGTCCATACAACGCGCTGCCATATTTTGCCAAGATCTTGTTTCGCGTCGAATTCAAGAATGATGTGCCTAGAATCTCATACCTTATATCTGAATGCTAATTGAAACTTAAATGATTCAAGAAATTGAATCAAGAGACTTCTTTTGGGCATACCATGTGTGAACTTACCAACTATTGAATGCTTGGTTTTGGCCTTCAAATGCTCAAGAACATCATAACTATATTACAACAATAAGTGAGCAGCTTTAATCACAGCAGATTCTGGTTCAAAATCTAACATTTCTTCCCTATTAAACTTTTCTTAACAATTTCAGCGTAAGAACAAGCTTTCCGATCTTTATCATTGTTACTAATTGCCATATTCTCCATCAAATCAATGGATTTGAGGAAGAAAAAGAAGAAAGACCTAACTCAACAATTAAGAAAATTTTTTTTTTCTTGGAGAAAAAATTTCTCATAACTATATTTAGTGATTATCGGTCATGTCTATCCTTATAAGTCCTTTCTCGAATCATGAAAGGAGTTGTCCTTTCTAATACACGAGTTGAATACATGGTCTAACTTTTTCCTTAATCGTTATCAATAATATCAATAATGTCTGGATGAATTTACCTCTTTATATAATGCTCTGGAGAATACTAACTTATGAGTGGAGAACTCATTTATCATTTTTTTTCTTTCAAACTAAACATTATTGCCAGCCCAAAATACATATCTTTTAAAGTTTATATACAAATATTAGAAAAAGTTAAATAGTTATTTCTCCTTTCTATGAAAAGCAAAAAAGAAAAACCAAACAAACTCAATTCTATAGGTGAAAAACAAAAACTAACATTATATTTCAGAATAACACTTAAAATGAAACAACAAACATATTATAGAATGACATATAAATTGGACTGAAGAAGTAAAAGATAATCAGATTATGACCCAAACAATACATTCCGACATCATCATGACAATAGACACTGTCACGACCAAATCGGAAGCGGATATTACAAAGACATCAAGACTATGGCAAAGTATGCAAATATATACAAAAGGAACAGTTTTTGTCTTCTCACAAAGTTACAAATGAAATCATTCCAGAAAAATTCTTTACAGAACAACAATAGATCAACTACAACAGAACCAGCTCAACTTCTCGGGGCCTAAAACCCACTTTATTTTGTCAAATTATATACAGAGATGTCATTACTTTCTTTGTACACAAATTATATTTTTTACATTATGACTTCTTCAAGGGTCTCAATAGAATCCTTTCGGTACAATTCTATTGCAGTTTTGTTTTCTCAGGTTTGAACATTTTTATGACACATGGTTGATCATTTAGGTAAGTAAAAAGAGCTGAAGGACTTTTTTTTTTTTTTTACAGAAAAAAGAAAGACTATGGTCAAGAGAGGACTTATTTACGATTCTTACCCTTTATCAAAGATGTAATATTTGATTCTTAGAGGTTGAATTTAAAGCTTTATGTTGCTTAGCATGGTAGTGAGACCAATAGGCATGGGAAGCCAAAACTCTATCGAGGAGTTCTTGTGGCACAGGCTCTCCTCTTCTTTGCTGAGGCGAGATTCCCGCAGTGTGAACTAGTGTCTTCCATTTATCCTGCATATGTTCAAACGACGACATCATGATCATAACTAAGGCCATAATCTAACTAATGGGATATACCACGGGATATATCCTGCATATTTTAATGCAGTTTAACGTCAAAACTTATAGCATGGCATTAGGAGATCTAGAAACTGTTGTTTCGTACCAAAAGCTAACAACCCCGCGATAGAAAGTTCTCTTACCTTTAAATCTACATACGTACGATGATCTGCATTCTCAAAAGAGAGCAATTTGACATCACGCCATCTGCCAGCGGAGACTAACAAATTTAGTTTCAGTGCTCAGGAAAGACCAGAGTCTCCTTGGCAAGCGCGGCTAAAACAAATTCGTTTCTTACTCAATTCTAACTAGACAAAAAAGTATTTTAACTTTCATTTGAGTTACCAAAAAAGTTACTAGTTATCATCACGTTTACAACGTAGTTACAAAAGATCGAAAATCAAAGAAAAACCGATGAAAAAAATATGAAAGAAAAGAAATGTAGATTATAAACTCATGTTCAGTTTGGTAGAAGGTTTGAGGAAGATATTTTTTTTTCCGAAAAAAAGATCAAAATCAAAACCTTACAGAAACGAACAAAAAATTGTCAAATACAATTGGTAGTACTAATAGTTCATGAGTCAGGCCTTGAATAGCCACTTTCGTGACAGATAGTCACTCGAATAAAAAACGTCTGTTTTAATCCTTTGATTATCATTTTGGATAAAGTTAGTTGTCCGCGTGCGTTGACTATCCATTTTCGTGACAGATAGTCCACGACTATCCATTTTCGATAAAGTTAGTCCCCTAAATAAACATGCGCGGATGACTAACTTTATCCAAAATAAATAGCCAAATGACTATAGCATGACGAAAATGGATAGCCAACGGGCTAAAACAAAACGTTTTTTTAGTCGATGGATTATTTGTCACGAAAGTTGATAGTCAATGGACTTATTACTATTCAACGCCTCAAGAGTAATGATAACTTAAGATATACGAATTGACAAGATTGAAAACGGTACCTTCCAGTCCCCAGTTCTTCAACTGCCTGAACCAGAGCTTCAACTTCCAAAACAGAAAATGGTCTTCTGGTTCGACGAGAAGCAAACTCAGACCGCCTAGGCTTTTGGTTCAGGGGAGAAATATCTAGTGCATTGACATTTACAGCTGTAACAGGAACCAAAGCTCTAGAATCGGATATCTTTTTGTTGGTCACCATTTCAGGAAGGTATGGGACTAGTTGACTGTTATCTCCAATATGATTGATGGAATCAGACAGCAGAGGGGAGTTTGATAAGATACTGGAACTCCCGCAATCAAAAGCCCGTGATACTTCCAAGCTATAAATAAATTTGTTAGCAAATTGTATAAGTATAGTATAGTTTGTGATTAATTAGTCATGTGTTGACACCAAATGTAGAATTGAAGTATTTAATTTCATGACTGATTAGCCATAGACATTCAAACACAGGATTGGACTAACAATAATCAATAACAATTCACATGTACCGACCCCTAAGAGAAAAAGTTAACCTTCCCCGATCTCCTCATTCTATAGAGATCACGAAGGACTACTCACAAAGAGAAAAATCGAAAATAAGATATTTTTTGGGAAGGATCTAATAAAATAATAAAACTTTCAAATTACCTTTTCGATAGTGTGGTAGGAGAATCTTTAGCGCAGACGAACGGTAGAGATTGTGCAAGGCTAGATTCCAAAGTGAACCCAAGAGTTTCATGATTGTCATTACACGAAATACCAGTCTGCAATAGAGTTCTGCCCTCATCTTTAACCTTTTTCCCATGAACAAGTACCCCAACACGTAGTCCATCTCCAAGTAACGTGGTAACAGCCTCCATTATGGTCCTCTATTCAACATAACACCAAGGATCAAACTAACTAAAAGGAAGGGTGGGCAATTAGAGGTGGCTTAGAAAGAGATAGTTCGAGTTCAGCTCGGGCTTCGTTTAATATGTACTGGGCCCGATTCGGTAACTTCCGAGCTCAAGCTCAAATATCTTCACATTGACTAACGAGCAGCTCAAAAGTTATATTAAGCTCGAGCTTGTATGGTTCGCGTCGAGTATTAAACTATGATATATTTAGTGTGGTTAGATATTAAAATTTTCACCAACAGTTTTTATGCCAAGGTAGAGTGCTTGCAAGTCGAACTGAAATCGAGTCTAACATTTAAAAATCGAGCTCCAATACCTTTGTTTGCTCATGAGCCAAGCTAGAATAGCCAAATTCGGCTCAGGTTGCGTATAACCCTAGACAAGATCCTGATGAACATCTTCAAGAAAACAGAATATGAAGACTTCCATACCTTTAATGAGCCAACCGTTGCAGTTTTGGGAACCTCGACAAAAAGCTCCGGGACTTTAAAAGACTTAATATTGAACTTCACTGCATTCACGAGCATAAAAAGCACCTAAAAACCATTATACGCCTCGCACAATAAGAATAAACACAAATATCAAGTTCAGTAAATGCTTGTTGTACCATGAGCACCCTCGTCGCGAAGAACTGAGGACGATACCCCACTTGCTGTTCAAAAGAATAATGCTCAGCGAAACTTGTGTATACCACTAAAGCTGAAATGAACAGCAATAACAGAATAGACAAGGTAAGGGACCTTTTTTCACATCCTTCTCAGTGAAATTTGAGATGCTTTCACTACTAAACCCTCCATCAGAAGTCAATACCGAGATTCGGTTAGAACATTTCCTCCTCTTTTGAATACTAGCGAGTTGATACCAAGTTTTCCTCTTTGAAAACAGACACCTTGAATCTGGAAAAACGCCAGACAGCATAAGAATGATGCACACGCTTTTATAAATTATGAATAATAATCACTTAAGACGCGCCCTTTCGGCCACTATTTCTTAAGGAACTAGATATAAATGTATAATATTTATCAATATTGTAAAAACATATAGTTAAATTCTTTAAAGAATGAAAGTGAAATAACACATTATCTAGATTTTCTAGTTTCAAAACAGCACCTTAAGCAATATTTCTAGTATATAAGCAAATAGATAAGACAGTCTTGCTTACGAGGTGTAGTAGACTCAACATCCTTTAATTTTGGGACGGTGTTCCAGTATTTAGACGGCGAGAACTTCTTTGTCCTTCTGTCTTTCATCCTTAATGGAGGCTGATAACCCTTAAATAATTTACTTAATTTGTTACATCTAAAACGATTTTCATCATCATCTCTAGGAACTAATTTATTCACATTCCTATAACTTGGAAAAGAAGCTTCAGGAACACAACCAGATGCCGATCTGATATCTCTGCCAGAATTCATCAGTTTACGAAATTTATCGGCTTTTTTCCAATTCTCAATTCTATTATTCACAGCACCACCACTAGATTCCCTAGTAGAGTCCCCCTCTAATTTACAAGGATAGCTACCACCACATTCTTTCTTGTTATCGGGACCCCAAGAGTTCAAGTCTCCATCAGCACCATCTAAGCAGCTGTAAACTGCACTTGGTTGTAAAAATCCATTTTCCTTCAGTAAATAACTAGGTGCACTTTTCTCTGTCGAGGAATTCAACTGATCTTCATCTTTTTGTTTGTGTTTGTGTTTGTGTGCAGCTATGTAATCAGTATTGGTTCCTACTGGTGCATCATTACTACAATCCGAAGAACTTTCATTTTCTTGGAGTAGCTTTCCTGCCAAAGAAGCTAGTAGTTCAAACGCGCAGATTTTACTATCGTCGACAATCTTCTTGCGTGAGAACTTCTTCTGCTGCAGATTATTCGACATCCAAAATAAGGAAAGAAAGCATCCAAGTAATAAAACTGTTCAGATTATCCAAAACAGACACGGCTTCGCTTACCCTACGAGATCGAGGACCCTTGGGAATAACAGGGACATCGAAGCCATTGAATCCATAATTAAACTTCTTTATCAACACCATAACTGGAATTAATCAGACCCCAAAAGACACATTACAGTTTAGATCCAGCTCCTTGACATCTGATAACAAAAAACAACACCTATCAATTGGTGAAGAACTATAAAACCCATGACACTAATTATAAAAACCAAGAGATCACAAAACCTTAATCAGAGTTCTATCAATGAAATCACCTATCTTATACTAAAAATTAATATTCTACATATGATTCAGAACACTGAGTAACCTACCATATTAAGATTCAAAGATCAACTATAACTCGAATCACCAAACCTCTACCGTCAGATCTAGTCTACAATTCAAGAGATAATAACTAAAATTTCAAATTCAGAAACGTAATCATCATTCATCCCCATCAAAAATAAAAGTAACTCAACTCTGACGAACCGATCTGCTCCAACCGGAATTAATCCGCACAATTGTACGAAATTCCAAAAACAAATGGAATCAAAACTATACAAATATCATCACCAAGTGATTGAAAGACAAACTCAAATTTTTTTTTTACTTTAATTCTCTTAAAAGTTCTCTGTTAACAAAAAGACAAATGATGAGAAGAGAGAAGACCTCTTTTGAAGCAAAAACCATGAAAAATTAGTTTGAGTGCTTAAACCTCTTGTAAAAATAATAAATATAGAAATATTTTAATATTGACCACAAAACCGGCATGGCCGGTGAGTTATAGGGGATAGCCGGTCACCATAAACCTCTCTATCTCTATATCTCCGATGCTAGTAGAGGTTTTGTGACTTTCGATTGATACTTTTTTTTTTTTTTTGTCTTGGTCTCTTCTTTTCGGGTATAAATCAAACTTTTGTTGTTATCATCCGACACTATTTAAGTGGAAAAGTTAGTTAAAATGGTTTCCAATAACGTTTTAATAATTTAAGTTAGTAAATAATCAGATGCATTTTTATTTCCCGTTATTGATTTATTTTATTTTTAGTTGTTTTAACAATTTTAGCACTCAACCGAGAAAATATATATAAAAGGTTTCGAATTCATGACCTTTGATCGTATTATACTCAACCAATTCAGCTAGTCGGCAAATATTTTTTTACATTCCGTCTTTTTGATTAGTTTTTTAGGTACAAACTCTAAATAAAAGATTACATCTAAATTTTTTAATTAGAAAACTAAATAAACAATTATTTATATAAACATCACATATTTCAACACAAATATCATATGATACAGATTTCGGTTAACAATAATCGGAAAGTTAAAAACAACATATTTTATAAAAAAATAAAATTAATATTTATTTTAAAAATAAAAAATACTAAAATTTATTTATCATTTGTATCCTATTTTGGAAAAATATATTATTCTAATAGTAAATGCGAAAGATTGAGGTGTTTAATTAATTTATTATTACATGTTGAAGATTTATGAAACATATTTTTTATATTATATGACTTTTTTTGGATTCTTAAAATCTAAGCATTGATCCATTACGAAGGTTGACTACGATCTTTGTGTGGTGCTCAAAGTGTTTTGTCAAAAGTCTTCGTCTACATTTATTAAGAAAGGTTCAGCTTTAGTGGTGGCAAACAGGTTGATCCACGATCGACCAGATTCATTTAACAATTTTAAACAGATTGCAGGTTGCAGGTTACTGCTTATGCGGGTCTAATAGGTAAGCAGGTCTGGCAGGTTGCAGTAAACCCACATATGTTATTCATCCGAAGATCCATTTAAGGCACAATTTATCAAGTATTTTATAATATTTTTAAAAATTAATTTGAATGTGTTAATTAAATCGAATTTCAATAATTGAGATATGTACCATATAAACGAAATAATTATGTTATTTATTGTATATTAATTAAATATTATATTATTTGAATCAAAATTCTTTAATGAAGAGATGTATATTGTAAATAATATGATTGTAATATGATTTTAATATTGTTTGATTATATTCTGATATTTAAGATATTTTATTTAATTTTAGGTAGATTTTAAATAATATATACACATCTAATTGTATTTTGATTATAAATTATTATATTATTGAAAGAGAAAAGTACGAGTAAATACCTACTCAACTACTTAATTACCTAGTAGATTGATACCTCAACTTGAATTTTGGACAAAAATACCCCCGACTATATATAACCATATTTCTCTTCCCTCCACAGAACCTTTTAACCCGAAATCCAATCCATCCTCACCCGATTTCGACCGGTGATTGGTGACCGTCTTCTACTCCCGATTTCGACCGTTGTTTCCACGCCGGTCGAGTTGTTTATCTCGACCGAAATCAAGTATTTAGGATCGACAGTAGGCATTTTGGTTTATGGGTTTATTGTCAAACACAGTAGTTTCTTAGGTTGCATGTACTGATAATCGTTTTATGCGTGTTGTGATGTATATTAGATGAGTTTTGGGTGATTGTTTGTTGGTTATGGTGCTCTTTTCATATTTCCCAAGCCCCTGCAACATGCATGTAAAAAGTAGAACAATTCGCATCTGGGTGCATGTGTGTTATAGTACAATTCAAATCTTCATCATGTAAGAATGCACACAATTCGCATGAAACCCTGAGAGTTGTGTACAAGTTGTTTACATACAATTCACATGTAGTCCTGAGAGTTGTGTACAAGTTGCGTCTGGGTAAAAGTTGTTTGCATAAAATTTGCATGTAGTCCTGAGAGTTGTGTACAAATTGTGTTTGGGTACAAGTTGCACACAATTCACATGTAGTCATGAGAATTGTGTACAAGTTGCGCCTGGGTACAAGTTGTTTGCATATAATTCGCATGTAGTCCTGAAATTTGTGTACAAGGTGCGTCTGGGTAAAAGTTGTTTGCATACAATTCGCATGTAGTCCTAAGAGTTGTGTACAAGTTGTGTTTGGGTACAAGTATTGCACACAATTCGCATGTAGTCCTGAGAGTTGTGTACAAGTTGTGTTTGGGTACAAATATTACACACAATTTTCATGTAATCTTGAGAGTTGTGTACAAGTTGTGTGTGGGTACAAGTTGTTTGCAAACAATTCGCGTGTAGTCCTGAGAGTTGTGTACAAGGTCCCTCGGGGTAAAAGTTGTTTGCATAGAATTCACATACAGAGTTGTGTACAAGTTGTGTTTGGGTACAAGTATTGCACACAATTCGCATGTAGTCGTGAGAGTTGTGTGCAACTCTCGCGATTTCTTGAGAGTTGTTTGCAACTCTCTCGATTTCCTCAGAGTTGTTACTCGTGAATTATTTTATAAAAAAAAATCAAAAAAAATCATCAATGGATCTAGTTTTGTTCATTTTAAAAAATAAAAGCGATGGTACTTTCATTTATTTTTTTCGAGCTCCGGTTTGAAAGATATGGACCTTTTAAAAATAAAATAAAAAGAAAAAGTAAAAAAGAGAAATTTTGGTTACGTGGTTGTTCATGAAGGGTGAGGGTAGTTAGAGTATTACAATAATGTTAGGTACCATGTGGTAATTAGATAATTGAGGTGAATATTAAGAGATAATAGATCAAACATTGAGTATTAGATGACAATAAAATAGTTGAGTACCTTAAGTGTAACTTCCCTTTTTAAAATATTTTTACGATTATAAAATTAATAATTTGATTGTCTTAAACAAGATATTGTAAACAAGATAATTGTAATATGATTTTGATATTATTTGATTATATTTAGATATTTAAGATATTTTATTTAATATTGGGTATATATTAAATAATATATACTTATTAGACATATAATTGTATTTTGATTTTGAATTATTTTGTAGTTCTTTAGATCTTTCAAGCTTCAAGTGTATATATCTTGATGATTTAAATAGTTTATTGTATTTTCGAACTATTCAACATTTGAAGTATAAATTTAAAGTTTTTAGAATTGTATAAGTATATGCATAAACATAAATTACTTATAAATAACAAAATAAAAATTGAAAGAGATTTAATTAACATTTAACAAAACAAACAATTCATTAATAATAAAAACCAAACAAATAACATAGTTGTTCAATCAAGTAAAAAAGAAAAACATTACAATGAAAATGCTTAATACAATCAAATGTAAAAAACTAAGGAGCTTCATTGTCGTTGTTGGAAGGTGGTGGACCTTGCAAATGAATGTTCTCCATCATTTGTCGCATGTATTCAGATTGTTCCGCTTGAGAGTTTGCAAATCGATCATTCCATTGATCTTGTCTATCATGCCACTGCACGTATTGACCATGCCACTGGTCTTATTCACCACGCCACTGCTATAATTGACCAAGTTGCTCGTTCACCCTTCTCTGCCAATGCTGTAACTGACCAAGATGTTCGTTCACCCCTCCCTGCCACTGCTCAAATTGACCCTCCCAGTTCATATATTGAGTATGCCACTCCGTCTGCTGAGTATGCATCCAATGGGCATACTCGATCTGCTGCTCATGCGCTCACTCAGCATATTCGCGGTCGGAATGTCCTTCTTGTCGCGATAGTCTAGAAGAACCACCATGAGTAACTGTATCGACAGGCGGCTGAGTTTCTTGTTGAGGGTATCGAGGAGGCGGATTTGGTGGATTGGCAACACCGTTCGCATCCCATATATCATCCAACGAATGCATATGGTGACGCCATGCCTGCCATTTTGATATCAACTCTCCATCCCAACTGTATATTTCCTGCAATTTCAAAGAGTTTCTACGTATAACACTACTTGGCCTAACCATCATCAGAGTGTACGTACTCACATCAACCCCTTTCGTAACAAGAAAATGACTCAATATCATATCATAAGGTAGTTTATCCCCCTCAATTTTCATAGCCATATTTTAAATCATCAAACTAGGAAAATTAATTATTCCCTCATTTCATACCATAAAAGCACTTAAAAATGTTTGAATATAGGAAAGTTTCAAATAATTGTTACCAGGGAGAAGAAATAAACTGTTTACCAATTTTAAAGCTAATTTCCCATTAGCATCCAAATTACATCTTACGGCTCGAAATTTATCGTTAATTTTTAGAGCGGTCAAACCACAACTCAGAAACTCTACTGCTTCATCATAGGACATAGGCCAATCATCACCCCAACCCGAAAGAGGATAAGAAATGGAAGGTAATTTTTCACTAGTATATATATTTGTGGTTGGAACGAAAAACAGATCTTCAAAATCAGTTTCAAAGAAACTATAGAAAACACCATCAATTAAACACCTCATTCCTAAACCTCTACCGTGTGAATCATTCTCAATTAAACGTGTGGTGGCATAAATTTTTTGTACTAATTCGATATACCATTCACACATGAATCTAGCAATTTGCATCCAACCTACGCTACTATTAAGTTCAATAAGTCTGAATATTTTTTGCATACCTTCAACTTGGATCAGTTCATCGTAATCCAAATACATACCCGCCCATAATTTGGTTATACCTCGTAGTGCTAGCGAATTACCGACGCGAATCTCCCCTTCGTCGTGATGTTCGATTGTCTGGCTCTCCGATTCCTCCACCTCTTCATACCGCGAACCCTTTTCGGCATTTGTTCTTCGTCTCGCGGATGATGAATCATCTCCTCCACTCTTTCGAGCTTGCTTTTTCTCGAAGACATTACGATAAACTTGTATGATTATTTTTTGTTCAAAAATAAAATAAAAAATTAGAGAGAGAATTGTAGCTAATTTAGAGAGAGATTGATGGTGTGAGTGAATAAAGGGGGTGAAAGGGTCTATTTATAGTTTTTTATATTTTTTTTAAAGTTACCGTTACCAATGACCTTATCGTTGACGTCATCGATTCAGATATCATGACAGGTCGTCGGGATTTCCGAATTCGGTGTCCGGATATCCAGACAAGGAGTCTGAATATCCGAATTTGGCTTCCTGATATCCGATTTTTTTTTTAATTTTGTTAATTTTTTTAATGGGTCTCCCCTATAAATAGAGGGGACCCCAACTCCAAACTCACCATATTTTAAATATACTCACCATCTCTCTAAATCTCTCTACTAGTTCTAGAAATTCTATAAAACTCTATTTTCTTATTTTACATATTGTAGTTCTACTTTCGGAGTAGTTCGATTTTTTTTTCGCTAGTTGTTTTTATTTGATAAAAAAACTTAAATAACATTGTGATAACATTATAGTAGCTAAATTAAGAGCTGTGTATAGTTTATCAAGTTATTTACTTGTTGTAGTTATTTAGATTAGTTGTTTTAATTTTAATTTTATTTGAATAAAAAACTAAATTAGTCAAAATTTATTTGCGATATTAGTTATTATTAGTCTAAATTTAGTTTTTATTAATTGCGATATTAGTTTCGATTAGTATTTTATTGCATATTTAAAAAAATGTTGTTTTAAGTTTTAAATTAGATGTCAAAATGTAGAAATACTAATGCTCACCCACCCACTAATGTGAATCTCAATACTGATGATGATTTTTCTAGAGACTCCTCTCACATTGACACACTCTCCTCCCACAAAAGTGGTGGTGGAAGTACTAGTGGTGAATCGAGGTCTCGTAATAAAATATCTTGGATTTGGGGCCACTTTAGTGTATCAGATGATAATTTCTCCGCTATTTATAAAGTGTGCAATAAAATTTATCTTTATAAAGGAGGAAATAGAAATATGGGCACTAGCTTAAGGCATCCGGATTTGCCGGAGTGTCTTGTGGGAAAAGTGGGACCTTGTTTCCATAAGGTAAGTGTCAAATACCTGCTAGCTTTGCAAAACTTAATTATGCTTTCATCCACACAGCCGAACTGGGTCGGATGCGAACAAAATCGAGGATCCCGGAGAATGTCAAGATTAGGATTCCGGTTGATCCGGAGATACCGATGGACTGCAAGCTCAGTGAAATAATTTTCTTCACTGAGCTCTTCAACTGGGGACTAAGGTTTCCCTTAGACCCGGAGATAGTCAAATACTTTCACCTCATCAAACGTTTCCCAAGCCAATTGAGCCCGAATGCATGGTACACTCTCATGGCCTGTATTATGGCCTCCAAGCTCTCCGGAATTCCTCTTCCAATGGAGCAGTTTGCAGCTGTGGCCAATCTCTAAAGAAACCACCATATTCCCTTCTATCACTTCAACATGGGTGATAATTACAAAGTAGTGGACAACCTGCTCGAGTCGGAAAGGAATTGGAAGACTCAATTCTTGTTTGTGAGAGCCGCCTGGGACAATGGGAGGAAGATTAAAACCAGTATCAACCCGATCCTCCTTACCAGCAGATGGCGAAGCGATGGTAAGAATCTCATCTCACATTCCCATCTTTATTTATCACAAATTTGTTTATCTGACTTATTTTTTTTTGTTTCTTGGCAGTGCTGCCTAAGGACTTTAGTGACTACTTTAAGGCTGGACAGACCACTTGCACCAAGCTAAATGCTTGGGCTGCTGAGAAGTGTGGGAATCGCTTCCACGATTCCTTTACCGGAGGCAATCTAACAAGGTCCTACCTTTGGAATACAACTGAACGGAGAGACCTGTCCTGGGAGGAGCTAACCACCTCACCCCCTTCGGAAGTAACCCTCAGGAGAACAGATGCACCAGATGGGTGGTTGTATCTGCCTGGTAGAGCCAAAGCCCCAAGCAAGATGAAAGGCAAGAAAGGTAAAGGCAAGCAGAGTACGGTTGAAGGCAATCCCACCGAAGTGGAGGAAGCTGCCCCAACAAACCAAGAGGGGCCAAATCAAGGGCAGATTGATGCCACTCTTCTACAAGTAGTGGAGCATGGAATTACTAGGAAAGTGGTAGGATCTCCAAAATCCTCAAAGGCTCCCAAGAAAGATAGGAAACGAGGAGCAGAAGGCAAAGACAGGGAGGCCAAGAAGAAGAAAACCTCTAAGGGTGACGAAGTTTCCCTCCGGCCTCCGGAGCCTCTTCCTCCTGTTGACCCTACTGACCCTACTCAAGAAGAAGGCATCCCTGGTGACTTTCAAACCGGAGGGGGTGCAGGAGGAGATATCAGCATTGATGGTGTTGATATTAGTGGTCTTGAAGAGATTGGTCTTTACTTTGAAAACCTTCCTAATGATGATTTTGCTGGGCTTTACCTCCCCCCGAGTTCTTCGAACATTGTTACCTTCAATGGTAAGTCTTTCTCAGTATCAAGTGAAAGAGATGTCATAACTCACTCTATATTAAGTAATATTCAGCCAATGCTTAATTTAGAGAAGCAAGTACGAGGTCAGTCAGCCATCATTAATGCCCTTAATTCTGACAAAGAGAAATTGTCTGGTGACCTCCTCACTGCCAATCAAAATGCTGATGTTTTGAAGAGGGAAATGGAGGAGTTGAAGAAGAACCAGGAGGATTGGGCCACAAAGGTAGCCACTTTGGAAGATACTATCAACAAACTCCGAACAAAGCAAACCGAGTTGGAGAGAGATCTCTCTTCTTCTGGAGAAGAGGTGGTGGCTAGGGACAAAGTCATTCATACTTTAACCAATGACAAGATCTCGCTCGAGGACTCAGTGTCGAAGGCTGCACAAGATAAAGCTGATTTGCTAAGGGAGCAAGAGGAAAAAATCCAAGCTAGGATTGATTCTTATACCAACCAAGTGATAGACACTCAGGAAGAAAAGTTTGCCAAAGGGAAGTCGGACATGGTCTTGCTCTTTCATGAGAAATTTCCGAAGGGGAATCTGGGAGACTTATGGACTTTTGTAGAGTATGAAGACCTCCCATTCCACACGATGGTTGATGGTGACAAGCATGACTACTACAGTACTGACTCAACCGATGAAGAAGAGAACACCGGAGAGAGTCCGGATGAGGAAAATGAGGACCTCAAGAAGAAGAAAACTAGTGAGGCTGGGTCATCTAAGAAAGCTCAGCCTTGAAATATTAACTATCTTTAAATTTTGTGCAATTGAATCAAAGTCCTTGGATGGCCAAGGAAGTTTTTGTAATTGTGTCCGGCTCCTGTTCGGATAAACCTTTTCGTTTGAAAACTCAAAGTCCTTGGGTGGACAAGGCACTTCGTATGTTTTAATGGGTAGCTTTATTTTGCACAACTCTTGCATTCTTTCATAGTTTTTTAATTTTTGTGGCTAATGTTTAAACAGCCCTTAGTTATTTCATAAATATTCTAAAGTGAGAGTGTTTAAATTCTCCGATGACAAATGGTTAAGTAGTCATCACTCCTCCAATTTAATCCGGTTTGTTCGAATAAAAATTTCACAAGAAACTATTAAGTAAAAACACTCTGGATTTTTAAGAAGGCATCAAATTTTATAAAAACCACAGACACCTCATTAAAACCTCCCCGCGCCACTAGGGTAGGAAAGAGTATTCCCCCAAATATTTACATGAACTTTTAAACAAGTAAATATTTACATAATTTCTATTCCAAGTACAACCGGAGGTGTTCAATATTCCATGGGTGATTCAAAATCCTTCCATCTATGTCTTGGAGCCGATATGTCCCAGGCTTAAGCTTTTCAATGACCACATAGGGTCCTTCCCAAATTGGAGCCAATTTACCGAACTGCTTTTCTTTAGTATGTAGGAAAAATTTTCTCAGTACCTTATCCCCCGGTTGAAAATCCCTTCTCTTAATTTTAGAAGCGAACATGCTTCTCATCAAACCTTGATAGTGTACAGCTCTAAGGTGAGCCTTAACTCTTCTTTCCTCTATTGAGTCAAGCTGGCCTCTGATTGTCACTTCTTTGGTGTGTTCAGAAAAGTTATGAATTCGAAATGAAGGGAGAGTAGCTTCTATGGGAGCAATGGCATCCATCCCATATACTAAGGCAAAAGGAGACTCTTGTGTTGCAGCCCCGGGAGTGGTCCGGTAAGCCCATAAAACTTCTTGTAAATAACTAGGCCATTTTCCAGCAGTCCCTTATAAATTCTTCTTTAGACCGGATAGTATTGTCCTGTTGGCCACTTCGACCTGACCATTTTCTTGTGGGTGGAAAGGGGAAGAGAAGCAATGTTGTATGCCTCTAGAGGCACAAAAACTCTCAATTTCTTTGTTGTCGAATTGTGGCCCATTGTCTGTTGTTATCTTTTGTGGAATTCCAAATCTGCAACAAATATTGGATAAAATGAATTTTTATAACAACTTTTGATGTGGTACCTGCCAATGGAGCTGCTTCGATCCACTTCGAAAAGTAATCAATAACAACGATTATTGTTCTGCGCCTCCCGGATGCCATGGGTAGAGGTCCCACTAAATCCAATTCCCATCGAGCAAAAGGTATTGGCTCAGAAATTGACTTTAAAGGGATGGCTGGGATATGAATCTCATTGTTATATCTCTGGCATGAGTCACACTTTCTTACCAGCTCCTTAGCATCTTGCATTATGGAGGGCCAATAGTACCCAACTAACAAAACTCTTCTTGTTAGAGCCCTGAATCCACAGTGAGCTGATCCCTCACCATCATGTAACTCGGAGAACACTATTTGAGACTCGTTGACCCCTAAACATCGTAGAAGGGGTTTACTATAAGACTTTTTATAAAGAATATCTCTTAGGATGACAAAGCCACGAGCCTTGTATTTTACTTTTCTTGCTACTGATTTTTCCGGAGGTAAGATGCCATATGAGAGATATTAAAGGAGAGAAAATCTCCAATCTTGAGGCTGTTTTATATGTATATTGAAACTTTCTTCTTCCTTATCCAGATTGATTTGAATGGATGGGCACTCCAGCACATGAATCCAAAGGTATGACTCAGTATATGCTATGGTTGCCAAGGAGTCTGCCAGTATATTTTATGTTCGGGGTATGTGCTCATAAATGGTGCTCTTGAACTTGAGTGCTACTTCTTTAAGAAGAAGTAAGAATTTAACCAGCTGCTCCTTCTTGGCTTCGGATTGACCTTGTGCATGATGGATAATCAGCTGAGAATTGCTCATCAGCTTGACCCGTTTGGCCCCACAAATAAGAGCTAATTTCAAACCAGCTATAGCAGCTTCATATTCAGACTCATTCTTAGAAGCCCTGAAAGGAAAACATATAGCTTGGTACATTCTGTCACCGTACGAAGAGGTCAAACATACCCCAACACCACATCCCATGGTACTTGATCCACCATCAGTCCGGATGATCCAGATTTTTTTTATCTTTCATACCAGTTGTTTGCTTCGTATCCCTATCTGAGTGAAATTCAACTAAGAAATCAGCCACCGCTTGGGCCTTGACTGCTGTTCGAGGAGCAAAATCAATATCGAAGTCCTTCAATTCCACTGACCACTTAGTCTTTCTACTTGAAATGTCTGCCTTTTGGAAAACGTTTTTCAAAGAAAAAGACGTCCGGACAATGATAGGGTGAGCCTGAAAATAAGGTCTCATCTTCCTCGCTACAATCACTAGGGCTAATGCTAATTTTTCAAGCATCAGATAACGTTTTTCTGCATCTATCAAGCTCTTGCGGATGTAATACAATGGACGAGGATAATTGTCGACTTCCCTTACCAATACTGAACTTATGGCACAATCAGAGACTACCAAATATACGAAGAGAGTTTCTTCATCAACGGGTTTAGACAAAGTCTTGGGGGAAGACAAGTACTTTTTAATCTCATCGAAGGTCTCATCACACTGCGGGGACCAATTGAAATCTTTTGCCCCTTTCAAAGTTTGAAAAAATGGGGCGCACTTGTCCGAAGACCTTGAAATAAAACGGTTTAGTGCAGCCAGCCTCCCAGTCAATCATTGTACTTCTTTAATATTCCGAGGAGGCTCCATCTGCAGTAAAGCATTAAGTTGGTCCGGATCAGGCTGTATCTCTTGCTCACTTATCACATACCCCAAGAATTTTCCGGACTGCACTCCAAAGACACACTTTTCTGGGTTTAATTTCAAATTCACTTTCACTAAGTTAGCAAAAGTTTCTTGGAGATCTGCCAAGTACAGCTCTTCATCCACACTTTTCACCATCATATCGTCAATGTATACTTCCATGTTTCTTCCAATTTGATTAGCAAAAGCCTTGTTTACCAACCTCTGATAAGTAGCCCCATCATTTTTTAAACCAAATGACATCACCTTGTAACAATGAAGGCCCATATCGGTAACAAACGTTGTATGCTCCTGATCCTTTGGATCCACTTGAATCTGATTATACCCGGAGAAGGCATCCATAAAAGATAGCATCTTGTTCCCAGATGTGGAATCCACCAACTGATCAATTTGGGGAACTGGGTATAAATCCTTTGGGCAAGCCCTGTTGAGATCCGTAAAATCGATTCACATACGCCATTTTCCATTTTTCATTTTTATCAATATCGGATTGGCTGCCCATAAAAGGGTACTGAGACTCCTTTATGTGCCCCATTTTAGTAAGCCGGTCGACCTTTTGAACTATGACATCAGCCTTTCCTTAGAAAAAGCTCTTCTTTTTTGTATCACAGGTGCTATGTCTCTTCGGAAGGAGAGTTGGTGTGATATAATATATGCTGGTACTCCGGTAACATCAACATTGCACCAAGCAAAAACATGCTGATGGTCTTTCAAGAACTTTAACATCTTACCCTTTAATTCCGATGTCATCTTGGACCCTATCTTGACATTTTTTCCTTAAGCCAATGAATGTGTTTCAACTTCTTCAATCGGTATTAAAACTCCAGGGGTCTCTCTAAGGTCATCAATCTCACCCTCTCCCCCAGAAAGCCCCTCAAACTGCAACTCCCACTTGTCCTTGCACAACATATTTCAAACATTGGTGGACTGTTGAGGCCACCGCATGCATCATAGAGAGCCAAGACCTCCCCAGAATAGCATTATAACAAATGGGACAAACCAAGACGAACAGTATTCTAACCATCTTCTTAAAAGGGCCTTTGCCCAACAAAACCTCCTCCTCGAACTCCCCGATCACATCTGCTGAGCTTCCAGTGAAACCCACAATTGACCTGTTCGAACGCTGAATTACTGCTGGATTTTTCATCTTTTGTAGGAAGTTAAAAAGAGAATATTGGCAGAACTTCCGGTGTCCACAAAAATTCGCCTTATGTCATTGCCCCCGATGGATGCTCCTATGACAACAACATCTTCATGAGGACCAGCTATATCCCTCAAGTCATCCTCATCGAAAACAATGAAGGGAAACGGAATCTGCGATTGATAGGAAGTCATGCCTCCTTCCAGTTGAGTAGCTAAATTATGAACATGTCTCTTTCTTGAGGAAGCAGTTGGTGCTATCATGGTGTATCCTCCGAAAATTGTGAGTGACTCATAAAAGTTGATAAGTCCGGATACCGACTTGCAATGTTCTGCGATAACACCCACTCTATTCTGGTTCGGATCAGGGTCCAATTATTCTGACTCTACATCGAACCTCTCGATTATCACCATAGCCCATTCCGAAACTGATGTGCCTGCATTGTTTGGACCAGCCCGATGAGCGTTATCATGCCTATTTCCTCTTCTTCTTTTAACATATGCTCCCAACTTTCCTCTTTCAATCAAATTCTGGACTTCTTGCTTCAAAGCAATACAATCCTCGGTGGTATGGCCAGTATAATTATGATACTAACAGAAACAATTGTTACGGCTCTCCCTAGGAGATTGTAACGCAGCCGGCCTTCTATAATGTACTTTGTCTTTTGTTTTGTCATAAATGGTGGCTACGTTTTCTTTTAATTCTATAAACCACTCTGGTTGAACCCAAGGTCCTCGTTTATTTCTAGATTGTTGACTCTGTGCTGGAGCAGCTGGCTGAGACTGAGCCTTGGCTCTGTTATGACTCTGCCCGGCCTTCCTAGCCTTGTTCCCGGACTGGTTTTGGTTTGGATTTGGTGCAACCGGAGCAGACCTCACCTGCCCGTGCACCCTAGTTTTCTTTGTTTCATCTACATTGATCTGCTTTCCGACTTGATTCAACAAACCTCCCCATGTCATGGCCTTTTTTCTGGTTACTGAATCAGCCAGGTTTCCAGGGTTTAAGCCCTGGCTCAGAGAAGCTATTGCTACTTGTTCAAAGTAATCAACCAACCCATTTTTGGTGTTTACAAAACGGCTTATGTATTCTTTTAGAGATTCGTTTGGTTCTTGGGCACAATGGATAATTGTGTCTCCATTGCCCTTTACCTCCTTACGTCCAACAAACTGTCTTCGAAAAGCCACCAAAAAATTATCGAAATTTCTGATGCAACCTTGTGGCAAGCTGTTGTACCACTTCAGAGCACTCCCCGTTAATGATTGGGAGAATGCTCTACAAAACAACTTGTCGTCATCATCAAAATTCATCATGAAATCTTTGAACTGTTCCAAGTGGTTGTCTGGGTCTTTACTGCCATCGTATTTTTCCATTTTTGTACTGTCAAACCTCTTAGGAAGGTTCCCGGACAGGATCTTGGAGGACAATGGAGATTGTCTCCAATTCCGGCCACGACTGAAGACGGTGTCCTCATTAGGAGTTGCAAAGATACCTGGTTCATCATGGAAGGCAAAATGATCCATCACCATCCGATCTACGTGTCTCCGGCTATGAGACGATCCTTTGCCTATATGCCTCTTGAACTTTCCATGCCTATCCCTTTTTCTTGAGTATTTTTTGACTAACTTTTGCTTCTTTTTCGAACGGCCTTCATCGCTGCTGGATGAGAGGGATTCTTCGACTCCATCTTCGCCTGAGGAGCTGCTGGAAGATTCTGAGTCTGAATCGGAGCTCTCCACCGGTTTAGACTGGTGAGAATTTTTTGAACTAGCATGAGTCTTTTTCGTGCTCATATGTGTTTTTGAGGGCTCATGCTCCCTTGGATTGTCAGTATGATGAACTGACGCCTTAGACTTCTCTTTTGTGCCCATCTCTGCCCTCTTGGCTGCCCTAAGAGCTTCTATTTCAACCTTTAACCTATCTCACTCCTCAATGGTATATTCATCATTATCTCCCACCACTTTGGCCAAAGCTGGTGGTACTTCCTGTACGTCCGGATTCATCCGAACGGGTGTTTTTTGATGGTTTTGGATGCTAGATTCAGGTACCGTCGTGCTCCCACTATGGTCGCCAATTTGATGTGGTTTATTTTCGTTTGGGGGTAATTTTGTCCAGAGTTTTGTGGTATTTTGAAGGTATTTAATATTTGGATAGAGTTTAGAGGGAGAATTGAGCTGCCTGGTTGTATTTAATTTTCATTACCCTCATTTAATGTAGGTGGTTGAGTATTTATACCCTTATCTTTGGACCATATAGGCTTTCGGGTTGTGTTAATGGATTCGGGTCGAGTTTAAAGACCCATTACTTTTTAAGTAAGCAAACAATTACTTTTGTTCTGTTCGGACAGTTCAGTAAATGGAGGTTGTCCGAATTATTCCTGTCCGGTTAAATGGATGTTGTCCGAATTGCCCCTGTCCGGTTCTCATAAAGAGTGGTGACAAAATCCGGACTCATCGTTAACAAGTACGATCTGTTATTACCGTTATCTAAAAGCTAGCAACATTCTGTTAGATGTAGACATAAATCGAGAAATATCAGATTTTGGGAAGGCTAGAAGATATGATGGTAACCAAAATGAAGCCAATACAGTTAATTGGTACAGTGTTCATTAACTCCAATACAATGTTTTAATCTACACGTTTTTATTCATATGAACAAACTTGGCTAATCAGATTAAATACTACTGGTTGGTTATGTAACGACTATATGTCTCCCGGATATGCAATGAAAGGACTCTTTTCAGTTAAGTCAGATGTTTACAGCTTTGGTGTTTTGTTACTTGAGACAATAACGAGCCGAAGAAACACAAGTTTTCGGGGGAGTGAACATGGCAGTCTTCTTGGTTATGCAAGTAACTTATAAATTAATTTCTGCATGACTGAATAATTTTTCTTATTCTTTTTCCTTCTTTGTTAAGTGTGGGCGTGGTTTCTAAAAACAGTTTCCTTTTTTTGCATTAGGTGTGTATGAAATAATTCTGATTTACATAAAATTATTTCAGTTGTGTGGTCTATGAAGATGAAAATTGCTTTCGAGCATAAGAAAATTACACATGTAATAGTATTTTTTAAAATTTATATGATTTTAGTATATTAGACTAACCTTCAAGATGGTAGCACCTTAAGCAATTCTTCCATGTTGGTATTCAGGCATGGTATCTATGGTATCAAGGGAAGCAAATCGAGCTCGTTGATTATTCAATTTAAGAATCAATTTCCGAAACCGAAGTACTGAGATGTATACACGTAGGCATGTTATGTGTACATGATTCGGCATTTCAAAGACCAGAAATGGGCTTAAGTAGTGCTGATGCTTGAGAGTGAGACAACAACCCCTCCATTGCCCAAACAACCGATTTTCACTTCGGTGAAGACCACTGATCAGTTTGGTTTAGATGTTCAAAGTCTTATTTGCGCGAGTTACTTAACGGTCAGTATGGTAAATGGAAGATGATAATTAATATAGGTATATTTTAAGCTTCAATTTGGTTGTTTTTGTTGGGTAGTTCTATGTAAATTTTAATATATAGTTAGTTAGATATCATATTGAGATTGTTATTGTAAATTGTATTGTGTTAATTTGTATTTTTATTGGTTTATTTTTTAACTTGAAATATATTATATTTTTGTCGGATCGATCGTATTTATAATCTATTTTAGATGTTCTTCCTCTCTTTCTGGTTTTCTAGATGCTATTTTAAATGAGAATCCTAGTGACTTCTCTATATTTTTTATCCATTAATACCTATAAAATAAACAGTTTAGTTAAGGTTCTGCCAATAATATGATATGCGCCTTTATTCCGCCATGTCACAGCGGAATGATGCAGCTGCGTTTAGTTAAGGTTCTGCCATGGATAATATGATATGCGCCTTTATTCCGCCATGTCACAGCGGAATGATGCATCTGCCCGCCATACGTGTGACGGAACGATAAACCATTACGCCATCTCATTGGCGGATGAATGCATTATTCTGTCATTGGAATGACGACGAATACTAGGTTGACGCCATTTCATGGTGGAATGGAAAGTAGTGTACCTTTCGACGTCCATGCTGTTCTGCAAGGAGCTGGTTCCGACTCCATTTTGGTAACATTTTAGAAATTTCGAAAGTTTAAAAAAAAAGTTTATGGATTTAGAGTTTCTTAGTTTTAGGAGGTGGAATGTTGGTTTAGAACTGATTTTATGTTTTGCAACTTCACGGAGTAGATAATAGCATGAATTGTAATTAGAGTTTTAAGGATTTTTTGATTTTTTGCCTGGTGAAAATTTTGGTAAATATTGGAAAACAAAAACAGGCCAGTTCACAGAGTAATTTCGGCTGTTTTTTTAGTAATTCCTTAACTTTAATTTGTCATTACTTTCTCTTGCTTTGTGACTTCAACATTCATATTTTCAACTCAAAACCATAAAGACTAGAAACTGTAATTTTGTGGTTTCTTGAGATAGTCCAAAGAGTTTTCTAATTCATATTCAATCTTATTCTATGTGTACTTGATGTCATGAAAAATTCCTCCACCACCCTCTGAGTCGATCATGCATCATGACTCATGAGTGATATAAGTCCGGTAGTAAAATCTATGTCAGTCGGTCTCCGGGTAGAACGGAGTCTCCGTATTTGTCGGGTGAGGTTGACTCGACACTCTCAATATGAAGACCTACGTTAGAAAAATTATCACGGGATGCTGAAGCAATGAGTGTTAATGTTGTGTCCTTGCAGGTTTTTTTGACACTCGAACCAAAGCTTATCCCTGTATCGTGGTCGAAGTGGGAACAAGGTTTGTTCCGCCGAGTGTTCTACCTTTATTTCAATCTTTTATATCACTTGGTGTAGAAACTTTCCCTGATGGTCAAATAAAGTTATGTACCAAATACATTGAGAGAATCATTTAGAACACGAAGGTGAGTGTGCAGACACGAGGGAAAGTATAAGTTTTTTTGTCGAATGCGATGGTCAAGAAGAGGCCGCAGTGGCTCATTCCGCCCAATATTCACATTTGTTTCCCTTGTCCGGATTAGGCACCACTGAATGCCTTTAATGACGATACCGTACTTTCTTAGAGGAGTCGGATGTGAGAAATAGAAGGATGAAGGTTCCTCAACGGTATTGCACCGGAGCTGTTGTGACGTCTAAACGTTCTCCATCATAGAAGGATGAAGGTTCCCTAACGGTATTGCATGAGGAAGTAAAAGGTAAGATAACAGTGTCGCAGGATAATAGTGGTGTTGAAGGAATTATGGTTGAAGTTGTGACTATTGGGTTTATTGTGTTTAGACGTCCGAAAGTCTCTCCTAGAGTTGGTAAGGACATGCCCGGTGGATTGAAACTGTGATGTGCGTCGAGAGAAAGATGTTGTTGGTCCAAGCCTAAAGTTGTTAACACATCTTTTATTTCAAAAAATATTAGTGTAAGAGCCAACCAGGTGATCGTTGATGAATTGTTTGAACACGTTTCTTTGTCTTTTTCTGAGAAAGAAGTTATACTATTGGGTTTATTCGTAGGGGATGATATTGATTTTTATACTCTTCCAGACCATATGTCTTCTGGTGTTGATCATAGAGTTATATTTGATGATGAGTTCTTCTATCTGGGATGTTGTATTTGTGGAGCCTACAAAAGTGGTAGTGATTGGCGATAGAGGGTTCTATGTGAAGAAGGAGGTCTCGACCCATGTCGTAAAAGAGAAGTCTTATATTCATTATATAGAGTCGAGACTTGATTTCAAAGTTATGAGAGGTAAAATGATTACACATGCTGCAACTAAGGCATGTATAAAATAGATTCAATGTTAGAAAATAAGATGAATATGATGGAAGGTCATGGAATCTCTGACCTAACAAGCCGCTAATTGTAGGTCACGAACGTGTAGAGGTTATAGTAATATGTTGTTAGTTTGTTGTAATTGAGACTTCAAGTTCTGTTAAAGCTTTAACGGTCCCGTCGAGAGGTGATGTAGATGTTGTTCCTTCTGCTGAGAGAGTCGGGGCCTCTATTTTTCCGTAGATCTCATAAATTTTTATTTAGTATGCCACTGAAGTTTACCAAGTTTGTGAGAAAACAACTAAATTTGGAGATAGAGGTAAGTCCAAGTTTAGTATGATTTATCATTGTTAGTCTTGACTTTTAAGTGAAGTTATCCTTTCTAATTTATGGTGGCAGGCCATGTTGAATACGTTGATGTTTCATGGGTTGGTACGGCTCCCGCCAGCATTGTATTTGATCTCCGACATCTACTGGAAGGTTTAAGTGAGATCTTTAGTGAATAAGCTACCCCAAGATTTTGGTTGCAAGAAGAAACATAAGTGAAAGAGAAGTTTCACTTACAGTATGATCAAAGTTGAGTTGTTGTGGTTACAGTGAGATAGCACTTGCAGACTAAAGCTAAGAAAACCAAACGTCTGAAGGAGGAGAGACAACGCGTTACAACAAAATTAGAAGGCCTAGAAGATATATTGATAGATGAACGTAGGAAAGTCATGCTCATAAAAACTGACCTACATAGACACTTATCCCAAATTTTGAGTCGACTTTGTGATCTGTAAGGTACATTGGAAGAAGAACGGGTAGCTCGAAGTGATATTGGAATGGAGATGATGCTACATGTCGAAGACTCTGCTAGGATTGCGAAAAAGACACCTATTTTTCACGTATAGAAGAATATACCGATAGATTGGATTTATTATGAGGTTTAGTTCTAAAAGTCAAAAGTACATCTATGTGTAATTAGATCAGCTCTCTAGAGGAAAAACCATTTGTTCCAACGATCGCGGATGGTCAGAATGTGTGCGCATAGTTAATTAGAGGCGAGAATCACTTATGTTGATATTTGGAAAAAGTGAAGGGTATGGATAATATCGTGAAACCCATTTTAATTCCACCTGATGTCATTGTATTACTTCCACCCCATGTTCAAAATATTTAGGTAACTCAATTGTTATCATACCTACCGAGTTTGAAGGTTTTGTGTAGCCTTGCCTTGAAGAGATGGAATTTTTCGCAGTTGTTGAATGTGTTGTTTGGCTATCCTATGGAAAAAAGATGGATCATCCTTATCACACCGCTCTTACATAGGATTATTTCAGGATATTATTATATTGTTATCTTTGCATGATTTCCATAAGGCACTCTATTAGATGAAAGTACCCATGGTTGGCGAATATTCTATTTTATTTTATTTTTACGCATTTAATATGTGTAATATATTTTCTTTCTATTTTTTTGACATGACATATTTAATCCATCAAGGTGATTTTTTTTATTTCCTTCCTTATGTTATTGTTTAATTTTTGGTATTTGTGTTATAATTTTATATGCTTTTAGGTACTTTGATGATCTAACCGGAATGATCCGGTTTAAATAAATAGAGGCCAAAGGAAGGTTCACGTGGGATCTTTTATTTGGAATATGTCTACATATAACAAAAATATAATATGTGTAATGTATGTGAGAATATATTAATTTTTTTGGGGACTATTTAACAATTACTCACGTAGCGTATTACACGCGATTATTGTTGTGACGTAATATTGAGAATATTTTAGAATGCATCGGTGGTAGTGTGTCTGTTGGCTATACCTCGACACTGTTTTGTTTATAGTGTTAAAATGGCTTAATCGAGCCTAAACATTTAGGCCCTAACTGAGCATGACCTCGATAGAGTTGGTGTGTTTCGCCTGTAGCCTGTGTTTAATTAATTGAGCTTAAATGTTTTCACTACAATCCTAGCATAAGCTCAATAGGGCTAGAATATATCGGTCGAAGCCTTGAATGCCTAATAGGAGTGTTAAGTTTTGGTTGAATCCTTACGTAGGTCCAATAAGGCTGTTAAGTTCAACTAAAGCCTAATATGAGTGAGGTTGTATATAGGTGAAAAAAGACACTGATAAATAGATGAGACTCGTGTGATGACATAAATAAATGTTTATTAAGAAAAATACCTCCTTAAAACCTTCTTGTACCACCAAAGTAGGAAATAGTACATCTTATATACAATAAATTATTTATAGATAACATGAGTATAACTTACATCACGCTTCCTATAATTATGGCTGGAATTACTAAGAGTTTTGACTATGACTTGGAATATCATTAAGTCTTAATTAGAAACCATTTCCCCTTTAAATCATGTTGCATCGGTTTTGGGCGCGTGCTCGTCCGAGCATGACTTAACGATTTATTTGCTTATAAGCCCCGCTCGGGTTAAGAAACGCTGTAGTTTGAACGGTGCTTGGTCGTTAAATCTTGCTCAGCCCTTCATTAGCTTGTTCGGCCTTTGGATCCTTCATAACTAGCACGGGGTGCCAACTCGCTCGTCAGACTTGCTCGTTACTATCCTTTTGTATTGCTACTACTTTGTTCTTTACTTCGCTCATCTGATTTTTTACTACATCTCTACTTATCTCTAACTTTTGGATCCTCCATATTCCCTTATTTTTTAACTATAGTATCCCTTAAACTCTAACTTTTGTTGTGCATTCGTGAAGTCTATTGCTGTCATCTGCTATCGAAAGATGTATTGTTGATTTTCAAACTGCAACCCAAGTACACCATTTTTTCTTAAATCTTGTATACATTTAGTATTTGATAGTTGTTAGAACCCTAGATTCTGGAGTAGTGAGTCTGTGATTATGGTGACAATCAAAAGAAACTTTTATACACATGATGTTGAAAAAATCGCCCCTCGCCTTCTTTAATCATGTTTATTCGTGACCTTAACACATTGCAGTCCAAGTAGAAACAATGGCACAAAAAAGGGTGACAAGGAGGAAATTGAAGAAAAATCGAGTATCTGAATTTGAAGACCCTTTATTCTTAGAAAGTTACTTCTCTCAAATAGCTCACAAATATGGGTATCTAGATAATGCTGGATTGCTCACCTTTAGGGCTAGGTATGCCATTCCAGAAAATGTGACAGTAAGGTTTCCCTTAGTCGGCGAGCATCCATATCATGCCCATGAAACGAAGACTTGTTTGTTTACGACTATGTTTGACCAGGGACTGTGGTTTCCCTTGCCCATGCTGATTCGTGATTGTTTTAGCGTGATAGGCAGTTGCCCCACCTAGTTGTCTACTAACGGTCGGAGGATGTTTCTTAGTGTAGTTATTAGCTCACGCTTGCTAAGGATTAAGATATGTCTGGCTGATTTATTATTAGCAAACGACGTGACTAAACTTGCCAAGTCTCTGTTATTTTACACTCAGCTGAAAGGAATGAAAACGATTGTTGAACTCCCCTCATCCTTTAAAAACTGGAAGAACTTCTTCGTGTTTGTGTCTAGCAATTTGGAACATAAGAAACCAATTATGAACCTCCAATTAGAGAGGAAATAGAGAGTGAAGTGTAAGCATCAGTAACGTAATCCGTACACTAAATTATCCTGTAATTAAATGTTGGATATTGAACCAGTTTGTAACTTATTATGCAGGTGAAGCAGCCAACCAAGAGTGGTGGAAGGAAGGATTGACAAAGGAGTACGTAAATCCTTTGATTGAGGCTGACAACCTAGCCAGCTCCACTTGGTTACAAGAGCCTAAACTACTATTCACACAACTCAACTACCTTAGGTCAGGTTTTTGGCCGGTACCAGAGTTGACAGTGACAAAGGACGGAAGGGTGATAATGTCAGACGGTAAAGAAGCCACGATGAATGAGATAAAAAAGAAGTAGATAAAGATTCTACATTTTTAGAAAAACCCTAAAATAAGAAGCAAAATTGATTTTGGATGTTGTTCCTCAAACCACCAGGAAACTTCAACTGAGAGATGAGGAAAGTGGTAGTGGAGATGATGTAAAAGGAAAACCTGTTTATCCTCTAGTTCTCCCTTCCAACAGCGCAAGGACCAGGTAAAAGGCCCGAGATCGATGCGGATGCTATCGATCTGGTAGAATACAATGAAGAAGAAAGAAAGTAACCCAACAAGGCAATCCCACAAGAGATAGCAGAACGGATGAAGAACTTTGTAAAAGCATCGACTATTCATCCCTCGACAACAGTAGTGCGATGAATGGGGTCATTACCTTTGCAGGGCAACATGGTGTGCCCTGTAGTGGCTACGGTGAGGAATACCGGTGCTGGGAGCAGACAGAAGAATGTTTCCATAGATGAGTTACTCCCCCAGAAAATCACCATGCCCCAAACATCGATGCTCATGTTTGAACAACTCAAGCGTATTCCTGACATATTGTGATGGGATGCCCATGAGTGATATCTTACAGCGGCCGATTGAGCTCGCCATTGAGGTAAGCCATACAATGTAGAATAAATTAACATAAGACATAACGCAATATAACTAATTTCATGTGCTTTGTAGTTGCATCATAACTCAGTTGTACTTTCATATCGTCGGATGTATGCGACCGACTTGGAAGTAATGGAAAGGTAAGAAACCAGAGCCGATGCTATTTGGATTAGCGAAATCAAAAACTATAGAGGTTGTACGATTAAGGCATGCCTATGGGTCTGCCAAAGCTACCAATGATAAAACGATTGAGGCTAGCGAGAAAATCCAAACCAAGATGGAGACGCTAATGGAAAAAAGAAGAAAGCAAATGTTAGGGATGCCTCATTAAAAATTCTCCACGCACCATCAGGGAGAAAAAAGAGCGCATCACTACATTATATACAACATGGAGATACAATTTAAGATGGTTCACATTCCAGGGGTGTTTTAGTGTGCAACCTTCTTTGTCTGCTAGTCGATAGGCCCCACAATTCCAAGTAAAAATGATTGTGTACGGCCCCTCCTAGTTAGGGCCTAACTTGCCACTAGCTCCACTACCTAAGCCTTGGAACGTCTTTTTCATCACTAGGTCGTCTACCTTGAAACTACGTAGCTTTAACCGAGCATTAAATCGTCCCCTCATTAAGATATTGTAATGTTTTGCTCTGAATCGTGCTTGGTCGCGCCGCTCATCTAAGAGGTCTATCATCGCCGCTCTGGAAACCAAGTTCGCTTCTCCCTCGTCGTTTTCTATACGGTTGCTTGGCACAATGATATCTTCTCGTATGACGACCTCATTACCATAAACTAGGGCAAACGGTGTATCCCCAGTTGTTGCTAGTGGTGTAGTTCGATATGCTCATAAGACCTTGGCTAATTTTTCTGGCCATTTTCCCTTGGCTCATTCAACCTTCTTCTTAATTCCTTCGAGTATCATTCTGTTAGTTACCTCAACCTGACCATTGGATGAGGGGTAATACGGCGTAGAGAAATGTTGGGTGATCCCATATCGTTTGCAGAAGGTGGTGAGTACCCAATTCTCGAACTGCGGGACCTTATCGGTCATCAAGATTCGTGGTATGCCATATCGAGTCAAAATTTGATTATGAATGAAATCACAGACCTCTTGCACCCAGGTTCTGAATAAATATTTTGCCTCAACCCATTTGGAGAAGTAGTCCACAACCACAATCAAGAACTATCTCTTTCAATTTGCCATTGACAGAGATACAACCAGGTCGATCCCTCATTTATTATAATGGAAGAGAACAGAAACATGTTGCATAGGTTCACTTGGCATATGTTCTGTGTTAGAAAATTCCTGACATTGATGATACTGCTGCACTAAAGTTTCCGCATCGGTTGTCAATTCTGGCCAATAGTACCCTGCCAACGGGAATCTTAGAATCAGACTTCGGTGCCCATAATGAGCGCCTGCTTCTCCTGAGTGTAAATCGTGCAAGATCAAATTTTCCTTCGTAGGATCAAGGAACCAAAATAGTTTTTGGGTGGCACTTTTCCTGTAAAAGATATTATCTAATACACAGTATTTTGTTTCCTTGAGTTACAGGGCTCGAGCATCACCTTTATTAATTGGCAGAACCGTTGATGTAAAATGCTGTAGATATGGTTGTCTTCAATCGGTAATGTGATCAATTGTGTGGATGGCTTCTTCTTCGTTGACTATTTTTGTTGCCGATAGCTGTTGAAGGAGGACCAAAGGATTTTCCCTCGAGGCCGTTATTTTAGCTAATAGATCTGTACCAGAATTTGCTAAGCGTGAAACCTGTTCATATGAAACTCGGATGAACTTGGACTCGTATTCCATTAGTATAACAAAGTAACTTTAGAATTTTCTTCATGCTTAACATCATAGGCGCGCACTACTTGATTAACCACTAACTGTGAATCTGATTTGATTCTAATATCGTGCACCCCGCAAATCAAGGACAATTTCATACCACATATAAAGGCCTCATATTCAGCTACATTATTCGTGACTGGGAAATTGAATCTGATCACTTTCTTAATCTCATCACCATCTGGCAAGCGCAGCACAATGCCAGCCCTCCGCCTGCTGTACTAGATGCGCCATCGACCTCAATAACCCACTCACTGTGGTATGGCGCAATAGGTTATTCATTTTCATTGGATGCCTTCCTAAAGGACGAGAATTTTGCTAGGAAATCAGCGATCACATGGCCTTTGATAGCTGTCCGCAATTCAAAGCGTTTGTCATATTCACCGAGCTCCACACTCCATTTAGTTAGGCATTCAGATACATCAGGCTTGTGCAACAATTATCGTATCGGAAAAGTCGTTCGCACATTGATTACATGCCCTTAAAAATATGGGCGCATTCGTCTTGCAGTGGTGACTGATCTTAAGACGAGCTTTTCAAGGTTGAGGTATCGAGTTTCTACCTCCACTAGTGTTTTACTAATATAATATATCGGCCTTTGCACTCCGTTGGGCTCATGAAGCAAAAGTAAACTGACAGAGAATGGAGATACCGATATATACAAAAATAGTGGCTCACCAAGCACTGGTGCAAATCAAATCCCCGGTGAAGTAAGATATAACTTGAGCTCGGCGAATGCCTTGTCACAATCTTATGTCTAAGTAAGTTTCTTTTCTTCTCTTAAAATTTCAAAAAAGTGGTGACTTTTGTTTGATGCCCGAGAAATGAATCCCGATAGCGCTGGTGTACCTCCTTGATAGTCTTTGGAGATTCCATTTCTAAGATTGTGTTAAACTGTACAAGATCAACTTCTATGCCTCGCTGACTCACCACATAACCTCGGAACGTACCACGAGCGACCCCAAAGGAACATTTGACCGAGTTACGCTTAAGATTGGATTGTCATAGTAAGTCAAATACAATCTGCAATGTCTCCAAATGCTGTTCTTCAGTATAGGTTTTGACAATTATATGGTCGATATATGCTTCTAAATGTTTTACTAAATGATCTGGGAAAATATGGTTTATCAACCACTAATATGTGGACCCCGCGTTCTTTAATCTGAAACGTATGACATCATAACAGTATAAGCCCCGCTCGATTTGAAAAGCTGTGTGCTCTTGATCTGACGGATGGAGTCGAATTTGATTGTACCCCGAATATGCATCCATAAACGATAGGTATTTGCAGCCAGATGTTGAATCTACAAGGTGATCGATATAAGGCAATGTAAACGCATCCTTAGGACATGCATGGTTTAAATCGGTAAAATCTATGCACATCCTCCATTGACCACCTTTCTTCCTTACTAATACTGGGTTGGTTATCCAGACGGGGTACTGCGCTTTTCTGATGTGGGCGAGGTGAGATAACTTGGCTACCTCCTCCAAGATGGCCTCTTGCTTTTCCAACGAAAATGATCTTCATTTCTGGCGTACCGGCTTAGCACATGGGTTAATTTCCAGTTCGTGACATACAATAGACGAGTTAACCCCTGAAACATCACTTGCTTCCCATGCAAACACATCCAAGTTCTTGGCTAATAATGTAATTAGAAATTTCTTAAAATTTGGTGATAACTTACCCCCAATCCCGAGCAGACGATCTGCAACTATTGGTTCCTCCGCTGTCTCTGGAATTTTATCAACTGATTGATCCAACTTGCGAGAATCATCGACTGGGTCGGGCGAGGGTGGTTCCAAGAATTTCGTTCCGAGTACCCCCTTTCGCTTAATTATTATCGGAGTGGTTTGTATGGGTCCTCTGTAACCGCGTAACAAGTTCTTGTCGTTCGTTGGCTTCTTCGAATTATACCAATGAAGTTTCCCACCGAATATTTAACACACTGTCGGAATGTACATGGTGTTGCCTCCATTCTGTGTAGCCACGGTCTCCCAATGATGGCATGGTACGGGCTCGGTGCATTGGAAATTATGAATAATGTTTAAGCTCTTATTTTGTTGCTCTGTTCCCAACTTTCACTAGCAGCTCTACTTCCCCTACACACTGCGAAGTTCTTCCCTCATAGCCAACCAACTTACGTTTAGTAGGCTAGTATGGGGGCACATTTAGCATGCGGTCGCGACTATCTTTAAAGATTATATTAGCCGAACTGCCTCCATAGACTAAAACGCGGGTTACCATAACACCTCCAATATCCATATGAATTGTTAACGCATCCTCATGGGGCAGAATAATCCTTCTTAGATCGTCGTCATTGAAGGTAAGTTTGGCCACTGGGTCCCTGTAACTGCAGTAGGAATTAGCGTCAATTTCGTACACGTCGAACTCTGTTATTGTTCGCTTGTTAGAGGTGGTTCCTTGGGATACTGCAGAATTTCCACCTACTATAGTATAAAGGGTTGGGGTTGTGCTGTGTGTGACCATAAAGTTATCAACAACCTCAGATTCCTGGCTATTAACATTGTTGATGTAATGCCATTTTTTTATCTGAAACTCCCGAGCTACCTTCTGCAATCATAATGAGCCATCCTCTCCTCCCTCATTTCTGGGATTTTCGTCAATAGGAGAATGAGCCTCTTTTCTGCGATCATGGTGCGAGTGTTTGATGAACTGCACTAACTCTCTGTTATCAATAAGTCTTTGGATTTCCTCTCTAATTTTCCAACACTCGTCTGTTGAATGTTCATAATCGTTATGATAAGAACAAAAATATCGGTTAGATTGCTTGAACCCAGGGTCGAGTGTTACACGGGACGTTTGGTATTTAGTTTTCCCCCTCGTTCGATCATATATTATGGAAATGGCTTCGGTTAAGCGAGTGAATCGCCTAGTTGGATTTTCGAAGTGCTTGGGAAATCGGTTGGTTTCTCTTTGGGGCGGCTCTTCAAATCTCTACCGTTCTGATCCCCTTCCTTGAAATCTGATCAATGCCTGTCCAGCGAGCCGCCCTTTTGGGCATCATCAACTCTAATGAAGGCATACGCTCGGGCAAGCAGATCTCTCATGTTTTCCGTTGGACATTTGTTGAGATCCGCGTAGAGATCCTTCTTTCGGTCAAGCCCCCACTTAAGCGATGCCACCGCCATAATTATCGCTAAATCTGGTAAGGCATTCATAGCATGAACAAATCGTCTGACATAAATTTTAAGAGACTCACATTTTCGCTGATAAAGGTCCATGATTGAATCTCGCTCGCACTTAAGCTCTTTGTTCTGAATAAACATCTCCCTGAATGCTTTCTATAAACCAACAAAATCATGGATGGATCCTTTAGGTAAGATGCTGAACCAATCCATTGCGTTGCCTTTGAGGGTCATAGACAATGCTCGACACAACATCGTATCGTGCAGGTTGAATGTCATCATCATGTTGTGGAATTGTTCCATATGCCTTTCTGGATTGCTTGTTCCATCATAGGCTTCCATCCAAAAAGGATCAAACGTCCTTGGTTGGGCCTCAAGAATCTTTTTGGAGAATGGCGATTCCTTCAGTATGTATGGCGATAGTCTCGGGGAAACTTGGTTGTAACGGAGGTCCTCATCCTCTTTTGCTCGCTTGGATGATGTAGGGCCGGCTTCCTTCCTAGGCTCAAACTTCTTAGATCGAATCTTTCTTCCACTTTCTCCTTCTTTCTCCTACTTTTCGTCACGCCTAGATGAATTTTCCACCCTTTGAGCCATGCTAGCCTCCAGACCAGATTGATGATTTGTCTCACTTGCTCCCCTGACCTTAGCTAATAGCGCATGGATATCGTCATTTATTCCTCCCATGGTCATATGCATGGCCTGCTCTCTTACATCGCGCTCGCAGCAACTCTTAACTGCTCCTGTTGAAGGTGCTGGATTTGTTGTTCCATTTATTAGAAGATCAGATTAATTGCTGCATTGGCTTCCATCTCCTTATGAGTCACGAGAGCCTCTGCGAGCGGATGAGATTGGGTATCGACCCCGTTGACGACTGCAGGCGGCAGCGATAGACCCACTGGCTCTCCCGTCACTACAAGTGCTAAAATGTCGGCCTCATAGGTTGCAACCGGGACAAAATACAGATTACCCTGCCGGAGCGTGGGGTTCATTACCATTCTCCTGCTGATTACTACCTCACTTGATTCCTAGTTTTCTCTCAATTCGTGATCTAGTGACTACCATGGTTTTAGTGAGTGATCACAATTTCCCATAGACCGTACCAAATTTGTTAAGGGAAATAACAAAACTTGCCAAAGTAGAAAAACTAATATTGTCAAAAAGGAGAAGTTACATTTGTTTTAGAGTATTCCGCTACTTATAGTTCTTCCCATCTATTGGCGGTTACAAGGACATTTATTTGTACTTAATACATTCACTACTCCACTTATATCATGATGCCTATAATTATGGCTGGAATTACTAAGCGGTTTGACTAAGACTTGGAATATCATTAAGTCTTAATTAGAAATTGTTTCCTCTTTAAATCATGCTGCATCGACTTTTGGCGCGTTCTCGTCTGAGCAGGACTTAACGACTTCCTTTTCTTATAAGACCCTCTTGGGTTGAGAAACAGTGTAGTTCAAACGGTGCTTGGTCGTTTAATCTCGCTCAGTCATTCATTAACTCGTTCGGCCTCCGGCTCCTCCATAACTAGCTAGGTCTGCCAACTCGCTCGTCAGACTTGCTCATTACTATCCTTTTGTATTGCTGCTAACTTAGTTCTTTACTTCGCTCATCTGATTTCTTACTACATCTCTGCTTATCTCGCTAGCTCGGGCTCGTCCATTGTTTTCTCATCCCATGCGTATGCTCGGTGTTTTAGGTCCTGCTCGACTAGGGAATACCCCGTCATTAATATTCACCAATGGTTTATCTGATCATCACCTTCTATTACCAACACTTCATTTACCGAGAAATTAGAAAGGAACATATTGAGTAGACAGATAAAAGTTTTATTCTTGAACGATTATCTCAGGTGCCTTCCTTATGCATGTCGATGATGCCAAATGTCTGTTACGTTATTTATCCCCTCAGATTTTTTCTAATGTGAAGTTATCGAAAATTACTACCTAGAAATTAAATTATTTTAGATACTAGATCACGATATCTTTTTGAACTTCAACAAGTTGTACGGCTTGTTGAAATACTACTTTAGAGTCGGTGGAAAAACTGAACTATTTTATTACTACAAACATTCGCAAGTCGGAGGACAACAATGATTTCTTCATAATCGGTTTTATTGTTAGTAACTTTGAAATTGAGCTTGATCGATTTTTTTAGGATATCCATTGATGGTGAGATTAATTGGACGCATACTCCTGAGCCTGTTATTTATTCATCTACTAGTCTGCAGCTTCTAAGTAATTCGTTCTCCACAGCCGTAAGGATTGCTCTCTTACGCTCGAAACTCAATTCAAAAATTTGCTAGAGCTTGCATTTTGATCAGTATATGTGGTTTGAACTTTATGTCATAGTCCTCTAGAATTACTAACCACTACGTAGTTCTTAAAAATTATGGTATGTTGCGCAAGAGGAACGACATCCGAAAAATGATTGTATGAGCTTAGAAATATATGGATATTTTCGGCGTGCCACCATCAAAGTGAGTATTTATTTCCCCAATTGTAGGTATCTGATTTTAGTGTGGAGTAGAGATTTTCTTATGCATTATACTGCGCGCGATTCTCCTTCGTCTTCCTAGATTAGCACAAAGCTAACGGTATAGTCTAACTTTGCGAGGTATATGAATATTATTTTTCTTGGGGGTGGGTTTGTGAGTACTTCTAGGAAGACGAGCAGTTTCTTAACACTGATGAAAACCTCCTCACATGTTGGAGTCCATGTAAATTAACATGATCCTACAAAAAATTAGTAAACGTTGGCACATATCTAAAGAGTGAAAGATGAATCAATTGAGTATACTTCAATTTGGTCTCTCATTAATCATGAATCCCAAAACTTTGTAGGACTTAACTTCGAACATGTACTTTTTTTAGGGTTTGGCTTTAGATTATCTCATTGTAAGTTGAAGAAGGTCTTGGGATGATCATTCATATGATTTTTCTTTTGCGTACTAATAATATGTCATTGATATATGCCTGAAGGTTGTGCCAAAGTTGTATGGAAATTTCTTTGTTGATGAGTTGCTCGCTTGTTTCCTTGAAGTTCTTTAATCTCAAGGGCATAACCTCATATTATGCTCTTGAGTTTGCAATCATCTTCAAGGTACCTTATGAACTGAACTTTTAACTTTATTATCTCAAAATATGGATATATTTGCATGGGAATAACATGATGAATATGTCGTTCCCATTTATTTTATGTGCCACCGTGTTTCAAGCGATGCCATAACAAAATTTTGTCTATTCTCTTTAGAAAATTTTGAATATATTATTATCAAGGTGGAGTGGTTGTGCAAAGTTTGCCACATCGCAATGGATTTTTACCATGTGTAGACTATGAACTTGGTTCTATTTGAAAACATAGAAAATAACGGATGCGCGTGGACTTTGAGGACTTCAACAAAGTATATCTAAAATATAATTTATTTATCTCTCGCATTGATCATTGGTGGATATAACATCCAGAAAACGCATGTTAGCTTTCACGAATGCTTATTATGGTTATAACCAAATCTAGAAACCGTATGTCGATGACCATGATCACACTACTTTTATACTACAATAGGGCCTCCATTTATACTAGGTTACATTGTTTTTCTTATAAAATGTAGAGGCTATTTATCATCATATGGTGAATAAGACTTTCTCCATCCAACTTGGTTGCAATTTATAAGCTTACATAAATGATATTTTAGTCACAAACAACCAATGATGCCAACCATCTAGATAGCCTATCTGAGTGGTTTTTCCAGCCTTCACCTCGATCGATCGAAAGCTTAATCTAGATAAATGCACGTTCAAATTCTGTAGCAACAAAATCTTATGCTATATGATTAGTGAAAGTAGGAATTGAGGTTGATCCAAACCAAATTTATATGATGGCAACTATGGACCCTCATTGTTTTATCTAAGAGGTTCAGGCTCTTGGTAGTCAGCTCACATAATTAAATAAGTTTATTTTTCATAATTTTGATGATTTTTTTTAAATACTAAAGGGTGTAGGTTGCTTCTATAGATAATAGGTGACACGATGTTCGAAAAAATGAAAGACCAAAATGGTTTTCTTGAGGTTCTCTTTAAGTGTCTTGTTGGAGAAGTTGTTGTTTGTACCTAACGATATCCACAACCTTCATCGCCAACCTAATCATATTTTTATAATTTTGATGTTTCAACATATCCATGAGGACATAGAAAAAAGTAGTTGATGTACTTACTTCTAGTGACGATGCCAAATTTGCTTCATGGATAACGGTCCATAAGTTTTTTTGGCATCATAAATTACACCCGGCCCCCTCTATAGAGGTATATGTTATTGATATGAGCTAAATTTATACCATGCTTGAACCTGATTTGTTACTGCATGTACCATTGACTGAATCTCGGTTTATAAAAGGTTGAGAACACACTTGAGCAACAAAAATTTATTAGCTATTAATGATGTTTAATCTACGATATAATAGCCACTAATTGTGTAACTAATGCATTAGTGTAACTGCCACAGTTGTAACGAAACTATAATTGAAAATTCCAAACTAGAATTCTAGATGCTCGACTGTTTGCACACCTCACAAGTATAATCATCTACTCTAAGATATCTCTCTCTCTCTCTCCTCTCTCTCTCTCTCCCTCTCTCTCCCTCTCTCTCCCTCTCTCTCCTCTCTCTCTTCCTCCCTCCCTCTCTCTCTCTCTCTCTCTCTCTCCCTCTCTCCTCTCTCTCTCCCTCCCTCTCTCCCTCCCTCTCTCCCTCTCTCTCCCTCTCTCTCCCTCTCTCTCCCTCTCTCTCTCTCTCTCTCTCTCTCTCTCTCTCTCTCTCTCTCTCTCTCTTCTCTCTCTTCTCTCTCTCTCTCTCTCTCTCTCTCTCTCTCTCTCTCTCTCTCTCTCTCTCTCTCTCTCTCTCTCTCTCTCTCTCTCTCTCTCTCTCTCTCTCTCTCTCTCTCTCTCTCTCTCTCTCTC